>OZ010578.1:115706044-115786044 GCA_963932145.1 Acanthosepion lycidas | reverse complement strand
ATAAAGTGCTAAATATCAGAAATAGAGCGTGTGTAAATATAAAAGTGAACATAGATGTCAACACTTAGAGGCAACAGTCTGTTTCATGCTAGATGCAATCGTCAGGTCTGCATTTACCATGAAACAGACTGTCGCCTCTAAGTTTTGACTTCTATGTTCACTTTTATATATATATATATATATATATATATATATGTAAAGTGAACATTGAAGTCAACTCTCAGACACGACAGGCTGTTTCATGATAGATACAATCATCAGGCGGCCTGACGATTGCGTCTAGCATGAAACAGCCTGTCGCCTCTGAATGTTGACTTCAATCTTCACTTTTATATTGATATTTACATACGCTCTATCTCTGATATTGAGCACTTTATCCCCTAAATATAGAACACTTTAAAACTATATATATATATATATATATATATATATATATATATATATATATATATATAACGTCATTAGCAGACAGTACTGTTTCGCTGTATCACAGCTCCTCAGTGCCACTAGACATCCGGATACCTCAAGCCCTGATCGAAAACCAACCGATCAGTCAGAATTTCTACCACTGGGCTATCTTCATTCGACAGAGAGAAACAACTAAATCTATTGCTTTTACGAATATATATATATATATATATATATATATATATGTGTGTGTGTGTGTGTGTGTGTGTGTGTGAATTTTTCAAACTTTATTTCGTATGCTTCGCAACGTATATACGAAATACATACAATATTTATATTATTCGGACTGTTATCCTCGTCTTCACTGCCACATTCACACCGTTTCGGCCGCTGTACGGTCCGGACTTCTTCAGTGATTGGAATTCCGAGTCGAACCCTTTATTTCGTCCAACGTAGTAGTTTGTTCTAGTTCCACGTGCCATGCCTCTGTCGGATATCAGAGTCATTTCCCTTTAACTCTACTCACCAAGATTTATACATATATATATATATATATATATATATATATATATATATATATATATATGTGTGTGTGTGTGTGTGTGTGTGTGTGGTGCAGTTCAATTTATATTACATGAATCATTCATAGAAAAACAGATTAGTGAAGTTAATGATATAAATGGTGAGAATACATCTTCGCGAACAAATTTATTAAAATTACATTAACCCATGAACCTCTAGATGAATGTTGTGATCCCTGTTATAAGGTCTTTTTTCCAAGTACTTTCATCTGTTCCTACAGACATCATCAGGTATGGAAATTGATTTGTTTTTTTAATACATCCGGGTAATAACGGGGCAAGAAAGATTAGATTTGAATCGAAATAGGTTTTTTAGAAATGTGTTATTGTTACATCCTTATGATTCCATTTGGTAAACCAAGGCAAGTAGTTCCTAGCTGATTAGGATTTATTTAATTTACCATTGCTCTTCTTAGCGTATTGAACACTCTTTAATTTTAACATATTACTCGCTGGGATTTTTTTTTCATCTCTGTACCAGAAATTTAAGGCACTGGACTTATATTTTAAAATCTGATATTGTCTTTTGTAAGATGTTAGGATCCAATGTCTACATTTGTATCCATGTTGTCATTAAGTTAAGGGAAGTCGATCTTAACGTTTTTCCCAGCGTAATTTCAATAGAAAGAAAATAAATAGAATAACATATGTATTTTTTTCTTTTTTCCTCAATAATTTTAAAATTTTGAACATAATAAATTTTATTTTAGTATAACCCCAACTTTAAAGCATTTAATAGTTATTGGAACCTTACTTCGTTGTCAAGTTTTTTGAATTCTCGTATACTTGTATTTTAATTGGTCATTCCAGCTCATGTAACTGTGTTTCCCCTTAGAAGGGGTGGTTAATTAATTGGATCCTTTTAAAACCTTTATTATACTTATACAATCTACATTCAACATCATCACTTGATAAGACACCAGAGGTATTAAAACAATATATATATATATATATATATATATATATATATATATATATATATATATATATATATAATGCTCATGCACTGATATTCCATGGTTATAATTTATTACATTGGAATCGTAATCACGATCCAAATCATTTGAAATTGTATGTCTGAAGAAGTGGACCGTGATTACGATTCCAATGTAATAAATTATAACCATGGAATATATGTTTGAGCCTTTTATATTGCATTCTTGCTCTGTCCTGGACATTGAGTTCTACCTGGATTCTATATCTATTATATTGACCAGTAATATTATATATATATATATATATATATATATATGGATGTATGTGTTTGTGTATGTGTGTGTGTGTGTGCGCACGTGAAAATACCGTTGGGAAAGGTATGAATCCATCTCTTCATGCCCCTCTAGGTATGAATTAAATAGTAGAGCAAATTGAGCTATTTAGCCTTTGTTGGCAACCCTTCTAGGAGAAGGCCAACTCTGAATTTGAAACCTGAGGAGGGTGATTTGGAGACCTTGTCGCGCATTATTTGCTGCGGTCCTTTGAATGCGGTCCTACCGCAAAGTGTGTATCTTTCTCTATAGGCCTTAACCACGAGAAAAATATTGTACATCGGGATTGAAGCTAAGAATAAATTGCCCAAAGTTCATATATATATATATATATATATATATATATATATATTGAAATGGATACATTCTGTATTAGTTTTTTGACTGTTTTGTTTTTTTAGCTTTCACAGCTAAATTTCTATTTCTGATATAATTTGGAAAATTATCCTGGAATAATATATATGTGAGCTTTATTTCAACTCTTCATGACATTTCTATCCTTAGCTATGATTAACTAAGTAATGATGAACATGTCATTTTCATTTATGATCGATTTCATCACGATTCTTCTGTTAAGCTTAAGGAGTAATTATACATTCCTATTGCTCAAAGTAGAATCCAATAGTGCCATAAAAACCTCGGGGAATTCCAGTAAGATATCTTTAATCCTTTCGAAAATACAACGGTTCAAAGCTTACTCTAACAATTGGACAATTTTGCTGTTTCCTCCAAAATGGTAAGACATTGTTAGCAATGCTGTCTTCATCTTGCTAATGTCTTACCATTATGTAAGGGGTATTGCTGGTAGGTATATGTTGGTGGTATTACTGCCGAACCATATATATATATATATATATATATATATATATATACATACTCGACTCTCCCGTAGAATTCAACGTATGAGGGTCAAATAGATCAATTCCTAGGAAACCGACAGCCCGACATAAGTTTTGATTATAGTGGTGAAGGTTTCGTACAGGACCATCCACACTTTTTGAAGGGCCGAATACATTGATTTGGTGCATTATGTGCCACAAGGTCCCCAAACGACCCTTCGCAGGTTTTGAATTAAGAGTTGTCCTTCTCCTAGACCAGTTAAGGCTATAGAACCCTGCTATTTACCCATAGCTGGAGGGAGAAGAAGAGGGTTCACACCTTTCCCAAGTAAGTGAATGTAACGGATTCGATTTTAATTCGAACTCGGTTCTCCGATTCCTCAATACTCTCTATCTCCATATATATATATATATATATATATATATATATATATATATATATATATATATATATATATATATAGACAGAGAGAGAGAGAGAGAGAGGAATATATTAGTGCACAAAAACAAATTCAAATTTCCATAGTATAGGTTAAACTTAATTAGCTCCCCTCCACCCTAATACTTCAAATGTTGAAAGTATAACACTTTATATCCCCCCTCCCTCTCTTTACACTACTCTAACACTCTTTCCAGGAATTTTATCGTTATTTGAACCTTTGTTCATTCCTCTTTTAATTTTAAATTAATATTTCATTCTTCATAGAACCCCAAATTAAAGCCATAAGGTTAATATTCGAGTTTAATTTTTTAAAAAAACTTCTTCCCTTTAAGACAAAAAACTTCGAGCCTCCCCTGAACCGTGCCTTTCGTCTGACTGAAACATTGAAATGGTTAAATTTTGTATTAGTTTATCGACTGTTTTTTTAAGCTTTCACAGTTAAATTTTTATTTCTGACACAAACTCAGTCCATGCCGTGGTTGATGAGACAGACGACCGGTGTTTTCTTCTGCCGAAATAGTCTATTCCCCATATGAAGTTATTTTGAATTTTATTGTTTGTTAATTATTTGCTCTATAATAATAATAAAAAAAACATTGAACTCTTTTTGTGGATCAGTTTTAATATTTTATATTACTAAGATCCACTTGGATTACATACCAACGGATTTGATACGCGTTGTATATATTAATGGCTGGTTACTAATACCAACTTGTTCGGTTTTCATTACGTAAATTTCACTGTTTACGAAAATGAAAAAAATTGAATAAGAACACAAGCACGTGTAGCCCACTTAAGTTTATACAAATAAGAAATAATGTCAGATTAAAAAAAAATTAAAGTGTTTAAGTTTCGGGTACGAAAATAAAGATGGTGGATATAGACTTCCAAATGTTACAACGAGAGGTGTAAATTTGTGAAGTGAACCTTGCCTTATCATGTATATGCACGTATACAACGAAATAGACCGTGTCCGACATTTATTTAATATATTCTCTGTTTACGCGTTATTTTAATAGATACAATTTATTTAAATAAATGCTCTGTTTTTAATTAAACAGTATTATTTACATTGACCGAACTGAAAATTCGAGAAATTTCGTAGAAAATATGCGTTCTACAACAGGAATTTAAACTGTATTGCTATACGGAACTGTCATTTGAGCTGACGTTCTATACCTCTTAGCTATAGAGAAGTGTCTGGTTAGAAAATTCCATATTAATTTTTTAGACAACAAATCTTCGACGATTTTTCTCGGAAGGTTTAGGACACAGGTTCGAATTGGAGAACGCACATTTTCTAGGAAATTTCAGGCCGGTAAATGTAATTAATTCTGTTTAATAATAATAAAAATAACCCAGAGCATTCACTTAAATAAATTGTATCTATTAAAATAACGTATAAATAGAAAATATATTAAATATGTACGTATATTTTATGTGAGTCAGCAGACGCGTCATATCTTCGAACATTTTTAAGGAGATAGTACTGCTGCTTGCCTTTGAAATTTATTAAGTCTGTCTTAATCTCAGAGTTCCACTAATCGTCAATAACCAGATCTGAAATTACTTATTCATGATGCTTACTGTTTTGTGCTGTTGTGTCCAATTTACATAACATCCATTCGCATCTTTAGACATATGCGTCAAAAGCCACTTCAAAGAATCTGTACTTTCCCGACAATAACCAAATTAGTATAATAGAAATTCGATAATACTATGACCAATTGCTAAGAGATTCATCAAGAAATAATCCGGCCTCAAAGCGAACACACCGGCTTCCCAGAATCCTTTCTTGATTTGCTTAAATGTTATCATTGATTCTAGTCTCATCCAAACAAGCGTAAATGAATCATTTAAAATAAAACGAAAAGAGTTACATGAATTAAAACGTCCATAACGACATTGGAGAAATGGTGATTTTCTCCGTATGAGAGAGCCTTTACTCGGCCTTATGGCTGGGATCAAAGTGTAGTATCTGCACTCAGGCGGACGAACTACGTTTTATCTCTCAATTGTGTCTTCGGACAGCGCACAATTCAGATGTGTCTTCTGACAGCGCACAATTCAGATGTATCTCTGTCTGCGGTCAAAGCGAAACTGAAAAAAATGTCCCCATCAGTACCTCCCTGATTGCACTAAAGAGGGGAGGAACAGTAGTTTTACCGAAGCCAGCGAAACCCCAACAGTTGTAAGGCTGTCCTATTTTAGGACCTAGCCCGAATGCACACGATCGGATACCCCACATTAAAATGACTTTGCATCACACCCTGCCAGTAAATACAAACTTCCTTCGGGCGGGCGCAGTACATTTTAACTCATTTTTGGTTGTGTTTCTGTCTTCGCACAAAAAATCATACCTGGTCCGGAGATTCCAGCACTGTCGCAGCACCTCCCTCACTGCACCAAAGAGGGAGGGTCGGATGAATATCTTCACCAATGCGACATTGTTTTCAGAGACTGGGAAATTAAGGGCAGCGCTTGTGTACACGATATGAATCCCCACTTTAAACCTGTTTTGCGTAATATCTCGCTACTCTAGTGGGAGTGAGTACATAATAAGTGTATTATATGTTCTTCACCTCACTGCTGAACAGTTCACGAATGCCTGGTTCCATGGATTGTAAATCTGCAGGAGCACCTCCCTCATTGCACTAAGGAGGGAATGTTGGCGAAATACACAAATCAGCGTGACAGTGGTCGCAGAGACTTGCACAATGTGTACGTATATGCGGAAACAGACATTAAAAAGATCATATCTTATCCTGCCACCTAAGGGGAGAGAATAAGTATCAACTATATTATCCGTTCTTCACCTCTGCATTGCTTTCTGTCTTTTCAATGGAAAAAAAAACTATGAGGGATGTCTGGCAGGACAGGTGGTTCCAGCCCTATAGCAGCACCTCCCACGTTGAATTAAAGAGGGAGTGTCGGTGATTACAGAATGCCAACCCGATAGAGGGTCACAAGGACTAGTCAATTTTTGTCCTTGGCCCATTATATACGCTTACGGGAACCTCACATTAAGTATATGTCTTTCAACTCCCTACCATGTTTCTGCCAGGTCACGAATAAGCTTGGTCATCTCGAGGGGATTCCAACCTTGCGGCAATACCTCACACATTTCACTAAATAGGGTTGGCTGGTGGATACCAACAATAACGTGATAATGATTGCTAGTCACTTTGGGGCATTAGTACATATATATACGAGCATAGATAACCTAAACGAAACATTAGACACATCCTCATATCACATACATCTACCATGAATAAATACCAGTTGGGATCAAGGTGAGGTATCTGTTTTTCCTTTTTTCTGTCGTGTTTCTGTTTTCTATTATGACACAAACAAAAGCATTAAGAAATGCCTAGTCCCAGAGGATCGATCTATGAAACTGCATCTTTCTCACTACACTAAAATAGCTCGGTGCACTATCGACGCAAGAATAACAGTGTTTGCGGGGACTCAACAATTTGGAGGCTGACCGATGGAAACCCCACGTTAAAAACCACCTTGTCGCACATGTTGCTATCGTGTTGAGCTGCGGTTAAAGTACTGTATCGGTTTTGTTCCTCTTAAAGTTCCGTGGCATGCCGAGTCCCCGCTATACCAAACCATCCATACCGCCTCCCTCATTACATGGTTTGTAGAGATCAACACTGATGCAGGGACTGAGTAAACACTGTGGATTGGCCAAGGGTAGTGATATGGTTTTCACAGAAAAACTCTGATAATACCATTGACAGGACATTTAAGCGACGAGAAGGTTTTAAGGAAAAGAGGAACTGTGAGAAAACTTATAATTTACTACCCAAAGAGACGGTTGAAATTTTTAGGATATATAATAAGGCCTGGAAAATTTAACACCCAAAAGGCATGAGGAAGGCGAAATAAGCAAAGGAAGACAGTAAGTAACTTTCTTAACAGTTTTTTTTTTTTTTTTGTGAATTAATCATTAATAAGGACAAAAGGACAAAAAGCGACGATAAAGTTTCAAACGTTGCTTGCAGCAACAAAAGAAAGGAAGTTGTGGCTGGCCATGACCGAGGTCCTGAAGAGACACTGTACACAATAAATGGGGATTCGCTGTCCATTTTTCTAAAAGTATGGCAAAATCAATAGATCAATAAATTCAATAAAAAGGTCAGGATGTACACAGTCGGATTTCACTGGAGGTTTGGGCGCTGGTAGGTAGAAATCAAACAAAGTTTGTCTCTCTTCGCCTGGTTAGCCGAGTAAAGAAAAAAAAAGAGACTTTTACAACTTCATATACATTCTTGGATCAAGTTCTCCATAGAAAAAAAATCTTTAGAAATTCTTGGTTGGAAATGCTTGGCGATTTTGGTTCTTAGTCTGGTATTATAGGCAGAAATATCTGGATCAGCACGCGAGCATGTTGTGCGCGGATGCCTGTGCAAATCCGGATAACTTGGAGATCCGTTGCAGAAAATGGAATACAAGACAGTATTCGAGACGAAAAGGTGGTTCACAGCAAGACACAACCATCTGTCGATATCAACCGGTTCAGATCTATCGATCTCTCTTTCCGTTTCCTTCACTGAACTCACAGCGACTATCATGTTTATATAAGTTTGGTCACATCTCGCTCATTGACCAATATATATATATATAGAGAGAGAGAGACAGACAGACAGACAGACAGACAAAGAGAAAGCGGGAAAGAAAGAGACATCCTGCTAGCGAAGTCTGTTCGTTATATATATATATATATATATATATATATATATATATATATATATATATATATTTAAGTTGTAAGGAACTTGGTAAACCGAATTGGTAAATCCAAAGAGGATGAAATCCTGAGAGCTCAATGTTAGGACAGAGCTAATATGTAATGAAAAGCAAACCACTTTAATGTACCATTACGATAATTTATTTCACCTAAATCCTTTTTTAAGGATTCAGGATCATCAGGTAAATCTTCCAACAACGAATTGAGAAAAAAAATGGGATTAGAAATTGGTGGGTAGTGTAATTTTTGTAATTTAATAGAGGGGGTTAATAAGGGTGTGTATGTGTATATGAGTATGTCTCTCTCTCTCTATATATATATATATACGGATGATTAAATGATTAGATTAATTTTTTGATATATAGATTTGTATATGGATATATGAATTGTATATGTATGTATATGTGTATATATATGTCTGGATGTATATATGTGTGTGTGTATGTATATAGGTATATATATATATATATATATGTATATGTGTATGTGTGTGTATGTATATATGTGCGTACGTACATGAATTGATTTAACCCTTAAATAGATACCCTACTTGTAATCTATATATGTATATAGACGTAATTACCTTAGAATTTATATTTGGTAAATGTACATATGTATATGTATATGTATGTATATATATATATATATATATATATATGTATATATGTATTATTTTTATATTTTGTTTTGTATGTAGGGTTTTGTGCTTATATATGAATGTATATCTATATACATGAATTGATTTTAAAGGAAATATTGGGTCTTCTTTTGTAATATTCTATAGTTTAAATTTTGTTTTCTTCTGAAGGGAGTTTCATTTCTAAGTTGATAATTTAAATTTAAATATACCATTCTTTGACTATTAATAATAGTAATAATATTAGCTAAATTCCTTTAAAATGAAACACTTCCGAAATCACACTGATAAAATTAAATTTTAACTGTGGAATCTATATATATTTTGAAATATAGATAAAGATTGTAAAATGTATATATAGTTTATGTACGAGGATAAATTAATTTTTGTGTAAATTATCTCAAATGTTTTTTTTGTTTTTTTGTTTTTTTTTACTTGTTAATGATCGTATGTATGTAGGGATTCACGTGAATACATTTGTGAGGCATATATGAATAAATGAAAATTAATATTACCCTCAAATTCTATTAAATAATGAAACCTAATCTTTAATTTTTTTTACCAATATAATAAATAAATTACATTCATAAATTAATTTTAAATAGTAAAATAGATGTTATATATATATATTTTCTTTTTTTTTTTTTTTTTTTTATATTGTGGAAATACAATTAGTCGGGTGAATAAACTATTAAGATTTTAAATATTTCTTTATGTCCTAGATAAATATGTTTATTACAATAATAGTTATATTTAGTCCTGAAACTACTTACTTAAAAAATTAAACATTTAAGTTAATAACAAAATTTTTTTCAGACATCGAATTTTCTATCAAACATTGTAAACTATCTTTTACATAATTTTGTTAAAACAAAATTATAAAAACTCCATCTCTCTTTCCCCCTCCCCCCTATCTCTCTCTTTACCGTAAGACTCACTTGTATACATTTTCTACAATTCATTTCCGTTTTATTAACCATCTAAAGAGGTCAAGTTTTCTGTCACTCCTCCTACTCCAATATGAAACATACTTAAGAGAGATATAAAATTAACCCCTCCCTATACTTTATATTGTCTGGTTAACTACCACTCTCAACCCCCTCTATTAAATTACAAAAATTACACTACCCACCAATTTCTAATCCCATTTTTTTATCTCATTTCGTTGTTGGAAGATTTACCTGATGATCCTGAATCCTTAAAAAAGGATTTAGGTGAAATAAATTATCGTAATGGTACATTAAAGTGGTTTGTTTTTCATTACATATTATATATATATATATATATATATATATATATATATATATATATATATTAAAAGAACAGGGAAGCCATAAACATTTTTGGTTGTAACGTGGAATATTTTAAACATATATTATGCTTTATTTTCCATAATTGGAAGATTATGGAAAATAAAGCATAATATATATCTTTAAAAATTCACATTACAACCAAAAACGTTTGCGGTTTCTTTCTTCTTTTTAAAATATATACACTTTTCTCTCGTTGGAACAATTATAACTTTTCCCGATATATATATATATATATATATATATATATATATATATATATATATATATATATATATATATATATCTGAACTTTTATCGACGTTTCTTCTTTATACAATGTTGTGCAAAAGTAAGTGAACCCCTCAGATAATATTTTAAAAAATGTCTTTTTTCCAGATGATCAACAAATCTTAATTAGACTATTCATTAAGAAAAACCTTTCTTAAATCAGTTCCAATCACTTTCAAAATTTTTATCATCCTGAAATAAAAATATTAATTCAAGATTTAAAACTAAGATGCGGAAATGAACCCTTACATTTAATATTTGGTGACTGCCCCTTTTGAGGTTTCAGTTTCAACCAGACTTTTCTATAATTTTTAACAAGTTTCTGGCAGTTGTGAGTGCTGAATTTTGACCATTCTTCTTGGCAAACCTCTCATATTACCTGGGTTTCTTGCATGCACTATTCTTTCACTGGAATCATAGATTCTCAATTTGGTTCAGATTAGGTCTTTGACTAGGCCGTTCCAAGACTTGAAATTTCATTTTCGTGTCTTTTATGGATTTGTTTAGATGCTTCGGATAATTGTCCTGTTGAAAGTTCCAGCCTCGATCTAAACCCAACTTTTAAGCTGAGGAAAAGAGATTTTCATACAAAATTACTTGGTATCTTGCGTACCATGTTCTCAAGGACATATGGTACAGTGGATAAAGACGATGGTTATATCCAGTGACAAGACCCAAAGAGTGTGAATTCAATACCTGTTTAAGGCGGAGAACTTGGATAGGGGATTTAATATGAGATAACTGATAACTGACATCCATTAAAGATGGCACGTGAAACTAGAACAGTCTACGCCGGTGAGCGAAATAAAGGGTTCAGTTTGATATTCCAACCACCTGAAGAAGGCCGGAGCGTATAAGGCCGAAACGTTGTAATAAATATGGCGACAAAGATGAGAAGAATAGTTCGAATAATGTAAATAGTGTACATAATACCTCATCTCAGAAATATAGACAGATACTGAAAGGCCGAAATGTTATAATAAATATGGCGACAAAGATGAGGACAATAGTCTGAATAATGTAAATAGTGTACATAATACCTCATCTCAGAAATATAGACAGATACTGAAAGGCCGAAATGTTATAATAAATATGGCGACAAAGATGAGGACAATAGTCTGAATAATGTAAATAGTGTACATAATACCTCATCTCAGAAATATAGACAGATACTGAAAGACCGAAACGTTGTAATAAATATGGCGACAAAGATGAGGACAATAGTCTGAATAATGTAAATAGTGTACATAATACCTCATCTCAGAAATATAGACAGATACTGAAAGACCGAAACGTTGTAATAAATATGGCGACAAAGATGAGGACAATAGTCTGAATAAGGTAAATAGTGTACATAATACCTCATCTCAGAAATATAGACAGATACTGAAAGGCCGAAATGTTATAATAAATATGGCGACAAAGATGAGGACAATAGTCTGAATAATGTAAATAGTGTACATAATACCTCATCTCGGAAATATAGACAGATACTGAAAGACCGAAACGTTGTAATAAATATGGCGACAAAGATGAGGACAATAGTCTGAATAATGTAAATAGTGTACATAATACCTCATCTCAGAAATATAGACAGATACTGAAAGACCGAAACGTTGTAATAAATATGGCGACAAAGATGAGGACAATAGTCTGAATAATGTAAATAGTGTACATAATACCTCATCTCAGAAATATAGACAGATACTGAAAGGCCGAAATGTTATAATAAATATGGCGACAAAGATGAGGACAATAGTCTGAATAATGTAAATAGTGTACATAATACCTCATCTCAGAAATATAGACAGATACTGAAAGGCCGAAATGTTATAATAAATATGGCGACAAAGATGAGGACAATAGTCTGAATAATGTAAATAGTGTACATAATACCTCATCTCAGAAATATAGACAGATACTGAAAGACCGAAACGTTGTAATAAATATGGCGACAAAGATGAGGACAATAGGCTGAATAATGTAAATAGTGTACATAATACCTCATCTCAGAAATATAGACAGATACTGAAAGGCCGAAATGTTATAATAAATATGGCGACAAAGATGAGGACAATAGTCTGAATAATGTAAATAGTGTACATAATACCTCATCTCAGAAATATAGACAGATACTGAAAGACCGAAACGTTGTAATAAATATGGCGACAAAGATGAGGACAATAGTCTGAATAATGTAAATAGTGTACATAATACCTCATCTCAGAAATATAGACAGATACTGAAAGACCGAAACGTTGTAATAAATATGGCGACAAAGATGAGGACAATAGTCTGAATAAGGTAAATAGTGTACATAATACCTCATCTCAGAAATATAGACAGATACTGAAAGGCCGAAATGTTATAATAAATATGGCGACAAAGATGAGGACAATAGTCTGAATAATGTAAATAGTGTACATAATACCTCATCTCGGAAATATAGACAGATACTGAAAGACCGAAACGTTGTAATAAATATGGCGACAAAGATGAGGACAATAGTCTGAATAATGTAAATAGTGTACATAATACCTCATCTCAGAAATATAGACAGATACTGAAAGACCGAAACGTTGTAATAAATATGGCGACAAAGATGAGGACAATAGTCTGAATAATGTAAATAGTGTACATAATACCTCATCTCAGAAATATAGACAGATACTGAAAGGCCGAAATGTTATAATAAATATGGCGACAAAGATGAGGACAATAGTCTGAATAATGTAAATAGTGTACATAATACCTCATCTCAGAAATATAGACAGATACTGAAAGGCCGAAATGTTATAATAAATATGGCGACAAAGATGAGGACAATAGTCTGAATAATGTAAATAGTGTACATAATACCTCATCTCAGAAATATAGACAGATACTGAAAGACCGAAACGTTGTAATAAATATGGCGACAAAGATGAGGACAATAGGCTGAATAATGTAAATAGTGTACATAATACCTCATCTCAGAAATATAGACAGATACTGAAAGACCGAAACGTTGTAATAAATATGGCGACAAAGATGAGGACAATAGTCTGAATAATGTAAATAGTGGACATAATACCTCATCTCAGAAATATAGACAGGTACTGAAAAGCCGAAACGTTGTAATAAATATACAAACAGAGATGAGGACATTAGTCCGAATAATGTAAATAGTGTACATAATACCTCATCTCAGAAATATAGACAGATACTGAAAGGCCGAAATGTTATAATAAATATGGCGACAAAGATGAGGACAATAGTCTGAATAATGTAAATAGTGTACATAATACCTCATCTCAGAAATATAGACAGATACTGAAAAGCCGAAACGTTGTAATAAATATACAAACAGAGATGAGAGACATTAGTCCGAATAATGTAAATAGTGTACATAATACCTCATCTCAGAAATATAGACAGACACTGAAAGGCCGAAACGTTGTAATAAATATGGCGACAATGATTAGGACAATAGTCCGAATAATGTAAATAGTGTACATAATACCTCATCTCGGAAATATAGACAGATACTGAAAGGCCGAAACGTTGTAATAAATATGGCGACAATGATTAGGACAATAGTCCGAATAATGTAAATAGTGTACATGCTATATCATCTGGTTTGCGCATAATTGGGGAACATTCTCTTTTCAAGAATACAACGATAAAAAAAAAACTATGCCAAAATTACTTCGAGCCAAAAAAGGAATAACATTTTAGAAATAATGACTTTGCCACCAATCTTCTAATATCTGTCCGATTGGATAAGAGTGTTCAAAGACAAGAGTCAAAGAGTGAGTATGAATTTTTTCAGTGCTTGAAGAATGCTTAGGAAAGTCTGCCATTAATTTCTCTTCAAAAGCTCTGGGAAAAAATGCCAAGAATTTGTAAAACAGTAATGTTGAAGCTTGTGGTTTTATTGACAAAAACAAAATATGATTATGTTGTATGATAAGGTTTTGAGCTAAGAGTTTAATTTTGTTAAAATAAAAGCAAATACACTAGAGTTACTGAAATGTTATCTTCTACTTGAAAGCATACAAAAATATCTCATTTTAAGTTGCTTTTTTAAAAAAGAATGGAGGGTGGTTCCAGACTATTTTGCCTGTAATGTATTTCAGTCTGTTCATATCTATCTATCTATCTATCTATCTATCTATCTATGGCATTCTTTTTTATATCTATCTGTATTTATCTATCTAAATCTAAATCCGCGTGTATCAAAATATGTTTCCATCTATCTTACTATCTATCAGTCTATCTATATCAATTTATTCATTATGTGTCGAGCTCTGAATTTATATTCGGACAAATCGTTATTTTTGTTATTATAACAAAATCAATCAATCAAACAATCAATTATATCCATTATCTATCTATTAATTATCCTCTGTCTGTTTCAGTCTATTTAATTTTTTATGACAGTCTTATTATCTATCTATCAAGTTGGTGCAAAAATAATGACGTAATAATGTCGTTTTTTGACGTTAAAAAATACGTCAAAAAACGACATTATTACGTCATTATTTTTGCACCAATCTAATATCTATCTATCTATCTATCTATCTATCTATCTATCTATATATATATATATATATATATATATATATATATATATATATATATATATATATATCCTAGTTGTTTCATATATATCTATAAATAGAAATAGATATCTTTATATCTATCTCAAGGTTTTTATAACACTCAAGACATCAATTAATAGGAATAGCAATTCATTTTTTTAAGTAAAGTCAATTCGAATTCGTTCCAGTTTTGTCAATTCTATTTTCTACGCTAATCATTGTTGTGTTATTGTGCATTCCTTTCTAGTCTAATCTATTTTCAGTCTATTCATGCATCTCAATCTGTATCTCTTTTGCAATTCATTCATATTACCTTTTCTACTATGTGAAACTGAGGCTTTTCATTTGAAAACAATCGCGATAAAAGATATCAATTCTTTCAAACTCCAAGCCTCTGCTTATTATTTCCATAATTTTTTTCAGACTGCTCTATCTATCTATCTATCTATCTATCTATCTATCTATCTATCTATCTATCTATCTATCTAATCGTTCCTTATCTATCTATCTGTCTATGTATCTATCTATCTATCTATCTATCTATCTATCTATCTATCTATCTATCTCAGTCTTTTCATCTATCTATCTATCGCAGTCATTTCATATCTATCTATCTATCTATCTATCTATCTATCTAATTACGTTCCTTATCTATCTATCTATCTATCAATCTATCTAATTACGTTCTTTATCTATCTATCTATCTATCTATCTATCTATCTATCTAATTACGGTCCTTATAAATCTATCTATCGATCTATCTATCTATCTAATTACGTTCCTTATCTATCTATCTATCTATCTATCTATCTATCTATCTGTCTGTCTGTCTAATTACGTTCTTTATCTATCTATCTATCTATGTATGTATGTATCTATCTATCTATCTAATTACGTTCCTTATCAATCTATCTATCGATCTATCTATCTATCTAATTACGTTCCTTATCTATCTATCTATCTATCTATCTATCTATCTATCTATCTATCTATCTATCTATCTATCTATCTGTCTGTCTGTCTATCTATCTATCTATCTATCTATCTATCTATTTAATTACGTTCCTTATCTATCTATCTATCTAATTACATTCTTTATCTATCTATCTATCTATCTATCTATCTATCTATCTCATTCTGTTCATATCTATCTTAGCCTATTCATATGTCTTTTTTAATTATCTATCTATCTATCTATCTATCATTCTATCTATCTATCTATATATCTATCTATCTATCACAGTCTGCTTATCTATCTATCTATCTATCTATCACAGCCTACTTATCGATCTATCTATCTATCTATCTATCTATCTATATATATATATATATATATATATATATATATATATATATATATATATATATATATATATAATTACGTTCCTTATCTATCTATCTATTAATTATCCTTGTATCTGTTTCTATCATTCTATTTATTTTTTGTGTCGGTCTGATAATTATCTATCTATTTATCTATCTAATTACGTTCTTTATCTATCTGTCTATCTATCTATCTATCTATCTATATATATTCGATAAATTTCATGATACTACCGTGGCGCCGTTCTTGGGCAGTTTTCAGAACATTGCCGCATGTCTTTTTCATTCAGTTCTGAAAATTGAGTTAACAAGGAAGGGAGGCAGACGATTATTATCCCCCTTTTTGTAGGACAAATTTATGAGCATCCCGTGACGGGAAGTGAGTGACGAGAGCTGGTGGAGTGACAATTATCAGTTGCTCGGTAGGCCACGTGGATGTCCAACGCCATAAGAATGGTGCTAAGTAGAAACAATGAAAATCGCAAAAACAACACAATGTCAACAGCCAGGCTGACGACTTCCATTAGAAGAAACTAAATATTACCAGTAAGATTATTTGGATTTTTGTCCATTCTCTCTGATTGGTTTATACAAATTCCATTTCTTTTATGATCAACGATCTTTCTGACGTCATAGATTCCCAAGTAGGTATCTACGCGGATGACATTACAATTTATTCCTGCCTCAAAAACAAATCTAGTGTCGCTGACAAAACTAACCTGGCCGTTCGTTTCAAAAAGGACCTCTAATTGGTTGTGAACTGGGGCAGGAATTGGCTGATTAAATTTAACGCCTCAAAAACAAAACTGCTCTCTATTAATCACCACAGAGATCCTTACCTGCTCCACATTAGAATGTCTGACGCTCAACTTCTCGAGAGCACCTCTCTGCGGCTGCTCGGTCTCACCTTGTCTACTGACCTGAGATGGAACAAATACATTGAGTCAATTGCTTTGTCCACCGCAAGGAAAGTTGGCTCCCGCGCCAGGAAATTTTTCTCCCCGGGATCGATCCTTCAGATCTAGAAATCAACAATTCACCCTTGCATAGAGTATTACTGCCATATATGGTCTGGAGCCCCTTCTGTTTGCCTCGGGCTTCTTGATAAGATCCAGAGACGAATAAGCAATGTAATTGCCCCTGATCTTGCATCTCGTCCGCAGTCGCTCTTTCACAGACGTGCTGTCGCCTCCCTCTGTCATTTTTACAAATAATTTTATGGTAATTGCTCTGATGAGCTGCTTTTGCTGGTTCCCAGAATTCATGAATTCAAATGTCTTACGAGGCTGACATCCTGCTCTCACCCTTTCACTGTTGAAACTGTTAAATGTAGCCGTCTCTTCTACTTCAATAGCTTCATATCTCGCACCTCTCGCCTGTGGAATTTCTTCCCTATTCCAGTTTCCCTGAGAGCTATAATCTCCAACTATTCAAATGTAATGTCAATCGACATCTCAAGTTGCCTTGATCAATCCACTATACTTCTCCTCATCCTTTCCTCTATCACTCACTCCTATCTGCTCTCGCTCCAAATCCTCTGTAACCTCTTGCGTGCTAGTGGCTTCCAGCCTTGCTTGGGTGAAATGCTTAAAAAAATATTGAACTATGATCATTCAAGTAAGCCTTCTCGTCATCACCGCTGTTTTAATAAGAAAATACGTTTCATTTGAACGGTCATAATTCAATCTCAAGACATTTAAAGGGACACTCACGGCCACATGAACAATTTAGGCAAATATTAGTCGAAAACATATCAGTGATTTATTAAGAAAACACTAAGTAAAAACTTAAATTTCTGAAAGATCTGAGAGAGAATTTCAGCGCAAAATAAATAAAATCAACTACAAGTAGAGTAAAAAAAAGTTCTTAAATGTTTGTAGCAACAAAATTTCGTATAAAAATACTAAATTAAAATACTAGAATTAAAAAAAATCTTTTTAAAAATGACATAAATTACCTCCCTTGAATAGCGGTGAAAAATATTTTAAATTTACGGTGTTAGCGCATAACACATCCATAGATATGCAATCCCTGAAGATGGTCTCAAATACTTGCGAAAATAAAAATTTTTAGAAAAAAAATTTCGGAAATTTTCTTGATCAATTTTCTACAGCCAAGAAATCAATTTTTGAACTCGAAAGGATTAAGCTAAAATAAAAATACATAATACGTCTAAATTATTTAACCAAACATATATATATATAGTAAAGGTAATAAATCATTTGGTATATAACCCAAGTTGATCCTAGTAATATAAAAATTAAAACTGATCCACAAAAATAGCCCAATGTATTAATCATTACCGAGTAAAGGGTACACAATAAAAACCAAATTTATCTCATATAGGGAATAGGCTTATTTCAACCAATGAAACTCGTCGATTTTATTCAACCCCGGAATAGACTGAATTCGTTTCGGAATTACAAATTGAACTGGGATAGCTACAAAAAGACGTCGAAAAACTAATACAGAATTTATCAATGGTTCATTCATACGAAAGGCACGAGACAGTGCTCAGGGGAGAGTGGAAGGTATTAATCTAAAAAGGAAGATGTTTTATAAAATTAAACCCAGATATTTACCTTATGACATTAAATTGGGCTTTGGCATTAAATTGGGGTTATATTAGGAATGAAATGTTAATTTGAAACTAAGGGAGAAACAAACTGTGTTACTGGTGTCATCTTTTGACAGGGTTGATCCTAAATAATTAAAGCAGGATACCCTCTTCCAGTGGCCAATGATCCATGGTGACGCTGGCACTGGTGTTGCTTGTTCTATTCGGAATTTCTATGGATTTCCATATCAGTTCTTGAAATACGTCTCACAATTACTAGAATTCACTCAATACAAATCTCAAGGATAATGTTTAACGAGATGTGTGATATAAATGAAAGGGGGTTCTATTAGTCGAAGAATATAATGATAAGGAAGAGAGATAAAGATTGATTCATAAGGTTAATGTAATAGCATTCCGGGAAGCGTTTAGGCTGGACATTTTTCGACAAACATATTTCGGGTTGAAATCAAGAGATATTGCTATCTTATTTAGAAAGTAGGAAAAAGGCATTTCTAAATAAAATAGCAATATCCCTTGATTTTAACCTGGAATATTTTTTTCCGTTTCATTAATGAGTTGTTTGTAGGTCTTGAAGATTGAGAGCTGTTTTTTTTTAATGTTCTCATCAAATAAAAATTATTACCTATGAGATTTTAAGTGTTTGATATTCTTTAATTAATAATAATTTTGCTCTGTCTTTTGACATAGAGCTCTCCCTAGATCTATATCTTGAAAATTCCATACGGATTACTATATTCTATACACACACACACACGTATATATATATATATATATATATATATATATATATATATATATATATATATATATATATATATATATAATTTATATTAATCAATACACATATACGTACGTTTGTAGTGCAACTTAAAGTTTCATGGTTTCCCAAGTTGTCAGGCACAAATGGCAAATGAGCCACTTATTACAGTTGTTGTTTTTTTTAACATACTGGGTTTCATGGAAGAAACACTAAATTATACACAGATTCAAAGTTCAAAGTTAAAATAAACCGATTATGTTATTGGGGTATCGAATATAGAATGTAGTTAGGGAGATGTTGGAAAAACAAAGCAAAAATAAATAATTTTCTACTTTTATTATTTTTGACAAATATCAAACTAAATATTCTATCTACTCTTTTTATATTTCTCGTCTATATCCTAATATTATTAAATATTAGCATTTTGTAGTGTGTAGTGTTAATCCTTTGAAACATATAGATTATTTATAAACAAAACTGCAATTCCCCTCGGCTACCCACTCTTTTTTAAGCATATTGCTTCCTCCTTACACTTTATATTTTTTTAACTTAATTTTTTCCAAAGGAAAAACATGCACCATATAAAATTTAACCTACCTATAATCTATATTTTAAATTTAGACCGCAATAGCATATTGGATTTATATTGACTT
This sequence comes from Acanthosepion lycidas, assembly GCA_963932145.1. Lineage (NCBI taxonomy): Eukaryota > Metazoa > Mollusca > Cephalopoda > Sepiida > Sepiidae > Acanthosepion > Acanthosepion lycidas. Next base: position 115,765,630 of record OZ010578.1, on the reverse strand, counting down.
TGAGCTTTCAATCTCCATATAATTTAGCGTTCCTCCCATGAGACCAAGTACCTTTTTTAAAAGAAAAACAACTGTAATAAGTGGCTCATTTGCCATTTGTGCCTGACGACTTGGGAAACCATGAAACATTAAGTTAAGTTGTACTACAAACGTAGGTATTGGTGCATTTATTAATTTATACTTCATAGCTCTGTATAACTACATTGAGCATTGTTTTGTTTGTACCATAAATTGAATTAAATAAATATTTACTTGCTTATCTGTGTATGAATGCTAACGCATCTAGATACAGTTGCTAATATGTCGGTATTTAGTTTAGATTTACATTTAAGTTTAGATTTCACAGACAAAATTTCAGTATCCTAATAATAATAATAATATATATATATATATATATATATATATATATATATATATATATATATTATATACATATATATACATATATATATATAAAATATATATATATTATATATATATATTGATCCATGTTTCATTAAATAATATAGACAAGTTTTGTCTATTTATTTTAAGTAAGTTTCTTTCATATTTTCTGATAAGTTTAATAACATTATCATTGAAAGACGAAAGTAAATCACCACAAGGTACTTACTTAAAATAAATAGACAACACTTGTCTATATTACTTAATGAAACATGTATCAATGAAAAATTGCTGCCTAAATATACACAATATATATATATATATATATATATATATATATATATATATATATATATATATATATAAAAGTGAACACTGAAGTCAACATTCAGAGGCGACAGGCTGTTTCATCCTAGACACAATCGTCAGGCCGATAATTGAGGTCAGCATGAAACAGCCTGTCGCCTCTGAGTGTTGACTTCAAATGTTCACTTGTATATTTATATTTACATACGCTCTGTCTCTGATATTGAGCACTTTGTCCCATAAATATAGCACACCTTAAAACTATATTTCTTCATATATATATATATATATATATATATATATATATATATATATATATATATATTGTCCCACTCTCATTCCATCTGTGCAAACTTGTGGATTAATGCTAAGCCAGGTTATTTGTCTACGGCTCCTGTCTGTAGCATTTACGCCGGTGACTCGGACAAACGGCTTCCTGGCTTCCCCTGGCCAATTCCCGTAGAGATGTTATTCGCGGTAAGTTGTTATTAACGACAAAAAGAACAATGTCATTTTCCAATCTTCAAAAGCTGACCAACCAAGAAAAGAAGACCGCTTTTGTGGACGGGAGATTATGGAGAGAAATATTAAATCCGAAGACACTCTAAATCTTTACAGGATTTTCGGTTTGAGATTTTCTGTTCTCCAAATCTCTGTGTCGAAATCAAAGACTCCTTTGAGAAATCCCAAATTCGCAAGGAATCAACTTTGGTGGCATGTAGCGGTGCTGACACGCCTAGACTATGCGATGTTTTGCATCCAACTCCACCTAAAAAAAAAAAATTAAATCTGCAGATGCATGTGAATATATTCTGAATGCTGCGGTCACACAGTATACAAGTTCACAGCGTATGTCCGCTAATGGAGTAAGATTTGATTGATTTCCTGGGCAGATTCTGACCGCGTAACAAGTCAAGACGTTAGATCAAATTAGATTAGATCGTTTCCAGACATAACTCATATTTTCATGATGTTTTTTTTTCTCATAGACGATTGTATAAATTTATATACAGTATCAAATTGAAATATTTAAGTAGTATTTCTTAAAATACATTTAAAACACTTGGTTTCATCTCGAATCAATCTAGAGAAATCTCAAGATTCGTGTGTAACAAATATACTCTGACTGCACGCTATTCATGTGCACTTAACCTATTATATTCTGTTGTAACCTAGAAAAAGTTGCTGAATGAGGAATAACCCAAACGGAGGTTGGGAACGAAATTGTAATCTTTGTAACATCAACAAAATACAATACTTGCTAGCGGCGTGAATAGGTAAGCCACTGCTAGCGGTTGACTACTTCGACAGCATGTTACCCCCTATTTCAATAGTGTTCAACGCATTTATGAGGATAAAGACATGCACATTAGTGTTCATAGGTACGATATGTAAACTGAACATAGATAGATAGATAGATAGATAGATAGATAGATAGAAAGAAAAAACTGAGATAGACTTAATTATGTACTGTAGGACATACCCATTAGTGTTAATAGTTTCGGTATATAACATATTCCTTGAACACAAAATAAGAATTGAACTATTGGTCCATAATCTGAGTCAATACGACTCTCATCACAGCTCTGCTTGTGAGTATTTCTGATTAAATTGATAGTGTTTTATTAAATTCATGTTTTCGTTTACTGTTGTTTGTTTGGTGTAATGCGCATGCGCGCTGACGTGCAACAAAGGCGACTCATCGGTAAACAGCAAATGGCTGAAGTGAAAACATTTGTTTACAAAAATGTTTCAGAGTAATAAAAGACTAGGTACCTCCACTTTTTCACGGGAAAACAGCATAGCGTAATAAACAAATGCCACAAACTTACCGAAAATAAATTTTTATCATCAAAACGCTTATGTTATTATTAAGATGAAAGACCAAAGTGTATTTTAATTATTTTTTGATATTTTTTAATATTTTTTAACACGTTCGAAATTTTGGTTAAAGTTTTCTTTTTTTTACGTCATCGCGGTGCTGTAAAAATAACTTTTTTTGCGCTTTTTTCCCGTTGAAAACCCATTGATTTGGAAATTCTTGTAAAATTAAAGTAATTGTCCGATTTTAATGAAATTTTCAGGACTTATTCACCAATGAATGAAATTATTTTTGAAATATTTCTTTTTAGTAAATTTTAGTAAAAAATATTTTTTTTTTTAATATGTTACACCCCACTTACTTATTTTCCCGAAATTTCGTTCCATTCTTTTTATTTCCTTACAATTTTTTTTTGTTTAAAGTAAGAGTCATTGGAGATGGTAAATCACCTACTTTTTTTTTCTAATTTGTTCCAACTTTTGTAAAATGAGCTTTGAATAGAAAAATAATGAATCCAATAAAACTATGATATTACTTAATTAGAAAAGCTTTTAATTGCTTTTGTAAATAAGTAATATTAAGGTCATTATTGCCTGAAGAAATAAATTTTTTCTGATGAATAATTAAATTTTACAAGAATTTTTTATTTGTTTTACATTTTGATTATAATAATTTATAATAGTTTAAAAATCGTGCAAAACTCTGTATTAGCTTATTTCCTTTTGATAATTAGTAATTAAGTAGAAACAAAATTTACGAGTTCAAAATTGCCAAGTTTAATAAATTTAGTGATTCCACTTTTTTTTCAAAATGTTGTATTTTTCTACTTAATACATTCCTTATTTCCATGTACGGTAGACTGAAATTGCCATTATTATAAAAAAAGTTTTGTCCCTTTATTCTAATAAATAGACATAACAGTAAAACTAAAAATAAAAGGGTTCACTCAGATTTCTAGTAATTTTCATTTATGGTCATCCGTAGTAGCTGTCATCACTTGTCAATCAACACATGGATCAAGTATCGGATCAAAATTACGGTACCAATCGTTAATAATTCGTTGTATATTTCTTTTTTATGCTATAATTAAGTAATATTTTTTTTAAATCAGATTAATTTAACATTAAATTTTCTAATTTTACTAAAATGACGTGTCAGAAATTTTTTTAAATATTTTTAAAATCGATAAATTTGTGTTTGTTTACAAATATCTTAAAATTAAGAAAATGGCGGGTTTTTTGAAAATTTAAAAATTTAAAATTAAATTTGACATTCCAATGTATATAGTTTCTATCTGAAATATACCAGAATTGTTTACTTAATGGAAATAATAAATTTAATGATTCAACTTTCAAGTAAAACTAAAATGAAATATTCAAGCATATTTTTTCATTTTAAAAAATGCATTTTAAACTTAGGTATCGATAATTTATGCCGAAAAAGTGGAGGTACCTATAAAAGACTGTCGGCGTTGTGAAGGCAAAGAAAATATTTGTCGCAGATTACTTCCACAACGCAGAGAACAAATCACTGTAAATTCAGACTGGAATATCGGGGGCAGAAAGAAATGCTGAAAACTCGATTCGCAGGTACTATCTCACAAATCCCAATGCACGTAACCAGTTAGAAAAATAACTCACTCTACGAGGAAAGCGGTAGCCAAAATACACCAAGTTTTTGTCCCCGGTTCGAGAACACTTCCTGCTTTTATCCGACGAGCATTTTTTCCATTCGTCGACAACTGGGAAAAGAACGACCAATTTTTGCATATCAAAATGCTTTTACAGTGACTCCTGCGACGGACTTGTTTGTAAATTACATATTCCGTCTTCAGAATGTCATGCGGAATACGTGCCCATATTTTTGGTAATTAATTTCCTTTTTCGCCACATTTTCCGTCATAGGATACACGCGACGCGCTGTCGCTTGTTTGACGAGTCGCCGTTTTCTTCGCCATAAAAACTTAATTTGCGCAACTGTAGAACTGCACAAAATTCTGAACTTTCTTCGTAGGAGTCACAGCTTTTAATTCTCAAGTATGACGCTGTCTCTAGAAAGACGAATGGAGGATGTGTAGTGAACAGAACAAGATCTAGATTTAAAATTCAAATGCTATTCAACTGACTCATTGATTTTGTTGGAAAATAATAAGATTCGAATTTGAAAACTTTGCTTAAAACAGACGCAAAAGCGAATCCAAAACAAAACTCGTGAAATTTCACACCTTGATTCGAAATCTTTTTCGGCCAATAGAAAACTAGGAAACATTTAAAAACAAAATTCAAATAATCTTCAATTCTCTTATCATATCTGGTAATGAATCATATCTAATAGTGAATTCCCAAATGACCTTTTCAAGCTCCACAAAGAAAAATAAAAGTTCGCCTGTCCCCAGAGAGAAGGAGACGAGCGTATTAACACGTCCCTTCACAAACGTCAAGCGATCGTTATTATTATCTTTACCTTTCTCCTTCACCTCTTTTATACTTGATAAACGAATGGAACATTTTAAGACTGAGCGATTTAATTCAATACCCTTCGATATCGCTCATACATACATACGTCCCTGAGTTCTTACACATAAACTCATTCTTTCAAGGACTACTACGAACATTTTGGCGACCTTGTATCGACCAAAATACATTAATTCTATTTGTAAAGACCTTAATTGATTTATATGTATATAAAATTGTTCACTTTACAATTTGATTTTCTGGTCTTATACCCCTCTTATAGTGGCCTATCTAATTAACAAGGCCAAATCAAACTAATCTGTTTCCACACTTATACACTACACTTTAGCCGATAACCCAATATATATGAACTGTTTTTAACTTGAAGAATAATATTGCCCTCGAAACTGTATATCAAAATGAATTATCGATAGAGAAGAGAATCTCTATAATCTATTTGTGTTCGCAGTATTTTTTCTTTTATGACGAGCTGAATCCAGGAGAATTTCGTAACGTATCTTTGCGGTTCATAAACAGAAATAAAATTTTGCTTCTATTTTAATGCTATTAAAAATAAATAGTCATTTACAGTAGCAAACTCTGACTCATTTGACTGATTTTATTTATCGTTAGTCTTAGTGTCGTGGACTTCTTTTGATTTCACTCTCCGTACAATAGAAGTTATTTGTTTTGTAATCAAGGCTAAGAAAACCCAACAAAATGGAACCTATTTCATAACAAATGCTAAAATTTATGTTTAAATAACAACACTCGTTGGCTAGGGGTTCTTTTCCTGGTGCCGTTTGCGTCCCGGGTCGACTTGATAAGGTGATACGGCATCATCAGTCACTGTGTGTTTATCTAAAAATAAATACGCTTAAATAAACCTACATCCCTGCGGTGCGCCAACGGCTTAGGGATAGACGCCAATTCAGTCAGGTTTCAATCCTAGCAAGAGACAACCGGACGTCTACCACATTGATGAGCTTTGATGATGATTATATATATATATATATATATATATATATATATATATATATATATGTATATATATATATATGTATTAGAGAAAACTATGAGCACCTTTAAAAAGAGTGATCAAAGTGCTCGGACCATAAAAAAGGCAAAGCTTCAATACTAAAGAAAAAGTGAACATTGAAGTCAACACTCAGAGGCGACGGGCCTGATTGCGGTCAGCATGAAACAGTCTGTCGCCTCTGAGTGTTGACTTCAATGTTCACTTTTATATTTGCATGCGCTCTATCTCTGATATAGAGCACTTTATCCCATAAATATAGCATACCTTAAAACTATATATATATAATTATAATTTTATCATATAGACAAAAGCAGTCTATATGATAAAATTATACGAAATAATCATCACTGTACTATCGACCTCTCTTTTGGATTAATGCTGTGAACGTTAGAATTTATATATTACTTTCGTTCTCATCGGATATATATATATATATATATATATATATATATATATATATATATATATATATATATACCCAAGTATATGATTGGTGTATATGGAATGAATTCCAATAACCAACAATTACTATTCTTAAAAGAGAGCTCAATACAAAGTAGAGTAGATATAATTATTTATTTAAAAAAAAATTTATAACATAAATATGTTATAAAATCACTACAAAAATAGCCATTTTGTTTCAACACCCTCGGTGTCTTATCAAGTGATGACGTTGAATGTAAAATAAATGGTTTTAAAAGTTTCAAATTAATTAACAATCCTTCACAAGGGGAAACGTTGTTACAAAAGCTAGATGGACCAATCAAAACACAAGTATAGGAAAATTCAAAAAGCTTGACAACGAAGTCATGTTATAATATCTATTCAGATGTTTAAAATATGGGTAGCATTAAAAAAGAATTTATTCCAACCAATAATTACTAAATTATATGATAAAATTTAATATTAAAATTAAAAACTGCTAATTTCAAAATCAAAATTTAATCGCTATTAAGTTTACAACTATAAAATTACTGAGGAGAAAAGAAGAAATATATATGTTATTCAATTTATTTCTTCATTGAAGTTACTTTAGCTAATTTAATATCCGGTCTTTTGAGAATGTATACATTTTAATCCTCATGGTGTGTGAATGGGGTCCTAAACTCACGCGTAAAACAAACGCAATCAGATTCTAATATATAAGCACCCAGACATATTTATATATATATATATATATATATATATATATATATATATATATATATATATATATATACACAAAAAGAGACGAGACAGAGAACATCTTCACAGTCTGTCATGAAAAAAAAAAAGAAAAAAGGGAAGTGGGGGGAAGGGAAACTAACACACACGTGCATACATACACAATTAAAAGTGAATGCACTTTCCATACACATAGACAGCTATAAATACATGCACACACATCCACAGACATTGACCCAGACAATCGGATACCACAACCGATAAATATTTAAGACTTAAAGTGTCATTACACGAATGCTAACTACCTATTGAAATATAACTTAAGCGAGTAAATATACAAAGATAAAAATGATTTAAAATAATATTATTTAATATATTAAAATAGTGTATGTAAATATAAAATCGGACATCAAAGTCAACACCCATAGGTAACTTCGATGTCCACCTGATATATATATATATATATATATATATATATATATATACACACACACACATAGACACACACATATATATATATATATATATATATATATATGTATATATATATACACACACACACATACATAAATATACATACACACCGAAATACATACACATAAATACATAAACATATACATACGTATATATCTCCATGATAATAAGTACACATACACATACATACATATATACACATATATACCCACAAATATATACACATATATGTGTACACATACTCACATATAAATACATATATACACACAGCAATACACAAATATAAACATATATACACACATATACTAACGCATGTGGCCGTAATGACATACCCAAGTTTCCCTACCTACACGTACACACAAACAATTTCATATACAATAGGTGTCAATATACACATATACAACTGCAAACCTACATAAGTAAACACACACACAAACACACACACACATATATATATATATATATATATATATATATATATATATATATATATATATATATATACATAAAAATACCTATCTATAATAACAAGTACACATATATACGTACATACACATAAATACAACGACATCTAACCAAAAACATATATAAACATACATACACACACATACATAGACATACGTATCCTAACATACAGATATAAACACATTCATACCAACATAAATATACGTAAATAAATTTAGGTACACAATATAACAGTACACATACAAACAAATATACACATATATATATACATATACATACACATACATATACTCACATATATATATATATATACCCCTACACATACACATACACATACTTACACATGCACACACACACACACATATATATATATATATATATATACATACACATGAATACACATACACGCACACACACATATATATATATACATATATACATGCATGCATATATATACAACTACATATACATACAGACACATACATATATACACACATAAATACATATATACATACATATACACATATATATACACACACATACCCATATATATAAATACACATACATACACATATACATCAATATTTTTAACCTCTTCTCTTCTTCTCCTCCTTTTTACCTTCTTACTTTATATATATATATATATATATATATATATATATATATATACACACATACAGACATATACACATATACACACATATGTATACATACACACACATACACACATATATATATATATATATATATATATATATACACATACAAATACACACACATACACATATACTTATATATATACAAAACCTAGCAACATATTAATATACTAATATACAAACATACACATTCCGCAGTACAAACACACATAACTACACACAAATATATATATATATATATACACACACATACAGAAAAATGAATAACACTATGTAGTTATACAATACACATTCATATCGTCAGATTGACCATCAGGCAATAAAAGTTATAATCTATTAAACTTACAGCTGCATATCATTATCATTTAAAGTATACGACCCCTATAATAAGTTAAATTTATAACGGTGTTTACAATTAACCGTTAGTTCATATCTTTGATTTAAGAAATAAGCCTTGTTTTTAAATCTAATAATTTCAAATTTTTCATTAAGACATAGGTAACATGGGGAATATAGGGAGTTACATGTCCGGGCTTTCTTAATCAATGTCCATTTAAAACGTAGGTGTTTTGTTCTTTTCTTTTAGACTCCAAAAGTACTTGGATAATGAAGTCCTGTACCTATAGTCACTGTTATTATAAGATTGCATATGCCCCTGCCAGCGTTCTTTGAATGTATTCATTGTGCTACCAATGTAAAACTTCTTTATATTTGGATTCTCAATAGTTGAGATTGTACTAAGATAGACTAATGCCACAGTTATTTTGTAGTGGACAATTATTAGGATACCTACAATTACATAAATTATTATTCGTGTTATTATATTTAGTATTCCTGTTAGTAACCTTTTGAGTAATCAAGCTTTTTGAGTCCCTATACTTGTTAAAGACTATGTTGTTATGTTTTTTTAATTATTTTCTCTAGGTTATCTGCACAACTATAGCTTAATTTAAGGGTATTAGGATTAAATATTTTACTAAGTGGGTTAGTTTCAGGGTTAGGGAAATGTTTCTTGATGAGGTTTAGAAACATACATCCTAATTTAGATTTAACTTTTATATTGAAAGAGGGAGTGAACCAGATGATCTTTCTAAATCTTCTTTTCTTATTATGGTTGTAGTTAACAGGGTTTTTATATTGAATAGTGATATCTTTGTATCCACTATTTTTGAGTGCAGAATTGTAAAAATCACGATGTTTATTAAAAACATATTTGTTTGAAGAGTTAGTGCTAATTCTAAATCCAATGGAAGAGGGTATATGTTTGATAACTGAAGGGGGATGGTTGGAATTTGGATGTACGTATATCGGGTTGGAATTAACCTTCACATATGGTTGTAAAGAGTTGCTAGCAAGGTCTAGGGTGACGTTTAGAAAATCCACTTGTTTAACATTAGTAGTGACTATTGTCCTAAGACCTAAATCCTTAAATACCCTATGAATCATTTTCCTAATACGGTCTACCTTAATTTTAGTGGAGTTTTTAACAACTAATAAACCATCATCTCTATACAATCCTACATTATCGGAATCTAGACAATCAAAGGCACTTAAATTATACAAAAGAAATAATCCAACCAGGTCAGAAGCTTCAGCAGAATCCAGAGAACCCATCGAAATGTCAAAATTGTTGTTGTAAGACTTTTTGGTCCACTGTTCATCCTTGTAGATTAGAACAGGATTTCGGCATTTCATGATGATGTCCACTTCACTCTCAGAAATATTAGAGTATTCCCGGGCGAAATCCAAGGCCAAAGTGAAAAGATCCTTCGATATAGAGGGATAATAATCGATAATATCGAACTGTATGAAAGTACAGTTGCCCTTATATCGGATGTTATTAAACCAGTTGATAACATCAACTGTGATAACCCACTGTAGTAGTCCAAGGGTGTTTTTTATGGAGTTGTTGGTTCTTTCTAAGATGGTCTTACTAATTCTAGTTCTTTCTAAGATGGTCTTACTAATTCTTTTTTTTTTAAATAAATAAATATATATATATATATATATATATATATATATATATATATATATATATATATATATATATATATTCGGTTGCTGGGGTGTGGTCAGCTCCTTGTCACTGTACTCAATTAGAACTGGTTGGTTTGCTGCACCAGATATAGCCGTGTGGATCGAGGAAGTTCGTCAACATCAACCGACTATGTCATGATCGGAAACAAGTGACAACAAGGCCGGTAGATTTCTCTGACTCGCTACCCTTGAACAAATAGTAAGACTTTCCTTGTTTTCTTGCTTGTTGACGATAATGATCAGTAGTTGAATCCTAATTCTTTCATTATGTCCCTGTAGAAAATCAATAAAATATTTTATTTTATTGATTATTGACTTTTATTGATTTTTTTTTATTATTAGTCTTTGCTTCTGGTTGCTGGTTACGGTCGAGTACTATTGGTTAGCTTGAGAGGAGAAAAGTCCTTTGATAGATGAACCAAAGGCTTTCTGCAAACTTAAAATTTATTTTGAAGAGTACTTGAAAAATATATTAATCTGACTTTATTAGCCATCAACATACCGTCTCATTTCTTTCTTCCAATTTCTGGTCCAGGGTTCATGCCCTCCTGAGGGCAGAGTTGAATTTTTCTCAAACTATGTTTTAATTTTCTGTTTACTTCAACTTTAACCCTTAAACGCCATTTTTACATGTCTATTTATCAAGCCCCAATTTCAGCGTCGTTACCCCGTTAGACGCTCAGCAGATATAAATCGAATTTATAAATTCTCGATTTCCGATTACTTATTTTTTAATCGATTAAGCATCTGTCAGTTTCGGAATACTTGGGAGTCTATCTAAAGAGCTCAATTCTTTAGTTTCACTAGTTCAGACCGTTACAGCTAGGACGTCTTGCCACTTCCACGGAGTTGAATCGTCCTCATTTCCTTCAGGTTCCAAATCCACTCAGCTTTTTTTCCCAAGAATTGTCACTTCCGCGTGGTTGCTTCCTCCAACATTCACCTCATCAGGTCAAAGGTTATTTACCTCACCTCCCCATGAGGTAGAATGTGGCACAAGGACGTTTTTAATTTAGGGTTAATACCGAGCACGTGGGCTCAGGCAAAATTTCCCCGTAGACCCCGTAAAAACGGATTTGGGTAGCTGTCTATCTCCCCAGACGTGTCTCTGCCCTTCGGCATAGCCTCGTCTGGGTTCCAAAGGCAGAGAGTTCGACTAGCTTAGCTGGAGACCAATCTCCAAATGATTGCCGAAACAAGCAACACTTCAGGTCAAAAGGTCAATCCTTATCTTTCTCGTTATATTCATTACATACAACCCCTTCTCCTATTCATACTACACACCTCATTCGGCGTTACCTTTTTTTTTTTACTGTAACACTCTATCTTTAGAGGCTCTCGAGCATTCGATTGGATAATTTCTCTTTTTTTTCTATGCGCTTTTATCAACCATGAATTGGGCGATCATGGCTACCCATTGCAGCTTTTAGCAAGGTTTGTCTTTTGTGGAAGCATCTCGCCACCTCCCCTAATGTCTAATCCCACAAACCCGTCAGCTAGGTGGCCGCCTTCCTCGTGACCTCTTACCCCCGATATGCCCTATGAGGGTGAAATTTTCAAAGTATTTGAAAAAGTGAGAAATTAAAAGTAATAAAACAAGTTTTAAATCCCAGGCTAAAGATTAACTCAAGGTAGAAGTAGTGCGATATGAATGAAAGAGGAGGTTGTAGGAGGAGAAGTTTAGGGGAATAAGGATGATAAAGATTATCCATTGGAGTTTAAGATTGTATTGTTTAGGGAAACAACCCCGCAGGAGTTTCTTCCACGAAGTAGCAGTTATTAGGAAAAAGCCGTCTGAGTTGCGCCTTCATTATTCAGAACACGAACGAAATGGAGGTGAATGGAAATATTATGGCATCTCCTAGTTGTAAAGGTCTGAACTGGGGAAACTAAACCGTCCTGGGCATGACGATAAACTACATCCGACAGCAAGATCTTTGATCAGAAGGTTTTGAGGAACGTGGAACCACATCTTAATTGCTGATGTTCCAAAGTCCTCCCTGACCCAGAGTGGTGGCTCCTGTCGGGGATCCGCTATAGGCAAATACTTAACTCCTCCAAAAGTTGTTAAAGCCCTTTGAAAGAATAAAAATAGGTTTTAATACCAGCAATACTTATTTTTGGAAAATGTTATACCAGCAATACTTTTTTGAAAAAAAATATTACCAGCAATAAAAACCTTGTCGGCATTAAATAATATATGCCGTAAAACAAAACAAACCAAATCAATATATATTTAGGTAGATAGATAGATAGATAGATAGATAGATAGATAGATAGATAGATACGATGAGACCAAGCGAGACAGACATGAAGAGACCACGATAGCTACATAGATAGATAGATATGTTGATATGCCGTAAAATAAAACAAACCAAACCTGGGGCAACTAAAGAATTGAGCTCACCTGAACTTTAGCCATGGATCAAGCGACAGGACTGCAATGTTGCATCTGTGGGAAAGAGGCTGCAAAGTGAAGAATTTTCCTTCCATTGCAAGACTGAGTAAACATTATCAAACTTGGAAATTGAAGTTTGAATCGCGTCAGATATATCGGCAGTACGCCATCACTTGAAACGAAAAACCATCGCGGAAGGAGTGAGGTACTTCTCCGTAGTAAACGCTTGCGACCGCATCACGTTGAAACACCGATTCTGGTAAGATAACATTATATTCAGATATATATTCCCATATTTATATAAAATATATACACATTTGAGGAGGCATGGTGGCGTAATGGATAGCGGCTTGGTTTGAAGAATCGGAGAGCCGAGTTCGAATTCCAGTCGAATCCGTTACATTCACTTAATACCCTTGGGAAAGGTATGAATCCTCTTCTTCTCCCTCCAGCTATGGGTAAATAGCAGGACAGACTGGATTCTATATCCTTGGTCTAGGATAATTTAAATCCTGCAGATGGTCGTTTGGGGAGCCTCTGGCACGTAGTATTCGGCCCTTCAAAAAGTGTGGATGGTCCTGCACGAAACCTTCACCACTATAATAAAATCTTATTCTAGTTTTTTCCTAGAAACGGATCTGCTTGACCCTCAGCTCTCAACAAGTTCCTTCACTCCGCTTCCTCCCCCAGACCATTTGCTTAAGCCCGCCAGGTATGTCACTCCTCATTTTCCCTTTGTGTCTTTTTTCCCTCTATTCGACCCGTGAGTATCAGATATTCCAGGCCTTCCTTCCTCATTATGTGTCCCAGAAACTTCAGCTGCCTCTTCCTGATGTTAAGTATAATCCTCCTCCTTGTTTGTAACCTCTCTTAAACCTCATCGCTAGCACGCTCGGCCCATGATATCCTTAGCATCCTTCTGTAGAACCACATCTCTTTTGCTTCGAGTCTCTTCTTCATCTTTGAGGAAATCGTCCAACATTCGTTGCTGCAAAGAAGAACATATGTCACGTAACAGCTCAGTATCCTTTTCTTTGTTACCAAAGAAATCCTCCTGTCTCGCAATACTCTGGCCAGCTTTTGGAATGCGTTCTTGGCCATCCCAATAGGTCTACGGATCTCAGTGTCGCACTTAGCTCTCCGGTTTACAACTCCAAGCTCTTATTCATTACACCAGCCGCACATCCAATCTTACAATATCTTCTCCTCCAGCTATGGGTCAATTAGTAGGACTTATATCAGCAATTCGTTATTATCTCAGAAAAATCTCATTTTTTTAATATTTCTGGTTTTAAATAACCTGAAAAAGGTTGATAAACCGTATAAAATAAATCATTCTCCGTAATAAAATATTTTAAATGCCTTTCTTTTTTTTCCGCGGTGTTCGATTTACTTTTCCCATCAAGTTAAATCAGAGACTCCTTCTCTCCTGCTGACATCGTCTTTCAAGTAGAATTTGTTGCCCGAAATGCTATACAGTAGGGTTAGTTCTAATAAAGAAGCAACAGACATTATTACTATGACGAGGTTTCTTTTTGTGCACAATGGAGCTCGACAATTGAATTTTCTTCGCATTAAAACCGGCTTCAGGCCATAAGCAAAGGGTCGTATTAACTTTAGATTAGCCGGCAACTCGGTAGGTCGTTTTACCAAAATTAATTCTCTTCGTCCGGCGAATAGTGAAAGCTAAAATAATTTGGTGAGTAGTACAAGCAATCATGTAATCCGAGCCATAAAACTGCTACCAAGAAAGACATTCACTTTAGATTCGCAAAGTTGAATTTCAATTATAGTCTGTCCAGATTATTTACCACATTTCTTTCTTTCTTTCCTTTTCAATTTCATTCTTGCTTTTTTCTTTCTTTCTTTTTTCTTTATCTTATTCTTTCTTCTTCTCTTTCTTTTTTCTTTCTTTCGTTATTTCTTACTTTTTTCTTTTTCTCTTTCTTCCTTTTTCTCTTTTTTGCATTCTTTTATTTTCACTTTCTTTCTATCTTTTTATCTTTCATTTTCTATTTTTTCTTTTTCTCTCCTTTCAATTCTTTTCACTTTCTTTTTTCTCCCTTTATTTATTTTTCTCTTTCTTTTTTCTCCCTTTATTTTTTCTCATCCTTTCGTTGTCTCTTTCTTTCTTTTTCGCTTTCTTTCTTTGTCTCTTTCTTTCTTTTTTCTCTTTCTTTCTTTTTCTCATCTGTTTTGTCTCTTCCTTTCTTTTCCTATTTATTTCTTTTTTCTTTTTTTTCGTTCTTTCATTTTCTCTTCGTTTTTCACTTTCTTTCGTTGCCTTTTTTTCTATTTCTTTCTTTCTTTTTCTATTTCATTCTTTTCTCTTTCTTTTTCTCTCCATTTCTTTGTATCTTTCTTTCTTTTTCGCTTTCTTTCTTTGTCTCTTTCTTTCTTTTTCTCATCCTTTCTTTTTTGCTTTCTTTCTTTTTCTCTTTCTTTCTTTTTCTCATCCTTTCTTTGTCGCTTTCTTTTTCGCTTTCTTTCTTTTTCTCTTTCTTTCTTTTTCTCATCCTTTCTTTGTCGCTTTCTTTCTTTTTCGCTTTCTTTCTTTTCCTATTTATTTCTTTTTTTTCGTTCTTTCATTTTCTCTTCGTTTTTCTCTTTCTTTCGTTGCCTCTTTCTTTTTCTATTTCTTTCTTTCTTTTTCTATTTCATCCTTTTCTTTTTTCTATTTCTTTTTTTCTCCCTTTCTTTGTATCTTTCTTTCTTTTTTGCTTTCTTCCTTTTTCTCATCTTTTCTTTTTCGCTTTCTTTCTTTTTCGCTTTCTTTCTTTTCCTCATCCTTTCTTTGTCGCTTTCTTTCTTTTTCGCTTTCTTTCTTTTTCTCTTTCTTTCATTTCCTCATCCTTTCTTTGTCGCTTTCTTTCTTTTTCGCTTTCTTTCTTTCTTTTTCTCTTTCTTTCTTTTTCGCATCCTTTCTTTGTCGCTTTCTTTCTTTTTTCTCTTTCTTTCTTTCTCTCATCTTTTCTTTGTCTCTTTCTTTCTTTTCCTATTTATTTCTTTTTCTCTTTTTTTTCGTTCTTTTCTTCAAAAATTTCCCATAGACCCCAAATTCGCGGGATCGGGTTTCTATGTTCCCTCCCGGACGAGACTCTGCCCTTCGGCATAGCCTTGTCCGAGTTCCTCTCCGTCAAAAGGCAGAGAGTTCGACACGGCAAGAGCTTCCCACACTGACAGCTCACGCTGCCAGCTTCGACAGCATATTATCCCCGCTTACAATAGTGTCCAGCGTATTTATGAGGATTAGGACATATACATTAGTGCTATATCTTGGTCATCCTATGTTCAGCTGATCCTCGTATAGCCGAAGCACCAGACCAGATATGGCAACATTATTTAGTTTACGGACGGTAGGGGGCACCGATTTGTTTGTAATAGCAGACCTAACAAACGATTCAATATAATTATTCCACTTCATGTCAATGTGAGACCGAGGAAGAGGAACGAGTTTCTCTTCTGTACGTTAGCATCGGCCATATTGATAGAAGGGAAACATTGGAAAAATATTAAGAAACACGATAGCGTAGTTTGAAACAAAGAAAAGAGTCCTCATCACTTATGTATTATAAATTCTTCTTCATAACAATGGATACTGGATAATTTCATCACAAATATTCAAAGAAAACATGTTTTAAGGGAAACAATACAAAATGGAGAATTACATAACGTCATTAGTTCAAATTTCTGGAAACCATAATGAGGAAAAAAGCTTGGAGAATTTGATACACCCAATGCCATAATAAAGGCAAATGTTCAGATAGAAAGAGAGTAATTTTCATAATCATATTCTGTAAATGGATGGCATAACTAGAGACTGGTATTGGTGGTAAGGAGATAGACATTGCTTTGAGTTACACAGGCCGTCTTGGGTCTGACGATAAGCTACATCCGCGTCCTGGGTAAGACGATAATCTACATCCGCATCCTGGGTAATACGATAAATTACATCTGCGTCCTGGGTAAGACAATAAGCTACATCTGAGTCTTGGGTAAGACGATAAGCTACATCCGAGTCCTGGGTAAGACGATAAACTACATCCGCCTCCTGGGTAAGAAGATAAACTACATCCGCTTCCTGGGTAAGACGATAAGCTACATCCGCGTCCTGGATAAGACGATAAACTACATCTGGGTCCTGGGTAAGACGAGAAAGTACATCCGCATCCTGGGTAAGACGATAAGCTACATCCGCGCCCTGGGTAAGACGATAAACTACATCCGCCTCCTGGGTAATACGATAAATTACATCTGCGTCCTGGGTAAGACAATAAGCTACATCTGCGTCTTGGGTAAGACGATAAGCTACATCCGAGTCCTGGGTAAGACGATAAACTACATCCACCTCCTGGGTAAGAAGATAAACTACATCCGCGCCCTGGGTAAGACGATAAGCTACATCCGCGTCCTGGATAAGACGATAAACTACATCTGGGTCCTGGGTAAGCCGAGAAAGTACATCCGCATCCTGGGTAAGACGATAAGCTACATCCGCATCCTGGGTAAGACGATAAACTAAATCCGCGTCCTAGGAAAGACGATAAACTACATCCGCGTCCTGGATAAGACGATAAACTACATCCGCGTCCTGGGTAAGACGATAAACTACATCAGTGTCCTGGGTAAGACGCGAAACTACATCCGCGTCCTGGGTAAGACGATAAATTACATCCGTGTCTGGGTAAGCCGATAAACTACATCCACGCCCTGGATAAGACGATAAACTACATCCACGTCCCGGGTAAGACGATAAACTACATCTGCGTCCCGGGTACGACGATAAACTACTTCTGGGTCCTGGGTAAGACGAGAAACTGCATCCAACTGCAAGACCTCTGATCAGGAGAGTTTGAGGAGCGTAGAAAAATTTCTTAATTTCAAGTGTTCCCATGTCCACCCTGACTCGGAGTGGTAGCACCTGTTAGGGTCCCAGCAATGGGCAAGTATTTAATACCCAAACTGGGGTCAAAACACTATGAAAGTATAAAAATAGGTTTTAATAACAGCAATAAAGTTTTGAAGAAAAAGTATTGCCAGCAATAGATATTTGGAAAAAGATATTAGCAGCAACATATTTTTGAAAAATATATTACCAGCAATGCATTTGGGGAAAAAATATTATCACCAATACATTTTTGAAAAAAATATTACCAGCAACTAAAATCTTGTCGGTATTAAATAACCCATTGAGGTTGATATGCCGTAAAACAAACCAATATATATTGAGATAGATAGAGAGATAGATAGATAGATATGAAGAGACCAAGAGAGATAGATATACCTGAAGAGACCAAGATAGATAGATAGATAGATAGATAGATAGATAGATAAAAAATATTACCAACAATCAATTTTTTGTCGGCAATGAGGTTGATATACCGTGAAACAAAACAAAAAACAAACCGACACAGGAAAGGAAGTTTTGAAGTATAACAACCACCCTGGCCCGAAGTGACAGGATACATAGATGAAAGAAATAAATAAATTAGATGGATGAGAAATGAATGCAGGGTTTATGCTTTTGTTTCATCATTTGTAAGGATAAAAGCTCACGCAATTCTGGCGAAATTAGGTCTCCTGAACTCACACTATTTGAGTCCTGTCACTGGGATCGAACTAATGCCTTTATCCACTGTGCCATGTGTCCTTGAATGTGAGTTCAATACCAAGTTAAGGCAGTGGATAACTTGGAGAGGGGAATTAACTGGAGATAACTGATAACTGACATCATTTAGACATGGCAAGTGGAACTAGAACAGTCTACCCCAGTGAGCGAAATAAAGGGTTCAATTTGACATTCCAACCACCTGAAGAAGGCCGAGCGTACAACAGCCGAAATGTTGTGAATATAGTGACAAAGATGAGGACAGTTCTCCGAATGAAGTTTATAGTGTGACGAAATAAGCGTTGACCAACGCATAGTTGGTATAAAAACTAATTCGTCACGGTTAGTTTCTTCTTGAAGTTAATGGTAGTCATGTACGTCTTTCTGCCACGGATGACGATGAAGGATTTGGCGGAAGCAAGTCTTCGTTAAGACTTTCAAGAGCTTAATGGGGAGCTAGATTTAAGGGTTGGAATGTCGGAGAATCTTGAAAATTTGGTGCCGTAGAATTGAATAAAAACCAGTAAATTTGCTATTATGGCGTCCGCTTCTGCGCAGTAAAAACAAATCTTACTCGTATTATGGCATGCAATGAAAAGTTGTTCCTATACAACAACCGACCATATTCAGCACATTGGGTGGACCGAGATGAAGCCCCTAAAAACATTTTCAAAGAAGTCACATTAAAAAAAGGGTTATGGTGTCTTCTGGTTGTTAATCGGATGAATTAACTACGGATTAATTAGTCTGGCCTAGCCAATCACAGCTGAGACATAAAACCAATGAAATGTATCAGAAAAATGACACCAGTCTTCAATAAAAAAATGTTCAATCAGTTTTCACGACCCTTCTCAATCACACGTCGCTCAACTAATGCTCCAGAATTTGAACGACTTGGGATACAAATCTTTGCAAACACACGAGACCTTTCGCTAACCGGTGAAAACTTTTTCATCACTTCCGACAAATACTTGCAAGAAAAAGCCCTCAACAACCAAACAGCTGCGAAGATTGCTTCGAAGAATTCGTTGCCTCCAGAGCTTTAGAATTCTACGTTAGCAAAATAACTAACGCGTTAGCCGGAGGAGGGGCGTATTCAACATTTTATATTTTTGCGGCAATACGCGCTTAAAGGTTTTAGGCAGTTTTGATCAACATTCCTTCTCGTGGTTAACTGTAAGGAATTGTAAATGTAGGACTACCTTTCACTTTAGTAAAATAGTAACAATAATAATAATAATAAAATAATAATAATTATAAGAAGAAGAAGAAAATTCAAGATTTTATGACTGGAAATATCAAGTTTTACAGAAACATTGGTGACAATTATGTATTTAGTTACGTACCAAATAAATAGAAATGATATAAATTTTGATGTTATATTCGATCAATTGTGCCATATGTCCTCAAGGAGACATGGCACAGTGGATAAAGGCGTTGGTTAGATCCAGTGACAGACCCAAAGAGTGTGTGTTCAATACCCGGTTAAGGCAGTGGAGAACTTTCAGAGGGAAAATTAGCAGGAGATAACTGATAACTGATAACTGACATCCATCAAACATGGCACGTGGAACTAGAACAGTCTACCCCAGTGATCGAAATAAAGGGTTCAGTTCGAAATTCCACCCACCTGAAGAAGGCCGGAGCGTACAACGTTGTGACAAATATGGCGACAAAGATGAGTACAATAGTCCGACTAATGTAAATACTGTACATAATACCTCATCTCAGAAATATAGACAGACTCATTCGATTTTTTTGTTTGGTATTTTCATTTTGTCCTTTGTTATTGGCGGCATTTTAGAATACTTTGGCTGCGATGCTAAGTTTCCTAAGTCGAAGAAACTGGAGCTATTTCGTTTTCGCTTTGTTACCTATCTTTTCTATTGTTGTTTTTAGATCGCTTTTTTCCAGTCATTTTGATGGGCAATAACGAAATTCGGAAATTTAGAATGATTTTATTCCATTTCACAAATAAAGCCTGTAAAAAGGAATATTTTAAATTAATATACGACCAAAAATAAAATGCTTTTGATAAAAAACCTTAATGATTTCCCCATAATTATGTAACAATAATGTAATGGCATTCTACAGAGAAATCTCCGGTTTATGTTACCTCATCTCATTGCAGGGTTATGAAAGATAAACTTAAATTGTGTTTGAAATATTTTGTAATCAGCTCTCTTTTTTCTTTCTTTTTATAAGATACTTAGATATAATATAATGAATAATTAGGAGGGAAAAAAGTAATTTTCGATTTTTCGTTGAATACACCCCTGAACGCGTCAAATAAACTTGCATCTTCTTGGCAGATATGTGAATATTCTATAGTTTTTTTATTTTGATTGATAAAGTAAATTCCCAACTGATATGTCAGTTAAAATGTTTTAAAATCTGTATTTATTTCTGAATAACTAGATAGAAAGTTGATGGTGTTTGGACGACAGAATTTGGTACCTAGACACGCATTAACTAATCAATTATACCCGAATACAGATATTTTTTGAGTAACTCATATTCTATGGCAAACAACAGAAAACAAGACCCAGTGCAACTACCCCAAGAATGCATCAAGGAAGTCGATAGAGTTTGAATGCATCAACGTCAAGCCGGTCCTAATTTACGTCTCAGAAATCTGTCGAGTAACAAAAACCAACAGTCACAAACTTCAGACATTTACCAACCGATGTTTCAGGAACACTTTCAGTATCAGGTGACCGGAAGTCATCTCCAATGAACAACTGTGAGAGAGTACCAGACAACGGAAATAGGGGATCGATGGACCACACACTCCGCAAGCCTACTTCTAGTGTCACCAGCCATGCCCTTGACTGGAATCCACAAGGGAAGTCATCTCCTATGACTAACTCTGGGACAGAACCAGACAATGCCCAATTGACATTAAAATCAAATAAAGGGAAATGGGGATAGATTGGCCACACACCCCGCAAGCCTGCTTATATTGTCACCAGGCAGGCAGGCCCTTGACTGGAATCCACAAGTCATCTCCAACAACCAACTGTGGGACAGGCCCAGACAGGACGCAATCGAGGTTGACATCAACAAACAAAAATGGGGATGGATCGGCCACACACTTCGCAAGTCTGCTTCTAGTGTCACCAGGCAGGATCTAGACAAGAATCTACAAGGCAAGTCGTCTCCAACGACCAACTGTAAGACAGGACCAAACAAGCCGCAATTGAGACTGACATCAAGAAACGGAAAAGAGGAGGCATCGGCCACACACACCGAAAGACTACTTCTAGTGACACACGGCAGAATCTTGACTAGAATCCACAAGGGAAATCCTCTCCAACGACCAACTGTAGGACAGGACAAGACAAGCCGCAATTGAGACTGATATCAAGAAAGGGAAATGGAGAAAGATCAGCCACACACTCCGCAAGCCTGCTTCTATTGTCACGAGCCCTGCCCTTGACGGGAATCCACAAGGGAAGTCGTCTCCAACGTCCAACTGTGGAACAGGACCAGACAATTCGCAATTGAGACTGACATCAAGAAACGGAAATGGGGGATGGATCGGCCACACACTCCTCAAATCTGCTTCTTCTTTCACCATGCCTGCCCTGACGGGAATCCACAATGAAAGTCGTCTCCAACGACCAAATGTGGGACAGGACCAGACAAGCCGCAATCGAGGTTGACATCAAGAAACGAAAATGGATCGGCCACACACTCCGAAAGCCTTCTTCTAGTCTCACCAGGTAGGATCTTGACTAGAATCCACAAGTGAAGTCGTCATCAATGACCAACTGTGGGACAGGATCAGACAGGCCGCAATTGAGACTGACATCAAGAAACGGAAATGGGGATGGATCGGCCACACACTCCGCAAGCCTGCTTCTAGTGTCACCAGGCAGGATCTTGACGAGAATCCACAAGGGAAATCCTCTCCAACGACCAAATGTTGGACAGGACCAGACAACTCGCAATTGAGACTGATATCAAGAAAGGGAAATTGGGATGGATCGGCCACACAATGCGCATCCCTGCTTCTATTCTCACCAGGACCAGACAAGTCGCAATTGAGATTGACATCAACAAATGGAAATTGGGATGGATCGGCCACAAACTCCGTAAGCCTGCTTCTAGGGTCACCAGGCAAGCTCTTGACTGGAATCCACAAGGGAAGTGAAAAGTGGGTCGACCAAAACAGAGGTGAAGGCAGCCGGTATGACATGATTGGAACTGAAGAAGAACGCCCAGAAACGCATCCGTTGGGGATGTGTTGTTCCCCAAGGAATTAAGAAGTAACATGTATGTAACTCATATTCTCGTCATGTACTTGGCTATGCACAACATAGTAAATAATTAGTGTATTTGAAACGAAACAGTGAAAGACACGGTTCTACCAAAATGCTCAAAATACCATGGACAGAGCATGCGGCAAATGCGGAAGTTTTAAAGCGAACAAAAATAACAAAGAAAGTTTTGCTAACTATCCCCATGTCTAAATCAAAAGTTTGGCGCAAACAATGAAGCAAGGAATCTTGGAGGACATATTGAGTACAAGAGAAGTCGAGAAAAGCGAGTTGCCTACATGATAATATTGAGTTTGTCATGGCTTATCAACCCTTTGCATGTTATTTAAAGCTAGAAAATATTTTTAGATTATAAGAATTTCTTTTATTATTTTATTATTATTTAGTGAAAGTAATCTTACTAATAAACCCAAAAATGGAGGGGAGAATGGATATATGTGTAAGTGAATATAAGGAAACCAACTGGAATTGGAACTCAGTTCTCCGATTAACAATTCCGAGTCATTATACATTACACCACCCGCACATCCAAGCTTACAGTACCTGGTATTCCCAAGCGGTTACCCATCTAGGTACTGATCAGGCTCGACGTTGCTTAACTTCGGTGATCGTACGGGAACTCGACTCTCTGATTAACAATTCCAAGTCATTATCCATTACACCACCCGCACATCCAAGCTTACAGTACCTGGTATTCCCAAGCGGTTACCCATCTAGGTACTGATCAGGCTCGACGTTGCTTAACTTCGGTGATCGTACGGGAACTCGACTCTCTGATTAACAATTCCAAGTCATTATCCATTACACCACCCGCACATCCAAGCTTACAGCACCTGGTATTCCCAAGCGGTTACACATCTAGGTACTGATCAGGCTCGACGTTGCTTAACTTCGGTGATCGTACGGGAACTCGACTCTCTGATTAACAATTCCGAGCCATTATCAATTACATCACTCGCACATCCAATCTTACAGCACCTGGTATTCCCAAGTGGTCACCTATCTAGGTTCAGACCAGCGTTGACGTTGCTTAACTTCGCTGCTATTACGGTAACCGGAGTTTCAAAGTGATGTGAGCATAATCTATGATAATATTGAGCTAATGCATGAAAGGTAAAAATAATAAACGAGTAGATATTCCTGAAAGTAATAAAAGATAGGAAGCTGTGGAGAGCCATGCCTTTCTATTTTCGAAAAATATATGAAGAGATGCAGACATAGAGATTTGCAATAGGTATCGTCATCCATTTTTAAATTAATGGGAATTGATTCAGTTGTACATTTAATTACATTATTTATATTATATTCTAAAGCCTACATCTTTATTGATATTATTAACACCTTTCGGCAATTGTGACTTCATCAGGTGTCTGATTAGGGAAAATTTCGAACCGAAAATTTTAATTAATCTACAGGGAGATTTGTTTCTCGTTCTGCTGTCCATGTCAGGGAGATCTCGTTTTGTTTTTATTTAGTACAGATCAGTTAAATCTTTCCTGGTTTTCACTGAGGCGAAGACTGTACAACTTGGCGCGGAAGAGGGGGTTCACTGGGACGAGATTCCCACAGAAAATCCCAGACTTGATCTTTGTTGCTGTAGTCTTCATTCGTTGTACAGTGGTACCAGAAAACATTAATGACACTGCGCATTGCTAGTGAATTAGGAGAGCCTGCAGCAGTGGTGGAAAATTTTAATAAATTCTCATAAATGTCCGTTTGCAAACAGAAAACATGATATACCTAATTAATAAAGTCAATATAAGCTTAAACCTATCTGGTTAATAAATCATACTTATTATATATAATAAGGACACATGCCACAGTGCATAACGGCGTTCGTTAGATAAAGAGACAGGGCCCAAAGAGTGTGAGTTCAATAACTGACACATGGCAGATCGGATAAAGGCGTTAGTTAGATCCAGTGAGAGAGCCCAAAGAGTGTGAGTTCAAGACACGGTTAAGGCAGCGAGAACTTGGAGAGCGGAATTAACAGGAGATAACTGATAACTGACATGGCACGTGGAACTAGAACAGTCTACCCCAGTGAGCGAAATAAAGGGTTCAGTTCAACATTCTAACCAATTGAAGAAGGCTGGAGCGTACGACGGCCGAAACTTTGTAATAAATATGGCGACAAAGATGAGGACAATAGCCCGAATAATCTAAATAGTTTACATAATACCGAATCTCAGAAACATAGACAGATATATGTATATATATATATATATATATATATATATATATATATATATATATCATAGTAAACCATAAAATTGAAATTTACCTCAGATGGGGTATAGGCCTGTTTCAACTGACGAGAAGTACGTCAGACTTATTCAACCCTGGTATACCGACATGCAGCTCTTTTGGTGGATCAGTTTTAATTAGGTACCTCGGCTTGGTTGCATAAAAAACAGCATCGTATGATGAAAAAATTCCCCAAAGTCAATAAGAAGAAAGCTTTGCCATTAAAATGTTTATGTTATTATTAAGAGGAAAGACTAAAGTATTTTTTTTTATTTTGGGAAATTTTTTACTACTCTGTAGCACATTCAAAATTTTGGTTAAAAATCTTGTTTTTTTTTTTTTGTTGTTTTTTTTTTGTTCTTTTTTTTACCTCAACGGCAGACCAAAGATAAAGATTTTTTTTTTTCGCTTTTTCCCCTGAAAAACACATAGATTTAGAAATTCTTTCAAAAATCAAATGATCGTGGGATTTTAATGAAACTTTCAAGCCATATTCCGAAATGAATGTTGAAATTTTTGACATTTGTTTTTTTTTAGAATATCTTGATAAAAAATTTTACACATTTTACCACCTACTAACTTTATTTCATAAAAATTCGAGAAATTATATTTTAAAGGTGGGGATATTTTTTATTAGTTATAAGCAAGATACCTTGGAGACAGTAAATTACTTTTTTTTTCTTTTTTTTTTTTTTTTTGTAAAACTTTTAACGCATTCACCAAAAAAATGACCTTACAAAATCCAAAAATCCAAAAAAACTAGACCGTACCAATTGGATCTCTAACAACATCACAAAATTCATTATCATGCCCTTTATCCTTCTTTTTAATAAACCTGAAAATCAATTAGTAATCAATAATTCTAGAATCTTTTTAAATGCAAGACAATCGGATATATAATAAGGAAAAAATAAATTCAACACATATTCAAATGCCGTCACTTATGTAATAAATTGTTTACAATGTAAAAAAGTTTATATCGGAGTGACATCACATGATCTAAATGCCCGTATTTACGAATACAAGAAGGACTTACATTTAGACAACCATTCAAACTCTTTGTAATACACAAGCAAAATTGAACATAATTTTGATTTTACTAATGTCACCCTAATTAAAAAAGAACATATTCCTTTACAGAGAAAGTACTTCGAGAGTCTGCTAATAACAATACTACCAACTATAAAGACACATCAGTAACATTATATTATATCGCCAATCAGTATTTAATCTGTACTTAAGAAATCTAATGTATTTGTTTCTAAAACGATATGTACGTAAAAATGTTCGCAAATTAACTGCGAAAAACCAAGAAACCTAACGTCTAATAGACATCCTCACATTTACAAGCATACATTATCACTTGAATCCCAAATAGGCAAACTATATTTTTTATACACTTGCAAAGAGATAGGAATATTTACTGTTATTCTGGTAGGCTTGGAAAGAGACGAATGCACGTGTTTGACCAATATATATATATATATATATATATATATATATATATATATATATATATATGTTTGTGTGTTGCTTAAATTTTGCTCTATTTATGAGGAGAGAGCATTTATCTGTATAGACGACGGGGTGACATAGGAATCAACACGATATGATGAGAAAGTCTTTCAAGACTAAATGCACTCTTGGCACGAAAATCGTATTTTGGCGTGG
Organism: Acanthosepion lycidas; assembly: GCA_963932145.1. Taxonomy (NCBI): domain Eukaryota; kingdom Metazoa; phylum Mollusca; class Cephalopoda; order Sepiida; family Sepiidae; genus Acanthosepion; species Acanthosepion lycidas. The sequence goes on along the minus strand of OZ010578.1, from coordinate 115,738,623 downwards.
AAATGAGGGTCACTACGAAGTTTATTCCTATGTCGTTACTGTTTATATCTTCTCTAAATGATCTATCTTCGATACTGTGCACTCTTTATTCATAACTATAGCGAATATTTAATTTCGCTTTATCTATCTATAAATATATATCTATCTAACTATATATATATATATATATATATATATATATATATATATATATATATATATATATATAGATAGATAGATAGATAGATATATAGATAGATAGATAATATTAGTGGTAAATATACATATATATGCAAAATCCACAGGTGCATATACACACATGTATATTTTTTTGAATAAAAAATTACGAGAGGATAGAATCCAGGTAGAACTCAATGTCCAGGACAGAGTAAGGATATAATAAAAAGGCCGAATGTTAGTTCTAAAGAGAGGGGTCAACTAACGTGTCTATTCTCCACGCAGTTTCGTCCCACACTCTCATACTTACACTCTCTAAATTCTATTTTTATTTCCGGAGTAGGTTTTTTTTTCAGTTTTCTTTTTGAATTAGTAGGTCTGATGAATTGGATTGTATTTACGATTCCAATGGAATAAATTATGACCATGGAATATTAGTGTTTAAGCCTTTTTATTATATATATATATATATATATATATATATATATATATATATATATATATATATATATATATATATATATAACTGAACATTGAAGTCAACACTAAGAGGCGAGAGAGTCTCATGCTAGACGCAATCATCAGGCCATGCGTCTATCATCAAACCGTCTGTCGCCTCTGAGTGTTGACTTCAATGTTCACTTTTATATTTACATACGCTCTATCTCTGATATTGAGCACTTTATCCCATAAATATAGCATACCCTAAAACTATATTTCTGCATATATAAAACTATATTTCTTTATATCTATCTACCTATGTATATATATATATATATATATATATATATATATATATATGAGATAACGATATGTTTTATATACCAAGAAAAGTATTAGCAGAATTTTTTTTCTTTTTTATGCATTTCACCCCAAGGAAGGCGGGAGTAATACTAGCACGCAAGGGGTTACAGAGTAAAGAGACGTGATTGAGGAAAGGATGAAGAGAAGGACGATGAATTAGATCAAGGGATCTGAAGATGTCGATTGACATTGCATTTGAATAATTGAAGATTATACACACGGGAAATGCAAGACATGATGCTGTTGGAGCAGAAGAAACGGCTACATTTAACAGTTTAGACAGTGACAGGATGGGATGAGATGGGAACCTAGTAGCGCTCTTAAATTCAATGCAGTTTGGGAACCACCGAAAGCAGCGTCAGAGAAGTTACCCTAAAATTATTTATAGAAAAGACAGAGGGAAGCGACGGCACGACTGTGAGAAAGTGACTGTAAACGAGATGCCAGATCAGGACCAATTATATTACATATCCGATATCTGGATTTTATCGAGAACCTTGAGACGAACAGCGGCGGCTCCAGACCATACATGGCAGCAGTATTCCATGCAAGAAGGAATTGTTGATTTATAATTCTTAGGGATGGACTCAGGTGAGAAAAACTTTCTGGCGCGACACATAGAACCAACTTTCCTTGTGGTAGATGAAGCTATTGATTCAATGTATTTGTTCCATCTCAGGTCAGCGCACAGGGAGAGATCAAGCAGGCGCAGAGAGTGCACTCTCGTGGAGTTCTGCATCAGACATTCTAATGGGAGACAGGGATGGGTCTTTGTCGGGGTAAAAGAGAGCAGTTTTGTTTTAGAGGCATACCAGCCATTTCTTGACCCAGTCAACCACAGATTGGAGGTCCTTTTCGAGACCAACGGCCAGGTTTGTTGTGTCAGCGATACCAGATTTGCTATTGAGGCAGGAGTAAATAGTAATGTCGTCTGCATCAGACATTCTTATGGGAGGCAGGGATGGTTTCCTGTGGTGAGTAATGGAGATCATTTTTGTTTTCGAGGCATTAAAGTTAACCAGCCTATTCCTGCCCCAGTTCACAACAGATTGGAGATCCTTTTCGAGACAAACGTCCAGGTTAGTTTTGTCAGCGATACCAGATTTGCTATTTAGGCAGGAGTAAATAGTAGTGTCGTCTGCATAGAAGCCAACTTGGGAACTGATGACATCAAGAAGATCGTTAATGAAGTTCAAAAATAGTGTGATCCAGTATGGAGACTTGGGATCGTGAGAAATGAACTGAAGGAGAATCCATTAAGGACGATCTTCATTACACGGTTTGACAGGAATGATTGTATTAAGTCAAATAATTCCTGAAATTCCGTATTCCTGAATCTTACGAAGAAGGCCGGCATTCCAAACCCTATCAAACGTTTTAGATCTATCTAGATCCTCGGCACGAGCTTCTCCGTTATTTTGAATGATTTGTAAACAAATTCAGTTATGGCCATGCACACATCAGCAGTAAATCGGGCAAAGCGGAAATTATATTAATTGTCAGAGAGCAGATCATGAGATATAAGGTGCTTAAACACTTCGGCGTTGATTAAAGCTTCAAAGATTTTGCCGAAGAGCGGTAGGAGACTGATAGAACGGTAGTTAGATGGATCAGAAAGGTCTCCAGAGTTCTTAAAGACGAGTACTACAGACGAGTACTTCCAACAGGATGGAAAGCAGGAGGCGTTGAGGCAGGTTATATAGTTTGGAGAGGACAGGAGCCAGTTCATTAGCACATTTCTTCAGGACAACGGCTGGTATCCCCTCTCCATTGCAGCCTTATGGGAGTCTAAGTTAGAGACGATCCTCGATGGGGTTATGTGCAACTCACTCAATAGAACCTCAGTTCTAGGGGAAAATCGAGTGTGGGTAAACCGGATGAGTCGAGCGTTGAATTAGATGAGAATTTCCGAGTAAAGCCTTCAGCCTTATCATCTGAGGAAGTCAGGATCTCAAATTGTTTGAATAAAGGAGGTATTGTGGGTCTCCTGTTGTTTAGTAGGCTCTTGCAGAGACGCCAATAATCATTAGAGTCGAATTTGCGAGATTCAATACGTTGTTTCATTTTTTCCACAAATAGTGACTTTGCTTCATTGAGGACACGCTTGCACTTATTAAGGGCTGAGACAAAGAGACGCCTGTTTCAATCTGACATTTAGCTACAGTACAGACGAAAGAAGTGATTCCTATGGGCAATAACAGCTGAGCAAGGAGCTGAAAACCAGGGAAATGAGCGCGATTTAACTTTATATTTTCTTTCAGTGATGAAAGCCTAGAAGCCGGCTTTTATCCAGGAGGAGACCTCGGAAGCGCATTTTCGAACGAGAAAATTAAAGACGAGATTCCATGGGACATTGCGAAGGAAATCACGGAATGAGTCCCAGTCAGCTCGTTGATAACAGAAAGATGTTCTGTTGGTAGGAGGTTTTTTGCTAGGAGGGAGGAGTAGAAAGAGATGTTAATAGACACTACAGCGTGATCAGAGTTGCCAAGAGGGCAGAGCTGCATTGTACGTTAAGACTCGGGGATGGAGGTGAAACAGAGATCGAGAAGGGAATTCTTACCATCCTGATTTTTGGGTAAATGTGTTGGAAAGTCAACCATTTGTGTGAGGGATTCAGCAATTGAAAAGTTAAGGGTTTGAATGTCAGCAAGGTCACTTATAGAGTTTTTAAGCTATTTCGTATTGTGGGCGTTGAAGTGACTGAACACGAATATATATGCAAACGGATGAAGAGCGATAGCTTTGTCTATATAGTAGGAAATGCTATCGACTACACCACTGTCTTAGGAGGATGAAGAGCGATAGAGGAAGAGGAGGTATGGAAAAAAATTTACTTGAGACGCATTTCGCCCTTCAGGATTTTCACCTAATTTTCGTTTTCATCTTCTGTTTCTTCGCCCTCTTCTTTTGTTTACTATTTTTTATTCGTCCTTTTCTTATTATTTCTTTTCGTTTAATTATGTCTCTTTTTATCTCCTTATCGACCTGTTCTCATTCTTTTTTTCCCTTTTACATTTATTTTCTTCCCTTTCTTCTTTTACTAATTTTCTTTTCTTTTAAATACATTTCTTCCTCTTTCTCTCTCTTCATTTTCTTCTTCTCCTCCTTCTTCTTCACCTTCCTCATTTTCCTCCACCTCCTTCTTTTTTCTACTTCTTCGCCCTATTCTTCTTCTTTTTTTTTCCTTCACTTCTAAATTTAATTGTGACGCATTTCGCCCTTCAGGATTTCATTGGACAAAATTTATTATGTTAGTAGGATTATACATGCGCATGACAGAAGGATGCTGGGAATTTTAGAATCTATTTTTATTTATTTATTTATTTATTTATTTTTTGTATCAGCCGAATTAATTTAGAGACTTTTTTTCTTTTTCTTTCCATCATTTTGTATGCAAATATTCCACACTGTGATATTAGATCTGCCAGGAATGATGAAACGTTGTAAGAGCCAGTGGATAAATTTACTGTAGATCTCCTTGCGATTTAGGCAATCTCTAGACATTTGTGTCGTAGTGAATTATTTCTTCTTTGATCAGAGTTGCATTTTTTTATGTCAAAGTTGTGGCCGGCCTCGTTACGGTAGGTAACTAACGTATTTGGTATATTATTTTGTAAATTGAACATTTTACAAAACAATACATAAAATCGACGTTTTACAAAATAACCTAACAAATTTAGTCCGATTAAATCCCGGAGGACGAAACGCGTCACAGGTAAACTTTTTTCTACTTTATCATACAATTTCCCCAATATATATATATATATATATATATATCGTATTTTATTCTTTTCCTCATTTCATGTCATGTCCTTCATTGAATATCTGAAGAGATAAATTAAGCTTTATTTTTTTAGTTTTTTTTCCAAGGAAATCTTAAATATTCAAGATAAAAATGACTTGTCAATATTCAGACGAAGAATAAAAACGACAAATAAGATTCTTGTTCCTCTTCGCACATCTTTCGCACGTTCAGTTGACCCTTTCCTTCTTTTTCTTCTTCTTTTTCACCTAATTTTATTTTTTATCTTCTGTTTCTTCGTCCTCTTCTTTTCTTTACTACTTTTTCAACGACCTCTTCTTATTTTTTTTTTCCTTTTACATTTATTTTCTTCCCCCTCTTCTTTTACTAATCTTCTTTTCTTTTAAATGCATTCTTATTCTTATTCTTCTTCCCTCCGCCTCCTCCTTCTTCTCCTCCTCCTCCTTCTCCTCACCTCCTCATTTTCCTCTTTCTTCTTCTCCTCATCCTCCCCCTTCTCCTCACCTCCTCATTTTCCTCCTTCTTCTCCTCCTCCTTTTTTCTACTTCTTCTTCTTCTTCTTCTTCTCGGCTCCTCCTCATTTTCCTCTTCCTCGTCCTCCTATTTTCTACTTCTACTTCTTCTTCCTCTTCTTCTTCCAGTTCTTCTTCTTCTTCTTCTTCTTCGTTTTCTTCTTCTCCTTCTGTTTCTTCTTCCACTTCTTCTTCCTCTTCTTCTTCTCCTCCTCTTCTTCCACTTCTGCTTCCTCTTCTTCTTCTTCTTGGTTTTTTCCTCTATTTATCTCGTTATCGTTATTCATTTTCCTCGCCCTATTCTTAATCTACACCTTCTTCTTAATATGCATTACTCTCTTTCTTTTTCTACTTTTCATTTCCGTTCAATAACTGTTTACTTCTCTTCTTTTTTTTTCGTATCGTTATGCTTTTATTTTCTTTTTCTTCTTTGTTCATCTCTGCAAATAGCAGAGTTAACAATAATCAATACATTACAAAGAAAAGCAACCAATTCTCTAACATCGAAAATTGAACCAATGAGACAATCAATAGTTTTCGCTGAAATGATGGAAAATGAAACGGAATGAGAGAACGAAAGTAAAAAAAAAAAAAAAAAAAAAACACACAAGAAATACAAAACAAAATCTGTCAAATTCTTATTAGCAAAGTCCCCGTTTTAATTAAACTATCCCTGAGTTTGAGTGATACAGAGGCGGGGCTGAAATTTCGTCACCTGAATATATGGCGTTGTCGGAAATGCAGGGTCACAAGGGTCGCTAATTGAAAAGCCTTTTTTTATTTTTATTTTATTGGACTTTTTCAAGTGCCAACTCAATCAGAACGACATAGAAACAACATGGCGTCTAAATATTGGTGAGAGGGATCATGGGAAATACAAAAATGTCACTTGGACCGGAAATTAAATTAATGAACAAACCCGAACAATTCCAAACTAAAAAAAATGGTTAAATTTCTTTGGGGTTTGAAATAACCCAGTGTTAATCTGTAATTCTTACTAAATTTGCGATTTTTTCTTCAGAATAAAAATTTGTGTCTCATAATGTCAATGTAAGAATGAGTAATTAATGGAAATGTTCATATATTTCGTCTAAGCTGCTTAAAAGCCTGGAGCCCACGAGAGCCACCTTGTCCATTTTATTCCCACGGTCTTAGTAAAGCGTCTAAACATCTTCCAGCGACAGATTGATCTGCTGGAGCTACTGGAGAATGACGTCCTTCTAGTGGCTGCGTGGTCAGCCTCAAGGTCGTCGCCAGTCTGTAGGTAAATAGGTAAATGACTCTGGTTGGGGTAGTCATCAGGTTGATGCACGACGTGACCAAGCTAGCGAACACTATTGAACAATGGTGCGGAAGATGCTTGTCTAGCCGATCTTCAGTTGGACACAAAATCGGAACAATGCACCACCTTGATAGTCTAGGGAGCACAGGACTTGAAGCCACGGGAGGGAACGGTCTTGTTGAGAGGCTACGTACGGTGTTGTATAGTAGCACGGATGCTTTGTAGACTCGTAACTCAGGTTATGAAGCGATGCTGCCATGGTGATCTCCAGAGGCATCCCATGACTCCGACAGTCATCCCACGTCTTCTGTTGATCTCCGTAAGACGTCCTGGGTATGACAATAAACTACATACCTCTGATCGGGAGATTTGAGGTTTTGAGGAGCGTGAAACGACCTCTTAATTTCTGTCTTTCCCAGGTCCACCCTGATTCTAGGTGGTAGCACCTGTTCGGGCCCAAGCTATAGGCAAATAGTGAACACCCAAACAAAAATCAGCAGTATATTTTCATATACATTTTTATAGCAAAAAGACAGTCAATGCAACACTAAAAAAATATAAAAATATATTTTTATAGTAAAATTACCAACAACAAATTTTATGGTGTACTTGGTGTATATATAAGGCAAGTTTTTAGATATATATTTTATATATCTACAAACTTGCCTTTACTCTGAAAGTATAAAACTCTGTACAAAATACCTCTAGTTAAAAGCATAAAACTACGTACAAAATGTTAAGATTTAAGCATAAAATAACCCATGGAGTTGTTGATATACCGCCAAGTAAAATCAACCAACTAAATAACCATCACGAAAGAAATCTTGTGTGGTATTAGTCCATATAATATCCTACAATTTCTTGAGAAAAACAAACTACATACTAAAATATAACCTCAAAAAACTTACAACATAAACCACACATATCACTGTAGTAATTATGTCCACACAATCATGTATATGCACAAAAGCTGAGTATCATCTACCTACCTGTACCTGTAACCGCATTTCCCCAAGGTGGGTTGAGCCGGCTCCAATATTGGAGTTTCATGACAATTTGGAATTCACAAGCGGTCCCCAACCGGCATTTATAACACATGAGATTTGATTATAGTGGTGAAGGTTTCGTGCAGGACCATCCACACTTTTTGAAGGGCCGATTACAGAGACCTGGTACACTACGTACCACAAGATCCCCAAACGACCCTCCGCAGGTTTTGACTTCAGAGTTTTCCTTCTCCTAGTTGCCACCCAAGGCTATAGAACCCAGTCTGTCCTGTATTTACCCATAGCTGGAGGGAGAAGAGGATTCACACCTTTTCCAAGTGTATTAGCACGTAAGTGAATGTAATGGATTCGACTGGAATTCGAACTCAGCTCTCCGATTCCTCAATCCAAGCCGCTATCCATTACTCCACCGTACTTCATGTACCACGTATTCAATTGTGAAAGCTGAATAACATGTGTCATATTTTTCTTACCTCAAACTTCACTAGAAAATTAAATTTCTGCAATAAATGACCCTTAAGCGGTTGATATGCCGTTAAACAAAAATCAATCAATCAATTGATCTCCGTGAGAATGTAACATGGTGTCAGAAGCTTCGTATAAGTGAATCTATGAAAACTTTTTTTTTTCTTTTTCCTTTGATCACGTTTGAATAAAGTCGTCAATTCGCTCGAAATTTACAGAATTTGTTATAATTATTTATAGACGATATTATACTTCGTTTTAAGTTAATTGACAAAATAATTCTTTTTCCTTCTCCTTCTTCTATGTGTCATATTGCCTCAGGGTGTGGGTAATAATGTCTCTCCATAGATTTCCGTCTCTTGTAGCGCAAAGCCATATTTGTTCCCTCACAGTCACTCCTGGTCCAGGTTCTACCATTCGGTAGGTTACTCGATCTTTCCCTGCTTTTTTTCTTGTTTTAATATGTCTTGTGAGCCTCAAATTCTCCCAGTCTTCTTTCCTCTTTTTGCGTCCCAGGGATTGAACTTACAATCACTATGTCCCCAGCGCTTTAGTCCAGTAAGCTATTGTCCCGTACTTGAGTTTTGTGGAGACGGGCGAGCAATAACCGAGCAGCACTACAAATATGGAGAAGACATGCGCAGTGGAACGGGAACTGTCAACCAACGTATATTAAATGAAACGCGCAGTTATGCCCTCCATATAGGTTACCCAGATCGATATGCATCTGAGCATGGCCGGAGGGCCCAGCAGCTGAAACGTTGTGATAACAACAAAGAGGAGGACAATAGTCCGAATATAAATAGTGTAAATAATAGTTATCCCAGAAATTCAGACAGTGCCCTTCGATCAAATTCACAATGGAGGAAAAAATAATAATCTGCTAGCCTTCATGAATGTACTAATAACGTACATATAGACCCCGTTCAAGACATCAGTATATTACAAGCCAACCATCAGCGGACAATAACTCAACTTCAATTCACACCAGCCATATAGTGTAAAGAAAAAGATCGTTCGATGCCTACAACACACTGCAAAAATCATAATGACGACCCAGACGGGTACCAATTGCAAATGTTCAGCATCAAGCGTACCCTTCTGAATAACAACTACCCTGAAAACATAACAGTGTCTCCAGGTGAAAACAGAAGGGACAAAGATGAGGGTCGGTAGGAGGCGCGATCTATCTGCTTTAAGGTTAATCGGAAAAGATTCAGAATGTCTGCGGTCGATACAAAATCAGAATAACATCCAGAAGCATCTCCAGATTAAGGAGAAATCTTTGTCGAGTCAAGTCTAGAGGAGAACATTACCAAAAAACTGTGTATGCTCTATTCCTTGCACTTAGCAAAGAAATATACAGAATGAGAATATACAGATGAAACCACCCCACTAAAGCTAAGGCTGGAGAAACATCGAAAATCCGTTGTTAGATGAGAGACAATGAAATCAGGCATGGCTAATCATGTACAAAGAGAAAAGTGTAGTGATCACCCCACCTATGGAACGAATTGAAAATACTGGAAAGGGAATAACACTGGAGAATTAGTCGCCTGAAAGAATATGCTGGTCCTGTCCTGTCTTACTGTCCCCAGATCCCCAATGTTCAATGTTCTGAGAAAGCCAATTTTCGGGAGAAGACACTTCCAGAAGGATGCTATTGGAGTAAGTATGAAACGACTTCCCTGTCCGCTCGGTGGCAGTGGCCGGCAAACTAATAGTTTTTGTTTGAGCTTGAGATTGGTATCAGTTCTCCTTAAATTATGTTAAGCGTTAATTGGGATCTCGAACTGATGTTTTGGATTTTTTAAGTAGATTTGTATATGTTCCAGCCAGTCGCCTTTGAAGGACTCCCTTAGCAGACTTAGCATGGAAATGAATACGACATGGGAGCCGCTAATTAAAATAGAAATATTAATAAAAGCAATTCTACAGCAGTAGCAGCAGATGTAACAAAAGTGAGGCTTCACTAAGTACATTCAAGCTTCACTGAGCTCATTCATGCTTCGCTGAATACATTCAAGCTTCACTGAGTGCATTTCAGAAGACGTATGTAATCCCAAAAACACTTCTATTAGCACAGAATCTTATTAATTTTACTCCTAATTTTTTTCTCTGTTTTGCACAATGTTATACTTTCCGAAAGACGAGGAAAAAATGGGTAATTTAAAGAAATGTGAAGCGAACCACGAAAGCCTCGTCTTTACCCGAAAAAATTGATGTGCATTGGGTGGGATCTTCAAGGGAGTTCTTTCCGCTACCGATATTTGTTCAATAAAATTAACACCGAAAGTTTTCAAAAGGGTCTTTTTTTTAATTATTACTTTGTCTTCAGCGAATGGATGTGTGTTTAGTGTAGGGGTTTTGGCGCAAAGAGTGGGCTTGGCTTGTCGATGTAAAATTACAGCTGATGCCGTCGGCGTCGCACAAACAACCTTGAAAAGTCATAAATCATTCCTTCTACACGTTAAGGGTAGTATAGGCAAGACTCTCTAGCGTTGGTTGGCAACCAGTCTCGGAGAAGCTCAACTTAGAATTCGAAACAGGTTGATCGCCAGGAGAGCAAATTTATCACAGAAAAAAATACTTGCTACAAAAACCTCAGCAGCAAGCATTACTCCTATACACCAATGAAACATATATTAACCCTGAAAAAAGATTTTTCTCGAAAAAAGCATGTATTATTTTTTAAGTAGAATTTTTAGCCTTCTTAATTTTAACATAACGAAGTTTGTTTTCGTTCATCTTCATGAAGATACTTTAATTTGTAGTCATTAGTATCGTTAGACCTTTTCTTATGAGAAAGCATTAAAAGACCAAGAAGCCAGTGCTATTTGAGTTAAGCTTTGCTTTCTGTCTGGGATCAAAGTGTAGAATCTATTCTACTCATCTTACAGTGAAATGGTGATATTCAACATTCCCGAATATGGAAACATTCTTTATTTATTGACCAAACGACAATGGTTGCATTCGATTAAAATTTAACGAATCTATCAAAATATTTTTTCAAGAAAAAAGATTTCTCAAGTACAGTAACTGTTGTCTATCTTCTACCGAAAATACTTTCTCTGGAAAATAGGTTTCTCAAGTCGAATAACGTTTATCACTCTTCACTCAAAATAATTTTTCAGGAAATACGTTTCTCAAGTCGAATAACCTTTATCTCTCTTCTGACAAAATAATTTTTCAGAAAATAGGTTTCTCAAGTCGAATAACTTTTATCTCCCTTCTGTCAAAATAATTTTTCAGAAAATAGGTTTCTCAAGTCGAATAAGTTTTATCTCTCTTCTGTCAAAATAATTTTCAGGAAATACGTTTCTCAAGTCGAATAGCTTTTATCTGTCTTCTGACAAAATAATTTTTCAGAAAATAGGTTTCTCAAGTCTAATAACTTATTATCTATCTACTGTCAAAATAATTTTTCAGGAAATACGTTTCTCAAGTCGATTAACATTTTTTATATTTTTTCAGAAAATATGTTTCTCAAGTCGAATAATTTTATCTCTCTTTTGTCAAAATAATTTTTCAGAAAATAGGTTTCTCGTGTCGAATGACTTTTATCTTTCTTCTGTCAAAATAATTTCTCAGAAAATACGTTTCTCAAGTCGAATAACTTATTATCCCTCTTCTGTCAAAATAATCTTTCAGAAAATAGGTTTCTCAAGTCGAATAACTTTTATCTCTCTTCTGTCAAAATACTGTTACATAAAATACGTTTCTCAAGTCGAATAACATTTACCTCTCTCCTATAGAAATAATTTTTCAGAAAATATATTTCTCGAGTCGAATTACTTTTATCTCTCTTTTGGCAAAATAATTTTTCTGAAAATAGGTTTCTCGAGTCGAATAAATTTTTTTCTTTCTTCTGTCAAAATAATTTTTCAGAAAATAGGTTTCTCGAGTCGAATGACTTGTATCTCTCTTCTGTCAAAATAATTTTTCAGGAAATACGTTTCTCAAGTCGAATAACTTTTATCTCTCTTCTGACAAAATAATTTTTCAGAAAATAGATTTCTCAAGTCGAATAACTTATTATCTCTCTTCTGTCAAAATAATTTTTCAGGAAATACGTTTCTCAAGTCGAATTGCTTTTATCTCTCTTCTGAAAAAATAATTTTTCAGAAAATAGGTTTCTCAATCGAATAACTTTTATCTCCCTTCTGTCAAAATAATGTTTCAGAAAAAAGGTTTCTCAAGTCGAATAACTTATTATCCCTCTTCTGTCAAAATAATTTCTCAGAAAATAAGTTTCTCAAGTCGAATAACATTTATCTCTCTTCTCTCAAAATAATGTTTCAGAAAATAGGTTTCTCAAGTCGAATAACTTATTATCTCTCTTCTGTCAAAATAATTTCCCAGGAAATACGTTTCTCGAGTCGAATAACTTATTATCTCTCTTCTGTCAGAATAATTTTTCAGAAAATAGATTTCTCAAGTCGAATAACTTTTGTCTTTCTTCTGTCGAAATAATTTCTCAGAAAATAGGTTTCTCAAGTCGAATAACTTCGTATCTCTCTTTTGTCAAAATAATTTTTCAGGAAATACGTTTCTCAAGTCGAATAACATTTATCTCTCCTCTGACAAAATAATTTTTCAGAAAATAGGTTTCTCAAGTCGAATAACATATTATCTCTCTTCTGTCAAAATAATTTCTCAGAAAATAGGTTTCTCAAGTCGAATAACTTATTATCTCTCTTCTCTCAAAATAATGTTTCAGAAAATAGGTTTCTCAAGTCGAATAACTTATCATCTCTCTTCTGTCAAAATTATTTTTCAGGAAATACGTTTCTCTAGTGGAATCCCTTTTATCTCTATTCTGTCAAAATATTTTTTCAGAAAATACGTTTCTCGAGTCAAATAATCTTTATCTCCCTTCTGTCAAAATAATTTTTCAGAAAATAGGTTTCTCAACTCGTATAACTTATTATCCCTCTTCTCTCAAAATAATTTTTCAGAAAATTTGTTTCTCAAGTCGAATAACGTTTACCTCTCTCCTGTAGAGATAATATTTCAGAAAATAGGTTTCTCGAGTCGAATAGCTTTTATCTCTCTTCTGTCAAAATAATTTTTCAGGATATACGTTTCTCAAGTCGAATAACTGTTTTTATATTTTTTTAGAAAATACGTTTCTCAAGTCGAATAATTTTATCTCTCTTTTGTCAAAATAATTTTTCAGAAAATAGGTTTCTCGTGTCGAATGACTTTTATCTTTCTTCTGTCAAAATAATTTCTCAGAAAATACGTTTCTCAAGTCGAATAACATTTATCACTCTTCTCTCAAAATAATGTTTCAGAAAATAAGTTTCTCAAGTCGAATAACTTATTATCTCTCCTCTGTCAAAGTAATTTCTCAGGAAATATGTTTCTCGAGTCGAATAACTTATTATCTCTCTTCTGTCAAAATAATTTCTCAGAAAATAGGTTTCTCAAGTCAAATAACTTATTATCTCTCTTCTGTCAAAATAATTTCTCAGAAAATAGGTTTCTCAAGTCGAATAACTTCGTATCTCTCTTTTGTCAAAATATTTTTTCAGGAAATACGTTTCTCAAGTCGAATAACTTTTATCTCTCTTCTGACAAAATAATTTTTCAGAAAATAGGTTTCTCGTGTCGAATGACTTTTATCTTTCTTCTGTCAAAATAATTTCTCAGAAAATACGTTTCTCAAGTCGAATAACATATTATCTCTCTTCTGTCAAAATAATTTCTCAGAAAATACGTTTCTCAAGTCGAATAACTTATTATCCCTCTTCTGTCAAAATAATCTTTCAGAAAATAGGTTTCTCAAGTCGAATAACTTTTATCTCTCTTCTGTCAAAATACTGTTACATAAAATACGTTTCTCAAGTCGAATAACATTTACCTCTCTCCTATAGAAATAATTTTTCAGAAAATATATTTCTCGAGTCGAATTACTTTTATCTCTCTTTTGGCAAAATAATTTTTCTGAAAATAGGTTTCTCGAGTCGAATAAATTTTTTTCTTTCTTCTGTCAAAATAATTTTTCAGAAAATAGGTTTCTCGAGTCGAATGACTTGTATCTCTCTTCTGTCAAAATAATTTTTCAGGAAATACGTTTCTCAAGTCGAATAACTTTTATCTCTCTTCTGACAAAATAATTTTTCAGAAAATAGATTTCTCAAGTCGAATAACTTATTATCTCTCTTCTGTCAAAATAATTTTTCAGGAAATACGTTTCTCAAGTCGAATTGCTTTTATCTCTCTTCTGAAAAAATAATTTTTCAGAAAATAGGTTTCTCAAGTCGAATAACTTTTATCTCCCTTCTGTCAAAATAATGTTTCAGAAAAAAGGTTTCTCAAGTCGAATAACTTATTATCTCTCTTCTGTCAAAATAATTTTTCAGGAAATACGTTTCTCAAGTCAAATATCTTTTATCTCTCTTCTGACAAAATAATTTTTCAGAAAATAGGTTTCTCAAGTCGAATAACTTATTATCTCTCTTCTGTCAAAATAATTTCTCAGAAAATAGGTTTCTCAAGTCGAATAACTTATTATCCCTCTTCTGTCAAAATAATTTCTCAGAAAATAAGTTTCTCAAGTCGAATAACATTTATCTCTCTTCTCTCAAAATAATGTTTCAGAAAATAGGTTTCTCAAGTCGAATAACTTATTATCTCTCTTCTGTCAAAATAATTTCTCAGGAAATAGGTTTCTCGAGTCGAATAACTTATTATCTCTCTTCTGTCAGAATAATTTTTCAGAAAATAGATTTCTCAAGTCGAATAACTTTTGTCTTTCTTCTGTCGAAATAATTTCTCAGAAAATAGGTTTCTCAAGTCGAATAACTTCGTATCTCTCTTTTGGCAAAATAATTTTTCAGGAAATACGTTTCTCAAGTCGAATAACATTTATCTCTCCTCTGACAAAATAATTTTTCAGAAAATAGGTTTCTCAAGTCGAATAAATTATTATCTCTCTTCTGTCAAAATAATTTCTCAGAAAATAGGTTTCTCAAGTCGAATAACATATTATCTCTCTTCTGTCAAAATAATTTCTCAGAAAATAGGTTTCTCAAGTCGAATAACTTATTATCTCTCTTCTCTCAAAATAATGTTTCAGAAAATAGGTTTCTCAAGTCGAATACCTTTTATCTTTCTTCTGTCGAAATAATTTCTCAGAAAATAGGTTTCTCAAGTCGAATAACTTATCATCTCTCTTCTGTCAAAATTATTTTTCAGGAAATACGTTTCTCTAGTGGAATCCCTTTTATCTCTATTCTGTCAAAATATTTTTTCAGAAAATACGTTTCTCGAGTCAAATAATCTTTATCTCCCTTCTGTCAAAATAATTTTTCAGAAAATAGGTTTCTCAACTCGTATAACTTATTATCCCTCTTCTCTCAAAATAATTTTTCAGAAAATTTGTTTCTCAAGTCGAATAACGTTTACCTCTCTCCTGTAGAGATAATATTTCAGAAAATAGGTTTCTCGAGTCGAATAGCTTTTATCTCTCTTCTGTCAAAATAATTTTTCAGGATATACGTTTCTCAAGTCGAATAACTGTTTTTATATTTTTTTAGAAAATACGTTTCTCAAGTCGAATAATTTTATCTCTCTTTTGTCAAAATAATTTTTCAGAAAATAGGTTTCTCGTGTCGAATGACTTTTATCTTTCTTCTGTCAAAATAATTTCTCAGAAAATACGTTTCTCAAGTCGAATAACATTTATCACTCTTCTCTCAAAATAATGTTTCAGAAAATAGGTTTCTCAAGTCGAATAACTTATTATCTCTCCTCTGTCAAAGTAATTTCTCAGGAAATATGTTTCTCGAGTCGAATAACTTATTATCTCTCTTCTGTCAAAATAATTTCTCAGAAAATAGGTTTCTCAAGTCAAATAACTTATTATCTCTCTTCTGTCAAAATAATTTCTCAGAAAATAGGTTTCTCAAGTCGAATAACTTCGTATCTCTCTTTTGTCAAAATATTTTTTCAGGAAATACGTTTCTCAAGTCGAATAACTTTTATCTCTCTTCTGACAAAATAATTTTTCAGAAAATAGGTTTCTCAAGTCGAATAACTTATTATCTCTCTTCTGTCAAAATAATTTCTCAGAAAATAGGTTTCTCAAGTCGAATAAATTATTATCTCTCTTCTGTCAAAATTATTTTTCAGGCAATACGTTTCTCTAGTGGAATGCATTTTATCTCTATTCTGTCAAAATATTTTTTCAGAAAATACGTTTCTCGAGTCAATTAATCTTTATCTCTCTTCTGTCAAAATAATTTTTCAGAAAATAGGTTTCTCAAGTCGAATAACATTTACCTCTCTCCTGTAGAAATAATATTTCAGAAAATAGGTTTCTCGAGTCGAATAAGTTTTATCTCTCTTCTGTCAAAATAATTTTTCAGGAAATACGTTTCTCAAGTCGAATAACTGTTTTTATATTTTTCAGAAAATACGTTTCTCAAGTCGAATAATTTTATCTCTCTTTTGTCAAAATAATTTTTCAGAAAATAGGTTTCTCGTGTCGAATGACTTTTATCTTACTTCTGTCAAAATAATTTCTCAGAAAATAGGTTTCTCAAGTCAAATAACTTGTTATATCTCTTCTGTCAAAATAATTTTTCAGAAAATACGTTTCTCGAGTCAAATAACCTTTATCTCCCTTCTGTCAAAATAATTTCTCAGAAAATACGTTTCTCAAGTCGAATAACTTATTGTCTCTCTTCTGTCAAAATAATTTTTCAGAAAATAGGTTTCTCGAGTCAAATAATCTTTATCTCCCTTCTGTCAAAATAATGTTTCAGAAAATAGTTTTCTCAAGTCGAATAACTTTTATCTCCTTTCTGTCAAATAATTTTTCAGAAAATAGGTTTCTCAAGTCGAATAACTTATTATCCCTCTTCTGTCAAAATAATTTTTCAGAAAATAGGTTTCTCAAGTCGAATAATATTTACCTCTCTCCTGTAGAAATAATTTTTCTGAAAATATATTTCTCGAGTCGAATTACTTTTATCTCTCTTTTGACATAATAATTTTTCTGAAAATAGGTTTCTCGAGTCGAATAAATTTTTTTCTCTCTTCTGTTAAAATAATTTTTTCAGAAAATAGGTTTCTCGAGTCGAATGACTTTTATCTCTCTTCTGTCAAAATAATTTTTCAGAAAATAGGTTTTTCAAGTCGAATAACTTTTATCTCTCTTCTATCAAAATAATGTTTCAGAAAATAGGCATCTCGAGTCGTATAACTTAATATCTCTCTTCTGTCAAAGTAATTTATCAGGAAATATGTTTCTCGAGTCGAATAACTTATTATCTCTCTCCTGTCAAAATAATTTCTCAGGAAATAGGTTTCTCAAATCGAATAACATTTACCTCTCTTCTGTAGAAATAATTTTTCAGAAAATATGTTTCTCGAGTCGAATTACTTTTATCTCTCTTTTGTCAAAATAATTTTTTAGGAAATACGTTTCTCAAGTCGAATACCGTTTATCTCTCTTCTGACAAAATAATTTTTCCGAAAATAGGTTTCTCAGGTCGAATAACTTATTATCTCTCTTCTGTCAAAATAATTTCTCAGAAAATATGTTTCTCAAGTCGAATAACTTATTATCTCTCTTCTGTCAAAATAATTTCTCAGAAAATAGGTTTCTCAAGTCGAATAACTTTTGTCTTTCTTCTGTCGAAATAATTTCTCAGAAAATAGGTTTCTCAAGTCGAATTACTTTTATCTCTCTTCTGTCAAAATACTGTTTCAGAAAATACGTTTCTCAATTCGAATAACATTTACCTCTCTTCTGTAGAAATAATTTTTCAGAAAATATGTTTCTCGAGTCGAATTACTTTTATCTCTCTTTTGACAAAATAATTTTTCTGAAAATAGGTTTCTCGAGTCGAATTAATTTTTTCTCTCTTCTGTCAAAATAATTTTTCAGGAAATACGTTTCTCAAGTCGAATAACTGTTTTTATATTTTTTCAGAAAATACGTTTCTCAAGTCGAATAATTTTATCTCTCTTTTGTCAAAATAATTTTTCAGAAAATATGTTTTTCGTGTCGAATGACTTTTATCTTTCTTCTGTCAAAATAATTTCTCAGAAAATAGGTTTCTCAAGTCGAATAACTTATTATATCTCTTCTGTCAAAATAATTTTTCAGAAAATAAGTTTCTCGAGTCAAATAACCTTTATCTCCCTTCTGTCAAAATAATTTCACAGAAAATACATTTCTCAAGTCGAATAACTTATTGTCTCTCTTCTGTCAAAATAATTTTTCAGGAAATAGGTTTCTCGAGTCAAATAATCTTTATCTCCCTTCTGTCAAAATAATGTTTCAGAAAATATGTTTCTCAAGTCGAATAACTTATTATCCCTCTTCTTTCAAAATAATTTTTCAGTAAATAGGTTTCTCAAGTCGAATAACATTTACCTCTCTCCTGTAGAAATAATTTTTCAGAAAATATATTTCTTGAGTCCAATTACTTTTATCTCTCTTTTGACAAAATAATTTTTCTGAAAATAGGTTTCTCGAGTCGAATAAATTTTTTTCTCTCTTCTGTCAAAATAATTTTTCAGAAAATAGGTTTCTCGAGTGTGATTACTTGTATCTATCTTCTGTCAAAATAATTTTTCAGAAAATACATTTCTCAAGTCGAATAACTTATTATCCCTCTTCTGTCAAAATAATTATTCAGTAAATAGGTTTCTCAAGTCGAATAACATTTACCTCTCTCCTGTAGAAATAATTTTTCAGAAAATATATTTCTTGAGTCCAATTACTTTTATCTCTCTTTTGACAAAATATTTTTTCTGAAAATAGGTTTCTCGAGTCGAATAAATTTTTTTCTCTCTTCTGTCAAAATAATTTTTCAGAAAATAGGTTTCTCGTGTCGAATGACTTGTATCTCTCTTCTGTCAAAATAATTTTTCAGAAAATAGGTTTCTCAAGTCGAATATCTTTTATCTCTCTTCTCTCCAAATAATGTTTCAGAAAATAGGTTTATCAAGTCGAATAACTTATTATCTCTCTTCTGTCAAAGTAATTTCTCAGAAAATGATTCTTTATTCAAATATTTGTTATCAGTCTTTCCAGTATTGATAGTAGCTTCATTTTTCAATTTCACTGAATAAAAAATTATTTTCAGTTGGTTATGAACTGTAATCAACTGAGAAAAAAAGAATGGCTCGCTGTAAAAGTTCCGCGGGTTAAACTAAATCACCATGTTTGTTTTTTTTTGGGGGGGCGGGTTATGTTTTTTTATTGATTGGACAAAAATCACTCAATGAATAAATAAAAAGGAGAAGCATCCTCATAAAATTATGATGTGAACGAGTGGGACTATGAATCTTCAAAATTAAAAAATGGTGTGTAACTGACAATTCCCTCTTCAATCTAATGATCGCTTCTGACTCTGTATGGAATTCAAATCGTTACATTTTCCTTTTAATGTCTTTTTTTTATTTTTTATTTTTTTTTTTATTTTATCCAAATAATTACAATACCTGTTTCGAACTCTCCCCCAGAAATGGTAATATTAACCGTTTCCTTCGAAGTAAGTTTTCGGCATTCATCGACCGAGCAGCCCGTCCTGCTATCAGATGGAATATTTATTTAACAAAAAAAACGTTTCTCTTAAAAGAAATTTCAGAGAAAATTCAGTGTTTCTGAAGTCCACTATTATCGCTCTTTCCAATATAGTTTAGAGCTTCTTCCCCACAAATTTATTTATTTTTTTTATTTTATTACTTTTTTTTAAGTAGTTTGGAATGTCTACATCTTGATTATGTCATTTTCTTATCGAGTTACATATGTTATCCAGTTTAGTTGTTGCAGCTGTTGGAAGTCCTGTAGCAATGTGGTTTCTATTTTTTAGTTCTTTGTGATTTCAGGTTTGGTTTCTTTTGATTTGTTTTATGGCATATCAACACATCAATGGGTTATTTAATGCCGACAAGATTTTTATTGCTGGTTATATTCTTCTTTCAAAAATGGATTGCTGGTAATAATTTTTGCTTCAAAAATTCATTGCTACTAATAATTTTCTACAAAAAAAGTATTGCTGCTATTAAAACCTATTTTTACACTTTCATAGTGTTTTGACTCCAGTTTTAGGGTCAACTATTTGTCCATAGCTAGGACCCTAACAGATGCTACCACCCAGAGTCTGGATGGACCTGGGAACACCAGCAATTAAGAGGGGGTTACACGCTCCTCAAAACCTCCTGATCAGAGGCGGCCTTGCTGTTGGACGAAGTTTATCGTTTTACTCAGGATGGGATGTTGAAAAATGACAGTAAACCTAAATCGCTAAAAATTATCCCTTGGTGAACTGATTTTCATTGAGTATCGGAATCAAAATAGGGCCTGTTTATATATATATATATATATATATATATATATATATATATATATATATATATATATATATATATATATTTGTTAATGACAAAGTCATCTGTGATGGGTAGAGGTAAAAAGTTTTCAGTGTATTAATTTAATCGCAACTTAGAGAACCTTACCGACTTCTTCATTCACCAGACAAGATCTGGTGTGTTTGATTTTGTTGATTTTTGAGGTTGTAGGGTTGGTTTGACTTCTCTTTCATGTTCTCCAAGGAAGGGAAGGCCAAAACAAATCTATTGATAACATGTCTTGATAAAAACAATGATGGATATACCTGTCCGAATAACACTTGATGTAATGACAACAGAAATTACTGTATAACAGAATTTCAGCGAACATGACGAAGGAAGGAAGATAAAAACAGAAGAAATGAAAAAATATTCCGTTTTATTCTTTCTTTTTCTGATTTTTTTACTTTTATAAAAATTCATTTTATTTTTTTTTTTTTTCTTTCTTTATATACGAGTGTATTTCTTATCTTTCATTCTACCTTTCTTTCTTTTGTTATCACGTTTTCGTTCCTTTTCTCTCTACCAGTATAACAAAGACTTTCTCCTTTCTTTTTTCTTTCTGTTTTTTTTTCTTTCTTTTTTATGGGTGTTTCTCCATATTTATCCCCGTTTTTCCTTTCGTTCTTTCTTTTAGGCTTTTCTTTTCAATCTTTCTGTTGTCATTTCTTTTTCCGTTTCTTTCTTTTAGGTTTTTCCTTCCTTCCTTCCTTCCTTCCTTCCTTCCTTCCTTCCTTCCTTCCTTCCTTTCTTTCTTTCTTCCTTCCTTTCTTTCTTTCTTTCTTTCTTTCTTTACGAGTCTTTCTCCATATTCTTTCATTCATTCACATTTTTATTTCGTTATTCCTGTTTGATTTTTCCCTTCACTTTTTTTAGCTGTCCTTCACGTGATTATTACTATCTTTATTTATTATCTCGCCAGTTATTGCCTAGAGTCTTTTCATCTTTATATTTGTTTAAGTATATTCATATAATTCTTTTCTTTTTCTCATCAATGATCTATGTATGTATGTATGCATGTATATATCTATCTATCTATCTATCTATCTATCTATCTATCTATCTCACTTTATTCATATCTCTCTGTTTATATCTATCTATCTGTTCCTTTCCTCTGTCATTCCTTCCTTCTTTTCTTTCATGCCTTCCTTCACTATCTATCTATCTATCTATCTATCTATCTATCTAAGCCTATTCATATCTATCTATCTATCTACCTATCTATCTATCATTCTATCTATCTATCTATCTATCTATCTATCCCACTTTATTTATGTCTCTGTATATATCTATTTCTATCTGTTCCTTCCTTCTTTCTTTATTTCCTTCGTATCTGTCTATCTCAGTCTTTTCATCTATCTATCTATCTATCTATCTATCTATCTATATATATATATATATATATATATATATATATATATATATATATATATGTGTGTGTGTGTGTGTGTGTATATATCTCACTTTATTTTTATCTCTCTGTATATATCTATTTCTATCTGTTCCTTCCTATCTATCTATCTATCTATCTATCTGTCTATCTATCTATCTATCTAAGCCTGTTCATATATATCTATCTATCTGTCTATCTCACTTTATTTATATCTCTCGATATATATCTATTTCTATCTGTTCCTTCCTTCTTTCTTTATTTCCTTAGTATCTATCTATCTATCTATCTCAGTCTTTTCATCTCTATGTCACATCTATCTATCTATCCCATTGTCGCCATATCAATTTATGCATCACCGTCTGCTGATGTATATTTTTCTTATTCTTCATCTACTCATTTCCTCCATACATACCCAGCTCTAAGAAAAAAAAAAGATTTTGTGTCATAAAATGCATTCGTTAATAGAAACTTACCGAGGCTTACATTTTTTTACATAACCCTTTTTCCTTCGTCAACGTCACGTGACCGAAATGTGATGTGCACATTTTCACCAATTTATGGAGGATTTCTCAGCTCTTCTTGCTTCGTTCTTTTACTTATCGATCCCCCCCTCTTCCTCTAGCGTGAAGTGATCGGCTTCGAGAACAATGACTTTTTCGCGTTTTGTGGTTTTGGAATACATATGTAACCACCTTTCTTCTTTACCATAACCTGCACCGCTCCGCAGGCTCCGATCACGAAGAAACAAAGATGAAGGGTGATAGTTTGTCTCATGTAGGAAGGGAAATAGAGATTTTTTTGCATTTTTATTTTTACTTTTACCTGTTTTTATCTTCTTTTTTTTAAAAAAAAATCTTTTTAACTCAATCAATTCCTTTGTATGTATCATCCTAAGGAAAGTCTCATACTCTCTGTACGAATGTGACTTTTGCCAGAGATGGGAATGGTATCGTCACGTACACAAAAGTTTGATATGATATTGAATTTCGCTCTCCTAACAAAGGAAAGTTTAGTAAGATGAACGGTCAAATGAGGTAAGAAATGACATAGCGAGATTGTGTTGCGTCAGTTCTGAAGCGATATCTTGCCTATCTATAAAATGGGCATCCGAAAAGCTTATATTTATCTGAGATCGGAAATCTTGCACTGGTGCCATTGAGAAATAAGCAACAACATCCAAAGAATCCTATTTACTCTCCCTGCTTACTCTCCCTACTTCTTTCCCTCTTCTCTTCTCAATTTCACTCTCTGTCTCTCACTTATAATATATATATATATATATATATATATATATATATATATATATATATATAAAGAAAGAAAGAAAGAAAGAAAGAAAGAAAGAACAGTAAGATATATACTCCGGTGTTCTTATAAATATTTTTATTTTTACAAAATAGTGCTCAAAGTAAATTTACAGAACATTAATATTATAAATTAATTGATTTAAAATATGGTGTTTTCGCTACACAGTTCTAACCATGTTTCAAAAACGGAAGCTAAAAGCTTCGAATTTAATTTTGTAATTAAATTAAAGACATTAGTTACATTTCATCCTCAAGCGAATTTTGGGGTAACTTATTTTTTACAATTACTGAGTTTAAAAGGCACAGCAAAAAATCATAATTCACGTCTCCAAGGATACAGAGAAATCCATTCATCCAGACAAGGGGTGTTTGCGTGTTCATTATCGCAGTATTTTGTTGTATCAGTTATTAGTTACGTTTTGGTAGGGGTAGGGATGTATTTTTCAATGAATTCTGACATCCGTTAAATGCATGTCGTGTGGGTTTCTTAAAAAAAATTATTGTTAACGGCAAAAATTCTTATGACATTTTTTTTCTATTTGCATACTTAAAGATTTTTTTTGTGGGGGTTAGGTTAGAATACGTTTTATTTAACTACGATTTTAAAACTATTTTCACTTTTAATTTTTAATATACTATATTTCTTTTTAAAACAAGTAAATGCATTAGAATCACTTACAGTATGTAAAATTATTTTCACATCAAGTATAAGTATGTATATTACTAGATCACAATTTTTAAAAAAAATTATATTTAAATATTATTTAAGTAAAATTTATGACAATGAAGGCAAAAATAGCTAATTAATTTTTCTGATTTAGTAAACTTTTATTTTTTATAAATCTAGTAATATATAGTTTCTCATGTAAGTACAAAGGACATCGGTCATTGAATTGCTTACATCTTCTAGCTTTTCATATTAATTTCATTTTACTGTAGATGTTTTATTGGATTCTTTTAGTGCTTGTAGTATTTTGAGAGAGATGTTTAGGTTAGAATACGTTTTATTTAATTACAATTTTAAATATAAATTTAAAATATTTTCACTGTTAATTTTAATAGACTATATTTCTTTTTAAAAGAAGTAAATGTATTAGAATTACTTACAGTAAGTAAAATTATTTTTCCACATCAAGTATAAGTATGTATATTACCAGGTCACAATTTTTTAAAATTTTATATTTAAATATTATTTAAGTAAAATTTATGACAATGAAGGCAAAAATAGCTAATTAATTTCTCTGATTTAGTAAACTTTATTTTTTATAAACTTAGTCATATAAAGTTTCTCGTGTATGTACAAAGAACATCGGCCATTCAATGGTCTACATCTTCTAGCTTTTCATCATAATTTAATTTTACTGTAGGTGTTTTACTGGATTCATTTAAGTCCCGGTAGTACTTTGAGAGAGGTGTTTAGGTTAGAATACGTTTTATTTAACTACAATTTTAAAAATGTTTAGGTTAGAATTTATTTTAACTACAATTTTAAAAACAATTTTAAAATATTTTCGCAGTTATCTTAATAGACTTTTTTTTATATATAAAACAAGTAAATGTAATAGAATTACTTACAGTATATAAAATTATCTTTTCACAGTAAATATAAGTATGTATATTATCTGGTCGCAATTTTTAAATTTATTTTTAAATATTATTTAAGGAAAATTTTTGACAATGACGGCATAAAATAGTTATTTCATTTCTCTGATTCAGTAATTTTTTATTTTTTATAAACTTAGTAATATATAGTTTCTCATGTATGCACACAGGACATGGGTCATTTAATGACCTACATATTCTAGCTTTTCTTATTAACTTCCATTTTACTGTAGGTGTTTTATTTGATTCTTTTAGGTGCCAGAAGTACTTCGATACAGATGTTTGATTTTTATATTTATTTATCCCAAATGAACTTTGATGTTGGCTGAATCTTTTTTTTTTTGAACTCATGGCTAGTGCAACCTATATATATTTTTATGTTTTCAGGATTTTCAATCGAAGAGATATTGCATTGGTATATTAATGATTCTGTGCGTCATTTATTTTGTAGAGGGCAATTATGAGAGTTTCTACAATTACATAATTTTTGTTTATCCTAATTAGTTTTTATTTTTGAATTGTCTATTTTTTTTTTTTTTTGTTTTGGTTTGGTATAAGAGTTTATTTAAGATATTAGCATTATGTTTTTTAATAATTTTTTCTAAGTTTTCCGTACAGCTGTAACTCACTTTCAGTGCGTTTTTATTAAAAATAGTACTTAGTTTACTTTCACTAGGAAAATGCTTGGCTATTAATGCGAGGATTTTTTGTCCTAATTTGTTCTTTACCAATTGGTTGTATGGGGCCGTATATCAAATTATTTTACTACTTCTGTTTTTTTCTATGCTTTCCATTTCCATTTTTAATATAAGTTAGTTTTGGGGTTTTGTAGCCACTATCTTTTAGAACTTTATTATAGGAATTGATATGCTCATCGAAAATCTTATCATTTACTGAATTTGTACTTATTCTTTTTTGGATAGATAAAGGTATTTGCTTAATTATAGATGGGAGTGATTTGATTTAGGATGTATATATAAAGGATTGGCATTGGGTTTTTTTATAAGGTGTGCATGTATTTTTCTTTAAATATAATGTTATATCAAGGAAGTTAACTTTTTAATTTAGCGCTAACCGTAATTTTTAAGTTCATGCTTTTAAATTCTTTATATAATACCTTTCTAATTTTTATCTATTTTGAAGTTAGTTGAGTTTCTAATAACCATAAGACCATCGTCTCTGTACAAACCAATTGACATTGGTTTGTACAGAGACGATGGTCTATATCGGCAAAGTATTTGCGGATTAAGTGGTTAAGCATCTTACCTCTTACCCACGCTCTGATAAACAGTAAGGTTTCCGTTTCAACCGCTGACTTGCTTACAGCTATTACTAAATGACGACGATCGTGTTATTGCTCTAGATATCTCAAAAGCGTTTGACAGTGTTTGACATGGTGGTCTTCTACGTAAGCTTCGGGACTATGGCATTACAGGACATTTGAAATGATCCAATCATTCCTATCTAATCGTGAAATGAAGTTTGTTCTGAACGGGAATTGCTTCCAAATCATTTCACACTGTCCCCATTTCCCAAGTAGCCATTTATCCCTGTCTCAATAGTAAATCCGCCAGGAGTATCTGTTTTCGAAAGGACCTCTAATTAATGGTTAAGTGGGGCTTGTAAATTGTAAAGTCTCCAAAAATAAAGAGCTCCGTTTACCAACCAAAGAAACTTCCCTGTCCACCATCGGCATGGCTGAAGCTCTATTCCAGGAAAGAGGATCCCTGCGCCTTCTTGGCCTCACGTTTTAGACCGACTTGATGTGAAACAACTACAGTGAATCGATAGCTGCATCTACTGCAAGGAAAGTTAGTTCATTGTGTAATGCCAAAAAGTTTTGTTTTTTTTTTCTGGTTAGAGTTCATCTTATACACCTACAAATACTTCTATTCGTCCGTGCATTGAATACACTTCCCATATCTGTTCTGGTGTCCCTACTGTTTATCTCAAGGTTCTTGACAAAATCTGCAATGAAATCGATCCTTACTTGGCATCTCGACGTCAGGCATTTTCTCACAGATGTGATGCGACTTTCGCTCAATGTTTTCTATAAATATTTTCAATCGACATTTTCTGATGAATTGATCTTGATCCCGGTTCTTCTCCTTATCTTTTTCATCAAACACCCCTTTTTACTCTTACTTTCACAATCTGTAACCCTTTGTGTGCTATAGGTACTCCCGCTTGCTTGGGGTGAAATGCTTAAAAAATATGTATGTCATGTTTACATAGCTATTCTGTCCATAAATATTGCATTCCTTGTTCCAGTGTCTTTAACGAACCCGCACTATTCTTGTCCTATTTTAGTTTAATTCTGCTGTATTATTCAAAAATAATTTTCCCTGTCAGTGAAGCCTAGGATACGATAAGTGCATGATCCTACAGGGGGCAAGACTATCACTACTCAAAAGGACAATATCTAGTTATATATTTTCGGACTCATGTATCAGCAAAACATATACGGATTAGATGACACAACTAAAGTTTAATTATGAAAATCGACATTAACCAACCCAAGAAGGATTATATAATAAATTCAGCGAACCTACCCCTATTAAATCATCAAGACATATATTGCCAAATAACTGAGGCTATTATTATTGACTGATTTGTTTTTACGGCTTATCAAACTTTTACAGGTTATTTAAAGTCAGAAAATATTTTTTTAGACTGTAAAATTTTTTGGGAGATTAATGATTTACTGAGAGAAGTCTTAACCCATAGCTGGGGAGAGCAAAAGTAGATTCATAACTCTTCATTTGTTATTTACCCGTAAGTGACAAACCCGACCGGAATTGAAACTCAGCTCCTCGATTTCCAATTCCGAGCATCCATGACACCCGCGCACATTCAAACTTACAGCTTACAGGCTTACAAGGGTAAGGCTTATTCTTAACATCAGGAAGAGGCAGCTGAAATTTCCGGGACACATAATGAGGAAGAAGAGCGTGGCTAATCTGATACTCACGGGTCGAATAGAGGGAAAGAGAGAAAAGCAAGTGGATGACAACGTGGTCTGGAGGAGATGGCAGAAGGAAGGAACTTATTCAGAGCTGCAAGGGATAGAAGAAGGTGGACAGCTATGATCGCCTACGTCCTGAATGAACATAGCACATAAAAAGAAGTATATCCAAGTGGTCACCCATCCAGGTACTGGCCAAGCATGACGTTGCCAAACTTTGGCGATCCAACGAGATCCGGTGTTTCAGCGAGATATGGAGGCACTTATGAGCTCGTGGGGTGGGGATCTTGCTACAAAAGTTGTAGTTATGCAATTCTTTGACGAGTATTAAATTATTGGATAAAAAAATAAACTTCCCGAAAATGCCTGGAATATGAAATGATTTAATTCAAAAATCCGCATCCATGTTTATCTGCTTTGAACCAGTTGACCTTTCAAAGAACTTGATGAATCCACCCCCACAACTACTTCCATTTTAAGGGGTTATTTTAAAATGAACTTGTTGACCTTTATTTGTCAGTGGCGCCAATATTCTATTGATATTGACGCTTGACCTGTTGATCGGATGATATGAATATAGAATGGGTATTGATTCTTTCCAATGAATTCATCTGGAACTTTTTGACGAAATCATATTTGTTTTTTGGGGGTTTATTAGGTGGGGAGCTTTTTTCCTTTTCTTTAGTGTTTATTTTTTTGTATTTGGTTTTCCAGCCATCAGAGCCGAGCGGAGTATGTAAATATTGGATGAAGAAATGCTAATATTATGAATTAAATTACTAGAATTAAAACAATGAACAATGGCGTTCTTTGGTTTAGATCCCGACATTACAAAAACTAGTTTATGAAAAAAAAACAAAAAAAAATACAGCCTTAAAAAATTAAAATAAAATATAAAATATAAAAATCAGATTTTTTTTTAAATTAAAATATTATAAATTTTAATCGTCTGATTTTTTTAAATTTTGAAAAAAAAATTTTTTTTTTTTTTTTTCCCTACATTTCCTTTTTACATTGATTATTTGAATTTGGAAATGCATCAGGCTGAGCCCTGGCAAAATATTTAAATATATGATAAATGCGCGCTATTAAGAACTGAAAAAAGACAACATCATTCTTACGCTGTTATACAGGGTGTAACAGCAAATTTGTCCAAATCGTGTTACAGAAAATTTCTCCAATTATTAGATGAAGCACTGAACCATTTAGAAACGACTAAAGATATTGTAGTGGTGTCCTCCCTCTAAAGATTCTATGTTAGACTCTTTCACCTACTATAACATTAGTAGGAGAGTAGGACTTTAGAAAACAGTCGAATAGATTGTTCATTACTGTCGAACTCTGCCTTGAGCAGAGAGGAACTCGGACAAAGCTTTGCCGAAGGGTAAAGTTTCGTCCGGGGAGGTAGACAGTCTCTGAACGCCTTTATTCAAATTCTAAGGGAATATTTTTGGCCGAGCCTACGGACACGGATGACCCACGTTAAACTCGGCCTTGTGCCACATATATCCCTCGTGGGAGGTGTTAAATATTAACAGTCAAATAGATCGGTTCCGGCTGTGCTAGTCAAACACTCTGCTTCCGAGCAGAGAGGATTCCCAGGCGAGGCTATGTCGAAGAGCAGAGTCTCATCTCGGGATAGGGCTACCCGACCCCGTTTTATACGGGGGTCTATGGGGGAAATTTTGGCCAAGCCTACAGGCTCGGATTGCCCCAAATGAAACTCGGCCTCGTGCCACACCCTAGCTCGTGGGAAGGCTGGTAAATATAACAGTCGAATAGAGTAAACGCTGGTCAACTGACACACACTCACTAGTCGTGTACTACTCTGTCCAGTGTTAATTGTCCAAATGATGTAACAGTGAAATTCTCCAATTATTAGATGAAGCGCTGAACCATTGTATCTTAGAAACGATTAAAGATATCCTAGTGGAATTCTCCAAAGTTTTTCATTGATTTTTACATCAAATGGTGTCAAGAGTGATAAACATCTTATGTTAAAACCTGGAAAAAAGAAACACAAATAGTTTAGTGGTTTTCTAGATATTAAACATTTTGTGTGATTGATAATTGTGCCGTTACACGATCTGGACAATTTTGATATTACACTCGTTAAATGACATAAAAGTAGTTTCAAACTCGATTTTTTTTTTAAAGTAAAGCAATATAGTTACTAACGCATGGTATTACCGACTGTGATAGAATATGAGAATAAAGAATATTAAGGAGAGAGAACAATAAAAGAACAGGAATTAAGGAGACAGAAAATAACGATTGACATTGCGTTTAATTTTTTAAAGATCAAAGTTGATCGGAGAGAAATAGGCAGAGGAACGATTATCTGAACAATTACCACGACGGTGGAAATGTGACTAAAGCCGAGATGCCGGGTCAGGACCAATAACATTGCAGATTATTCTTTGGATTTTATCAAACATCTCTAAATGTATAGCAGGCGCACCAGATCATATATGGCGGCAAAATTCAAAGCCTGGACGAATGGTAGAACTATAAATAGGAAAGATAGATTCTAATTGTCTACCATAAAACTGGGAACGAACCTTTCCTCATAGGAGACATAGAAATTGAATATAATATGTTTTCGCTACATGTTTAGCGTTAAAAGGTTAACGAAGAGACGTAATGATTCAATCTCCTGGAGGTTAGCATCAGCCATACTAATCGATTTGTCACTATATCTATATTACGAACATAACCCCACTTCTAAGATGAAAAATTCAATCATTTTCAATTCCGACAAATTTCGTGCGTACAGGAATGCTAAGCTACAAATAATATTCAACCAATACGTTGACGAGCGGACCACTTTATTCAATTAGTCCCCAGATTTTTTCAATTCACATCTCCAAGCAGTGGGACCTCCAGCAAGAAAATAAAAAGATAGCTAGGATAGTTTTATACGTTAGTGAAAGAGATTGATATAAGAATTAATGAAAAGCCTAATCAGTATCACATGTAATCAGTATTTCCATATATACGCAAGGCTTCTGTCAATAAAGATATTTTTTTAAATTTTATTGTTTCTAAAGTTTATTTTTTAAGTTTATTTTTTATTTTTTTATTTTTTTAAAGTTTATTTTTTTACTTTTTTATTTTTATTTTTTAAAGTTTATTTTTTAATGTTTATTGTTTCTAAAGTTTATTTTTTAAAAAGTAAAAAATGTTTATTTTTTAAAAAGTAAAAAAAATAAACTTTAAAAAATAAACTTTAAAATAATAAAAATAAAAAAATAAAAAAGTAAAAAATAAATATTTTTTTATTTTTTACTTTTTTAAAGTTTATTTTTTAAGTTTATTTTTTTATTTTTATTATTTTAAAGTTTATTTTTTAAAGTTTATTTTTTTTACTTTTTTATTTTTATTTTTTAAAGTTTATTTTTTTAGTTTATTGTTTCTAAAGTTTATTTTTAAGTTTATTTTTTATTTTTTTATTTTGAAGTTTATTTTTTAAAGTTTATTTTTTTTACTTTTTTATTTTTATTTTTTAAAGTTTACTTTTTTAATGTTTATTGTTTCAAAAGTTTATTTTTTAAAGTTTATTTTTTTAAAGTTTATTGTTTCTAAAGTTTATCTTTAAGTTTCTTTTTCTTTACATTTTTATTTTTAAAGTTTATTTTTTAACGTTTATTGTTTCTAAAGTTTATTGTTTCTAAAGTTTATTTTCTTAAAGTTTATTCTTTCTAAAGTTTATTTTTTAAGTTTATTTTTTTAAGTTTATTGTTTCTAAGGAAATAATTTGTGTAGTCAAGATGTGCACGCAAATGAGAAAAATATCCATTTACATTTGAAGAAAATATAAAATAAATATAATTTTGTTTCTAAAAATATGTTTTTAGAAGCGAACATAAATGATTTAAAAAAAATGTTTTTAAAGATTTCTATAATTTTATTTTCTGCAGCGTTCGTAATAACCATCGTTTTGTCTACCATTTAACATTACTATAAATGAATAGAAAAATATTTTACCGAATTATTGAAAATAATACAAACATTAGAACATTATTCAAATATTTCTCTCGTGGACAGTCGATGTCGCTGTGTCTCGGATCGGAAATCCAAGACAACAAAACCTAATGACAAAAGGTAC
The DNA here is from genome assembly GCA_963932145.1 of Acanthosepion lycidas. Taxonomy (NCBI): domain Eukaryota; kingdom Metazoa; phylum Mollusca; class Cephalopoda; order Sepiida; family Sepiidae; genus Acanthosepion; species Acanthosepion lycidas. The sequence goes on along the minus strand of OZ010578.1, from coordinate 115,706,881 downwards.
TTTTGAAAATCGGCACCCTACTGTAAATATTGTTTATATGGAAATTTTAGATAGGTAACATAACTTCTGCGACAATTTACATTTCTCTGGTTGTAGAACAAGTATTTGATTATATTTGCCACTATTTGCAGTTTAGGGAGCTTGACTTGCTTATCTTGAAAACCATGATCTATAACAGCAATGCGCTGAAAATTATTTTATAGATATTTTATAGATATGTCTGTGGTATGGATTTCGCATTCAAATTCCTTGATTTTTATATGCAATCTTGCAAATACGTCAAACGTCGATGGGAAAGACGAAGGTATCTCCGCCAAAAAGTAGATCCCTGTTCACAGATTTATTATGACCAGAAGTACAAAGATTGTGTTGCGGCAATCTGTCAGGTTTAAAGAACCTATCTCCTTTAAATCTCAACATTTTTATTTTTATTTATTTATTTTATTTTATTTTTTTTTTTTTTTTTTTTTTTTTTTTTGCGGTCGCTAACATCTTCAATGGTAGACACAAATTCAGCTACAAGAAGAAGAAGAAGAAAAAGAAGAAGAAGAAGAAGAAGAAGAACAACAACAACAAGGGAGAGGAGGCGTGGTAGAAAAGAATGAGGAGGATAAGAAGAATGATGAAGAGGAGGAAAAAAAGAAGAATGAATGAAGAGGAGGAGACGAAGTAGATGATGAAGAAGAAGAACGAAAGAAAAAGAAGAAGAAGAAGCAGAAGAAGGTGGAGGAGAAGAAGAATTAGAAGAAGGATGAATTAGAAGAAGAAGAAGAAGAATGAAGGATGAGGAGGAGAAGAAGAATGAAGAGGAGAAGACGAAAGTAGAAGAAAATGAAG
>OZ010578.1:115667593-115705844 GCA_963932145.1 Acanthosepion lycidas | reverse complement strand
CTCAACCCAGGAACTCGGACATAGGACTCTGATGTTAAAGATACTAGTAAAAATGGTCAGTTACCATTTTAGGAAATTACATGATTCCTCCGCTCTCCCCTTAATTTACAAGAGCTAGGTCAGGCCGAAAGCGGAGTACCGCTGCTATATACGAGCGGGAGCTGACTAGACTTCACATTCCGGTCTTGATAGAGTCCAAAGTCACCTCCGCGTCCCTAAATTGGAATAAATTATTTTCCACCCTACTATCACTTTCCCCACATACGAAACGTCGCAAGCCTTTCGCTGCTCTATCGCTATTTCCATGCAAAGTCTTCAAACGAACTACCATCCTTATTTCCAGCCGTTCTAACCATGACATCCATGACACTCACATTGTAACGAACCACCCTCATTCCTTTCATAATCCCATAGGCAAGATGTAAGTTTCACTTGAACAGTTTCTTCCCACGAAGCGTTACTATGTAGAGCCGACTCCAAGAGGATGCTCCCCAGATCACAACAATCTTAACATTTTCAAGTCCAGGGTTAATCTTCACCACATATCCCCATTAACTTGCCTTTTACTCTGTAACACTCTATCTCGAGCGGCTCTTGAGCGTTGTACAGAATGAGCATAAGAACGAAGATTCCAAATGTCCTTCCTATGTGATGAAGTATCAGGCTTCATTGTCCAAATTGTCTAAAGTTGACCTATATAAAAGGAATATATTTCTTTGACAAAACCAATGATTGCTTTATTACATTAAGAAGGCTAGTCTATTATCGCGTGCCAAACAGTTTTTCTAATGAGAATCAAGCTCGTAAGTTTATAAATCTACCATGGTGCTTGTCTGGTTCTCCGATAATACATCTCGATAGTCTCGATAAAATCCCCCCCCCACCAAAAAAAGGTGTGTCATTTTATCGGCCCTGTCCTGGCATTTAGACTTCAGTCACTTTCATCACCGTCGTCACGTGGGTTTTCTCTGTCTTTTTTTAATAAATATTTTTTACTGTTAGTCATTTTAATAAGCTTTCCATCTTGGTACCACGACCTCGTATGTTCTATTCTAATATTCTTTTCTTGAACCTTATTGCAATAGAAAAAAAATTGTAACAGTTGTTCAGTAATGTACTTTTGTTCGCCATTCGTGTACTTTTCAATTTGTTTCATAATAGAAATAAAAAAAACAAAAAGAAAACGAAGTTCTCATATTATTTTCGATTTCAATTACCGGTTTCGAGTCCAGCTGAAAGTAGGAATCCTGAACGCCAATTTTCAAAGGTTTGGGTTTAACTTTTTTTTTGAAAACCATTGCACGAAATCATCTTTCAACATATGACAGGCGGATTATATTCTACTGACGAAATCTGTGTTTCGATATTTGCACGGGGTTAACATCACAGCAAAAAAAAAAAGTCATCAAAATTAAGCAACAGCGAGCCTGGTAAGCACGTAGAAGAATAACCGTTTGGAAATACCAGAAGCTTGGATGAGCGGATGGTGTAACGGATAATAACTCGGAATTGGAAAATCGAAGAGCTGAGTTCCAATTCCAGTCGGGTTCGATGAAAGTAAATAATCTGTATGTTTTAATATCGGAGAAAGTATTTAAGTCTTATTGGAATTAATTTAACTTAGATCTTGGTCCTTGGAAGACTTTATTGGTATAAAATCTTAAATTTCGAAAAGTATTTTACATCAAATATTCTCTTCATAGGTAGGCTTTTCGCTATCCCTCTCACCCCTGTTTCGCTATCCCTGCACACAAGCTGATCAGATAAGTGGTCCACTGCCTCTGTACGTTGCTCTTGCCTTTGATGTATTCTGTGAGTGTCAAATTCTTCAAGCCCCTCTTCCTCGTTATGTCTGGAAGATAATTCAAGTGTTTCTTTCTAATTTTGAGTATAAGTGTCTTTTTTAATAAATATTTACTGTTAGTCATTTTAATGAGCTCTCCACCTTGGTATCTCGACCGCGTATGTTCTACACTAATATTTTTTTTCTTGCACTTCTTATCTTGAGAACACACATCCAATTCCTTGCTTCTCCTTCGCCCAAAATATTCAAAAAATTAAATGCGACGACAATTGCCGTCTTCTGTTCATTTATTTTTCTATCACGTCACTAAAGTCTTATTTTTCCACACCCACTGACCCATTGCCTCTGAATGACATTATCACCATTCTTACGGTGAAATGATTTAAAGAAAAACATTTAGGGTAATTATTATCTATCGATATTTCTGAGGTATTATGTACAATATTCACATTATTTGCACTATTGTCCTCATCTTTGTCGCCATATTTATTACGTTTCGGCCTTTCAATATCTGTCTATATATATGAGATGACGTATTATGTACACTATTTACATTATTCGGACTATTTTTCTCATCTTTGTTGTCATAATTATCACCTTTCAGTATCTATCTATATTTCTGAGATGAGGCATTATGTACACTATTTACATTATTCGGGCTATTATCCTCATCTTTGTCGCCATATTTATTACAATATTTCGGCCTTTCAGTATCTGTCTATATTTCTGAGATGAGGTATTATATACACTATTAACAGTGTTCGGACTATCATCTTCATCTTTGTCGCCATATTTATCATAACGTTTCGGCCGTTGTGCACTCCGGGCTTCTGCAGGTGGTTGGAATGTCGAACTGGCATGGCACAGAGGATAAAGGCGTTAGTTAGATCCAGTGACAGGACCCAAAGTGTGTGAGTTCAATACCTGGTTAAGGTGGTGGAGAACTTAGAGAGGGGAATTAACAGGAGATAACTGACAACTGACTTAAAAACATGGCACGTGGAACTAGAACAGTCTACCCCTGCGATCGAAATAAAGGGTTCAGTTTGACATTCCAATTACCTGAAGAAAGCCATAGTGTACAACGGCCGAAACTTTGTGATAAATATGGCAACAAAGAGGAGAATGATAGTCCTAACAATGCAAATAGTGGTAATTGTTATGTTATTAAAATCTGCAATGTAATGAAATACTTGATGTATTATATTTTGTAATAAATGTTATCCTTTTTTCTTTTTTTTCTTTTGCCGTTTGCTAGACATGGAATAAATTTTTTATTTGAAAGTTTAATGAAATTTGTGTCAGATACGGAAAGCAGCAACATGGTTGAATGTAAGTTGACAAAAAATCGGTGTGTTTCAGACTGAGAAACATAAAATCTTGTATTCTGAATAAAAAAAGAAATCTACAAAATTATCGATTTGTCGAAACAAATCCTCAACCTTAAGGCGATTATATTTATGCATGAGTACTTGTATACATATGTATCGATCAAAGGTGCGACAGGTACAAACAGATTTAGATAGATAGATAGATAGATAGATAGATAGATAGATAGATAGATAGATAGATATGAACAGGGGACTACCTTGATGAAGCTCACATAGAAAATTGTGGTAGGTTAATAGATAAATCTTAAGGAAGGAAGGAGCAGTTTGACAGATATATACAGAGGGAGAGTTATATGAGGATAGATAGATAGATAGATAGATAGATAGATAGATAGATAGATATAACAGAAAACTACCTAGATGAAGCTCAGATAGATAGATAGATAGATAGGAAGGAAAAATTTGCTATATTTGCGAATTATTGTGTTGTTACCTTTTGCTTGGTTATTTAATGCCAAAGTTAAACTTCTTTTTAAGCAATTATAGCTATAATTATTTGCAGTAAAAATAATTTGCACACCGTTATAAGTTTTCTACTATTCCTATCAGATAAAAATAATTTTCAGTTACATAGATCGTGTGAAATTGAAACATGTGCCGTTATGCATTCACATATGCAGCATGAAATACAGCTACACACATTTCCTTATTCATGACACTTTCGATGATCCCCACCCCCCAAATCATCGATTCTAACATTAACATTTTATCAGTAGAAGGTAAAAGCCAGTCCTATAATGATTTTTACATTAACGATTTCACGTAGAAGAAGAAGAGGAGGAAGACGAAGCAGAAGAAGAAAAATAAGAAGACTAAGACAAAGAAGAAGAAGACGAGGAAGAAGTAAAGGCGTAAGTAAATTATTAATACCACAGGATACAATATATCTCCATAAACTGCAACTTACTTTGTAGCCCTCTACCTGGCGTCGCTCTTGGGCCATGTACAAAGTGAACATTAAAAAAGCGAAAACTTTTAATATCCTTCCTATGTGATGAAGTATCAGGCTTCCTTGTCCTAATTTTCTAAAGTTGTCCTATATACAAGGTATATATTAGGATGGTGCAAAAATAATGACGTACTAATGTCGTTTTTTGACGTATTTTTTAACGTCAAAAAACAACATTATTACGTCATTATTTTTGCACCAACCTAATATTTCTTTGACAAAACCAATGATTACTCTATTACATTAAGAAGGTTAGTCCTTCGTGTCGTGCCAAACGGTATTTCGTACTCCAGGAATTACCTGATTCCTCCCGTTCACCTCTAATTTTACAAGAGCTAGGTCAGGCCGAAAGCGGAGTACCGCTGCTATATACGAGCGGGAGCTGACTAGACTTCACATTCCGGTCTTGATGGAGTCCAAAATCGCCTCCGCGTCCCTAAATTGGATAAATTATTTTCCACCCTACTATCACTTTCCCCACATACGAAACGTCGCGAGCCTTTCGCTGCTCTATCGCTATTTCCATGCAAAGTCTTCAAACGAACTACCTTCCTTATTTCCAGCCGTTCTAACCATGACATCCATGACACTCACTTTGTAACGAACCACCCTCATTCCTTTCATAATCCATAGGCAAGATGTAAGTTTCACTTGAACAGTTTCTTCCCACGAAGCGTTACTATGTAGAGCCGACTCCCAAGAGGATGCTCCCCAGATCACAACAATCTTAACATTTTCAAATCCGGAGTTAATCTTCACCACATATCCCCATTAACTTGCCTTTTACTCTGTAACACTCTATCTCGAGCGGCTCTTGAGCATTGTACAGAATGAGCATAAGAAACGAAGATTGAAAATGTCCTTCCTATGTGATGAAGTATCAGTCTTCATTGTCCTAATTGTCTAAAGTTGACCTATATAAAAGGAATATATTTCTTTGACAAAATCAATGATTGCTTTATTATATTTGAGAAGGTTAGTTCATTGTGTCGTGCCAAACGGTTTTTCTAATCAGAATTCATCTTGTAAATTTATAAATCTACCATTTCTCCGTGTATTGAGCATTGCTGCCATATCTCGTCTGGTTCTCTGACTATACATCCCGAGATTCTCAACAAAATCCAAAGAAAATTCTGTAAAATTATCGGTTCTCTCCTGGCATTTCGAATTCAATTACGTTCCCACCGTCATCACGTGACTTGGCTCTTTTTTTCTATAAATATTTCCTAGTAGTTATTCCATTAAGCTCTCAACTTTGGTACCTCGACCACATAAGTTCTATTCTAACAGTTTGCTTCTTTTCTCTCTCTCTCTTTCTCTCTCCCTCTCTCTCTCTCTCTCTCTCTCTCTCTCTCTCTCTCTCTTAGTAGTTAAATTAGTACTTCATCGTTATATACTCGAATAGTCCAATTTAAGAAAAAGAGTAGTTGGAAGCATGTTATATTTAAGAAAAAGTGTATTTGTAAGTATTTTTAGATTTTATTTCCTTCAGTGCCGTTTCATATTTTTCAGGCATCAAAAGCCTTTTATTCAAAAATGGAAGCAAATATTTTATCAAAACGTGGAAGAAACAAAGTGATACACGATGGATACCTTTTTTTATCCACCCCCGAAAAGCTAAAAAATATGCTGACGAACGAATCAACAAAGAAGTTGAATCATTAGATGCTCTTGAATTCTTAATGGGTGTTACCCACAATTACGAAATGAAGAAGTAATTTCTAAGATTAAATAGCTTTTAAATACAAAAATTTTAATTTAAGTTTTTAATTTACATTATTCCATTAATGTTTTAATTGGATTCTTAATTCCCTAAATTAATAAAATGTCATATTGAAAGTTGGGTCTTTTCAATGCTTTTTATCATTTTTTTTTTTTTTTTTTGGTGGGGAGGCGTTACCTCCGGTCAAAGAAAGTGACGTCGAAATAGTCTGCCGACTACACGTCTGTGCCGAATAGTCCAATTATTTTTCTAACGCCAAATCAGCCACGCAGAATCAGCCACGCCAAATGGGTTACGCCGAAAGATACCAAATTCTTTATCTACACCCAAGTAGTAATTTGAGAAAGAAAATTCCTTCGCCTCAATTTAAAATTCACCAGATTTATCAAGGAGGGTGAGATTGTCCATTTAAATGTGCCTGCTAGTTTCAACCGCTAGACTTCATATAAACATGTCGACATCCACATTTTGCTACAGGATAACGCCAGCTTTTGATTGTAAAAATGACGTTATTAAGGATGAATTTATTCAAGGGTAGAAACGGCCTGACCTATCGACATGGAATATTCCAGATGGGATCAAACTAAACAACAGCTTTAAATTAACCATCTATTTGCCAAAAGAAACACTTCAATTTAAAGGAAATTTGGCATCTTGTTATGAAATCGATGCAGCTGCACCGACGATAAGATGCAAATATTAGCAACGAATAAGTAATATAATTGTATTAGTTATTTTATTTAATAAAACAAACAACTGTACGTTAGCAAACCGAATGGATGTCAAGACGGCTTTATACGATGGTCGGCAAAATAGTTACAACGCCGACTACAAGATTCTCGTGGAATGTGAGTAAATAAGGTTTATTTTTTAAATATATTCTCTTTTGAGAACCCCCGCACTTCACTTATCGGTGTTACCGTGTTTGGATCTCATTGATGAAGAAGCTTTCAACAACCGATATAACATCATCATAAGTGTGATACTGGTTCCCAGCCAAGTGTTTTTTTTTTCATGTTGGGGGACAGATGATAATCAGACCAGGAGAATAGGGAGTGCGGTCAACATACGGTCATGTACAGCCGCCATTGAAACAAACGATTTGTGTGCTGGAGCATTGTCCTGACAAAAACAAGACTCTTTTCGTTATTTTTCCTTGGCCTTTGGTCTTGATAGCCTCTTACAACTGCCTCATCAAGTTGGCATAATACTCTCCATTGATGGTGTGAGTTTTTGAAGATTGTTAATACAAGCAATGCCTTTTGCATGCCAAAACACTGAAGCCATAACCCTCCCCGCAGATGAAACGACATTTGCCTTCTCTGGAGCTAGCGAGGAGGGGTATTCCCACTTAAATGGATTGTCTCTGGCTAAAGATCATGATGTTGGTTAGGAAAGGCTTTAAGAAACCAGCTGGATTTACCAGAAACAACGTCAGATTTTCCTATGATGTGATCAGCCAGTGCGCTTTTGATCAGGTGTCAGAAGACATGATACCCACCGATCAGAGACCTTCGCCGTTTCAAATTCATATTTCAACACTCTCTGGATATATGCTAATAGCATTGGTTATTTGACATATAATCAATCACTTGTCACCCATCACCATGTCGTAATACGATCAATGTTTTCCTCAGTGGTAGCAGTTGCAGGATGTCCAGATCTTGGGTGATGCTCAGTTCTTTCCCTTCCCCTCTAAAATGCAGGTGCCCACGAAGCGTCATCACCTAATGTAGCGACCATATCAGCATGGATATCCTTGCGGACATAACCCTTTCTCTGTAGGTATTTGGTAAAACCATGATGCCAAATTTTCTCCATACTCAAGTGAAATCGTTACATTTGAAGTTTTCTTTCAACAGTCAGATATCAGTTTACCTGGAAATAAACAATGGAGGTATTAATAAGAAGCGTTGAAGTTAATACATGCAAGATCACACAGCTCTAGCATCATTTCTACATAGTCAGTCTACGAACTTTTCAACCGAAATTTGTATGTTTTCACCTTAACTCTAATGTCCACTATTGCTTTCCAGTGTTAATTTTATTGTTTTAAGAACTTTTACTGTTACATGTTTACTTTCACTTTCATAATCATTTTGTATAATTTTACTTTCACTTTCATAATCACTTTTGTATAATTTTACTTTCACTTTCATAATCACTTTTGTATAATTTTACTTTCACTTTCATAATCACCTTTGTATAATTTTACTTTCACTTTCATAATTGCTTTTACGCTTATACATTTACTATCAACATTATAACAATTTTTGCGTCCAGATGCTCATTTTCACTATCGCAATCTCTTTTACTCTTATATGTTTACATGACCCCTTTTACTGTGATATGCTTACTTTCACCATCATATGCGATTTTGTATTTCTGTATTTAGTTTCAATTTCGTAAGTAATGTTATCTACTCCATTATAACCCATACTTTCGGCCTTGTGGTATATGTACGCTATGCTTACAAAATCATTCAAATACTTAGGTGCAGTGTATTGGTTTGTAAACTTGCCTCGTTAGAACAGTTCCGAATAAATAGTGAGTTTGATCTTTACTGAGTGTCCCTGCGCTTAGAAAATCACCATAATCGTATTTTTATTTTTATGATCGCCATTCTTGTCATAACTACTTTATGATCGCTATTCTTGTCATAACTAATTTATGATCGCTATCCTTGTCATGATCGCTTTTACTTCCGCTATCAGAGATTTTTTCTCTCCAAACAAAGCTGTTGAATTTAATTTCAATTACATAACCACTTATGCTTCATCTACATCAACAAATTGTATTGAATTAATATCCGATCAACTTCCAATGGAAGAAAATCTCCTTGAAAATATTTTTTTGCGAAATATCTTGATAGCGAAATTAGCATAGACATTTTTTTTACTTACTTCACTGTCTTCTAATTATTTTTAGTCTTGAGTAGGACGTCAGCATGGCCTCTGTACGGCAAATTGAAAGTTTTGAAGAGTGAAGGACCACTTCGTAGATGCGGTTGTTTCAAGGTCCACCCTGAAAGTAAGGTAAGGTAAGGCCCAAGGTATGGGTAAATAGCGAAAACCCTCCCAAACAAATACACAAAACTATCAAAGTATAAATATACATGTTTTTTTTTTCACTATTCGGACTGATATCCTCATCTTAATTGCCATATTCACAACGTTTCGGTTGTTTTACGCTCCGGCCTTCTTCGGGTGATTGGAATTTCGAACCGAACCTTTTATTTCGTCCACCGGGGTAGATTGTTCTAGTTCCACATGCCATGCCTCTTCCGGATGTCTAAATTATACCGAAACGTGAATGTAGCAATGAAGATGAAGATAACAGTCCGAATAATATAAATAATGCAAGTAATTATAATACCTAATCTCAGAGATATAGACAGATATTGAAGGCCGGAGCGTACAATGGCCGAAACGTTGTGTATATGGCAATGAAGATGAGGATTACAGTCCGAATAATGTAAATAATACAAGTCATAATAATACCTCATCTTAGAGATATAGACAGATATTAAAGTCCGGAGTGTACTACGGCCGAAACGTTGTGAATATGGCAATGAAGATGAGGATAACAGTCTGAATAATGTAAATAATGCAAGTAATCGTAATACCTCATGTCAGAGATATAGACAAATACATTTTCATAGTAAAAATCCTAGCAGTTACTTTTATATAAAAAATTACCAACAATATATTTTATCTGTAGTTGAAGGCATATGATTTCATTCGAAATATATTTAGTTGAAGCCATAAATTATGTTCATAATATATTTAGTTGAGGCCATAAGGTTATATTCAGCATATTTAGATTTCGTCATTAAATAGTTTATCAAGGTTGATATGCTGCCAAAGTAAATCAAACAAACAACATTAAAGAACTCTTTCATGACATTAATCCTACAATTTCTTAAATCAAGCTGTATTCCAAAATATAACTTCATCAAAACTACACGAAACACATATCACCGCCTCTAGTAATTATGTCCATACAAACATGTATACGCACAAAAGCTGAGTATCATCTACCATGTATTCAACTGCGAAAGCAGAATAACATATATCATATTTTTCTTACCTCAAAGCTGCTAGAAAGTAGTTGATGTGCCCTTAAACAATGAACTCAATCAATTAATTAATGAATGTTTGACTTAATTTCTTCTAGAATATTAACTGCAGACGAACTTCTGATAATATGAAATTAGAAATTGAAATTTTCACTTGCCTTGTTTTAATTATTATTTTAAGTTTGTCGACTGCTGCTTGATCCTGCCTCATAGGCTTATCTCCTCAATGCTGTTACTACTTGCTTCATGTCCTACAATGGAGAGGGGGTTAAAAAGTATTCTATTCCGTAATATTCGTTAACAGTAGCTGCAGTATGTTCGCCAGAGAGACAGCGTATCACGGCTAACATTTCCCTCACAAAAGTAAGCCTAAGAACGATCATAGCTCTCCACAACTTCTTATCTTTTGTAAATTTGATGCCTGTCTACTCGCTATTCCTCTCAAACATGTTGTCATCGATTTAAGTTAGGTTAATGGTTGTTTCATTTCTACTCCTCTTTTCGTCAATGTCCTTTGACTGTCAAATTTTCCATGAACTTTCTACCTTTTAACGCTTGCTTGCTTGCTTGCCCTTATTTCTAGTATTTTTTATTAATATTACAGTTTTCTGTGCCCTTGCTTAGTATTGTTTGCTGTCTTTTTTTTCAACATCTTGAAAGATTTCATCTGGTATCCACATCATTTTTTCTTGTACTTCTTGAAGCAAAATATTTATAGCAGCAACTCTTTAGTTCATTAAAGGGGTAATACTGATTATGTTCAACAGAACATTCCTATCGTGTGGGGATTGTATAATGTGTATTTCTTTTGCCAACACAAAAATAATATGAAAGAAGTTATTTCTTGTGCCCCCCCACCTTGTATTTCAAACAATAAATAATTTACATATACCGAAATGCAACCGTTTTTTTCTTTCTATCTTTTTTACTTTTCTTTTTTTCATCATACCTACTGAAATCTCGTTCAGAAATATCTAAATTGTAGCTGTATACAATCATTTTTTCAAATCTATAGTTAAAAATGGCCATGTGTGAATGACACCTCTAAGTTTTAAAGAGGTTCATCCGTCTTCAAAACTTGTAGCATGGCGCTACAGGATCATGAACAAAGAAATGTACTAAATAACAGAAATGACATTGCTTGCGGACTTCCAACAGCGGCAACAAGAAAAATGGATAGCTCATGTAACTCGATAAGAAAATAATAACATAATAAAGATTTTGACATTCCACCCTACTTCAAATAAAAGGTGTGGTGACGAAGCTCCAATCTATTTTGGAAAGAGCGATGACATTGGCTTAAGTAACCCTAAATTTTACCTGAAAAATTGTTTTAAGAGAATTTTTCATATACGTCAACCTACAGAGGCACTGGTTGTTCGGTCAATGAAAGATGAATACTTACTAAGTATTACCATTATCGTATTATCAGAATACTAAATTGAAAGTTAACGCCTCCAAACTCGAACGTTTACGGGACGATAATACTAGAAAATACAAAAAAGGGGGCAACTTGTTAGTGTATTATCGTCAAATTTCTTCAATTCGGGAACAAGCGAAAAGTCCGATATGAAGGTTAATGTAAACAAAACTTTATTTAGTGTATGATATCAGTTATATGTAGACAAAAAATAGAATAGAACTTGAAGTGACTAAGAGAATTAAATTTAATTTAACCCTTTAAAATCTCAGGTTACTCCGCAGGTTATTTAAAAATCTACAATTTTCGCCCATTCTTCATGAAGAGATATTTCCTTCCGTTCTATCTATTTTTGTTGTCACGGAGACAGCCTCTCCTGCTGCTGAAAAACCTTCTTGTGTTGAAGGAGGAAGGAAGGATGACGTCACTCTCCCTTCTGCCTAAAGGCAGAAGAGAGAATGACGTCATCAAGACCCGTGGAGTCGATTCCAGAATGAAAACTTACATAGGAACGAGAAGACATTATATAGGCAAAATAAACTGATCACTTACCTTCCTTTTTTTTTCCTGCTTGTATACAAAAGATCACCATTAAAGCAGACGGTAATTAAAACCTCTGCCAAAAAAGTCATTAAACTAGCAGACAATACGTCTGCTAAATAATTTGACACACGGATAATTTTTGTCTTAATTTCAAAATAAATTACAACGTATCTACAAAATAAGTATGCATATGAAAATGTAACGAAATAGTTTTATTTATTATTTTAATTTCCAACACATTTTCTTATAAGGAAAAGGCTAGCATTACCATTTTTTGAAACAGTTATTCTGAAAACAGTTTCTGAAAACAGTTATTCTGAAAACAGTTATTGCGATTTTTTGGGTGGGAGGAACATTTGTTAAAATAATCAAAAATCAATAAATAAATACAACACATTATCAATAATCAAAAATAAACGAATAAATCGAACACATTAAAACAATATTGTTATGAAGCCCATACAGAGAACGAACCAATCATTTGATCGCAAAGGGAATAATCAGTTGCTCACCATGCTGCAGTTTTGTGAATTCAAGATTCCATTCGTCCGTATCACCGTCCTGAGTTTGACGATAAACTATATCCGGCAGCAAGGTCTCTGTTCAGGAGGTTTTTTGGAGCGTGGAACCACCTCTTAATTACTAGTGGTTCCAGGTTAACCTTAACTCAAGGTGGCAGAATGTGTTAGGATCCCAACTATGGGCAAATAGTTAACCCCCAAACTGGGGTCAAAAGGGTAAAGTACATATTAATAATAAAAGTACCAGCAACACATTTTTGAAGCAAAAATGACCTGCCAATTATCTTATTTTATTTTTTTGTAAATGAAATTGCTAATGCACCCAAGAAAATTAAATTTAGGTATTAAATTATCCATGAGGATTTGATATGCCGTTAAACAAACTCAAACACTTCTCGTTCATATTATAATTTGGTGGGGATATTTTTCGTTATAAATCATTGGTTTTAAAAATGCAACAACATGGGAGTTTAGGGAAGCTGAGGAGCATTTACAGCAAGCGATTTGTGGGATTTTCTTTTTCGTTCACTGCCGTTCGTCGCCATTGAAAAAGGACTTTTTGTTCGTGAAAATTTATTGAAATAAACGAAAATGAATCTCACGAATTGTCAGGCAGTGATTGAAAAGTTTCTTTACGTGATGGAGAAAATTTCAGGTAACTCTCGGCCAGATAATATTTCAAAGGGCCAATACGATGATTCTGATTCAATGCAGTTGTTCTATCTGAACTGAAATGAAGGCAACGGTACAAATTGAATTGGGGGTATTTTACGACCTCCTCCCGGTCATTCTAAGATTTCTTTTCATCGATGCTCCGAGTGAGAAAATCGATACCAATGATAAAAGCCATCCCGCTCCTCAGGGATTTCTTCTTTTTTTTTTAATCGGTTTTGATGACAATCTCCGAAGCTAGGGAAAAATAAGGAACCTTTTTTACACTATTTACATTGTTCGGACTTTTGTCCTCATCTTTATTGCCATATTCACAACGTTTCAATTAATTCCCCTTGGTAACTCAATATTTCAGTTTTATTTTTTCACCTGTGCTGATATCGAACTCATAACTCTATTGTGTCAAGTCACTTTGAGATCACTCAACCAAAGCTTTTATCCAGTGAGCTATGGAATTTTAATATTCTCCTAACCTTGCGCCAAACAATTATTACATTTTTTTTTTTTTTGATGGCCGGGAAACGGTTTTGATGAGGAAAAAACTTTCCCTAACGAGGACTGGATTTAATTGAGGTTCGTTCAAAATATTTTCCACGTTGAAACTATTGTAATTTTACATAAAGTTATCGAAGAATTTCCTAAAAAGCATCACCTCAGCGCAAATAATGGTGAATAGATCTACAGTTTAACCCGGATATAACAGACCCGGATATAAGAGAAATCCGGATAGAAGAGAAACCCGGATATAAGAGATATTTCTCTGGTCCCAAATTAGAGCAATACTTACCTAAACAAAATCGACCAAACCCGTATATAAGAGAAACCCAGATATAAGAGACTTCTTCTCCGGTCCCGACAACTCTCTTATATCCGGGTTACACTGTATATCTATAATTCTCAAAATGTGTGTATGTGTGTGTGTGAGTGTGTGTGTGTGTGACCGGCAATGAAGAATTATCTATCAAAGAAAAGAAATTTCATGGAATTCGTCCTATAGAGTAATTTGCTGTTGTTATCTTGGAGCCTTAAACCTAACCTAACTGCTTATTTGAGCCGTTACTGTTGTTGCTGGTCATGTTTTGACTGCTGCTTCTGATTGAAGTCTAGCTGACATTTTTTTTCTTTTTCGGCTCCCATGTTGTACTTATTGCTATGCTAGGACTAATAATGAGGTCCTCGTAGAGTTTTAAGCGTTACACATGTGAGGGACCGATTAAATATGTAGTGATCTGCTCGGTTTGCTTTCTAACCAATGCCCCACAAAGACTGGCTCCTGCTTATAGCGCATATTGTTGCTAAATGCGCTCTGTACATAAGTCTATTTGTCGTAGCCGCTACTTTATCGTTGTCATGTACGCGGTCTGTATAAACGCTTATGGGCACCTTTGCTTTGAATAAACAGATAATGAGAATGTAATGGCATTTCCCCTGACCATTCCAACGCCTGATTGTGCCAAAGTTTCTCAACAGCTGTCTTTCCCACGGCGTCCTCTCTTCAGCGATGCTTCCACCATTGCTGATTCTTTCCTCGGGCATATACTCCTTTTCGAATTTCGACGCCAAATGCTTTCGAGATAAGTGCCAATTTCATGCCACGAAGACGCTGTTAAACGCCACCAATATGGTTATAGTAAAACTTCATTTGCTATAGTGTCCGTGTTTTGCGAACTAGGCTTAGCGCATGCAACCAAATTCGGAAATGCTAAATGAGTCCGGGGTGTGGTCGTTATCGACGCGGAATTGGGTTTGGCATGCCGAGTTCCAATTCCAGGCAAAGGCCATTGCGCCCACTTTCTCATATAGACCCTTGAATTCACCTCTTTTGATGAGGTGTGCGATATGACCGATAAAAAAGGTGGTAGGAAGATAAAGGAAACAACTATTGAGCAATCCTTCAATTCATAAGAGGATAGAGACAACGGAAGCATCCACGTGGGAGACTGTTTCACAAAACTGCGTTTCTTCTGGAAAAATTTCTTTAAGTAGAACTGTCTGCTTACCTTTTAAACCTAGATGAAGCAAAATGGCATGCCTCTAACTGTAAAAGCCTGAAGTAACGTAACTAAAGGACGGAGTTCTTCTGAAAACTTGCCAGAGATATCACAATAGGGCTAGCAATTTTGCATCGCCGTGAAAGAAACTTTAGAGTAGAGAATAAGTCCTTCCTTCTAAAACGGTGTAAGCGATTTTGACCTCTATAAAATATGTAAAGTTAGGATTGTGTAGCTCCAGACCAAATATTGCAGCAATACTCAGTTCTATCATCTTTTCTGCTCCTTTTTTTTTTATCGAGGTTTATAAACAAATAAGTAAATAAACAATATACCAGGAGACAAATACAGTCCTGGAATTTTAATCCATCCTACCAATTCCATTCCACTACTTTCATCGTTATGAAAGAGACTTCAGAGTGGAGAATTACTCTTTCTTCACTGTGCAAATGATTGTAATCTTTATTGCATCTGTAAAGTAAGATCTGAGTAGCTTCAGTCTTGATACTGCAGCAAGAGGCCATGCTTAGTCTGACCTGAATCTTGTAAAGACATAAAGCATAAGACTATCAAGTAATTGTGACGAAATTGTCAAGAGTCGATTACAATATACGAAGTGCGGTAGTTTAATTCCTTTTTTCTATACCAATATTTTTTTTCTTTCTTTTTTTCATTTCTTACTTTCATTCTCTATAACAAATTATATATTTCTTTGTTTGTTTCTTTCTTTCTTTCAGAAATTATATCTTTGTGTGTTTCTTTCTTTATTTCCATGCCAATATATTTCTTTCTTTTTCTCTCTCTGTAACAAATAATATATTTCTTTCCTTCTTTCTTTCTTTCTTTCTTTCTTTCTTTCTTTCTTTCCATACCAACATCATTCTTTTTCGTTCTTTCTCTTTTCTTTCTTTCTTTCTTTCTTTCTTTCTTTCCATACCAACATCTTTCTTTCTTTATTTCTTTCAATACCAACATCTTTCTTTTACTTTCTTTCTTTCTTTCTTTCTTTCTTTCTTTCTTTCCATATCAACATATTTCTTTCTTTCTTCCTTTTTTTATTTCTTTCTTTCCATACCAACATCTTTCTTTTTCTTTCTTTCTTTCTTTCTTTCTTTCTTTCTTTCTTTCTTTCTTTCTTTCAATGCCATATCGCTTTTTATTCTTTGCGTCATTCTCATTCTTCTTTTTTAAATATGTTTTATTCCTATTTCTTTATTATTTTTTTTACACTTTTCGTTCATTCATTCCCGACATTCCGGCTTATCAACCCTTTTGCGTGTTATTTAATTCCTCAAAATATATTGACATTGTAAGATTTTGTTTTCGGTATGAATTGTTTTACTGACAAAAGTCTTACTAATTAGCTGTGGGATGGAAAAGATGTAGATTCATACCTTCCCCCGTCAGTGTTTAGAACTAGAATATAACGAACACTATAGGAATTGGAAGCGATTAAAATTTCAGAGCCATTAACCATTACACCACCTGCACATCCAAGCTTACCGAGCCTGGTATTCTCAAGCAGTCACGCGTCTAGGTACTGACCAGTGTCAACATTGGTGATCGTACAGGAATCGTTATTTCAATGTGGCCGTAAGAGAATGGCATTGAGTAAAAAAAAAACAAAGTTTCCTTACGTGATCATAACTGACTGCTGTCACCTTCAAATTATTTTTGATTTTTTGAAGCTATACATTACATGAGATAATGGTGACATTGCTTGAAACATTTTAAAACTACTTTTCTGGGATACCGTCTAAAAATGTAGTCACGTTTTGTTGTGAGTAAATTCATTTGTTTTCTTTGATACTCTGTTTCGATCTCAGTAATTATCAAAAAACAACAGGCCTTGTGAATAAAATTGACGGGCTCCATTTTTGTTATGGGTCCCTTCGTCTGAAAATGTTAATTCTTAACAAATCCTTTTTCCTATGCCCAAATATTTTGTTAGAATCGTCTGAACTTTTTTCTTAGACGATCATGGCTCTCCACTTCCCCCTGTCCTTTCCCTTTGCTACTTCCTCCAGGCCATGTTCTGTCATCCACTTGCTTAAACCCGCCAGGTATGCCATGCGTTGTTTTCCATTGTCCCTCTTTCCCTGTATTCGACCTGTCAGTATCAGATTCTCCAAGGCCTCCTTCCTCATCACGTGTCCCAGAAATTTCAGCTGCCTCTTCCTGGTGTTACGTATAAGCTTCCTCCTTGTTTCCATTCTCTTCAAAACCTCATCGTTGCTCACACGCTTGGTCCATGTTATCCTCAGCATCCTTCTGTAGAACCACATCTCCGTTACCTCGAGTCTCTTCTTCATCCAACATTTACCGCTGTAAAGGCGGTCAGATGTTACGTAGCAGTTGAGTATATTTTTCTTTGTTACCAAAGAAATCCTTCTTTCTCGTAATCCTCTGCCCAGTTTTTGAAATACGTACTGCTCAAACACAAATATTCAGTTCCCCGCCTTTCAGGTGTACGGCCACATCACGTTGAAACACCGGTTCCCGTACGTACACCGAAGTAACGTCCAGTCTGGTCAGTACCTAGATGGGTAACCGCTTAGGAATACCAGGTGCTGTAAGCTTGGATGTGCAGGTGGTGTAATGGATAATGGCTTGGATTTGTTAATCGGAGAGTCGAGTACCTGTACGATCACAGAAGTTAAGGAACGTCCAGCCTGGTCAGTATCTACATGAGTAACCGCTTAGGAATACCAGGTGCTGTAAGCTTGGATGTGCGGTTGGTGTAATGAATAGTGACTCGGAATTGTTAATTGGAAAGCCGAGTTCGAACTCTCTTTCAGCTTCTTACATTCCCTTACACGCAAATACCATTGGAAAAGGTATTAATCCACACCCTCGATCTCCCAGGGGTTAATTAGTAAGACATATATCACTAAATTAATATTATCTATCACTCCCACACACAAATTCTTACAATCAAAAAAGAATTTTCTGGTTTTAATTTGATAAACCGTAAAAAATGAATTAATGAATCAATCAAAGTTATTTTTACAATTAAATGACCCGCGTTATCATGTACCAAAAATGTGGTGCCCGACATATGCGCTAATTTGATTATTTAAAGGTAAGCTATTAGGTTAGTATAAAAATAATGACGTAATAATGTCGTTTTTGACGTTAAAAAATAAGTTAAAAAACGACATTATTACGTCATTATTTTTGCAACAACCTAATATTAAGAAAATATGTAAAAATAGTTTCTGGCTTTGAATAACTTTAAAAGGGTTGATAAGCCATAGAAAACAAATCAATCATTCTTCTGCCATCGTATGTTTACACTTCGATCTGATTGCACCAATTTTCGCACTCTCTCCACATTTGCACATGTTCCTTGTACTTTTCAGTGTCCACTACTTGTGCCACTGTGGAAATATATTCTTTAAATTATCTATACCACTAAAAAACACTCCATTCCTTCTTAGCATATTCCTCGGCCATTTTAATAGGACTAACGATTCACCAGCAATGTGAGGAATATTTACACGGACTTTGATATTACTGGGTTTCTCCAAATTAATTTCTGCCAACATTATTACATGAACACCAACAACTTCCGCTACTGCTCGGCAAAAAATGGCTCATACAGCCTGCATCACGTCCAGATATATTGGGATGCAAATACTTCCGTGGATTCTTACCCCAGCGACAGTCATTTTACCTAACTTGTCATTGTCTGAAAAAAAATGCTTTCGCTTGTGCAATGCCAATTCAAATAGACGTGTCATCCTTTCCTTTGTCTGCTACATGATTCAAATAGATGAATTTCTACCTCTGTTTGAAGTAGACGCTCTTGATTTGGTACTCATAAATATTACCTGTTTTATTTTTTTGTTGTTTTTTACATCGGCTCTTGAAAAATTAGCTTTTTACGTGGGCTCGAATGCCGGCCACAGATTTCTACCAGAAGTCGCCACCACAGTTTCTGTTCTTAATAATCACTTACTTAAGCCAGTGTTGGGCACATCGATGTGGTGTATTGGTTAACAAGCTTTTCTCACTCGAATAGTTTCTACTGAATAGTAAAATCTTCACTGGGTGCTCTATACTAACGATCTTGTGCCACATCTATAAAAAAAAATATCATGCCTAAGCCCAAAGTCAAAGCGAGTGAAATAGAGGCGCCTAGTGCAAATATTTTCTTTGGCAGATTTTGTCTGTTTCGGGAGAATCAACGCTCCAAATACTGAACTTTACCTGGGTACAAATATTTACAAATGGTTACATAGGGAATAAGCAAAACTATTTATGGGTATTGTAGTATCGAAGATTTGTACATACGTGTCTTTCCGTCATTTGTCAGTGAGTGTGCGTTGCCGGTGTCATAGTGCTGTTTAGAAAGTATGATAAAACATTTATTCTTCAATAATTTTTACTATAATGAAGTTGATTGCTTCAAAAATAAATTAATTTATATCTTATTACAAAAGATAGTCGGATTCCGAAATTATTTATAATGTCACTAAATCTCCCAGCATGCAAATCACAGTGAAGAGATACCTTTGTTTTTCTTAGGTGTCATATATCAGTGAAAGTGAAATTGAAAGTGAAAGTGAAAGTGAAAAAGTAGGAAATACTGAGATAAAGAATAGTGAGCGGTAAATAGAAAGGAATGTCGGGAAATAAGTAAAAATAAAAAAGAATACAGAGATAGGAATAAAACATTTTTAAAAAAGAATGAAATCGGAGCAAAGAAAGAAAGGAGATATGGCACTGACAGAAAGAAAGAAAGAAAGAAAGAAAGAAAGATAGATAGATAGAATTTTTTATAGAAAGAAAGAAAAATATTAGTATAGAACGAACGACAGAAAGAAAGAAAGAAAGAAAAAAAGAAAGAAAGAAAGAAAGAATTTGTTATAGAGAGAGAAAAAGAAAGATATTGGCATTGAAATAAAGAAAGAAACAAACACACAAATATATAATTTGTGACAGAAAGAAAGAAAGAAAGAAAGAAAGAAATATATAAATTGGTATAGAAAGAGAAAAAGAAAGAAAGATATTGGAATAGAAATAAAGAAAGAAACAAACACACAAAGATGTAATTTGTGAAAGAAAGCAAGAAGGAAAGAAAAAAAAAGTAAGAAAGAAATATATAATTTGTTATAGAGAGAGAAAACAAAAGAAATATATTGGCATGGAAAGAAAGAAACAAACAAGATATAATTTGTGAAAGAAAGAAGGAAAGAAAGAAAAAAAGAAAGAAAGAAAGAAAGAAAGAAAGAAGAAAGAAAGAAAGAAAAAAAAAAGAAATATATAATTTGTTATAAAGAGTGAAGAAAGATATTGCTATGAAAAGAAAGAAACAAATAAACACACACACAAAGATATAATTTATGAAAGAAACAAATAAAGTGAGAAAGAAAAAAGAAAGATGTTGGTATAGAAAGAAAGAAAGAAAGAAAGAAACAAAGGAAATAGTGTTAATAGACTGATAAAAAGGAAGAATGAATGAATGAATAAGAAATAATGATACGGGTAAAGTGATGTTGAAAGAATAAAAGAATGAATAAATCAATGAATGAAAGTATGGCGTCGAGAGAGAAATAAGAAATAACGTGAAAGCGACGACTATAAAGAAATATTTAATAACGAAAAGAAATAAATTGCGAAACAGAGCAGAAGAGGAGGAGGAATCAAAGAAAAAACATAGTTAAGATAGAATGGTGCCGAGAATAAACCAAAACTAAAGATAGGAAAAAGGAAATAAAGTCGAAAGAATGCTGACCCGAAAGAATAAAAGATACGAAAAGAGAAGTAAGAGAAAACATAAAAAACGTAAAATTGAAAATGACTGTAAAAACAAATAACAAAACGTTTCACAAGGAAGCAATATACGTGGTCCTTAGGTTTTTTCCCCGCAAAACAAGCCGAAATGAAACAAACAAAACAAACCTCTAACGACAGCATTCAAAGTAAAGAGAAAAGCTATTATTCCACTACCGAATAAATCATAACAGTCGAATCTAATATGCGCGGCTTCATGCATTTTTATTTTGTTATGACAGATTCCAAACATGGATATTTTCGTGCATTTTATCTGTTCATGGAATATTCTAGCGACATCCACGGCGGATGGATCCCATCAGAATTTGGATTAACGATGCAGAAAGATAAGTTCCTTGCACTGGCGTATGTAAATGGCCGATTATACTCAGGGTTAAAGCAAGCTGAACAATATGTCTACCTGCTGTCCGATGAGTTAAAGATATCGTGTGAAGGCGAACAAATATACCATCTTGAATGCAAACAAAACAAAACATCTTGAATGCAAACAAAACAAAACATCTTGAATGCAAACAAAACAAAACATCTTGAATACAAACAAAAAAAATAATGTGGTTTTTGTTTAAAACATCACAATATCCTTGATATGGTATTCAAAACTCGAGGAAAAATATTTACGGGGTGCGTTCAAAAAGTATCCTATCTTTAGTAAAAAAAAAAT
Source organism: Acanthosepion lycidas (assembly GCA_963932145.1). Taxonomy (NCBI): domain Eukaryota; kingdom Metazoa; phylum Mollusca; class Cephalopoda; order Sepiida; family Sepiidae; genus Acanthosepion; species Acanthosepion lycidas. The sequence continues at coordinate 115,684,292 of OZ010578.1, read as the reverse complement.
TGTATATTTCACAAATTTTCTTCAATCACCTTCAAAACAACCCCCTTATGGGAGTTTACAAACGTCTCCCTTTGGTTCTGCCAATTCTGTTAAAACCTCTGGAACGTCTTCTCTGGAACGTCTTTTCTGGAACGTCTTCTCTGGAACGTCTTTTCTGGAACGTCTTCTCTGGAACGTCTTTTCTGGAACGTCTTCTCTGGAACGTCTTCTCTGGAATAGAGCTTCGCCATCGAATTTTCTTATAATTTCTTCTCGCGATTCAAACCGTTTCCCTTTCAGTGTGGTTTTCGGATTGGGGAAGAGCTCGTATTTATCATTATATAGATGGAGTTTGGCTTTAATTTTCTATGACTTCTCCGCAGGATGTCTGATGAAATCCGTGTTTGTTATCTATGCATTCCAAAAGCTAACCAAAGGGCTGACAAACAGAAACGTTTCGTTTGAAACAAAGAAAAGAGCTCGTGATTACTGTGATACACATTCTCTTACATGGCAATGTATGCTGGAAAATCTTCCCGTCAATATGGAGAAAACCGAAGGTAGCAATAATGTGGTTCTACAGAAGGCTACTGAGAATTCCACTGAAGGAACCAGGGAGTTTTAAGGATAATGTTAACAAAAAGAATATCTATACTTAAAATCAGGAAGTGACAACTGAAATTCCCTAGAGAAGTAATTAGGAAGTGGTGCTTGGAAAAGCTAACCTTCTGTTGTGGCCTGTTTATAGGCCAGAAAGAAAGACACGGAAGGCGAAGGTGGGTTGAACAAATGTATTGAAATAACAGATATATACAAAGCAATAGTGTTAGTAATAAGCAGTTAGAAATGTACGTCCGAATGGTAGTTTAACACTGCTTCTCCGCTTTCCAACCGATTACCTTACGACTCTTTCTCGAAAGTCTCGCAGGTAGTATTTTTAAGAGGAGGTAGAGTTCATTCTACTTTAGGAGGGTTTACCACAAAACCCTCACAGGGCATACTGAGGGCAAGAATATTGTAATAACATTTTTTGTAGATAATAATGATTTATGTCTAAATTTCTGGCATGAGGAGTTTATTTATTCTATTTATATTCGGACTATTGTCCTCAACTTTGTTGCAGTGGCAGTGGCAGCCTAATCAGCAGTGAAAGTTAGGTTTAAAGTTCTAAGTTTACTCCAGCAATTGACCTCGTGGTAAAAAGCTTTGGTTTGTAAATTTGATTAGATAGTGTTTGTGAGTTCAATTCCTGGTTCTGGCAGTTTGGAAACGTGAGATCAACAAATGAACAGTGCTAAATAAAATCAAAAATATAAGAAAATTTCTCCCTCGACATGAGCTGTGAAACGGGAACAGTCTATCCCTGTAGATTAAATAAAGGGTTCAATTCGGAATTCCCAATAGGTTACCCAGATCGATATATACATGAGGCCGCAACGTTGGGATAAAAACAATAAAGATGAAGATAATAGTCCCAATATAGATAGTGTTAATAATAGAGATTTAGCAAAGCAAATCTTTCTAATTACCCCGTAGCTGGGGTAATTCATACATTTCCCAATGGTATTTGTTCGTAAGTGAATATAACGAACCCAACAAAAATTGGAACTCGGCTCTCCGATTAACAATTCAGAGCCATTATCTGTTACATCACCCGCACATCCAAGCTTACAGCGCCTGGTTTTCTGAAGGGGTCACCCATTTACGTACTGACCAGAATCGATGTTGCTTAACTTCGGTGATCGTACAGGAACAGGAGTTTTAACGTCATATGGCTGTAAGTCCAATAAAGATAAGGGAAGGTAGAGAGCCACGCACCTAACGAGCATATGTGAATGTACAGCGGGACGTGGGGTGGCAGCCTTAGCAAAGCGAGAAAACCTGCTAAGAGTTACCGAAATGTGTATATCCCAGGGGCAGCCGGGTCGACCATTTGATAACATGTCATTGGCCGCCACAGAAGTCAGGTGAATCGCGACTAAGTAGGCGTCTCTCGGGTCTGATACACCTGGTTTCTCGTAAGGAATCTGAGCGTAAAATCTCCCTGAAGTATGCAACGTACTATATCTTCCGGATGTCTCAGTTATGCCCTTTTAACTCAGCTCTCCAAGTTTTTGGTTCACAACTACTCTGGCCTGGTATTGAACTCACAGCTCTTTGAGTCTAGTTACTGGATTTGACCAACGTATTTATCTACTGGACCGGAAGAGGCATGGCACATGGAACTAGAACGATCTACCCCAGTGGACATAAAAGGTTCGGTTCGAAATTCGAATCACCTGAAGAAGGTCGGAACGTACCACAGCCAAAATGTTGTGAATAAGGAAATGAAAAGCAGGATAAAAGTCAGGATAACGTAAATAATGCAAGTAATCATAATACCTCATCTCAGAGATATAGACAGATATTGACAGAGTCGAGGAAACTGGATATAAGATAGGTTTCACTACGTGTGGTTTTCCCCTACAGCCCATCAAAACGAAAGAAATTTCTTAAAACCTTGAGTCATATTCTTAAATAAAGCCTTCAGAGATGATTGCTGGAAACTTCCCTCAAACCAAAAGCAGTACCTGCTCCTATTTATAGCTGGGACAGTCCATGCGTGCGTGGGTAATTTACCATAACATATATGCGCAGGGCATAGTCTCGGAAAATATTAAACAGATTAAAGTTCTCATTTCTTATATACTGAATACTACTTCTTGGGACCCTTGGCTGAAAATGCTGATTTTCTGGTCAAGGTATTAATAATAATAATAATAATAATAATAATAATAATAATAATAATAAAACAAAATTCTTCCCTTGGAACAGAAGGATGTCGGAGAGGTCCATGATTGCAAAGATCAACTATAATAAATAAAATAATCTTGGATCCAGGAAAAAAGGAAGAAATCTCAGTAGAATTTGGAGAGATTACCGTAAAGTATTTGATAATGTGTTTTAATAGACTTAGATCCTTAAGGCTTGATAGCAGATTTCCTTAAGTATATAATGAAACTGTGGAAAACCGTATTACAGCTAAATCATACCAATTGTTTGAAAATCTGACGAATTTTTCAAGGAGACTCCTTATCGCCTCTTCTTTTCTTTCGGTCTTTATCCCCCCCTTTCGCATGAACTAGACTGTAATGACTATGGATACAAAGCAAAAAAGAAGGAGTGTAATCACCTTTTCTAGGTGGATCATATCAAACTCTTTGTCAAAGACGAAAATGAGTTGAAGGGTATTCTCAATACTGTAAAATCATTCTGTGATGACATCAGTATGGATTTCTGGTTAGATGAATGGACAAAAATTAAATTCAAGAAAGGGAAAATTACAGCAGCACACTGAATACATCTAGATTGTACAACAAAGAATAGGTAACTGGAACAAGAAGAAACCTATATATCCCTAGGGGGTCGGCGAAGGAGGTGGGATACAGCACAATCAAATGAAGGAGAAAGTAAGAACAGAATATCAGCCATAAACGCTTTAGCTGTCCCTGTGATGCAAGACAGTTTCAACATCATTAAATGGATCATAGCTGAGATTAAGCGAACGGATGTCAAAACGAGGAAGCGACTCACTTTCCACCGCATGCATCATCCTAAGGCCGATGTTGATCGTTTATATGTACCCAGATCCGAAGGAGGCAGAGGAATAGTTCAACTAGAATTGTCTTACAGAATCACTACGATCGCCCTTCAAAGATACCTGGGAACTACAGAATACTGGATGATGACCTATGTCAAAGAACATGAACGAAATATAAAACTGTATTCAATAATAAATGAAGCCTACAAATTCAAAAGGTAATTTCACGTGGGCGAAGACTTGCAAATAAATCACAGTACAACTACTGCAGTGGTAGCTAACAAAAACAAAGAACGAAAAATCAAATGCAATGTACCCAATTCAGAAAAGATGGAAAGATAAGCCATTTTATGGTCAATATTCTGCCCGTACCAAAGAAAGTGATGTAGATAACACCCGTATCCATAAGTAGTTACGTAGTGAAGGATTAAAAGCTTGTAAGCGTTTTTTTAAGCGTTTAATTTTTCGTCCCCGATTCGTGAACACCAACTGCTTTTATCGACCGAGCATTTTTTTATTTTCCAAATTTTTGCATATCAAAATACTTTTATGGAGTCTTCTGTAACGGACTTGTTTTTAATCTAAATATTCCGTCTTCAGCTTGTTATGCGGAACACGTGCCTTTTTTTTTAATTTTCTTTTCCGTCGTAGGATACACGCGACGCGCTGTCGCTTGGTTTGACGAGGTAATTCGCCGTTTTCTTCGCTATAAAGCTGAAATCGAAGGTCCTATTCTTGCTACATAGGACCAATTTCTAGAAATTACCAAGCACACATGCTCAAAAATTGTGCTAAACCGAAATGCTGATTCTCTAATAAATATCCAGAAACAACTGATCATCTTGTATCAGATCGCACGCTGTTAGCATGCACTGAATATAAAACTTGGAATGATAGAATGGGTGAATATCTGCACTGGAAAATATGCAACTTTTATGGGAAAGAAACTGCAAGAAACTGATATGAAAATCTCCCAAATCCGGTTACAAAGATGGGACCGTTACAATTTTATGGGGCATTACAATACATACAGACAGAACAAACAAAGTCAATCGCCAGACATCGTAATCAAACACCACAGAAACAGAATGCGCTTTCTTATTGACATTACAGTCTCTCCAGATTGTAATGTATATTTGAAGATATTTAAAAAAAAATTATCGAAATACAAGGATCTTGAAGAGAAAATCTAAAAAATGAGAGTATCAATAATTCCAGTTGTAGTTGGAGCCCTATAATTCCCTACAAAAATGTTCCCATAGAATCATTGAAAGGATTACTGGTAGCCCGTGCCTTACAGAAATAAAATTACTGCACTCACAAGTACAGCTTACACATTATGAAAAGCTTTATCTAAGTAAAATGGGAGTGATCTTAGTTTTTTTTATTTTAAATGTTCAGTCATGAAGCCATTTCTGGCTTAAGTCACTGTTTGGACCCCGGAAAGAAATGTGTATACAACAGAAATCAAAGGAAATAATAATAATAATAATAATAATAATAATAATAATAAGAAGAAGAAGAAGAAGAAGAAGAAGAAGAAGAAGAAGAAGAAGAAGAAGAAGAAAGAAAAAATGAAAGAAACATACATACGAACACCACCCAGACCCGGTTACGGAGATAGGACCTGTTACAATTCTATGGGACTACACAATACACACTGACAGAACAATCAAGGCCAGCCGCCCAGACATTGTTATTAAAGAACACAAACAAAAAAATTGCCTCCTTATTGATATGGCAGTCCCTGCTGATTGCAATGTATCTTTGAAGATATTCAAAAAGCTGTCAAAATACAAGGACCTTGAAATAGAAATCTCGAAAATGTGGCATATGTGAACATCAACAATCCCTGTTGTAGTTGGAGCCCTAGGACTGGTTGGAAAAGATTGCAGTAGACTAATTGAATGGATTCCTGGAAGTGCATGCCTCAAAGAGATAGAAAAAAATGTTCTGGCAAATACAGCCCACACTTTACGAAAGGCTTTATCTATGTATTTTTTTTTTTTTTTTTTTTTTTCAGTGGAAAATGTCATGATTCCATTTCTAACCTTAGGTCCCTGGGCGGGACCCGGAAAGAAATGTGTAAACGCCAGAAATCAAAGAAATATAAATAAATAAAAAATAATAATAATAAACTTATTAATGTTCCACTTACTCTTTTTTTATCCTGTTTTTTTTTTTTCTTTATTTTCCTCTTCCATGCTTTTCTTCTTTTCAGCCTTCTTTCGTCTTCTTTTTCCTGTTCCGGCTTACATTCTCTTTCTTTTTCTTCAACTTTTTCTTCTTCTCATTCCATTCTATTTTTCTGTCTCTTTCTTCTTCTCGTCATCATTCTTATTTTTCTCTTTCTCCCACTCTTTATTGACCTTTCTACTCCTCTTTATTTGTTTTCCTCCTCCTCTTTCACCCCCTTTTTCCTTTTCCTCTTTTTCTCCTCCTCCCTCGTATTCTTACCTTATTCTCCTCCTATTCTTTTTTTGTCTTTTCCTTCATCTACTTTTCCTTCTCGACTCTTTTCTTCTTCTCCATTTTCTTCTTCTCGTCATCCTTCATATGCTATTCTAATTCTCCTATTCTTTCTTTTTCTTCTCCCGCTTTCCTTTTTTCTTTTCTTCTTCTTTCTTTTCTTTTTGTTCTCATCTACTTCCTTGTCTTTCTCATCTTTTTCTCCACCTCTCCTCTTTCTTATTTTTAATTCATCCTTCTCGTCACCTCACTTCCTTCCCATTTTCTTTCTCAAATTTCTACTTCTCCTACTCTCCTCTACGTTCTCCACTCCCACTTCCTTCTTTTTCTCCTCCTCTTTCTTCTTTTTCTTTCCTTTTTATTCCCCACTCTTTCTTCTTCATCAAGTATACGTGCGCACTCTTTCTTTCAATTTAACTTTGGCGACCTACGGGCTAACATAACAGGGAAAACTTCGTCTCCCTAACAACTTCAGGCCTCTTTTAAACTCAGACCTCTCGAAACCCCTTTCCGTTAATCTACCTCGTGCGTTATACCCATAAGGCAATTATGTAAAAGTATCAATTGGCTGAATTACAAGGGAAATCGAGATTATAGGTCAAATCACGCCCCTCTACTGTTAAGAGATAATTCTAATTTAATACCCACAAAGTATTAAGGCTTTATTGATCTTGGACTCTATTGCCTTTGATTTGTTTAGGATTTAAGAGAGGTTAATTACGACGATCATCTCTTGCTTCGGGTTGATTACAGACATGAGACCATTTAAAGTTAACAGGGCCCGTCCAGATTATGAGAGGCGCTGATCTTCTTCATTTCTCTAGGGTTTCTCTCTCCCTACATTTACCCCATAATAGTTCAGTCTGCATCTTGCTAACAAAGGAACAGCCCAAAAAAAAACGAATTATTAGTTGGTGCAAAAATAATGACGTAATAATGTCGTTTTTTGACGTTAAAAAATACGTCAAAAAACGACATTATTACGTCCTTATTTTTGCACCAACCTAATAATTCCAGTCATCACTATCAAGGACAAGGGTAGCCAGATGTGTCTTCCAAAAGCTAAGCAGGAAAATCTTGTTACAAAGAAAGAAAAAAAAACACTTAACTTCTATCTCATTATTTGTCTATATTTCTGAGATGAGGTATTATGTACATTATTTACATTATTCGGACTATTTATTACAACGTTTCGGCCGTTGTACGCTCCGGCCTTCTTCAGGTGGTTAGTAGGTCGAACTGAACCGTTTATTTCTCAATGACACATGGCACTGTGGATAAAGGCGTTAGTTAGATTCAGTGACAGGACCCAAAGAGTATGAGTTCAATACCCGGTTAAGGCAGTGGAGAACTTTGAGAGGGAAACTTAACAGGAAATAACTGATAGCTGACATCCATTAAAACATGGCACGTGGAACTAGAACATTCTACTTCAGTGAGCGAAGTAAAGGGTTCAGTTCGACATTCCAACCACCTGAAGAAGGCCGGAGCGTACAACGGCCGAAACGTTGTAATAGATATGGCTACAAAGATTCGGATAGTAGTCCGAATAATGTAAATAATGGGCATAATTACGTCCAAATCTTTTTATTCTTTGATAGTGTTATATATGATATTTCAAACCAAAAGTAAATTGCAGTTTTGAATTTTGACTACCTATATTTTGATGGTCAAACCTCTAAATCCATTTTACTTACCAGGCAGCATACAGTGAATCCAGATCGTTCGGAAAAAATGCATTGATATTTTTTAATCGATTTCACCCCAAGGAAGGCAGTAAAGCCACTAAGACACAAGGGGTTACTGGGTGGGGAAGAATTGGGAAACACAAATATTACGAAGGAGTAAGAGCAAAAGAAGACTAATCAGTAGATAATTATTGATATTGATTTAACATTTTTTAATATTAAATTGGCCGCAAAAACATGAAGCGTCAAGTGAGAAAAGAACCGGTAAGCATAAAACTTACGGTTACATCTAGCTTGATGTTGGACAATTTCCCCGTACCTTTCAGAAACAACGCAAAATATTAAGAAACAGAGAAAATAGCAAGTGCAGACATTTAAATATTTGAATACTACAGTAGCAGAATACAGAAAATGTTACAAAGAAAGGTGAAGGCTCATAAGATTTGCAATAGGAAGTTTTCCAGCAATTAACAAATTGACTAATGTAAAACCGACGACAGGACGGGCTTCATGGACTAGGGCTACTCTTCAATGACTGCACTGTTGCTGTCATGTTACATTTACCTGTGAAAGCCCCATTAGTTCCATGGAGAATAACAAGTTATGACAGCTAGCACACGTTGAGCCCTTTTCATCTACACAACCCGGATATAGACTGTTCGACGACTCAAAGCAGATTGCGTAAATCCGTTTTATGCGCACTGGCTCAACGTGTACATCCGCTTTAACCAAAACAAAATTAATAGTATAAGCAGAGCGACTCCCGCTGAAAAACAGAAAACATTAATTTCGAGCCGGTTAAAAACTATGTATACCCAAATGCAAACAGACCCGACACAGATCAAAGTTTGATGTTCAGGACTTTTTTATTTATTTTTTATTTATTTTATTTTATTTCTTTTTATTTATTTATCTATTTTTTGTATGTGTATAAACATAGCAATTTTTGTATAAATAGTTGTTCATACACGACATAATCAGAAAATAAGTGATAACTATAGTAAATTTAAAGCTAAAATATCTCAAATTCCGTAAAACATTAGGTTACGGAGAATATTTTCCCAATTTTTTCAGATTACTGAGTACTTAAAAATTATATATAAAAGGCTCTCACGGTAATCTTCAGTTACTTTTTTACGGATAAACCCCTGTGGAACAATATCTGGATAATAATGCGTCTGTCATCCAGCTGTCAACGCCGAGCCATGTTAAAAAATTGCATTTCTGCAATATTTTAAACTTACAAATCAGATTAATTATATTTTATTCAGCTAATAATCCTCAAATAAAATTTCAGAAAAATATATTTTATTTTTGGAATAGATTTATTTATTTATTTTACCAACGAGAATTACATTCTGTTGATAAGTGACTAAAAACTGCAATAAATAAAGAAACAATTCGGCAATTTCAAAATGTAAACTCTTTCCAATCAATTTAAATTAGTTTTGAAATGCAGCCAAGTATTTTGCTTACTGGAGATATTAAATTTAATCTACTAGCTTGGAATTGAAACTAAGATAAAAGTTTCAGAAAAGACTTAGGTATCGCTAATCTGTGGAGATGAACATCTCATTCGACAGCTGTCGGAATTTTCGAGTATGTGCTACGCCAGGTAGGAATACAGTTTTAGAATTCAAAGTTACTTTCTCCTAGACCGGTTTCGACTCAGTCTGCCCTGTTAGTTACACAGAGCTGGGTCAGGTATAACATATATTATATAAATTATACCTATTACAGTACATACCTAGAAATTTCTCTGAATAGGTTTTCATGAATTATTTAAGAAATATATTTTAACAAATCCCCTCTCTCTCTCTCTCGTTCTTTCTTTCTTTCTCACTCTCTTTCACTTTCTCTCTATGTATTTTTCTCTTTGTCTTTCTTTTCTTTCCTCTTTCTCTCTATTCTCTTTTTGCCTCTCTATTTATATCTCTCTTTGTGCCTATCTTTCTCTCATTCTTTCTCTTTCTCTCTTGTCCTCCCCTCTTTCTCTTTCACTTTCTCTCTATTCTCTTTTTGCCTCTCTATTTATACCTCTCTTTGTGTCTATCTTTCTCTCATTCTTTCTCTTTCTCTCTTGTCCTCCCCTCTTTCTCTTTCTCTCTCTCTCTCTCTCTCTCTCTCTATCTATTTTTCTATCTATCTTTCGCTTTCTCATTGTTTTCCGTTCTCTCTGTTTCTCTCGCTCTTTCTCTCAGATTCACTTTTTCTCTCTTCCTCACTCTTGTCTTTCTTTTTCTCTCACTTTTACTCCCTGTATCTATCTATCTTTCTCTCTCTCTCTCTTTCTATCTCTCTTTCTCTTTCTCTCTCTCTTTCTCTCATTATTTCTATCTCTCTCTCTTCTCCCCTCTCTCTCTTTTTCTCTCCTTCTCTCTCTCTCTCTATCTCTATCTTTCTCTCTCTCTCTGTTTCTCTCTCACACTTTCTCTCACTCTTTCTTTTTTTCTCTCTCTCTCTCGCTATCTATCTCACTTTTTCTATCTCTCTTCCCCCCTCTCTCTCTCTCTCCCTCTCTCTCAATTAGTATAACATCAAATTGCCGAAGCAGCGTTTTAATCCACTACGCTAGTCGGATGTTTTTCGTGAACTTCGTAGACTTTTGTAGAATAATTATCTTACAGAATATAATGCCTAAGATTTTCTTTTTTGCGTCATTTTCAACTTGTCGTCGTCTTATCTCTTGAGTGATGCAGTTTTTCTATCTTCTCCAGGATCACAAATTACGAAAAGCCTGACTGAAGATTGGTAAACGATTTCGGATACAGGTATAAAGATTACAAAAAAACAGCAGCTTAGGAAGATAACAAAAAACAGGGGAATATGGAAAACTTCCTTTTTTTCTTTAATAACACCAAAGCAAAAACAAATTCAAAAACATTTAGCATAGGAAAATAATATCTAGCAAAATCACATGCAAAGAAAAGAAAAACAATCAACGACTATTTTTTTCTTTTGTTTATTTAATTATGAATGATTGTGTTTATTTCCATTTTTGGGTAGCTTTTTTTTTCTTTATTTTTCTTTTCTTTTACGAAATCATCACGCATTCTATCCGCCATCTTGGTGTGTCTTCAATCCAGTCAGACATGCGCAGAAGAGATACAAGGCAAAGTAGAATGCTGAGGCAGTAAGATGATAAGATATTAGAGAAAGTAGAAGCAGACAATGCTTGCTTTTATCTTTAAATAGATTTGCGGCTTCTCACAGAGAAAACTAGAATACCTCACTCAACACACCCCTCCAACAAATAACCGACTTCTTAATAATAAAAGAAACGAAACTAAAAGACGTCTGACAGGAGACAGAGACCTGACAGGTGAGAAAATATCAACTTTAAACTGAAGGTGTCTGTTAACATAGAGCAAAGTTGATGGCATAGGTATGAAACAGGATTTCGAATACTTTCTTTCATGGACGTCACTTTAGCTATTCCGGTCACTGAGACTGACTGACTCACCGATTCTTTCTTGTTTTGTTGTTTCTTTTTTGTTTTTTTGCTTTGTTTTATTTACGACTCATCAATACTTTGTAGGGTATTTAAAGCCGAAATATATTTGGGATTGTGAGAATATTTGTTTTTTGAGTGAATATTTTAATAACAATAATTCTTCCAAATATCCGACTTTTATCCGAATTTCTGGAATGAGGAGTTATCATTATTTACGCTATTTATATTGAAACTCTAGTCATTTATTATCACAACGTTTCGGACGTGTGAAAGAATCAGCGCAGATACTAGACTATGAGGATCCCCTTAGTAGGCCTAGCATAGAAATAAATACAATATGGGAGCAATTAATAAATAAAGAGTTATGACAGCAAGGCTTCAAACGCAACAGCAGCAGCAATTAAAACATAAGTGGCTGCAGTAGCAGCAGCAGCAGCAACAGTCCCATCATCAATCGTAAAGTAATTAGCTGTGAAGGATACATTTAAGTGTCTTATAGAACAATTATCTAGTGGCTTAAAGCTTTATGAACTCGGTGACATAATGACTGGGAGTTCAATCTCTGGGACGGGTGGAAACGGGTGAAAATAATAATAATAATAATAATAATAATAAGAAGAAGAAGAAGAAGAAGAAGAAGAAGAAGAAGAAGAAGAAGAAGAAGAACTAGCTGATATATTTAGATACCTCATAGATTAAATAAATGATAATAGATGTTATCCAGATCGAAAGACATCTGAGAAAGGCCGGAGAGCAGAACGCCCGAAACGTTGGCATAACAACAACAAAGATGAGGACAATGATCCGAATATAAACAGTTTAAATATGTTCTACTATTTACCTCATAGTTTGGCATGTTAATCATTATTAATAACATGTGCCATTGTTAGTAACATGTGCCATTCAGAGATATAAATACTTCACAGAATTTCGACACTATTTGACATACTAGCTGCAACGATCTATAAGATTTTTAAACTTTGATCAGTTTAACTATTATCATTTTATTACTACGCTTATTCCATTTTATTGATATTGTTTTCTTTCCATTCTATAAGAGTAACAACTAAAACGGATAGCAGGTAACTCAAAGAGAAATTAATGATATAATCGAATTCCACACTACTTTAAGCAAAAAGCTAGGATGGAAACCATCATCAATATTGGAAAACGCAATAATAGTTAATGAACTTGAGAAAAATATTTTCAAGATAAAGATAGATAACTTTAAGCCCTGACAACCACTTTACCAATGCTAGAGAAAAACGGCGTATTGCCCAACCACCGGTTGAAGAGTGCTAGAGAAAAACGACTTATTGGCCAACCACCAGTAAAAGAGTGCTAGAGAAAAACGACTTAATGCCCAACCACCGGTTGAAGAGTGCTAGAGAAAAACGACTTATTGCCCAACCACCGGTTGAAGATTGCTAGAGAAAAACAACTTAATGCCCAGCCAACGATTGAACAGTGCTAGAGAAAAAAAGACTTAATGCCCAGATACCGGTTGAAGAGTGCTAGAGAAAAACGACTTAATGCCCAGATGCCGGTTGAAGAGTGCTAGAGAAAAACGACTTAATTCCCAGCCACCGGTTGAACAGTGCTAGAGAAAAACGACTTATTGCCCAACCACCGGCTGAACAGTGCTAGAGAAAAACGCTTTATTTTCACCCACCGGTTGAACAGTGCTAGAGAAAAACAACTCAATGCCCAGCCACCAGTTGAAGAGTGCTAGAGAAAAACGACTTAATGCCTAGCCACCGGTTGTAGAGTGGGTAAACACTTGTGTAGTATTTTGCGATTGGTTGTCTTATTTTGAAGAATCAATCAGAAAACGTCATCTGAACGTTATACCAACATATTGACGTCATCGAACGTTATACTAACATTTCCGCGCGTTTTCTTTATGTTTTGTTCGTGTGTTTTGGATAAAAAAGGAAGATCGTTTTTACCATGAAAGTATGCAATCATACTCTCTCCCTGCTAAGTATAATGCTTTATTATTTGTAACTATTTTTATATCTACCGTGAAACATTAGATACCATTTAATTGCGAATTTTACTTAACGAATTCAGACAGAAGGGTTAAACTTATTCAGGAAGGCAGGACTCAAAAGTCTACTAGAAAGATTTTATAAATTTCACTGACTGTTCGCTTATTGAATGCCACGTGTTTCCTTAGAAGGAAACGGCATTTGCCATCATCACTACTATTGATTTATTACTAACGTTATTTACATCACCAAAGTTAAGCAACGTCGAGCCTGGTAAGAACTTAATTACTAGGTCCTGTTAGATTGGATGCGTGATTGGTGATAATGGCTCGTAATTGTCAATCGGAGAGAAGAGTTTCAATTCCAGTTGGCTTCGTTAAATTAATTTACGCACAAATACTCTTGGGAAAGGTAGGCACCAACCTCTTATCCTCCCAGCTATGGGTTAATTAGTAAAAATTTAGTATGACAAAATCATTAATATCTCAAAAATATTCTTATATTCGAAAATTATTTTCTTGTTTTAAATTACCTGCAAAGGGTTGATAACCCGTCAATCAATTACTATTTACCCTATTTACACTGTTCGGATTGTTGTCCTCAGCTTTATTGCCATATTCACGACGTTTCAGCCGCTGTATGCTCCGGCCATCTTCCGGTGATTGGAATTTCGAAACGAGTCCTTTATTTAGTCCACGGAGGTAGATATTTTAATTCCACGTTTCATGCCTTTTTTGTGGGAATATCTCGGTTCCAGTTGATTCCCTTTATTAACTAAACTCTCCAAGTTTTTCTTCCTTCTGCTGTGGCAAGGTATTGAACTCATGACACTTTCGGTCAAATCTCTTTTTGAATTACTCAGCCATTAGGTTTAAATAAAATGAACTCATTTTTGAATTGATAAAAAAAAAAAACTTAAGACGCAAGGAGCTATTGGGAGTGAAAGAGAACGAGATGACTTTAGGAGGAACCGGAAAACAATTCCTAAAGAGGAAAAAGGGATAAACCTTCTACTCCTCTTCAAAAGGCCGGTGAGGAGAGTGAACCGGACGATAGGCGAACCTATCTACTCCTATTAAGGGAAACAAAATAACAAATGAAAAAAAAAGTAATAAATAAAATGTTAGATTTTAGGCGGAGATGTTAGAAGTATAGAGCTGAAATAGACTTTAGAAGGAACCGGAAACCCAGTCCTAAACAGGAAACAAGGTATAAACCTCTACTCCTGTTCAAAATACCGGTGAGGGGAGTGAACCGGATGATAGGCGAACCTATCTACTTCTGTTAAGGGTAAAAAAAATAATAAATAAAAAAATAACTAGTGAATAAAATGTAAGAGATTAGGCGGAGATGTTAGAAGTACAGAGTTGAAATAGACTAAAACCTAAAGAAGAAACAAGTGATAAACCTCTAATCCTGTTCAAAAGACCGTGAAGTGTGAACCTGATTATTGGCAAACCGATTTTATTTTTAAGTCTGTTCACCTTAAACAAGGCGATAATACCACAAAGATACATTGGCCTACTGAGAATGTAAAAGAATGAGAAGACTTTAGAAGGAACCGGAAACCCAATCCTAAGCAGGGAACCTCTACTCCTCTTCAAAAGACCGGTGAGGAGCGTGAAACGGACGATAGGCGAACCTATCTACTCCTATTAAGGGAAACAAAATAATAAATTAAAAAATAAATAGTAAATAAAATTTCAGAGTTTAGGCGGAGATGTTTGAATTATAGACCTGAAGTAGACATTAGAAGGAACCGGAAGCCCAATCCTAAACAGGAAACAAGGGAGAAACATCTACTCATGTTCAAAAGACCGGAGAGGAGTGTGATATTTTTTTTTTACATCAGTTCACCTCAAGCAAGGCGATAATACCACAAATAAGCATTGGGATACTGGGAGGGAAAAAGAATGATAAGATTTTAGAAGGAACTGGGAACCCAATCCTAAACAGGAAACAAGGGAGAAACCTCTACTCCTGTTCAAAAGACCGGGGAGGAATGTGAACAGGGCTTGCAAATGGCTTTAAATAGTTTTCTGCCGTATTCCCTCTCTCATCTCGAGCACTGATCAAACTGGTTACATCATTTTTGAAGCTTTAAGCATTATATATCACCACCCTGCGATTCCCGCGCTGTCACAGTATTTACATTCAGACATCTTTCTTCGAAAGTTGCCAATCAAAGATATAGAGCCTAGTCTGCTCTTCTATTTAACCTATAACCAGTAGTGGAAGAAGAAGTGATGGATTTATACCTTCTCAGGAATATTTGTGAGAAAGTGAACACAACGATTTCTGTCGGAATTAGGTGATCACATTTTCTGCGCACATCTCTACACCTTCTCCACTTTTCGTAAAATATGACTCTGGAACCTTTTAACACATACCTAAAATAACCCTCCCTGCCTCCTATCAGAATGGATGATGCCCAATTCCACGAGAGCGTATCTCTGCGTCAGCTTGGTCTTAAGCTTTCCACGAACCTGAGGTGGAAAAAACTACATTGAATCAATAGCTTCATCTACCGCAAGGAAAGTTGATTCTCTGTGTCGTGTCAGAGAGTTTTTTTCTCATCTGAGACCATCTTTCAAATCTATAAATCAACCATTCGTCCTTGCATTAAATACTGTTGCCGTATATGGTCGGTTGCCGCTGCTGTTCATATCGAGGTCCACGACAAAATCTAAAGACGGATAAGCAATGTGATAATTCCTGATCTGCCATCTTGTCTACAGTCACTTTCTCACAGACGTGCTGTGGCGTTCCTTTGTCTTTTCTACAAATATTTTCATGGCAACAGCTCTGGGGAGCTACTTTCACTGGAAGCCCAACTGCATGACGTTCATCGTGCCACTAGGTTGGCATCTTGGTCCCACCCTTTCCCTGTCGAAACTGTTAAATGTAACCGCCTCTTCTACTCCAACAGCTTCTTCTCTCGCACTTCTCGACAGTGGAACTTCCTTCGTCTTACTTGCTTCCCCGATAGCTATAATCTTCAACTATTCAAATGTAATGTCAATCGACATCTTCTGATGCCTTGATCCCGATCTTCGTTCTTCTCTTTATCTTTTTCTCAAACAACTCTTTTTAATCTTGCTCTCTCACTCTGTAACCCCTTGCGTGCTAGTGGCACTCCAGTTTTACTTGAGGTGAAATGCTTTAAATTAATGCATATTGTAGGCAATCAAATTTGCGGCTGCGATGCTGGTATCACTTGTATGTGCCTCTACGCTTCTGACAGTAAATGTATTTACTGCTACGCAATTACGACCCGCCGATATTCTGTAGCATACATTCAACGGAAAGAATGGAGATCATTCAATTCGAGAGAGAGCTGATTCTGTGCCTGATCAATTCTCAACTGAAATTCGGTCTAATGCAGGCGAAGCATTTAAAGAAATACAAGCGAAAGATGAACGAAGCATATGTGATTAGCCATTGAAATAAACTGAAAACCGCTGACGCGAGATCTGCTTTCTAAATAAATATCCTTAATAATGGGTTAAAATTATCTTGCTATTGAAATTTTAAGCAA
>OZ010578.1:115637593-115665093 GCA_963932145.1 Acanthosepion lycidas | reverse complement strand
ACAGAAAAGTAAAACCTGTGAACAATTTTGGGAATTTTTTCTCCTGAAGCCAAATAAACTCTTTAATATCAGGTGTAAACTTCTCGTCGAGTTTGCTGATATTCCGATGACGTTCAAACATCACTGATCGTTTTCGAGGAAAGAAGATAGAAAAATCAAATAATCGCCAATATCGCGTTTTTTTTTTCTTTTTTTTTTTTTTGATGGGGAAGGATAGATTCAAGCAGTCCTGAGCAAGTTGCGAGCCGCGTGCCAAATGCAGCCCGATCGGATTTCCGAATGTCACGTCTAATTTTATGAGGAAAATAACATTTATTAAAAGTCGTGTTTCTTTTCTCCCTCGCCTGTTCACTCACATTCTCATGCAACCGTTCTTGAACTTTGTAACTTTTCGTTCAATGTAATGTTGTCAGCATTTTAAACCATTGACGATTTTCGCTAAGGAAGATCATACGTGTAAACATGTATTTCCTTCAGAAACAGCAAACGTCAATGATAATTATTTTTCTCTAGACAATATACTTCTTTTAGAGATATTTTTGTATTGTCAAATGAATTTGTTTAGAAACAAACCACACGCCTCAGTGTGTGTTAATCACTCTCCCATCAATGATAATATAATAAGTCTATTTAAAAAAATATCGAATTCTTCCCATTTCTAAGGCAGGTGTTTATACGCATGCTTTTTGTTGGGAAAATGGCCGAGGTATCTTTAGTAAAAAAAAAACAAAGAAAAACTGATTTTTTAATAGTGGTCCACTGTTCAATGATGATAGCCCATACATGGTTTAAAGTTTAAAATGACCCTCAATAAAGTGCTATACTAATGAAATTAATTGAATAGCATCGACTGGTAAAAATGATTTGGTTTGATTTTTTTTACGGTATATCAACCTCAATAGGTTATTTAATGCCGACAAGATTTTTATTGATGGTAATATTTTTTATCTATCTATCTCTGTCAATTTCTATCTATCTATCTATCTATCTATCTATCTATCTATCTATCTATCCCAGTCTATTTATATCTATCTATCTATCTATCTATCTATCTATCTCAGTCTATTTATATCTATCTATCTATCTATTTCAGCATATATTGGTTTGGTTTGTTTTGTTTTACGGGATATCAACCTCAATGGGTTATTTAATGCCGACAAAGTTTTTATTGCTGGTAATATGTTTTTCTTCAAAACTCTTTCTTCTGGGAATATTTTTCCTTGAAGAAGTCTATAGCTGGTCATATTTTTCTCAATGAATGTATAACTGTTTGTGTTGCTGGTATTTTTTTAGTATTGCTGATAATAATTTTTCCTTCAAAAATTATTGCTGGTAATAATTTTTTTTTTATTACAAAGTATTTCTAGTATTAAAATCTATTTTTTCACAAGTTTCGGTGTTAACTATTTACCCATAGCTGGGACCCTGACAGGTGCTACCACCCCGGGTCAGGGTGGACCTGGGAACACCAGCAATTAAGAGCTGGTTCCACGCTCCTCAAAACCGCCTGATCAGAAACCTTGCTGTTGGGCGTAATTTATCGTCTTACCCAAGACGCGGATGTAGTTTATCGTCATATCCAGGACGCGGATGTAGTTTATTGTCTTACCCAGGACGCGGATGTAGTTTATCGTCATACCCAGGACGCCCTGGTAAAAATGACTATTCTTAAATGTATTCTTATATACTGAAACAAATGTTATTTTGGTTATATTGGTTTATTTTTATGTGAATTACTTCCAGGTTTTGTAATCGCTTTTTTTTTCAGTTTCTTTCTTTACAGTATAAGCGGCAGATTACTGTTATATTGTCCCCTAAAATCTGATGGAAATTAGGAGGGTTAACGTGTATTTGTACTGTTTAAATAATGCACTTTACTTAGAGAACTGAGAGGTTAGACAACTCGAGGGAAATGTCTCTTGATCAATGCACGAGCAATTTAGATAAAGGAATTTATCCCACCTCCCATCCTAACGTTTTTTTTTTTCATTAAATTTTAATAAGTGGGGCGCCCTGAAAACTTTCCATCTTCATACATAATGTTAGATATATGCGCGTATCTCTCGCTGTATGCTAATATGAATTCTAAACAGCACGTGTAAGCTTGCTAATATTTTTTTATTTCTCTTGAGGAATTAATGAAATATTAACTCGAAAATGTGTGAAAATCTCCCGTTTTTTATTTGATTTTTCTAATGAATTCATAATTCTTAAATTACTGATTGAATAAATTCTATAAAATACCTGTGAAAATTCCCTTATTGCTCCGTTTAAATATTTAATCTTAGCAAATTTAAAAAAATATTGCAATAATTATAATAAATATGAATATATCAGTAAAAGAAAACGGCCGAAACGAGATTTGAAGGTCGGAAACACTTGAAGCAAGTAGATGCGGAAGTTTAAATATCTGTGAAGCGTTTTGACGGAGGACGTTTAAGTGCGACATTGAGATCCGTAGATGGCCTAGGACGCATTCCAAAAGCTGGTCAAAATATTGCGAGACAGGAGGTTTTCTTTGGTAACAAAGAAAAGAATACCGAACTGTTACGTGACATCTCTCTTTCTGTGGGCAGCGAATGTTGAACGATTTCCTCAAAGATGAAGAAGAGACTCGAGTCGACGGAGAGCGAGAAGAAGGGACTAAGCATAAACTACAAGAAGACAGAATGCATGGTCATCAGTAAGAGGAAGAGCCCAAAATGCGATTTGCAGGTTGGGAACGCTAGAATTAAGCAGATGCGGAAGTTTAAAAAATCTGGAAAGCATTTTGACAGGCGACGGTAAGTGCAAGACTGAGATCCGATGACGTATTGGGGTGGCCAAGGATGCATTCCAAAAGCTGGGCAGAGTATTGCGAAAGAGGAGGATTTCTTTGGTAACAAAGAAAAGAATTCTGAGCTGTTATGTGACATCTGTCCTCCTTTAGGCAGAGAATGTTGGACGGTCTCCTCAAAGATGAAGAAGAGACTCGAGCCGACGGAGATGTGGTTCTACAGAAGGATGCTGAGAACATCAAGGACCGCACGTGTGAGCAACGATGAGGTCTTAGAGAAGATGCAAACAAGAAGAAGGCTTATACTTAACATCAGGAAGAGGCAGCTGAAGTTTCTAGGAAAAATAGTAAGGAAAGAGAGCCTGGAGAATCTGATACGGGTCAAATAGAGGGAAAAGAGAGACAAGGGAAAGCAATGCATGACATATCTGGCGGTCTTAAGCAAGTTGTTGACCGAACGTGGTCCGGGGGAGGGTAGCAGAGGGAAGGAACTTGTTGAGAGCTGCAAGGGATAGAGGGAGCTGGAGAGCCATTATCGCCTATGTCCTGAAAGGACATTGCATATAAAAAGAAAAAGAGTCAGTAGTGTAAGAGGTAAGAATGAAAAAAATTAGAAATTTCACTAAAGGAGACGTTAAATTCATAAGAGTGATATTGCCTCCTCTATTTCTCATTTCCTACTTTCTTTCTTTCTTTCTTTCTTTCTTTCTTTCTTTCTTTCTTTCTTTCTTTTTTCCTTCTGTCTGTCTGTCTTTCTTTCTTTCTTTCTTTTTCTGACCAAAACCGAAAAAGGTCTCTGAAGTGTCTTTTCCACCTTTCCTCGTGAAAACAGGAACAGTCCATTATTTCTGAGGGTATAACGTACGTGTTACTTAATAGGTTTGCCGATCAACTCGGTTCACATCCCTCGACTGTCTTTTGAACGGAAGTAGAGATCTGTACTTTGTTACCTGCTTGTAATTGAGTTTCCGGTTCCTTCTAAAGTCTATAGTGAACACTAAACTGTTACTTACTAATAATTTTTTCTTCTCCTCAATAGGAGCAGATAGGTTCGCCTATCGTCCAGTTCACACTCCTCCGTGGACCTCTGAACAAGATTAGAGGTTTCTCTCTTGCTCCCTGTTTAGGAGCGAGTTTCCGGTTCCGTCTAATTCTTTTCATTCTCTTTCACTCCCTGTAGTCCCTTGCATCTTACTGGCATTATCGCTTTGCTTGGAGGTGAATTGATTAAAAAATAACTAAGGAACAGGCCGATTTATAATATGATTCTGGATACAGACGAATGAATCTCTTTGCACAAATTCTTAAATATATATATACATAAAAAATACCTGTATACGTTCCTACCTGTCGAATTTACCTTCCATGCAACACCTGCACATCTATTAGTAATAGTAGAATTGGATAATCGCTATATATATATATTTTTTTTTCTTTTGCGAATTCTCGTATTCTAAGTTCCTCTTCCTCGTGTTTCCTTAATCAGCTTCTCCTTGCAATAGACACACGCACATGCATATGTACATATATCGCACACAGATACATACACGTATATAAAGATTTTATTGATCACACACAAACGTGTACACACCCATTTTTATTATAATTTTTTTCAGATTTTCGAATAAGTTGTTGCACGTGTTAAGCTATACGATATGAAGCAGATCAATATTCAACAGATCAATGACTGTGAAAATATTTATAGAAACTAGCTTAGAGGCCGCCTTCTCGAGCGGCATTTAAACCAGCTCCGGCGGAGAGATCTTCATTGGGTATTCATCACATAGCTAAGAAGGAGTAGATGCGATAAGAAATAATAAACTACAGAAAAACTCAAAATTGATCGCTGCATTTAAGTATTGCATTAATATTTAAGCTTATCTTTTAAACGTTCAACGATAATTTTTCTGCCGCCACTTAATTTAAAGACAATTTGATGTACGTAGGTCCCTATTTTCTGTAAAAACACATGGATGACTTTCACTGGATGTCGGAATTAATCTCCATTATTTCCAAATTTAATGAACACTTGGGAATGCCAAATTTCAGGAGTGCTAAAACGTTTGTAATTTTTACTCACGGAGTCGGCTTGATTCCAAAATGCTATGTGTTGTGCTATGACCTCTAGGAGTAAAGTTGAAGAAGTGTGACACACTAACATTTATTTATGGAAAACTACTTTACGGCGGTAGGAGTGTGATTTTCCTACCGCCGAGACGCCAGATCGAGACCAATAATTTTGCAGATTCTTCACTGTCAAGATTTTGTCAAGAATATCTAGATATAGAAAAGAAATACTAGACTCGATGTGACAGAAAAAGAGTTACAGTGATACCTCGTTTATCGCGGTAGATTGGTTCCGAGGCCGCCGGCCGCGATAAGTGAATTTCCGCGAAGTAGGGACGCCATATTTACAGTATTTATTTAACGTGTATTTGGACTTTTAAAACCCTCCCTGCACTGTTAACAACCCACCCATTACAGTACTCTGTTAATAACAAGGACAACTGTTAAGCAATAACACTTTAGATTAAAAAAAAATAAAGATTTTTACTGTATTCAACACGAAAGAAGTTGAAGTAGAATTTGAATGATGATGGTGATGAATTTGCTGCGCAATAGAAATGATGATGATGATGATGAAGCTAATGATGACTTCTACTGTGCAGCCGATAATTATATTTTACGTCTCTTCAGACGGCGGTGCCCTTTCTATTGCTATTTTACGCTTGTTTTGTTGTTCCTAGATCAGGAAATAATATTTATTATTAATATTTTAATGGGTTTAATGAAAAATTTTTGGTGTTCATATATCGCGATTTTTCTAGAATTTTCCAGAAACTCCGCGATATATATTTTCCATATATATATTTAAAAAATTCGCGAAGTCGTGAATCCGCGATAGTAGAACCGCGAATTAGCGAGGGATCACTGTATACATGAGCAAGATAGATTTCGAAGAGGAAGATTGTTTAGTACGACACAGTGAACCAACTTTCCTAGAAGCAGATTTGTCAATTAGAATGAGAAATATGGATTAGAAATATAATATAGATATTGCAACAATATATAAATAAATAAATAAATACTAGCTCAGGACTATATATCTAATGTACTTAAAATAGTAAAATTATATAGTCACACACGTTATAAATTAATCGGGTACAGTAATATATAAAAATAAAGCATAAACAATAAATATATTAAAATAATTGTCGGAGTTTCATGAAATTAATTCAATCTTCAAGTGTGGAGATTCTGACCATTAACTATCTTGTTCTTCTGATGGTGATTTAAAATTGGGTTTACAAACTTGTCTATTTAACATATAGAATTAACTATTAATAATTCATAACGATCAAATTCCTAAGTCGGAGATTTAAAAATAATAATAATAATAACAAAATAAAAAAAATTATTTGAAATTTGGATTCGAGAGTAAACAATATACCAGGGTGGTAACATAGTTTTTAGCATATATATATATATATATATATATATATATATATATATATATATATATATGCGCATTTCACTGAAAACGACAAACAAGGTGCTTCTATTTATTTCTTTATACAATTTCTCATGCGATCTAATATTTTTTTTTCTTTTCAGATGATAAATTATATAAAAACTGTCCCAATGTTCTATTTATCCGAGTGCTTTCGCTTGTACATTTAGCCATTTTCAAGGATTAAATATTTTAACTGTTAAATGAGAAATAGTTTGTTGTGTGTATGTTTTCATTTTTCAAAACACGGTCAAGATATTGTGTCCATGTTCAAAGTTAATATTATTAAGCGTTGTTTTTTTGTTTTTTTTAGTAATAAGACTTCCATTATTTTGGGGTATTTTTTGCATGTAGATGATGCTATTACATTAGTGCTGTCAACAAGTATGTTACGAATAGTGTCTGGTAGGTCTCCATGAATATTTAAATGAGATCTAATTGTGTTATTGTCAGAAAGGTATAGAGTGAGTCTGCGTGTCAAACATGTAGTGTGACTTCTATAATTATTTACGAATTTTGAGTGATTCCTTAAGGGGCATTTAAATTCGTAAATTATATTTGGCCTATTTAATTTTATTCTCGGAGGTGAATTATTATTTTTAACTATAAGGATAGAGGTTTTAAATGTGCATGAAAGAACGATTGCTACCTAAATACAGAAATACACACACACACACATACACGCACACACACATACATACATATATATATATATATATGGAGTAGGTATGGGTTTGTAAACAGTGACTATTATAGCTAATATAGCTAGACTCTTCGCATAGCGAATTGAGTCACTGTTGGTCACTGGGCGTGTTTCTAACAATAAATACGCTAAAAATCCACCTACATCCCTGCCGATGGCTTAGTGGTAGAATCTCCGACTGACACCAATTCAGTCAGGTTTCGATTCTAGCTAGAGGCAACCGGATGTCTAGCCACACTGATGAAACAGTCTGTCTGTGGATGACGTTGTATATATATATATATATATATATATATATATATATATATATATATATATATATATATATATATATATATATATATATATACACACCCCGGGAATTCATTATTGGGAATTTTCGTCGTTCAATTGGAGCAGTTTATTTAAAATATAGAATTAACAACCAATAACTTATATCGTTCAAGTTCGTAAGTTAGAGAATTTAAATAATAAATAAATAAATCATTTGAATTCGAAACTAAACAATAGACCAATGGGGTAACTCTCATTTTTTTTAGCATAAAATAACAAAGTTATGCCTATTAACGTAAATTAGAACGCAGATTAGAAATATAATATAAATATTGCAACAATATATAATTAAATAAATAATAGGTCCGGGCTATATATCTAATGTACTTATAACGGTGAAATTATATAGTCACACATGTTATAAATTAATCGAGTACAGTAATATTGCATTGTATATATATATATATGTATATAAGGAAAGTTATTGATAATCGGCTCTGAGAATATTAAAGGTTGTTGCATATTATATTAATATTCGTAAAATCCATTTTGCAACAACTTTTAAATATATATATATGTGTGTGTGTTTGTGCGTGTTACATCATATGCACCGCGAAATAATTTAATGCAAACACTTACATATGTGTATGCACACATTTCGATTATTCCATGCATATAAAACTCTTCCTCTATCTCGGTTACTATGGAGCCATTACAATGCCCGCCAGTATCGACATAATTTTTGCTCATTACGACTACAGTGGGCGCAGCTTTGATAAAATGGCGCCGAGGACGGAACATTTTTCCCGCCTTTTTTCACCCTGCAAATCACGCACCAACACCTCCTCCTCCTTCATTTCTCGTCTGCTCTTTCTGATTGTTGACTTTGAAATAAATACATCTCAGCTAACTGTACCTGCATTAATCACCAGCTACTTTCCTGTAGCCTAATTTTCGAAAGAGAAGGAAATTTCTATAACATCTACATATAAAAGTATAAATAAAATGTAGATTGTTCCTTTGATTAGATTTCTGTAAGATTAGAACGTTCAACGAATAAATGGTTATTATTCCAATTCATTGTTTTTTTTGTTTTCGCAAATGTACTATCTGGTTACTTTCTCTTGGACTAATTGACAGCAAATCCCTTCAATATCCCAGAATTCACCTCGCTAATTTATGCTGATTTTAGTAACGTTATCAATTGAATGATTTCAATCTTACCTGGCATATCCTTTTTTCCCCATTATTATTATTATTATGCTTCGCCATTGCTTTGTGCAGTAAGAGTTACCAGTTGAATATTGAACAAAGACTTGAAGAGACATTTTTTTTCTTAGAATATATAAACAGAGAAAAAAATGAGTGTATTCACTGCATGGTGAGATCATTATTATTTTTTTTTTCTTTGATTTCTATTTTATACACATTTCCTTCCGTGTCCCAATCAGAGACCTAAGGTCAGAAATGGCTTCATGACATTTTACACTGATCATTTTTGCAAAAAAAGTAAAAATAAGATCATACACATTTTTCATAGGTAACGCTCTTCGTAATGTAAGAGCTGTAGTTATTGTAGTTTTGTAGGACAGTTCTAGTTGAACTAATTCTCTGCCTCTGTCGGATCTGGGCACATACAGACGATCAACATCAGCTTTGGGACGATGCATGCGGTAGCCGTTGAGAAGCTTTTTCGTTTTGGCGTCCATTCGCTTACTTTCAGCTGTGGTACATTTAAGGACATTAAAGCTGTATTGCACCACAGGAACAGCCAAGGTGTTTATGGGTGATATTTTTTTTTATTTATTTATTTTTTTTTAGCTCCGTATTTAGTACCAGATGTACACGCCTGTAGTACTCCTTTCTTGCCTTCTCCTTTATTTGGGGGTATAGTCTGCCATCTCCTTCGCTAAATTTATTATTATTATTATTATTATTATTATTATTATTATTATTATTATTATTATTATTATTATTATTATTATTTCCTTTGATTTCTGTTTTATACACATTTCCTTCCGGGTCCCAACCAGAGAACTATGGTCAGAAATGGCTTCGTGACATTTTACACTGATCATTTTTGCAAAAAAAGTAAAAATAAGATCATACACATTTTTCATAGATAACGCGCTCTTCGTAATGTAAGAGCTGTACTTGTGTGTACATTTTTTGTATTCCTTTAAAACGTCGCCCCCAGGAATTCCTTCAATGAATCTATCGAAACATTCTGGTTTTGTAAGACAGTTCTAGTCGAACTAATCCTCTGCCTCCTTCGGATCTGGGCAGATACTCACGATCAAGATCAGCCTTGGAATGATGCATGCGAAGGTAAATGAGAAGTTTTCTCGTTTTGACACACATTCGCTTAATGTCAGATATGGTTCAGTTAAGAAAGTTGAAACTGTATTGCATCACAGAGATGCGCATGGCTGATATTCAAATCTGGATTTAACACCAAACGCACACGCCTGTAGTATTCTTTTCTTACTTTCTTTGGTATCATTTGGTTATGCTCTATTCCATCGCCTTTACTGACACTTAGGTATTTATAGGTTTTTCTTGTTACATTTCCTTAATTTTTGTGACAAAATCATGATCGTTTGAGTGTGTCTCTCTAATTCTCCCTTCCTTGAATGTAACTTTAAAAAAAAGGAAGAACTACTATTATTATTATTATTATTATTATTATTATTATTATTATTATTATTATTATTTCCTTTGTTTTCTAGTGTGTACACATTTTTTCCAGGTCCGTCCCAAGGAACTAAGGTTAGAAATGTCATCATGGCACTTTCCACTGACAAAAAAAAATTACATAGATAAAGCCCTTCGTAAAGTGTGGGCTGTACTTGTCAGAACAATTTTTTTAATCTCTTTGAGTCATGGACTTCCAGGAATCCCTTCAATTAATCTACTGGAATCTTTTCCAACCAGTCCTAGGGCTCCAACTACAACAGGGATTGTTGATGTTCCCATGTGCCACATTTTTGAGATTTCTATTTCAAGGTCCTTGTATTTTGACAGCTTTTTGAATATCTTCAAAGATACATTGCAGTCAGCAGGGACTGCCATATCAAATAAGAAGACACTTTTTTTGTTTGTGGTCTTTAATAACAATGTCAAGGCGGATTTTTCTGTCAGTGTGTATTGTGTAGTCCCATAGAATTGTAACAGGTCCTATCTCCGTAACCGGATCTGGGTGGTGTTCATACCAGTTTCTTTCAGTTTCCTTCCCGTAGAAGTTGCAGATTTTCCAGTGCAGATACTAGCCCACTCTGTCATGTCGGGTTTTATATTCAGAGGGTGCCAATATCGTGCAACCTGATACATGATGATCAATCGTTTCTGGATGTTTATCACAGAATCTGTATTTTGGCCTAACACAATATTTTAGTATATGTGCTTGATAATTCCTAATTAACAAGTATTGGTCCTGTGCAGCAAGGATAAAACCTTCAGTTTCAGCTTTCAACCCTGCACTACGTCGCCACTGATGGGTACGGGTTTTGTCTACATCAGCTTTTTTGGTACGGGCAGAGTATTGGCCATGAAGCGGTTTATCTTGCCATTGTTTCTGTATCTGGTTGGTTGCATTTGTCTTTGCTTTTTTTTTAAGTATTTTGCAGCTTCAGCCGGTGTATTGTCCTTTACTTGTATTTCTGCACCCATTTGAAACTCATTATTATTATTAGTAGTAGTAGTAGTAGTAGTAGTAGTAGTACTAGTAGTAGTAGTAGTAGTGTCTGTCTGAATTTATGGGATAAGGAATTACCAAAATTTACAATACTGCAAGACGCTGTAATCTTCTCGGGGCTGAAATTATTTCCAACAATTGTGAACAATCCTTTGACTCAGGGGGATCTACTTTACTATTTCGACATTTTACACTCCTAGAACTGACTGATATGTTGATTGATATAAACCTGGAGGTAAATGACAAATAATTCTTAGTTGTAGGTTTCTCTCAAAATAATCCTGTTGCTTTCATTAGGAATCCAGTGCTAGGAAGTTTTTTACAATTTTCCCTCATTCTCTTCGGTAATCGTATTGATTTTTGCAATATCATCTGGATAGCATCACAGATTTAATAAACGGTAAAAAAAAACTCTTTTAGGTTTCTTTACTTAACTATGTGGGTGGGGAGGGCAGAATGGTAGAATCTATTTTCTAGAGGAAGCGAGACGGAGTGGAAAATAAAATGGACGAATGTCAACGGGTTGGCTAACTATCCATTATCACGTGGTCGTCTGTCTCGCTAAAGAATCTGAATGGAACGGGGCCTCTTAAATCTTCTATTCTCAAAACCACGGTGTCTTTGTACATTTTTTTTAATCGTATATTAAAAAAAGCATGCGCCACTATTAGGATTCCATTCAGAGTTTCAAAAAAAAGTTTCATTTTGGGCCAATTTACTCATTCCCTAAGAACTATGTAACAATGGAAAGATAACGAAGTTATTAAAACTATGGGGGTTTGGAAAAGTGTGAAGGAGTTATCTTGTATATGAAAAAAAAGATCTGTATGATAATGTTAGTAAGAAACATTTTTTCTAAGAGTAGTTTAGCTGTGGTGACCCGGTATGTACTTGGATCCCCCTAAGATATATTAAAGTAGATTTAGTATCATACAAGAACACAAGAGAAGCTAGATGCATCAGGGGGTTGTAAGATTTAGTTGGAGAAACAGACAGTACTCGACTGTATTGGAAGTTGAGTCTATTCTGATAAACTGACTGGACTATTTGGTGGGTGAATTATATAACAGACTGGCATGTTCCATTTTTCTACTTTGGCAAACCATTTCTCTAGGTCCTGATTGTCTGCTGACTTTGGTCTGGATACTGTGCTCAATGATTATCCATCAGTACGCCGTGAAAGCTGGGGTCTGTATTACGTTACAGCCCGCTTTGTTTTTGTCTGCCAACTGGGCGCTAGTTGGGAACTTCCTTGCGAGGGTGAGTGTCATATTTTTTATTCTTCAGGGGTTAACTGAAAGGGGGTGTCATAGCCGCTAGTTGCAGAATTGTACCTGAAATGATGTTTGTTAATGCACATGAGATCTTTATATCTCAGGAAAACCCGGTTGAGGTTAGGATGTGTATATGCAGGACTAGCAGGAGATCAAATAGTGTCCAAAAGATTCACTCTTATTAGCAATAATTGCGTTTTCGTGAAGCGACAAATGGAGGACATATGCCTACTGTTATAATGCATGTTTAGCGCAATAACATTCCAGGTAAGATATTGTTATATATCCAAGCATTATTCCATTTATTAAATGCAAATGAAAGTTTATTAATCAATGGTTGTTCGACATTTGGGTCCCTCGATATAAGAACCCCACCAGAGAAGGAAAAGCTATAGTCCGTGACATCAATCTGAGGTCTTTAGCGGTGGATCGTATCTACGAGTTTCACTTGTAGATACGATCCATCGCTAAAGATGCAGGTAAAATGGTCATATCCCTATACCACTCAAGTGAGTACCTTGACTCCTCATGCTATCCTCTACCTTTACAAGAACAAGATCAGGCCGAAAATGGAGTACTATCGCCACATATAGACAGGAGCTGTGTAGTCTTCACTTTCCACTGTCGATAGAGTCCAAAATCTTCTCCGCTTACAAAAGGCAATTCAGCCCGAAAATGGAGTACTGCTGTCATATATAGACATGAACTATCTGGTCTTCACTTTCCAGTTTCGATAGAGTCCAAAAGCGTTTCCGCTATCCTCTGCCTTCACAAGAGACAGATCAGGACGAAAATGGGGTACTGCTGACATATATCGGCAGGAGATGTCCAGTCTTCACTTTCCAGTCTTGATAGAACCCAAAATCGTCAACGCTATTCTCTGCCTTTACAAGAAACAAATCTTCCCGAAAATGGGGTACTGCCGCTATATATAGACATGAGCTGTCCAGTCTTCACTCCCACTCCCGATAGAGCCCCAAATCGTATCCTCTATGCTTTACAAGAGCCAGATCAGACCGAAAATGTGGTACTGCTGACATATACAGGCACGAGCTGTCCAGTCATCACTTTCCAGTCTCGATAGATTTCAAAACATCTCCGCTATCCTCTGCTTTCACAAGAGCCAGATCAGGCCGAATATGGGCAACCTATAGACAGGAGCTGTCTTGTCTTCACTTTTCAGACTTGCTCGAGCCCAAAAGCGTCTCCGCTATTCTCTGCCTTTATAAGAGCCAGATCAGGCCGAAAATGGGGTACTGCCGCCATATAGAGACAGGAGGCTGTCCTGCCTTCAATTTCCAAACTTGGTACAGCACAAAAGCCAGGCGAGTATCCTCTGCCTTTGCAACAGGCAAGTCATCCCGAAAATGGTGAACTGCCACCATATATAGACAGGAGCTGCCCAGTTTTCACTTCATACTCTCGATAGAACCGAAAAGCGTCTCCGCTATCCTCTGCCTTTACAAGAGGCAAATCAGCCTGAAAATGGTGTACTGCCGCCATACATAAACAGGAGCTGTTCAGTCTTCACTTTTCAGTTTCGGTAGAACCCCAAAACGTCTGCCTTAACAAGAGGTAAATCAACGCGAGAATGGAGTACTACCGTGATATATATACATGAGCTGTCCAGTCTTCACTTTCTAGTCTCGATAAAATCCAAAAGCATGTCCGTGTCCCTATGGACGACGAATTTATTTCCACTATGCAACCCCTTTCTCGCAGACGAGACATCTCAAGCCAATTTCCATGGATAGTGTTTAGCTGAATTACACTCCTAACTTCCACCAGACCTAACCATCACGGTGAAAACCCGCCATGCCATGCACATTGTAACAAACCACTCTCATTCTCTTCATATCCCCATGGTGAGATATAAGTTCCCCTTAAGCAGCTTCTTCCCACGAACCGACTTCCAAGTGGTTGCTTCTCCGATCACTACAATCTTAACTTGTTCAAGTCCAAGGTTAACCGTTATCTTCCACCCATATCTCCATAAGCAGTGTCCCTTAAATTTTAACTCTCTACCTCGAGTGGCTCTCAAGTCTTGTACAGGATGAACACCAACTTACAAAAAGATCAGTTTTCGAAAAAAATCAAGTTCGCACCGGTATGAAGTGACGAAGTCTAGAAGTGAATAAACTGTAATTTTTTATATGAAAGATTTAGTCTTTTATTTTGACTAGAATTCTTTGCAACACTCTGACACCTGTTGAAATCCTCAAAGTATTTAGCATTGTTGAAATTATTGCTAACATTTTTGTCGAGATTTTCAATCTCTGTGCTTCATTCAATTTCGAGAAACTAATCGAGGAAATTCGAAGAAGTCCATTTAGTTGGAAAAATACTTTGACAAAAACCCTACTTTGCGGTTTAATAATTTTTTTTTCTTTTTTCGCAGCAAAAAAAGAATTTAGTCTTTCTCACTCTTCAGCATGCAACATGTAACTGGCCATGAGTAAATATTTCTTTCTGGGCCAAATTCCAACTTTTTGAAGTCTTTGGCCTTGTGTTTTGTTTATAGTTCTCGCAAACGCAAGGTGAACTAGAAACTGTGTTATTGCATATAAAAACCTAAAGAAAACATGCAAAAATCAACATCGCATTTTGATTAAATAGGTATTTGGTATTTTAATCATTAAATTGTTATCTTTTTAAAATAGTGGGAGAATTTTTTATGTTAAATAATAAATCTTTTAATAATTCCAAAAACTTAATGAAAATTTATTAGACTAATCCACGCACACGAGTAAAAACCAATTGTACTTTGAACTACTTACCTGTTTGCATTTCTCCTTAAAATTTGGTTTCGATCACTCAAGCTATGGCTAGGCTATTTTAAAGAGTGTGAAGGACGGACTAACGGAAGTCACAGAATTTTATATATAGATTAATCTTTAAAAAGTAACTATCACTTTCAGGTTTCACAATTTGTTCATCTCTCTAGCAAAGTAAAAATACTTGTCCATATATTCGCTTTCTTTCATTTCTACTCTGCCTTCATCTGCGACTGCAGAAAATTGACTTATATTCTCATTATATACACCGTAGCAGACCCCAGAAAGGACATAGAAGAAATCATAGACAAGGTACTAATGTAAAGCAAGAAAAAAGGACTATCATCTGTAAGAATTGTACATGTTCGTCAGCAAAAGGGATAACCCGGTGTGATCCAAACTCTTCTTCCTTGTGACCCAAATTTAGCGCCACAGAAGCACAAATAGAAATTCCATTTAACAGGAAAGACATCTTCACTATTTACATTATTGGGACTATTGTCCTTATCTTTGTCGCCATATTTATTACAACGTTTCGGTTGTTGTACGATCCGACCTTCTTCAGGTGGTTATTTATTTCGCTCATTGGCGTAGACTGTTCTAGTTTCACGTACCATGTTTAATAGATGCCAGTTATTAGTTATTTCCTGTTAATTCCCCTCACCAAGTTCTTCACTGCCTTACCCGGGTATTGAACTCACACTCTTTGGGTCCTGTCACTGGATCTAACCAGCGTCTTTATCCACTGTGCCATATGTCCTCAAGGATCTAACGTCTTTATCCATTGCGTCGTGTGTCCTCAAACACAGAACTAGAACAGTCTACCATAGTGACCGAAATAAAGGATTTAGTTCAATATTCCAACCACCTGAAGAAGGCCAGAGCGTACAACGGCTGAAACGTTGTAATAAATATGGCGACAAATATGAGCACAATAGTCCGAATAATGTAAATAATGTACATAATACCTCATCTCAGAAATATAGACAGATACTGAAAGGCCGAAATGTTATAATAAATATGGCGACAAAGATGAGGACAATAGTCTGAATAATGTAAATAGTGTACATAATACCTCATCTCAGAAATATAGACAGATAATGAAAGGCCGAAACGTTGTAATAAATATGGTGACAAAGATGAGGACAATAGTCTGAATAATGTAAATAGTGTACATAATACCTCATCTCTGAAATATAGACACATAATGAACGGCCGAAACGTTGTAATAAATATGGCAACAAAGATGAAGAAAATAGTCCGAATAATGTAAATAATGTACATAATACCTCTTCTCAGAAATATAGACAGATACTGAAAGGCCGAAACGTTGTAATAAATATGGCGACAAAGATGAGCACAATAGTCCGAATAATGTAAATAATGTACATAATACCTCATCTCAGAAATATAGACAGATACTGAAAGGCCGAAATGTTATAATAAATATGGCGACAAAGATGAGGACAATAGTCTGAATAATGTAAATAGTGTACATAATACCTCATCTCAGAAATATAGACAGATAATGAAAGGCCGAAACGTTGTAATAAATATGGCAACAAAGATGAGGACAATAGTCCGAATAATGTAAATAATGTACATAATACCTCTTCTCAGAAATATAGACAGATACTGAAATACATTTTATTTACAACATTTATTAGAAAATAGAAATCTTAACCATTGCCTGTATATAAAAGTTTGATCAGTTATAAATAAGTAATTAGGGCAATGCGGATTAACGGTGCTGATATGACAAACAGAGGCGAAAATGTTCTTTATGAAACAATTGTGAAAGTTATAAGTTTATGATTCGTTCGTTGTCAGAGGTTTCCGAAATTCACTGCATTCTTCATTCACGTTCATGACAATTGTTTCTATGGCGCTTTTGACGCGAGTTCGTCTTTCTTTCATTTTAAGATTGCACATTTTCTTTTTGACAATATCATTTTATCAATACAAAAGTTCAGAATTGAAGATGAGTCCAAATTCGAGGAACTCTAATTCGAGGAAATCTAGATTATGCTAAATCCGGATTTGGGGAGTTCTACTGTACTTTAATCTGTGTGTGTGTGAGTACAGGAATCCCTCGATTAGTGCGGCCAATGTGTAAATCGGTAACTATAAAAAAAATCAATTTCCAATTACTATGGTTAAACTGAAAAATGTTTTACCGCACTAATTGATTATTATGTATGCACTAATCGAATTTTGGTATAAACATTTTAGCGCATTAATCGAGAACTCATTAACTGGGTTCGCATTAATTGAGGGATGTCTGTATTTTACATGTGTTCACGTTAAAGGTGAAATGTTCTTTATTTCCGGAAAATTAAAATGCAGTACAAATATTAGGTTGGTGCAAAAATAATGACATAATAATGTCGTTTTTTGACGTATTTTTTAACGTCAAAAAACGACATTATTACATCATTATTTTTGCACCAACCTAATAGCAAAATAAAAAGTGTCATTTATTGAGATGGTGCCATAGCTGAGAGTACTGTTCGGAAGTGGTTCCAGAGGTTCAGAAATAGGAAGTCATTTTCTTCTGAAAGATCGAGAATGTTCTGGCAGGCCTGCAGTCTTTGACGATGAGGAAATCGAGACGCTGATTTAAAATAATCCCTGTCACAAGAATATCCATTAAACACACACATGCAAAATCGCACGCAGATTATGTGCGACGGGCAGGTAATCTGCTCTTCTTTTATAATATCAATAAATGAGAAATGCTAGAAAAGTTGGTTTTCTGTGTTGTGCTAAACAATTTTTTGCTGCAAAATTTATCTTACATATTTATAAGTTTATTATTCGTCTACACCTTGAATATTGCCACCATACATGGTCTAGTGCGCCCACTATATGTTTAAAGATTCTTGATAAAGTCTAAAGAATCTGCAATGTTATTGGTCCTGATCTGGCTTCCCGGTTTCAGTCATTTTCCCAACGCCGTAATTTCCTTTTACTGTGCCTTTTCTCTAAATATTTTCATGGTTCCTGTTCTGATGAAATTTGCTCTATGGTACCTAGACTTTATAAATTTAAGCGCTGTATTAGAATGGCAATCATTTTACAGTTGAAATTTCTAGATGTAAGTTCTTTCCTAATAGTTTCTTCGCTTGTGGAACTCTCTTCTGGTTTCTTGTTTTCCAGTCAAGTTTGATCAAAATTTTAAATGAAGGGTCAATCATTAAATGCAATATCAATCATTAACTACTGTCTTTGCGATTGCTCGTATTTTATTTTTCCCGCTCCTTAATAATATTCTTCTTTTTCTTATTCTTTCACAAGCAGTAACCCCATGTGTCTTAGTGGCCTTATTGCTTTCTTTGGGGTGAAATGATTAAAAACAAAAATATAATATTGCCAATGCAAATTTTGTTCTTTTTTCTTGTGTGACGCTTGGGTCCACTTCCCTATTCTGTAAGAGAGTGGACCTCCATAAATTTATCGATTTGAAACATTGTCTCTCAACCTTTTCTTACTCGTTGCCCATTTTAGGCGTAAAAAAGATTTCAGACCGATATCAGCACAAATAGAAATTCCATGTAACTGAAAATACATTTTATTTACAGAAGCAAAATGTAGATCATATAAATCCTAACTATTGCCGGAATATATAAAAAAAAGTTTGATGGATTTTAATAACTAATTGTGGCAATGTGGATTAACGGTGCCGATATGAGACAAATAAAATAATCTTTTCAAAAACTGAAATAATAATTTTACTAATTAATTCTGTCATATTGTAACTCAATAACTCACATTAAATGCATCAAAAATCCTGGTGTCAAATAAATGAAAATTAAATTAAATGAACTTGATGTCTTTCTAACACAATAAAATAAAAAAGTTTCTAATCAATTTTAAAATTTAATTTACTAGCAGCTTTCGTCAGCTCGCAATTGCTTTGCAAAGTAAGACAAATTCACTACTTGAAATATTTTAAACAAAAGTTTTAAATGAAAATGTCATTCATAAATTGGCTTGTTATAGTTAAGGAAAGCTTTACAAATAGATGCCAACTTTTTGAAGGCCAAGTAAAATGCAAATTTCAAACACTTTGTTCCACTATATAAGAAGATATACCAAAACAGAAATATATTTGATATAATCAATGATAAAATCAAAACAATCCTTGAATAAAAGAATATTAATGAGGGACAATTAATTAATGAAATAAACTTTTCCAAAATCAATATGCAAATTAGTTAAACCTGAAGAGTGATATCACCTAGAAGTAGATAATATATAATATAGGTATTGCGCTAATGCTACGCATTATTTATCATCTCTCAGTTGCGTCTCTGTCTTTGGGCAGAATGCGCTCAGGGGCTTCTCTGTCAAAGGACATAGGGGCAACTGAGAAAATTATACTGAGAGGTGCCTGGCCCTGGGAAACAGCTGCCCGAAGTCGCACACTCCATTATCCATTGCGCAAAAGGAAGGGGTCGGTTCTCGCACGGAGGCCAGCGCAACCGACGGTTACAGGGGCTGTCGGGAATTTTTGTCCCTTGCCTGGGTGTACGCGTTCGGGTCCCCACTTTAAAACGACCTTATGTCACATCTCGTTCTAGTGGGTGAACGAGTAAACACTGCAATAAATTACTATAGAGTTGGGTTTTTTCACCCCAGAATTGGTTGATTAATTGTGTCCCAATTCTGAATTTATTCATATAGATTCCATAATATAGGTTTTACTTAATTAGCTATTATGTTTCTCTAACTCTTCAATTATTGAATGTATAACTAATTCTAATTTCTATTTTCCCATCTTTACACTATATTAATTCTATCTTATATATTGTCCCGTTCTGAAATAAAAATAATTCTGTTTAGGAATATCGTCTTATATGGTGTAGAAAAGTGTTTGAAATTTGCATTTTACTTGGCCTAAAACAAGTTGGCATCTATTTGTAAAACTTTTCTTAACTCTAACAAGCCGATTTATGAATGAAATGTTCATTTAAAAATTTTGTTTCAAAGATTTCAAGTAATGAATATATCTTACTTTGCGAAGCCGGCTATTTTCCTATATGACTGTAAATTCCGGATAATCTCCTCACCGAGAAAAGAGAGACTTGAAGTGACGGGGGTTTGAGCATAAAATGTGGACAATGAAATCTTAAAAAAATAGAAACGACAGGGAATGTTATATTTACAACCAGAAAGAGACAACTGAAATTCCTGGCATACATAATGAGGAAAGGGGGCTGGGAGAATTTAACACCCTCAGGGTTTAATGAAGACACCAGAAGGAGAAGCAGAAAGCAGGTAACGTTTATAGTTTGTGTTAATAGATAAAGGAGTAGAAAAAAGGATGGCTAGTAGACAGGTAAATTATTATTTAGACCAAGATATTGTAAAGCGCCGTAACTATCAACGGCATGAAAGGACTTGACACTTAAAAGAAGATATGTGAGTAACATCGAAAAAAAAAATAAAATAAACTGATATTTGTATGTGCCTTGGCTCTTCAGGACGTGGACGATCATGGCTCTCCACAACATTCTATCCTTTGCAGTTTTTATTAACGTGTGATATTTCACCATCACTCCTTATTCTTTGCTTGATGACACCCTTTGGCTCTCTTGCCTTGTGAGTGTCAAATTCTCTAGGCACGCTTTCCTCACTATGTGTCCCAAAGATTTCAGCTGTCTCTTTCTGATTCTAACTATAAGACTCCTTTCTGTTTTCATTTCTGTAAAGCTTCTTCATTAATCGCATGTTCAGTCGGCGGTATTCTCCGCCTCATTGTGTAGAACCACATTTTGCTTCAAGTATCTTCTTCATCTGAGATGAGATTGTCCAACCTTTCGTGCCATATAGAAAAACCGATTCGATACGGCAGTTCTGTACACTTTTCTTTGTTTCTAACGAGATTTTTCTGTTTCTTAATACATTGCTTTGCTTTTGGAAAGCATCTTTCGTTATCCCAATGCGGATTCGGATTTCAGTGTCGCACTTTCTCTCCTCTGTTAAAACCGTTTTTAGATATTAAATGTTTGCACTTGCTTGATTTTAGCATCCACAATTTGCAATTTGCATGTTGGGGTATTTCTTTTCCTGACAATATATACCTAATGTATATAAAAAATAATAATATAATTAAGCTGTTAATTTTCCATACTACCATAGACAAAAGATTTGCCAGGAAACCTTCATCAATGTCATAATGCAATCACCTTCATTAATAAACTCTTTTAAAGAAAGCTGGTGTTCACCGAAAATGTTTCAACGACCCTCTTCAACGTCTTTCTTTCTATTGTTTACATTATTGAGACTAATGTCCCCCTCTTTGTCGCCATATTTATTACAACGTTTCGGCCGTTGTACGCTCCGGCCTTCTTCAGGTGGTTGGAATGTCGAACAGAACCTTTTATTTCGCTCTCTGTCCTCAAGGACACATGGCACAGTGGATAAAGGCGTTGGTTAGATCCAGTGACAGGACCCAAAGAGTGTGAGTACAATATCCGGTTAGGCAGTTGAGAACTTTCAGATGGAAATTAACAGGTGATAACTGATAACTGACATCCATTAAAACATTGCACGTGGAACTAGAACAGTCTACCGTAGTGAGCGAAATAAAGTGTTCAGTTCGACATTCCAACCACCTGAAGAAGGCCGGGCCATACAACGGCCGAAACGTTGTAATAAATATGGCGACAAATATGAGGAGAATAGTCCGAATAATGTAAATAGTGTACATAATACCTCATCTCAGAAATATAGACAGATACTGAAAGGCCGAAACGTTGTAATAAATATGGCGACAAAGATGAGGACAATAGTCCGAATAATGTAAATAGTGTACATAATACCTCATCTCAGAAATATAGACTGATACTGAGAGGCCGAAACGTTGTAATCAGTATGGCGACAAAGATGATGACAATAGTCCGAATAATGTAAATAATGTAAATAATGTACATAATACCTCATCTCAGAAATATAGACAGATACTGAAGGGGCCGAAACGTTGTAATAAATATGGCGACAAAGATGAAGATAATAGTCCGAATAATGTAAATAGTGTACATAATACCTCATCTCAGAAATATAGACAGATACTGAAAGGCCGAAACATTGTAATAAATACGGTGATAAAGATGAGGACAATAGTCCGAATAATGTAAATAGTGTACATAATACCTCATCTCAGAAATATAGACAGTCTTTCTTTCCGGATACTTTTTTTTTTACTAATGTAAGTTTCGAATTTGTAATTCACATATTCAGTTGTGTCTCATGCTGACAACCATAGATACTACTTTCTTGCAATTGATTTTAATATAGATTTTAATGTTTTTATAGAGAATAAACAATGTAGAACGTTTCATAAAATTTAATACATTGTTTCGCTGACGGTACGAAAAATCACGACAATTTTAAATTCACCTTAATTAATAAACTCTTTTAAAGAAATCCGTTGTTTCCCGAAAATGTTTGATCGACTCTATTCGACGTCTTTCTTTCTGGATTTCTTTTTTCTTTTACTAGGTTTGGTATCTTCAATTTGTAATTCGGATATTCAGTTGTGTCTTTTGCTCACAACCTGCTATAAATCGTGCCTATGAACACTAATGAGTATGTCCCAATCTTCATAAATACGTTGGACACTATCGTATGGTGGTAGAGGTAATATGCTGTCTAAGTAGTCCACCACTAGCAGTGGTTTACCTACTTCATGTCGCTGGCGAGTATTGTATTTTATTGATATTATAAAGATTGCCATTTTATTTCCAATTTCCGTTTTGGCTATTTGTCATTCAGTAACCTTTTCTAGATTACAATACAACCATAGATTCTGTCTTTTTTATAAATGGGGTTTAGTTCTTTCTTGTTTTCCTTTACTACATTCTGTAGGAGTTTATCTAGTTATATATATATATATATATATATATATATATATATATATATATATATATATATATATGCTATCAACACTGTGTCACCTGCATATCTAATGTTAATATTGTGGCCGCCAATAATAAATCCTGTAATGACTTCTAATTCTCTCCAGATTTCTTCATTGAAAAGAGACTGAATAAATAAAATGACACATCCTTGTCTTACGCCTTTCTAGTTTTATGCATTTACTGAATTCATTTTCTATCCACGTGCAGGAGGTTTGATATCAGTATAAGTTCTATATTATTCTATATATTAGGTTACTTATTTTTAACGTCAAAAACCGACATTATTTTTGCACCACCCTAATATAAGCATATATAAGATATATTCTCTATATAAGTTCTATATCATTCTATATATTCTATATATAAGTTCTATAGTATTCTATATATTCTATAAGTATATATAATATGTATTCTATAAGTTCTATATTAT
Source organism: Acanthosepion lycidas (assembly GCA_963932145.1). Classification (NCBI taxonomy): domain Eukaryota; kingdom Metazoa; phylum Mollusca; class Cephalopoda; order Sepiida; family Sepiidae; genus Acanthosepion; species Acanthosepion lycidas. The sequence goes on along the minus strand of OZ010578.1, from coordinate 115,641,733 downwards.
TCTATATATTTTATATATAAGTATATATAAGTATATTTGATATGTATTCTATATATAAGTTCTATATTATCCTATATATTCAATATATAAGCATAAATGATATGTATTCTATATATAAGTTCTATATTATCCTATATATTTATATATTTATATATAAGTATATATATATATATATATGTATTCTATATATAAGTATATATAATATATATTCTATATATAAGTTCTATATTATTCTATATATAAGTATATATAAGTATATATAATATATATTCTATATCTAAGTTTTATACTATTCTATATATTATATATATAATTATATATAATATATATTCTGTATATAAGTTCTATATGAATATATATTATTCTATATATTCTCTATATAATTATATATAATATGTATTCTATATATAAGTCATATTATTCTATATATTTTATATATAAGTATATATAAGTATATATACTTTGTATTCTATATATAAGTTCTGTATCATTCTAATAGTCTTCTCAAATAAATCAAGCTTAACTAGCACTTCTAGCAGTTATTTTTAACGTACCTTATCAAACCCTCTTGCATACATCTAGAAAACATAAGGATAATCTTTTTGTATCTGTATTGCTCTTCCTGATATCACGGTGAGCAAAAAAAACGCATTCTTTATTCGAGTATTTTAAACGGAAGCGCACTGGTTCTATTTCCGGTCTGATTCTGCTGAGTGTTCGGAATTTGGATGATGGGGTTTGTTATGTGGCTCATAAAGCTGATTGTCCGATTGGCATTGGTCCCTGGTTTCTTAGGTCGTGCTAGAAAAGGAATTTACTTAGTTATTCCGGTATAAAATCATCGTCGTAAATTTCATTTAGTATATCCATAATTTTCTCAATGCCGAAACCATATAAACATATCAGTATCTCTATTTCAGTTCTATCTATCTCCTGTTTCCTGTTTAAGATTCGGTTTCCGGTTTCTTTCTAAAGTTTTCTCTGTCACTCCCACTATCTCCTTGCGTCATAGTAGCATTATCGCCTTGTTCAGGATGAATTGATTAAAAAATATCTGGTCTTGCTGTGTTGTTCTTGCTCAATTTGTCCAATGCGCATTTCACCTCAGATTTTAATATTTCTATTGAGAATAAACTGTATACCACGTCTCATAAATTACATCCATTGTTTCACTGACGATACGAAAAATTACGACAATTTTAAATTCGTCGTAAATTTGAGTGCAAGGAGAATGAACAATTGTGATTACAACTTCCGCTTTTTTTAAAAAGATAATTGGTGCGAATAAATAAAATTTGAAGAAGGCGGAAAAAGACAACAATACAAAATGTTTCCGCTCTTTCAATTCTTTTTACTTTTGTCGATGAATAATTAAGGGAGATAATTAGCATTTACTTAGGCTTTTAGCAATGGAAAGAGAAAGAAATGAAAAAAAAATCAAGCAGATTGAAAAAGAGAAATAAATAAATAAATAAATTGTCGGTTTTCTCCTTTTTTCTTCTTTTTTCTTTGTTTTTTCATTGCTCTCTTTTCGTTATCATTATTATTTTATATTACTCGCTTGAAGACTGTCAAAAGCAAAAATATTGAGTATAAAAGAATGAATGAAAGAAAATGAAGAAAAAACAAAAGAAAAAAGAAAGAGGGAATGAAAGAAAGCAAAGAAAAAATGAAAGAAAGAAAAAGAAAGAATCAACTCGAAAAATAGAAAAAAGCAAAGAGGAGAAAGAAGAGGCAAAAACAATCGTTTATCTCAATACTAAATCACTTCCCATATATAGAATTTATAATATTTTCAACAAAATAAATAAGTGGAGGCTACTCTGTAATTAGCTAATCCCCAACTCAATTAGAATTAGCTTTAATTGTACTTCTACTAATCTCTAATCAGCAGGAGTCTAGTATTAAACGATTTTTGAACATAAATGCTTATAAGTGAGAATCATTGGATTTTTTGTAATAAGGTAGAGAAATATTTATGATGCATGTTCTCTTGTCTTTTTTTTCAATTTATCGCAATTTTGATATGTTTTTTTGGGGTTTTTTTTTCCCCCAAACTTTCGTTCATTGTCTTTTGGTAACCTGTCTGCAAAATAATTCTCTGTCTTTATTTTGTATACTTTTCTTTCCTTTCTCTCTTCTTCACCTCTCTATCTATCTATCTATCTATCTATCTATCTATCTATCTATCTATCTATCTATCTTTCATCCTTCACACTTTATATTAGATTGGTGCAAAAATAATGTCGTTTTTTGAGGTATTTTTAACGTCAAAAAACGACATTTTTACGTCATTATTTTTGCACCAACCTAATATTTTCCCAACTGCTTTTCATTGTTTTTTTTCATCTCCCTCTCACTTAATAATATTATTAGGTTTCTCGGTCAGATAACTTAACTGATTCCAGTAATGAGTTCGGTATCAGAAGAGACTAAACTCTGAATTAAGGTTGCAAAAACGCCAACTGCCGGACATGCAAAATGAACCGTTGATAATAATAATAATAACATTAATATAGATTAGTGTTGCTGTCCTTATTTATAATTGATGTGGATGATGATGATCATCATCATGACGAGGTGGAGGAATAAGAGGCGGAAGAGTGGGAGGAGGATGAGTTAGGAGGAAGTGGAAGAATCGCTTTTGATATTACGTCTTTGGGGATCACACTATCGTGATAATCGTCTTCCGGATGTTTCAACAATGCATTTCTTCCCGCTAATTCCATCAGAAATTTGTATTCATTTTTTTTTTCTGTTTCTTGTTAAAGAACCTTTCCAAGAAAACTCTGATTGAAATGGTAGAAGAGAGATAAGTGCCAAGAATGCACGCGCAAAAAAATGAAAACAAAAAAACAATGGAATTTCAATAAAAATAGAAAACAAATCTCAATTCTTTTTTTAACGTCGATTTGTATCCTTGAATCTCCATCGTATTCTTTTTTGTTTGTTTTTTTGTTTGCCTATTACTCATTTTTCTTCTTCTTCTTCTTCTTCTTCTTCTTCTTCTTCTTCTTCTTCTTCTTCTTCTTCTTCTTCTTCTTCGCGCAAAGCTATTTCTTTCTTTTTTTCTCTCCTTCCTTATTGCGTCTTGCATAGGACTTCTATCTTTTTATTCTCCATTTTTCCCCTTTCTCTCTTACAAATATTTACTGTGTTTGTTTCTTTTTTCTTCTTTTTCTGGCTTCCATATTGCTTTCCTTGTTTTTATTTTTCTTTCTTCTTCTCTGGTTGACCTTTATTCGAAATGTTTTCTTTCTATTATTTCTTTTTTGAAAACCTCTTTCTTCTTGTTCTTCTTGTTCTTCTTCTTCTTCACTTTCAACCTTTTCTCTTCCTCTTCTTCAATGTCGCAATCCTCCCTTTACTGTTGTCTGCTTTGTCTTCTCTCTTTCAAGTCGTGACAATCTCTGTCTTTTCCAGCTTCTTTTTCTCTGCATTTCTCCTTCACGCTTCTCCCATTCTTTCCCATTTTTCTCTCCTGAGCCATTGACGATTTCCTCTACCATTTTTTCATTAATCCTCTTCTTTTTATTTTAGCTCTGGACAACGTCCCTCTCTTCATTCCCTCCTCCATCCTCCGAACCATTTTTCTCTTGTCCCTTCTTCCTCCCCTGTTTTGCATTTAACACAACGTTCTCGCTTAACCCTCTTTATTTTCACATTTTACTTTTTTCTCTAGTTTCTCTTTTTTTCCTTCTTGTTTAAGTTCTTCCTCATTTATTCTCTTGATTATATCAGCCAATTTATCTATCTATCTAGCTAGCTAGCTAGCTAGCTATCGCAATCTATTCATATCTATCTATCTGGCATTCATTCTCTTCGTTATCTCTCTCTATTTCTCTCACTCAATCTCTCTCTCTCTCTCTCTATATATATATATATATATAGTTGTATGGATATAAGTTTGTAACCAAGGTTTCACTCTTTTCCGATTATTTTTTGATAATTGATTCTATTATATAGATTCAATTTACAAAAAATACAGCAGTTTCTCTGATGATCCCAAAAGCGTGAAATCCAGGGTCACAAATTCATATCCATAAAACTATATATATATATATATATATATGAGTTCTACTTGTATTCTATCCTCTTGGAATTTTTATTCAAAAATATACATGTATGTGTATGCACCTA
>OZ010578.1:115605093-115632593 GCA_963932145.1 Acanthosepion lycidas | reverse complement strand
TCTTAGAGAGTATAGCCTATACTGCTATTTAACCCATAGCTGGAACGAAAAGAGATGGATTCATAACTTTAGCAAGAGAATCGGTGTGAATGCCAAGGCAACACGTGAGGGTGGAATTTGAACTCGACATGTCGTTTCTGCTATCAGCAACAATAACAGTTAGCCTGCCAGAATATTCTCTCTGCTACATTTCATATTGAGGAAGGCTACGTGAAACCATCCTAACACCAACACACACATTTCTAGGGTTGAAAAAAAAGGACCTAAACTGATACGTTTATTGGAGAACATAGAAACAGAAAGAAAATAACCTTTGCTTCTTCCCTTTCCACGATCTCATTGCTAAGTAACTTCGAACTATTTGAAAAGCAGATTAGAATGAATCCAGAAATTTTACTGGGAGAAAATCGTCTGCATGCGGATAGAAAATATACAAAAATAGAAAAAGATATAAGACAAGGATACGTCTTGTCGCCGGACGTATTTGACCTTTACAATGAGACGATTCTGAGAGAATTATAAGTTCTACCAGGTTTACTTATTGGTAGCTACAGACTTAACAACGTATCTAGATGACACGGTGCGGATAGCAGACACAGAAAGAAAACTATAGTCATTTCTACACAAAGTAGTAAAGGAAAGCGAAAAGAATGGACTAAACATCAATTGCAGAAAGACAGAGCACAGTATTGATTACTCCCCGAGTAAAACTACTCTGCAACATCCTACTGTGACCAACGTGCTGTCGTGTGACTCATACGGGCCTCTTGAGACATAAGTAATCTTCTCCTGTCAAAAGGAAGATATTTGAGGCCTGCAGCCATAAAAACTGATAAACCAACACGATAATGATCATGCATAAGGTTCGATAGGCTATGAACCAAAACGACAATTATTAGGTTGGTGCAAAAATAATGACGTAATAATGTCGTTTTTTCATGTTAAAAATAGGTCAAAAACGACATTATTACGTCATTATTTTTGCACCAACTTAATATATGCAAAATGCTAAAAATGTGATTTGCATAATACGTACCACAGTGTATGGAAAATCTCATAAAAGCTATACGAAACTTTGCTCCGAAAAATCGAACGACATCTAATTTTGAAATAATGTGAATCATTAAAAACGAAAGAAAAAGGGAAATTAAAATTCTCCCCCCACAAAAAACAAACATAAAAATCCAAGAAAAAACACTATGAATAAAACATCTCAGAAGAAACACTATAAATAAAACATTACAGTAGAAATTCTATAAATAAAACATCCCAAAAGAAACTCTATAAATAAAACATCCCAGAAGATACACTATAAATAAAACATCCAACAAGAAACATTATAAATAAAACATCCCAAAAGAAACTCCATAAATAAAACACCCCAGAAAAAACTCTATAAATGAAACATCCCAAAAGAAACTCTATAAATAAAACATCCTAGAAGAAATTCTATAAATAAAACATCCCAGAAGAAACTCTATAAATAAAACATCCCAGAAAAAAAAAACATTATAAATAAAACATCCCAGAAGAAACTCTATAAATACATTTACGAGTGGGGGGGAGCATGAAAAGAGAAACGGGACATCAACAAAATGAACAAATGATAAGAAAACAAAATTAGACAAAACCAAGGAAAATATCAAATTCTGCCACTGTGGAAAAAAAATTATATGGTTGTTTAAAGTAGAAAGCCAGGTAAAGAGAAACGAAAGAATACATATCAATTTGAAAACTAATGTTTAAACAGCTATCGATAAAAATAGCACTTAAACATTATGACCTTGTCGTATAATATGCTAAACTTAGCAAGTATTTAATAAATAAGAAAAGTAGTCAATCTGAAAGTCAAACTTGTCATACATCGCAAGTCAGAAGACCAGATTCGGCTTTAAGTAAGCAAGAAGAGTAAATCATGCCAGATAATAGACTTCGCTTTTCCGGCGTACAACAAAGATGATCTGAAAAAGGTTAAAATCATGTATCAATCATTACGCCTAGGTAAAGATGCTGGGGAACATGAAAGAGACGGTCATACCAGCCATTATCAGAGTACTTTGAAAAAGACGGGTAAAATTAGAAATCTTGGGAAGAGTTGAGATTTTTCAATCAATAGATTTGTTGACAATACCTCGGATACTAAGGAGAATGCTGGAACATTGAGGAGACCTGTTGTCACTTAATCTCCATTATAAATCACCACTCAATATTCAATGAGTTAATAATAATAACAATAATAATAATAATAATAATAATGATAATAGTAATAATAATAATAATCTGATCTACATTATGCATGGCTCTTATGTCGTTCTGGCTTCACGGTAAACTACATTCGGCATTAAAGCCTCTGATCAGAAGATTGGACGTTTTAGGGAGTGTGGAACCACCTCGTAACTACTGTTGTTCCAGTGTCTACCCTGAACCGGGGTGATAGCACTTGTTACGGTCCCCGCTATGGGTAAATAATGAACCCAAAACAAAAATCAACTGTACATTTTTATAATAAAATGAGCAAAAGTACATATTTATAGCAACTTGACCAACAATATAGCAAATCAACAATCAATGCAACACTAAAGAAAAAAGTATAAAAATACATTTTTATATTAAAATAAAATACCAACAATATACTTTTATAAAAAAAATTATCAACAATAAATTTTTCTAGCGAAATTAGTAGTAATACATTTTGAAAAAAAATACCAACAATTCATTTTATGATCTGCAAACTATCTGGAAAACATAAATTTACTTTGAATGTATAGAATTATTTCCCAAATATCTGCAATTGAAAGCATAAAATTACGTAAAAACTATTTAGATTTCAGCATGAAGCAACCCGTAAAGATTGATATACCGCTCAGCAAAATCAACTGAAAACGACTCACCTGATATCTAACAAATTTGATCATTCATCCCGAAAATAGATTGATACACACCACTGCAAATAACCTAATCTGAGGAAAAATAAGAATACCCTGTCACTCCAGTAGGCCTAAAACTGACTGTATGGTGAAAGAAAGGTTACTAAAGCAGTTGTTTCACTTAATTGGGAAAGAGTGTTTTGCTGGGGGGGGGGGTGTTTTTTTTAAGCATTCAACCCCAAGCGAGGCAGGAGGCCACTAGGACGCAAAGAGTTTCAGAGTTGGAGCGAGAATAAAGAGGAGTGATCGAGGAAAGGATGAAGAGACGGTTAGGGGATAGATCGGGGCATCTGGAGACGTTGATTGACGTTACATTTGAATAGTTGGAGATTATAGCTTTCAGGAAAACAAGAAATGGGGAGGGAGTTCCACAGGCGAGAAGTGCGAGACATGAAGCTATTGGAGTAGAAGAGACGGCTACATTTAACAGTTTCGACAGTGAAAGGGTCAGAGCGAGATGCCAGCCTAGTTGAACGCTTAAATTCACGAAGTCTGGGAACCAGCGAAAGCAGCTCATCGGAGCAGTTACCGTGAAAGTATTTGTAAAAACGACAGAGGGAGGCGACGGCACGTCCGTGAGAGAGTGACTGCAGACGAGATGCCAAATCAGGGCCAATTACATTGCATATCTGTCTTTGGATTTTATCAAGGACCTTGAGACAATTAGAAGGGCCTCCAGACTATATATGGCAGCAATACTCCATGCAAGGGAGAATGGTTGATTTGTAGATTTGAAGGATCAACTCCGGTGAGAAAAATTTCCTGGCGTGGCAACTTTTCTAGCGGTGAACAAAACTATTGACTCAATGTATTCGTTCCATGGAATTTTTTTTCAAAAAATATATTGCTGGTATTTTTACTATAAAGATGAATTTTTATATTTTCATAAGGACTTGATCCAGTTTGTGGGTTAACTGCTTGCCCATAATTGGGATCCTGACAGGTGCTACCACCCAACTATTACTTCAAAAGCTGTGAATTTCATCATCCCAATTCATAGCTAATAAAGAAAACATATCTGTGAGAGGCCTTGATTGTTGGTATCCTGAAGGAGATGGCATCTAAAACAAAGTGTGAGTTATATTACAGGATATATGGGGCTATGTAACAATGAATAGCATCCTTTCCAAGCGAAGAAAAACTCAAAATTCGTAACCATGGAAAAAACAACAATGAACCACTTTCTTATCTTTCTTAAGATATCATCCCAACTCATAGACAGTAAAGAAAAGGAAAGCCATAATCGCTTACGTTCTAATGGGAAGTAGCATTTTTAAAATGTTTGGCCTTCTTTAAACGCCCCTTATGACCTTGCGAAATCATGCTAAATATTTTAACTATGTCAAAATAAATAGTTTAAGGATAAATAGAAAAGTTATTTCGTTCATTGTAACAAAGCCCAGGAAGTTTTAATCATCTCCTATAATCAGCGTAGTTCTGTAAAAGAACGGAACAAAGGTTAATAGATTTTCACAAAGTGAATTTTACGCCTGCACTGGGTACCCTATACTTGTAGAGTTGCACCAAACACTGATCGCTTTCTTTTTTACGGCTTATCAACACTTTATGGGTTACCTAAAGCCGAAACATTTTTTTGCGATGGAATATTGTACTAACAATATTTTTTTAGAATAACAATGATTTTCCAGATACACATATTACTATTTAACCAATAGCTGGGGGAGATGCAATTATACATTTTCCTACTGGTATTTTCGCAACGAATCTGACTGAAATTCGAACAGCTTTCCAATTTTCTCAGTTCGAACCGCTATTCATTGCACCAACCGCACATCCAGTGAGAACACTGAAGCTAAACATTTGTTGCACATTGCTCAACGACAAGCACGCAGGAAAAATTAAAAGTTTAGTTTAATCTGCCACAAGGCCACATTGGTTGAACACCCAGTGGATCTCAAAGCAACTACACGTAAGAATCTTAAAGTACACATTCTAGCTTTGTATATCAGAATACATAAATAAATGGGGCGTCCTATACAAAAAAATAAACAAACAACGATCAGCTTGTTAACCATCACTGTGCAGATGTTATGTAAAAAGGTTTGGCGTAGGCGTGCAAAAAAAAAAAAAGAATCTTGTGCCTGACTAAACTAAAATGGAATCAAATTCATAAGAGAACAGACCAAAAAAATAGCTTTTATTATTTTTACTAATCTCTACCCACTTCAAGGCCGAAGGGCCACTCTAGGTAGAGGGATGAAGGAGGATGTTGAAAGTAAATAACAGTTGATCCCAGGCTTTAAGAAGTTAAGATTGTAGTGATTGGGGAAGCCTCCTATCAGCAAAGTACTGGTTCTTGGGAAGAAATTGTCCCGATAGAATTACTTCCTTACCAGCAGAATACGAAAGGAATTATTATGTTTCGACTCTGTATATGTGCCGTGGAATGCAGCACGTTGCAACCTATTTCCTTCGAAATAGCGATAGATTAGCGAGAGGCTTCCAATGTTTCGTCTGTGGCAAAAGGGGTGGTAGAGTTAACGATAATCCCTCACAAGTCCGCGTAAAAGCTTTTAGAGCCCTCTCAACCTTGGAAGTTTGGATTAGGCACCTAACAACCCAATACTTCCCTTTTGGTCTGATCTGACTCATGCAACGATAGAGCATACCAGGAGGAGCCAGATACTTTCTGGAGCTATGGATCGAGTTCTGGGCTGAACTCGAAACTTAATAGACGTTCAAAATAAGTATCCTCATTGAGAGTACAACTATTCATCGTGACAGGAGTAATTTCGGGGTCTGCTCGGTGTTGACGAAATGGTACTTGCTTTGATTTGAATGTAATGAATGCTACAAGTCAGTTGTTCCCATTGAGCTGTTAGAGCAAAATCAAACGAGAGATCAGCTTCCGGGCTCTGGCCATCTCGATTTTATCAATTATTGGGGCTATGATTGCACTGTAATAGCGAGACGACCAATGCGAATCGAAGTCACAAGATCATTGATCTACACGTTTCTAAATAGGTATCTGTTTATCGCGCGGGATGGAGGTAGCGTTCTCTTTGGTCGTAATTCAGTTCTTTGGTGATAAGACTAAGAGGTGCGTACCTGGGCGATGGTATATGGAGGAATTTCTCGAATCGTACCGATAATATTAGCTATAAACGACAATGAAAGTAAGACTTGTACAACGGAAAAGGTAACTTCACTTGAGAGAGATTGAATACTTGGTCAAGAGAAGGGGAATGTCTAATTTGGACTCAAAACCGGCACTGAAAAATTATCTATCAACCAAAAAAAATTCAGCGAAACCGGATGAAAACTGTGGAAATGCATAAATAACATCCGATCACACACATACACTCACATATACATACATATGTTGACCATGTTTACCATAGTCTATGAATATAGAATACAGCGCAGTACGTAATCTGTTCAATGAAACAACGTTAAAGATTAACACTCGCGTATCAGACACTCTACTGAATCTGACTATATCGCCAATTGCCTGAAAATTAAAAGCGAGAAATAATTAAGGCGAGAAGAAGCTATCACGAAAAGACATACTGAGCGATGTTATTTTTTTTTTAACAAAGAAAAGTGGTAAAGGTTTTATTTTCATTTGCGAAAAAACAGTATTTTTTTCGCGGAAGATAGGAAATTCGTAAGACCACGGATCTGTCGGAATTAATTTATGACGCGGCGAAAGAAGATAGCAATCTGCCCATGGCAATAAGGAAAATTTCAAATTGGTCAAGTGGTCTACGAAACAGAAGCTGGGAGATAATTGTAATCAGGTCACGTACTGACTGAGAAAAACGTCAGCTGGGCCACCCAAGGAAAAGGGAAGAATAAACCATTAACTATCTTTCGGGGATATCATTTGGTTTTGGGAAAAACACCTGTTTTATGTTCAGACTTAGCCATGATAAGAGTTTGTTTCCTGGACAAATTGTGGCGACGGAAGTACGTAGGCATTGAGGAAACAAAGAGATTCACTTGATCAACCCCGATGATTATTTGACGAAAATCTCGTTGACAAATTCTAGACGACCATCGGTTAAGATAGAGATTAGGGACCACACTACGAGTCGCTGGAGGTCTGCTTGGGGAAGAGAAAGAAAGAAAAAAAAGCAAGATAATTTTTTTTTCTTGAGCGATACTTTTAAACTGAGGCCAGTCTAGCCACACCCACGCTGCTGAGCGTTCATTGGCTGAGTGGTGGCGTGAGCGGTAGGCGAAGGTAAACATATGAGAAGGAGGGGAGGCCTGTTGACGCCTCTGAGGTGATTGGTGTGAGATACCACTATGAGAAAGAAGGGAACCCTGTTCACGCCCCTGAGGGGATTGGTGTGAGATACCAATATGAGAAAGGAGGAATTTGGGAGGACGAATCCCTTAAGAACACCACTGGAGCAGAAAGTAATGGACTTCCAAAAATGGAAAGTAATAAATTTTTCCTGTCCGAAAACAAAGAAAATCCTTATTGTGGATTTAGAATTATCGAGGAACTCAAACCCCGACAAGCCCACACCCGGTTTTGGTCGGCGTCCATATAAGCAGAGTCGCAGCGAGAGAGCCAGTTAATTGCATTTGGAGTTGGAGAGACGCAAACGCAGACAGAGTTGAGCTGTGAGCTCTGAGACCAGCATCGCAGGAAGCTGACTGAAGATCCAAGCATCCCGACTTCGACCTCAAACCAAGAACAATTTATTTTTGAAGAATGCCTTAGACTCACACCACCAAAACAAGTTTTGCGAATATCGCCTGAAGACACCAAAAACCAGTTATCGAAAAACAACTTAAGATATTAAGACTCGCCTAACAATCGCAAAGTGTCACGAATCCATATTAGCGGTTTGGGAGAAAGACGCAGTCCTGTATTCAGCAACCATATATAAAAATATTAGTTATTCTTTTTTTAACACATTTGAAATTTTCGAGTTGTTACTTTATTTTCTTTTACATATAATTGTGCGATGTCACTTTTGTTCGGACCCGGCTTGCATTACGGCCCGGCGACTGATTGATTTCGTCTACCTAAGATCAAATTACAACGTGGGTAGGTGAGACTATAAGTCAAAGCAGTTACTTCGGTAACCAGACCTTGGAGGCGAGCTGGGAACAACAAAGCTGATACCGAATCTAACCAGATTCCCATCCGAATCAGCCAAGGGTTAGAACGTCACATTTGGTGTCGCGACCAATACCAAGTCACATTGGTCGTCACAGGATAGCACGGGGCAGAGACAACCCGGAGGTGACGTCACAAATACCACCAGCATCTGTTCCGTAATTCTTTAGTCTTTGATATCAAAGGCTGGCTGTGATATTTAGCCACCCCCCGCGAGGGTTACATGTGGCACCAAGCCGGGATTAACGTGGGATCTCCGAGCCTGTAGGCTCGGCCAAAAATATTCCCTATTCGGACGCGTATAAACAGGTTCAGGGGCAGTCAACCTCCCGGAACGAGATTCTGCCCTTCGGCTGAGCCTCGTCTGGGTTATCAAAGGCTGGCAGTGAGTATTCGGGAAAAACATGTCCGCCTTTATACACGTCACATTGAATATTTTGAGCCTTTTGATTGGTTAACTCTTCTATTGGTGAACTATAAAATGAGTCAGCTCATTTTGGCTGCCTCACTAGGACACCGGGGTACCCAAAAATTCCAAGAACATGCATACACCCACATTTTGACAATTATAGATATAGATAATTTTATTGTAATAATTTAAAGTGATGGAGAGAAAAAACAAAGAATCTAATTTTAATTTTTCTTAAAGTTTTATGAAGGATATATATATATCCAACGACAGATAATAAATATTAAAACGTTGCTGAGGGTTATAATGGACAGGAAGTAGTGGAGAGCTATAGTCGACAACAATTTGGACTCAAAACCGAGACTGAAGCATTATCTATCAAGCAAAAAAAAAAATGATCGATATCGGATGAAAACTGTGGAAACGCATAAACAACATCCGATCACACACACGCATACATATACACACATTTTGAGAATCATAGATATAGATAGATATTTATGTTACGTGTTTTAGAAACTAAAAAGAACAAATTAACGATTAGGTAAGCAAAAACATTAGAAAGCAAGACAAATTACAAAATAGTCGTACATAAATAAACACAAATATCGAAAAAAAAAATTAATTTAGGCAAAAAAGATAGCAGAAAGTAAAAATGAAAATATAAATCGTGATTTAAGCCACAAAACTCGGAGATTATGCTGTCATTATAAAATCAAATAATTTATATTACTATTTTGACAGTATTAACATCTAAATAATCAATTGATAAAAAAAAATGTACGAGAGTAGACAACGCAAAGTTGATGAATATAGTTTTAGGTAAGAATGTTTAGTTAGCTGAAAACGGCTTTATGAAGAGCGGCGTCTGTCTTTCATTCTTTTTTGTTGTACTTTTCATAGATTTATATCGAAAGCTTTGATGATTGCGCATAGATTTTTTTTATTCATTTGCAAAAATGATGGAAAAGGCACAAAACTAATCCATACAGAGTTGTTAGTATTCGAAAAGTACGAAAAACAAAATGAAAAGGAGACAATCGATGCATGTCTGAGGCCCATAAATAAAGTAAACCTATCCGTTCAGTCATGGAAGATATATTAATATCGCTTTTGGCCTTTCATACACCAGGACACAGGCATCATCCAAGATGAATGTTTTTTTAAAAAAAAACATTCCTACGATGATTGGTTAGGAAATTTACGAACAGAATTATATACTAACAAAAAGGGGCGCTGAAAACTTTTCCTTCTGTGTTTCCCTAAAATCTGTATTTCAATGAACAAATATTATAATATGTTATCGAAGGGCGAAAGAAATTTGAGAAAAGATGTTTCACATGTATTGAACTTCGACATGAATTTAGGAAACATCAGATAAGATACAAGTCTGTAGCTTATATTTCTTGATCAAGACTAGAACATATCAATACATATACATATATATATATATATATATATATATATATATATTGATAATTATTATAGGAGATGGAAAAGTCTCACACGAAAATCCTGAGGTATATTGTCTGCTTCGGCTGTGGCATTTATTTGCACTGACTGAGTGTATCAGTAGTTCCGAAAAGTGTGCATCGTTCTGCACAAGCCTTCACCACTTTAATCAAATCCCTTGTGTGGGGTTTTCCGGTGGCTTACCTTGATTCGTTCATTCTTATAGATCAATGCGTTTTAGTGGACTCAGCAGTTTTCAATCTGCTTGTCTGAATCATCTTCAAGAAGCGAGAGCAAGATCTAAAAGATCAGCCAATCTAACAGTGATCTCATCTCACAATCTTCACTCTTGCTTCATATGCGGCCTCCTTTGTAAATCACTAGCGGGTCTTAAGTGCCACTTAAGATTATCGCTCAAAATTTCATAACTGAATCAATTAAGCTGTCAGATCCTCATACGTCGAAACCGACGGGAGAGTATATTATTATTATTTTATATATATAATTATCAATATATATATATATATATATATATATATATATATATATATATATATATATATATATATATATATAATTATTAATATATATATATATAGTGTGTGTATGTGTGTGTGTGTTTTGGGCACCAGATCATTATTTAAATATATATTGTTAAATATAAAAGATAATGAATGTATGTTATGTTTGATAATGGGCCGTTCTAATGTTCGAATATTTACTTTAACATCGAGCTAAAATAAAGATTCCATATCTTTTTATTGTGCTCTTCCTTGATCTCAGCTTTACACATTCTGCACTCATAAGATGGCACATGTAATAAAATAGCAAGTATAATATTGTTAAAATTGTATGTCAAACTGAAAAAGAATTTCTTGTGACACGTTTTGTCCATTAGGGCTTCATCGAACTAAATGTCTTATGTTGGTGCGACTGCACATGCGCACGAACTAGGAATGCTGGGAAATTGCATCCCTAAGCATTTACATGATGAGGAGAAATACATTGAAAACACTTTCAAGTATCTTCACTACACTAATTATTTTATATTTAATGCGAGACAAAAGGCTCATAAAATATTCCAAAACAGAAAAAAGGCATGTCGACAAACCTAATGAATCAAAAAATATATTGTTTTACCAACTAACTCTATCACATCTTCAATTGGAATGAATCTATCTATACACAACATGCAATTTCTTCCTACTACATTTAATACAATAAATGACTTAGTTAATACTAAACAAAACAATAATCTACAACTTGAAGGAGGAATTTACTCGATCGCCTGTAATAACTGCCACAAAAAATACATAAGAGAAACCTCAAGGAATCTAAATAAGAAATTATATGAACACAAAAGGGATATTTTATAAAACAATACATAAAATGAGTTGGTTGACCACCGTAACAAGACTGACCATAATTTGAGATTGAAAAATGCTACTCTAATTCACTAACAATTCACTACGACGAAAATATCTCGAGAGTGCCTTGATCGCGAGGTCATATACAGGAGGTTTGTGCCAGGTATCTTAAAATATTTCACCATTCCTGGCAGAATTTCTATTAATACAGTGTTGGATATCCAAAAACAAAAGGGATGGAAAGAAAAAGAAAATGAATCTAAATGAAATCGGCTATATAAAAAAAATATCAAAGTTCCCAACATTCGTCGTTTGTGCGCATGTGTAGTCGCAACAACATAGCAAATTTAGTCCGACGAAGTCATACAGGACAAAGGGTGACATAAAAAAAACTTTTTCTACTTGGTCATACACACACACACACGCAAGTATATATATATATATATATATATATATATATATGCACGTTTCATTGTCAACAAGTATGTTACGAATGGTGACAATTCTAATATAATTGCATCATCTACATGCAAAACAAGGCTAAAAATAATGGAATATTAATAAATAAATATTAATAAAAACAAAAAAACAACACTTAATAATATTAACTTTGGACATGGACACAATATCTTTACCGTGTTTTGAAAAATGAAAACATTTTACAGAACATACATACAACAAACTATTTCTTATTTTAACAGTTAAAATATAATCCTTGAAAATGGCTAAATGTATAGCCGAAAGCGCTCGGATAAAAAGAACATTCGGACAGGTTTTACATAATTTATCATCCGAAAAGAAAAAAAAATGTAGAAAAAACTAAATAAAAGCACCTTGTCCGTCGTATTCAATGAAAAGTGCATGAAAGAAGGATTGCTGCCTAAATACACACACACACACACATATATATATGTATGTGTGTGTGTGTGTGTGTTCCTTTAGACTCTCCTGGTCAGTATAGCGCCACAGATTTACCATGCATGGATCGGAAACTTGGACATTATCTGCTCGTCTTGAAAGACAACTGGATGGAACATATGCAAATCTACTTAGAAAAAATCCAGGACAGTCAGTTGGAGATCCCATACAACGTTTAACACAATTTACGGAGAACTGAAGCCAATCTCTCTTAAGCTCAGACAGAAACGATTACAGTTTACTGGCCACTGCGACCGAGTAGGCAAGGAAATCGTCTGACAAAAACTGGCTTTCCCAGATACCATAGCTCGAGATTCAGAGTTGGTCATTGGGGATCTGGGGACAGCAATTTAGGACCAATCAGTGTGAATAAGGACTGTCAGTGCAGTTCCGACGAATCATACGGAGGTCAAAGGATGTTGATGCTGAAGGTGTTGCATTTGTTTCATTACGTGTCTTACGCCCAAATCTTATTGAATTCAGAGCATCTCTTCTTGACTGATTGCCAAGCAGAGCTAGATAATCCAGTCAACCCTTCTGTTAAACTCTAGCTGGGGAGAAGAGATGGAGTCATATCTTTCTCAAGGATATTTGTGCGTAAGCAAATGCAATGAACTGGAATCTGTGCCGATATTCTACAAGCACACCATATATATATATATATACCTATACTGATGTTTAATTTATAGACACAATAAGAGACAGGCAATCATAACCGGGATAATTTATTTTCCATTTTCATGGTGCCATTCGACGCACTCGCATAACTCAAATCGATATTTTGGAATCATGCAACAAAGAATCGTCGAGCCTCGTCTACGAATAAGCACATTATTCACCCGGCAACTGTCTTGAACTCGTGATGCAAGAAATTGCTATCTTGACCGTTGGCATTATTATTCCACTATTGCATGCTACCTTCGTCAGTGAGTAAAAGACTGACATCATCCTCTACTTCTCCTATATCCCGCGATCACAGCTCTCCACACCTTCCTCTCTTAGAAACGTTCGTCTTTTTGACTTCCCTCCCATCCACTACCGTTCCACCATCCATTAATACGAGCTTGTTAGATTGGTGGCCCCACTCCCTCCCACTTTTGCCTTTGATACGTCCTGTGTGCGTCAAATTCTCTAAAACCTCTTTTATCATTACGTGTCTAAGAAATTTCAGTTCCTTTCTGCTTCTGTATGTTTGTGTGTGAGTGTAACTGTAGAATTTAAATACATTTTCTGAAATCATTCTTGTAGAAGATAAAAGTGATCCAAATAATCCAATGCACAATGTTGACGTTCGATAATGTAATAATATTCGATAAGTAATGAACGCTTTTACTTATATTTTAATAATAATATAAATAATACGTGTGTATATATATATATATATATATATATATATATATATATATATATATATATACTGGGTGTAACAGAAACATTGTTCAAATCGTGTAAAAGCAAAATTATCCATTTGTTAGATTGTTATTTTGTTATATATATATATATATATATATATATATATATATATTACCGGATCATTTTGCAACTTATTCAAGATAATCTTAGTCCTCTCTAACCTTCTAGCTTTCTGTCGTCGAGTAACAAGTTGCCTCCGAGGTTTCATGTACGATTTCATTTTCAAATTTTTTTCACTGCTCTTTGGACTGTAATATCTGAAACTCCTCTCTCACGTGCCAAATGTCTTATGTATTGAGTTGGATCTTTTCTAATTGAACTCTTTAAGATGAAATGATGATCCCTCTTCCTGTTGTGACCTCCTGATCCAGTGTTCCTCTATACTGTTCCTTCTTTTTTAAACTTATTCACCGTTCTCTTGATGTTTCTTGAATGAACTTGGAAGATGGAAGCCAGGGTATGAATGTTGGTACCATTACTGAAGGACTGATATTTTCCTCTCACTATTGTTCATTTCGGAAGACCGTTGGGCTGACACAAAACAATTTTAACCTGTTCTCTTTTTAGCTGAATAACTCAAAGGGTTTTTCAGATTTTCAAATCTGGAAAAAAGAAACTCAATTAGTTTTGTGGATTTTAGATATTAAAAATGTTTTGGGACAGACAATTATGCTGCTACACGATTTGGACAATTGCTGTTACAACCGGTATATAGTTTGTCTTTTTCTCTAGATGAGTTTCGAAGTATCTTACCATTGATATTACAGATCAGTAGATAGATAGATAGATAGATAGATAGATAGATAGATAGATAGATAAGTAAACTTGAGGATTCATAAATATATAAATCAATTGGGAAAATGTCTACCTTGACATGGTTTGCCGATGAACGGGCAAAAGTATCTAATTTCAAAAGAACAAAATCTGTGATAATGAACAAAACGCAATCCCCGCTAAGCGGCTGATCGACCGACTGTTACTTTAATTCGATCGTTATAGAAATTAGATTCTCAATAATTTCAGTTCAGTTCTTATTTTTTTAATTATTTTTCGATTGATCGACGCTTTGTCTCAACTTTGTTTCAAGGTCTTTAAACAAAGCAGTCTCTACTTATCAGTCAAAAAAGATTTGTTTGACGACGTTTTTTTCCTATTTCTTGGATCGCTCCAGGCAGATATATGCTAAAATTTCAGATTATGTTATGGGACCTTACCCATAATAACATAATGGACTATTCCATACGTAATAAATACTGCACCTCAAAAGGAGGCAGAGAGTTATGTCCGAAGTCGGGCGACCGGCTGATCGGCTGATAGGTTTAACTCTCTGTCTTAGAACCCGAACGAGTCTACGCCGAAGGGCAGAGTCACTTTCGGGGAGGTAAACCGATCCTGAACTCGTGTATACGGGTTCAAAGGGCATATTTTTAGTCGAGCCCACGGGCTCGGAGTTACCACATTAAACCGGCCTTGTGCCACATGATGCCCTCGTGGGGGGGGGACTAAATACTGTTCAGTCTGAAGTCTGGAGTGAAGTCCGTCAGGAGTCAGTTAGTCGAGTCAGAGGCAGTCCGAAACAGAGTCGTGTTCAGACAATTACTACTAAACCTGATTGTTCGTACTAACACTTTCTACTTCTCTGTACATATTCCTGTTTGTAATATATCTGTGTTATTCCATGTCCGTGTTCGAGTTCTTCTTTATTGGTTCTACCTTGGACTATCACCATGGTACAAGGAACCGGACCATAACAGAATATTTATGCAAACGAACAATATGAATAAAGACAAAAGGCTAAGATAAGTTTTCTTTTGGTCTTTATTCCATTAGATAAATATAGTGATTTACTAAGGATAACCTATGATGTACCACAATGCCTAAAGCCGAAAGCACCAAGTGAGGATCGAACTCACCGCTCAGTCGTAATTGATCTAGCAAGACAAGTTCGCTAACCATTACACTACCACGGCGTTCCCTGGATTTACCTTCACCCCCCCCCCCCACGCCAATGAGACAGATAGTGACATCAGGTCGGTTTTTAACGTGGGAACCCGAGCGTTTCCACTGGTTCAACGTGGTCCAAGTTGGTCTTAGCTTGTCTAAGCTGCTCATAGCTTGTGTAAGCTAGCCATAGCCGATCATACCACCGCTACGAACAGATGTTATGCAATGGAAAGGGTGGGGCAACGCGAATGACGGGAGGAGGCTTCTAGCAAGGAACATATACTACATCCGCCGTATCTACTTCGACGGGAAAAACCCTTTTTCTCCTCTACCCCTACCGCAAGGAGAGCCCCACACGACAGAGTACCTATTCTTTACTAAGTATAGCTTAGATGTGGCACAAGGCCGAAATTAGAAAGCACCCAGAATTGAATTCATTAAACAATCGTAACAAATCTAGCCAGACAAGCTTGTTATCCATTACACCTCGTCAAAGTGACTGCAACGAGGTATTTATAAGCATAAATGAATGCTTCTATATTTTCTGTTGAAATTTATGAAAGCCTTTTTATTAAAACAATTTTTTTTTACTCCTGTGCCAGTGAAGACTTCTGGGGTTATTGGCCCTCTTTCGATGTCGTTCCTTCGGAGGATTGGCACGATGGCGTCTCGATTAAGGGACGAGCCTCGCAAAACGGATTGGCTCTTGCAGCGTGTCTTACTGGCGATGTTTCGAGATAATGCTTTCTTCATCATTGTGGCTGGCAGAGGATAGTAAAAAAAATTGTCCAAACTTTCTGTCAATGAATAAATTTTTAATATTTCAAATAGGTTGGTTTCTCAAGTCCAGTAACACTTATCGCTCTTTGCAATATTGATGGAGGCTCCCTTCGTAACTGTTTCATTTAACGTAGAATGTCAACATCTTGTAGCATTATTTTCTTTTGAGTTACATATGATAGAAATTTCAGAAGTTTTGGATTTTTTGGTCGGATATTATGAGGCGGATCGGTGAAGAGTGTCCCTCATTATTGCAATAAAGAAATGAAGAACCATTAAGGATCTAGTGTCATTGAGTTTGGGGTATATGTCTGGAGATTGTGTTACTCGTCTGGATTCAATTAAGAGAATTATGAATTATATGGTGGTGAGGTGAGCTAACCAAAATATACCATAATTTTAAACAACACGAGAAAGCGTCAGAACATAACAGTGGAAATGTTTTAATAAAAAAATACCAAATATTACATGGAACTATTCTTTGAACGAGGATAATTCTTCATTTTAAACAGAGCGCGGATGATGTTTTTATAAAACAACAAAGATTATTCCGAATACTTCCCGGAATACTGACGATGGTTCGCCGTAGTAGGTCAGGCAATACTACTAATTCTTTTAATAATTTCAAAATTATTCATTTTAATTGAAGTGAATTTAGTCTATTCCGGCTTTTACTTTGTTTTTTTAGAACTGTTATAAATAATCAAGAGTGGTCTCCCCTCGTTTTGTTACTCTCATCTTTGAGAGAGCTATTTCTGTTTACTGGGACTATAAAAGGACACTATACGCGAACCTTGTAATCTGAGATGAATAAAGCTATCTTAAAGCATACCCCTGCGTAATTCTGTCATTCCAAGAACTTTTAATATGAGCTCTTTTCAATTTTCATGCAAGCATAGGACGTTAATTTAATCTCTGTTTCACAGTCGTGGAGCGTTTTGACTTTACGAAGTAAATGGTCATACTGGCACTGTCGCCTCATTCGGTCTTGGGAAATTTTAAAAAAAGGTGGGTGCGTACGTAGTACATGGCCAACAAAAAAAAATAAAAAAATGTCACTGTTAGCTTTACTTTCGTCTAAGAAATCACGTGAATGTTAGTTCTTGTCTCTTGTATGTCTGTCTTTGACTAAAGAACACAGAAGTCAAAAACGGTCTGATAGAAAAAAAGAGAAGCGAAAACAAAACGTGGAATAGCGTAAAACGCTTAATCTTAAAACTTAATTTATGCTTCCTGTTGTTATCTAACCTGATGTTCGATAAAGCTGCCACGCTGATTTCAAAACTGGTATGGAAAGAAAGCAGGCCTAATCGTAACACAAGCTTTAAACAATTTCCAATATTTCCACAACGACGGAAAATTATTGACTAAAGCTATTATAAACATCTGGGAAACATTTCTTTTAAGTTTTCTTTTCTATAATTACGTTTCCTTTTTAATTGAAAGGGAAGAAGGAATCTTCGCGCGAAAAAATTTGGAATCAATATGGCGGTAGGCAATTCCCTGTCCGTCTTGCTAACGATCATTGGGCGGTAAGTGAGGGAGTGATATTTGCAATTACTATCCGTGTCTGAGTAGCAGTTATTAATTTTAAAGAGGTGCGGCGTCAAGTAGATAAGATAATAGATATTGGGTTGGTTCCCGCTCGAATAGGATAAAGATGAGATTAAAACTCTATTTGCACTTATGTAGTCGCTTGGGTTGATTCTTTCTTAACACTGAATGAGGCCGCCATATTTAATCTTGTCGCTATCATCGCCGTTACTATGTCGGCTGTTTTGTTTTATTTATTACTAGCTTAAAAGCCGAATAATGGATAGCGGCTGGGATTGAGGAATCGGACAGCCGAGTTCGAATTCCAGCCTGATTCATTACATTCATTTACGTGCTACTACCGTTAGCTTCTCCGTCCCCCCGCCCTCATCTATGGGTAAATAGCAGAACAAACTGGGTTCTATAGTCTCGGATGGCAACCGGTCTAGAAGAAGAAAAACTCTGAATTCAAAAGTGTATGTAGCCCTGACGTAGCACATACTATACAGCTAAAGAAAGGATCGTTCCTACTGACTTGGTGATCCCGACTACGGTCGACCAAGATGGAGAGATGGAAAAGCCGAACTCCCTTCGGACTTTTCAGCTAGATCTTGCGTAGTGCTAATTTGGCCGCCAGCCTAAAACTAAAGGAACCTTTAGTAAAGCTTAGAAAAAGCAATGATAATTTTGAAGAAATAAATTTGAATTTTTCAATTGACTCCATTTTAATTCTGATTCGACATATAAGTCTATTTTCACCCAAAAGATCGATTTGGACCGAAGCTCCAATTCAAGCCGAAAATTGAGTTTTTCAATTGATTTGAGTTCTTGAAACCACAAACTCTGCAGAACTTCAAAACTTCACGGAACGTCTCACATTAACTTTGATTCCTTGGTATTTTGAAGAAATAAAATTGATTTCCTCAATTCACAAAATTTTAAACTGAATTTAAAACGAACTTTTTTTTTTAATTGACAGAGTTTTTGTGTTACTTTAAACTTGATATAAATTTAAAACTTTAAAATCTCGAATATTTTTTCGGTTATTTTAAAATTTGAAGTTTTAAATGTTCCCTCCTCATCCAGACACAAATCCCAATACTGGATGTTCAAGCACCAGATTAAGGACAGATTTTCAATCCCGGGATAATCCTGATTCCAAAAAGATGTATGGTAAGTGTGGCCTGAGTTAGAGGAGTTTCAAACGCACGGGCGGACAGACAAAATTTGCTTTTTTTATTATTTATTTATTTACTAAACATTATTACACCACCATGGAGTTCCCGAGATTTACCTTGACCCCACCCTCCACGCCATAGAGAAAAGAAAGCAATACCCTTAGTAATATACAGTTTCAACATTATCAAATAGAAGGTGAACGACATTAAAAGATCGAACGCCAAGACCAGAAACATGCTTACCAAATGAGGAGCCACCACTCGAAATCAGATGTTGATAGGCTGTACGTACCAAGGACTTTAGGAGGCCGAGGTCTAATCCAACTTGAACTAACTCTAAAATCTACAAAGATCAGATACGAAGTATAACTTGATGAGCATCGGGCTGAAAGCTGGGACAGAAGGCTTAATGATTGCAGCTCAGGACCAAAGCCTCGCAACCAGATCCTATCACTGCCGCATAAACAAGGATGGAACTAACCCGAAATGAAGGATCTGCGGAAAATATGATGAAACTCCCGGCAATATTTCGTTTAGCCAAAATAACGATGTAACTATCCTCTGGGACATGACAATTCAAATTGACAGGAAAATAAATGTCAAAATCCCTGATATTATCTTTAAAAAAACAAGAAATTCAGAAATTGTATGCTTATTGATATAGCAGTACCATCTGAAACTCTATCAATAGTAACCAGAGCTCTTGGCCACGTGAGAAAACAAATGGGCAATTTTACTAACAGTGTCCCATACAAGTTGCCTAAAAGACCGCCCTACTAGGAATATCCCTTATACTTATAAAAGTGCTAACAGTCAAATGACAATTCTCCTATAGGGTCTAAGAACCATATTTAAGACCCGGATCTACAGGATACTGTTGTGGTAAACCCTCCTACAGTAGAATGAACTCTTGCTCCTCTCATAAATACTAATTGCGAGACTTCCTAAGGCAGCTATTGAGCAGTCTCTGACTGTTTGCGGGTTCTGTTGAACTCTCTGCAGAGAGGAACCCGGACGAAGCTTTGCCGAAGTTAAATATCGTCGTTGGGCAGCTTGTTCAACCTACCTTCGTCTTCTGTGTCTTTCTTTTCTGGTCCTTAAACAGACCACAATAGATACAAAGCAGGAAACATAACTTACAATAATAATAATAACAGTACTCTAGAAGCAACTATGGTTAGCAAGCACCATTACTGTCTTGACCGGTAATATAAAAGAATTTATTGTAGGAATGTAGTCGAAACGTTCGGTACCAGTTAATCAGTCATAGCATATATATATATACAGTATATAGACTGTATATAGCGATCTTTGATTAATACTAACCGGCGTTCCTGGATTTACTAACAACCTTACCTTTTGTATTTTGTGTAAATACATTTAATTTCTTATCTTAAATACTTGCGTTTGTCATTTATTGGAGACCGATTTTTCATCTCGTAATCCACAACACACACACACACACACACACAATGTATATATATTGTGTATGTTTAGGATTTCTTCTAGTTTTATATATTATCCTTCCTTCCATTCTTTGAGGTGATGCTGAAAAGTCCTTGGTTACTCCATCTAAAATGACTGTTCTGATGTTTAATTTAAAAAAAAAAAAATGATCTTTGTTTAAGTGGCTGGACGAACAATTTTAACCACCACATACATAGATAGATAGATAGATAGATAGATAGATAGATAGATAGATAGATAGACAGACAGACAGATAGATAGATAGATAGATAGATAGACAGATAGATAGATAGATAGATAGATAGATAGATGTAAACAGGTTAATAAAAGAAAGAAGGAAAAAAGGAAGAAAAAAGAACAGATTGATAAAAGAAAAGGTAGATAGAAAGAAAAAACAAACAGGTTGATAAAAGAAAAGATAGATAGATAGATAGATAGATAGATAGATAGATAGATAGATGTAAACAGGACTCCTACAGATAGAGTGAGAGAAAGAGAATGATAGAGAGGGAGCGATAAACAGAATACAATCGATCAGTAGCTAAATAGATGGAGATATGAATATGAACAGGCTACGATAAACACGTAAACCTGACTAGACGAAAATCATCTTCCGTTTTAAATTTAGACACCCCAACCTTACCCTGACTTGACATCTATGAATGTAACTCTATACTGATACAAATTATTAACACCCTGCGCCCCCTTTTTATATGAACAATCGCGCTGGCCGTTACTATGGTAATTTTGATTTCAATAATGAATCTGCTATTAAAACACGTAAATTTCAGAAATAAGTTATTCCCAAAAAAATTTCGCTTGAAGATGGAACAGAGCTTACTTTAATTCAATTTAATTCAAATAATTATATTGAAGTTTTCAGCTCTTGTTTTGAAACATGAGAACTCTTATGTAGCGTGTTGGAATCATATTTTAAATAAATAATTATATATATATATATATATATATATATATATATATATATATATATATATATATATATATATGTAGGAGTTCAGTACACTCCTATAAACTAGCTGAAGAAAGGAAACAAAGGACGTGCAGATAATGATAAAACATTTACCCGGGGAAAAGCATAACATTGCAACAGAAAAATATGTACAAAGGAGTCATAGAAGAACGTAGGATAATTTTCACAATTATGATTTTTTGCTTAATGTTGAGCTATACTGCTCGCTTTCTTTTTATATACAGTGACGTTTTCTGCTATAGTTAAATAGCTTTTGTTATGTTTTATGATGTATCGACAGCTTTCTTTAAATATTACATATTAAATACCCTAACACATTTCTTTTCTCAATTTTCCCTGCTGAAATGAAAATACTTCTATTATGGCTATTCGCTATTTTTTAAATTTATTTATATAATTCGAAGTTATTTTTATTAATATCTGTGTTCTTCACTGTCATCTTCTTTATCATTCTTGATCATTACTAACATCATTAATTTTTCTTGCTAGGTTCTTTAGCATTCGTTCAAAAAATGGCGTTCTATTGACAGAATGGATGACAGCTAATCTCAAGAGATTTGAAAATGCAGAGTAGACTTCCGATTCCTGCTATTCTTGTGTAAATATGTGCTTCTTTTATTCTGTCTCTAATTCCTATCATTTAACTCGAGGGAGACCAAGAATTGAGGGAGGGACGATCTTTAGCAGGTTTCGCTTATGAACGTTGCATTCATTTACTTGTTTAAACATATTTCATGACTTCAACATTTCAAACAGAAATTTAGTCTAAGACAAAAACAATATTGCTATATTCCGAAAATATCAGTTGACTAAAGAAATTCTACTGTTGTATAATCTTAAGGAATGTTGCAAAAACTGGGGATTCGTATTCAACGATGGCTTCTACAGCTTCTCTTTGTCCTGGGGAAAACCTTATATATATATATATATATATATATATATATATATATATATATATATATATATATATATATATTATAACATAAATATTATATATATATATATATATATATATATATATATATATATATATATATATATATTATAACATAAATATTATATATATATATATATATATATATACATATACATTAAGAAATGGACAAAGTCCGACAATTTATTTATTAAAGACATTTTTATGTTTAACGTTCTTTTTATAGATACAAGTATTTAAGTAAATGCTCTGTTTATAATAAACAGTATTAATTAAAGGTTCGAATCCTGTCCAAGGACGAATATTTTCTATGAAAATTTCTCGGACATTCAGGCCGGTAAATGTTATTTAATACTGTTTATTATAAACAGAGCATTTACTTAAATACTTGTATCTATAAAAAGAACGTTAAACATAAAAATGTCTTTAATAAATAAATAAATAAATAAATATATAGATAGATAGATATAGATATAGATATATATGTATATATATTATATATAAATATTATGACAAATATTATATATATATATATATATATATTATATATAAATATTATAACATAAATATATATATATGTATATATATACGCGAGAAAGTACAAAATAGCAACAATTTAACCATCGCACTCTATATATAGGATGCGATGGGTAAATTGTTGTCATATCAAATATGTGGTGCAGTTCAATTTATATTACAATGAATCATTCATACAAAAAGTAGATTATTAAAGTTAATGATAGAAAATGGCGAACCTACGAACCACCCGATGATTTTTATGTTCCTTGTTTTTAATAACTACATGCTGTATAAGTACTTTCAACTATACACACAGTCATCCTCAGACATAGAAATTATTTTGTTTTTAGTAAAATCCAGGTAGCATCAAAGACGAAAAATTAAATGCGAATCGAAATGTTTTTTTAGAAATGTGTTATCGTTAACAGATAAAAACTTTTGGAGCGTGCAGTCGCAATGCTAAGGTTGAATTTTTTTGAAAAAAAAATTCGGAATGTACAGTTGTAATATATATAGTCATACACACACACACACACATATATATATATATATATATATATATATATATATATATATATATATATATATATATATATATATAGTCAACCACAGACAGGCAGTTTCGTCGTATAAGAGTTCTTCAGTGTGGCTAGACGTCCGATTGCTTCAAGCCGGGGTCGAAACCCGACTGATTTGTCAGAGATTCTACCCCTAGGCTATCGTCGCACGATTGAGGGAAAAGTGAAATTTTAACGTTTTCTATGCGAAATACACCAGTGGCCCAGAGAGCTCAATTCAATTCAGTTGAAGAGCAATGCGTTAATAGTTGTATATATTACCCTTATATCTGCGCGGTTGGGGGCCTCGAGGTAGTGTAATGGTTAGCAAGCTTATTTCGCTAGAATGATTACGACTGAGTAGAGAGTTCGATCCTCACTGGGTGCCCCATAGTTTCGGCCTTGTGCCACATCTAAGCTACGCTTAGATAATCACTATATGTGTGCAGTATGAGAAGAAACGGTTTCATTATTTGTACTACCGAGGTGGAATATACTGTTTTTCTTTTTTGTTTGGGGTATTGAGGGGGTGTATTCTTTTGCTGTCGTTCATTGTAATGAATAAACAGGAGCGAGAGAGGCACTAGTTTTCTTATTACGTATAATGAAGTGGATGTGTCGCTTATGATAACAAGAGACTTGAAAGTTTCATACTTAGCATTTGGTATGTCGTAAGTTCTTTGCGACAATTCTGCCATCTGTGAGCAACCCTGTGGATCACTCGGGACGAAACACGGACCCTATATTCTCTCTCGCCTTTGATACGTGAGAGACACACATTTTTGTCTTTGGCTTTATAAATCAATCTATCCAACTTTTTTTTCTCTCGCACAGATGAGGAGCAGCCTTTTTTACAGGTGTTCACCTTTCGAGGTCAACACTGACACCTGACCAATCGGCGACGGCTCACTACAGGGCAGCCTCAGACCTCAGTTACTTAATAGTCTGCTGCGGATTTTAGGTGCTAAGTCTAACCAGTATAGGTATCATCTGCGCAATCGTGGCCTTAATTTTTCGTCTGTGATAGTTTCCGGCTTTTGTTTTACCATTCTTCGGCGTGGATTTTAATTTCCCAGTTATCTTATTATTGCGTTCATCACAATTGTCGAGTTTGTCTTCCTTGACCATTTGAACTCATCCTCCATAGGGTTGAATTGTCTTCCTCCTTTTTTTTTCTTTGCTATTTTGTCTGCTAAGGCGTCAGAGTCTTATGAATAGTTATTAACTTTCTTGATTTGTTGATCCGTAGATTTCAGATTCCATTTTGTCCAATCTCGGAATGTTCTTGTCTGTATGTCACTATTTATAATCTCCAAATTTATTATTATTATTATTATTATTATTATTATTATTATTATTATTATTATTATTATTTCCATTGATTTCTTTGTATTTTTCTTCTTTGATTATGTTTTTTTTTTTTTTTTTACGCCGGAACTTCCAGCAAAGAATAGCGTCACCGATAAAATTAGAGTTCATGGCCGAACACCGGGAAAATCAAATAACGCTTATGTTTGTCGTTAAACACACACATACACACGCACGAATTATATATTTCTATTACAATGTTTACACATCAGTCTATCTACAAATAAACGAAGAGTAACAATTTTTTTACGTGAATAAATACTGATTATGGTACTACCTATCTCTCCATCTCTCCATCTCTCTATCTATCTATCTATCTATCTCTCTATCTATCTATCAGAACTTTACTAGTTGCCTGTTTCTGTCTATCTATCTATTTATCTATCTATTAGAACTTTATTTAGACAGTTTCCGCTTTCTATCTATCTGTGTGTCTATTCATCAGAAGTTTATTTAGACGGTTTCCCGCTTCTATCTATCTATCTATCTATCTATCTATCTATCTATCTATCTATCTATCTATCAGAAATTTATTTAGTTACCTGTTTCTGTCTGTCTATCTATCTATCTGTCTATCTATCTATGTATTTTCATGTCTATTTCTTCATCTACTTACGAGAGTGGACTGAAAAGTTAATTGTCTGACTATGAAGGATTGATGCTAGAGCTACGAAATCTTGGAGGTATTAATTTAAAGTATTCTTATTAATAACTGAATTGTTTATTTCCAGATAAACTGGCACTTTAAGATAGATTAGAAACGGATTCTCTTGAAAATAGACAAAATTTGGCATCGTGTGGTGTCATAAAGTACCAACAGAAAAAAGGATTAGCACCCAAGGAAATTCATATTGATATGGTTACTACATTAAGGGAGGACACCCCGATTTTATCTACAGTGCAAAAATGGACAGATGAATTTAGGAGGGGAAGGAGTGTCTTGAAAATGACTCAATGTCTGGAAATTCTGTAACTGTGATCACGGAGGAGAACATTGTCGTGTTCACGACATCGTGATGGATGAGTATAAATCAAATAGCCAGTGTTGTTATCATATCCTCTGACGGAGTTGTGTAATATCTGTCTATAAGTAATAAGGAGTGCCAGAGAAAAGCGATAACAATTAAAAAAAAATTGCAATATGAGCTCTGGTAAAAAGACATTCAATGATAACAGCAAAAAATTGCAATATGACTACTGGTAAAAAATGATTGCTGAAGACATTAAGTTTATAATACCCAGAAATTCAGAAACATGGCACAGTGGATAAAGGCGTTGGTTAGATCCATTGCCAGGACCAAAAGAGTGTGAGTTCAATACCTGGTTAAGGCAGTGGAACTTGGAGAGGGAAAATAACAGGAGATAACTGACATCCATAAAACATGGCAGGTGGAACTAAAACAGTCTACCCCAGTGAGCGAAATAAAGGGTTCGACGTTGCAACCACCGGAAGAAGGCCGGAGTGTACAACGGCCGAAACGTTGTGATAAATATGTCAACAAAGATGGGGACAATAGTCCGAATACTGTAATTAACGGAGTTGTGAAGATTCTCTACAATGAACTTAGCATGCCAAAGGTTTATGCTGAGTGGGTTCCACATCTATCATCTGATTAAATGCGCACTAACCTGATCACATCACAGTCAAACCTGATATTGTTTGACTTGTTTCCTTAAATCTTTCTCACCAGGATGACTGTTGGTTTTATCATTTTGAGACAAACAGACAATCCTGCATCTTGCATCTGCAGGAAAGTTGATGCTCTCAGCTTTTTTTTTGGGGGGGGGGGCAGAAAAAGGATCGTGTTTATTAACAATCTTCAAAAGGGCCAAAACATCAATGGAGAGTCCTATACCAACTTTCTGAGGCAGTTACGAAAGGCTATCAAAACATTGACAGTGGATTTGAACTGGTTGATCGCCGTCTCCACTGAGAGCTCAATGTTAATTCAGAGCGAATTTAATCTAAAGAAAAACAGACCACTTTAAGGCGGCATTGTAATAAATTATTTCACCAGAGAATTTTATTTTTCCATGGATCTTCAGACATTATATATATATATATATATATATATATATATATATATATATATATATATATATATATATATATCGTAGCCTCTTCATATTCATATCTCCATCTATTTAGCTACTGATCGATTGTATTCTGTTTATCGTTCCCTCTCTATCATTCTCTTTCTCACACTCTATCTGTAGTAGTCCTGTTTACATCTATCTATCTATTTATCTATCTATCTATCTATCTATCTATCTATCTATCTATGTGGTGGTTAAAATTGTTCGTCCAGCCACTTAAACAAAGATCAGTTTTTTTGTTTTTTTTTAAATTAGACATCAGAACAGTCATTTTAGATGTTGTAGTAACCAAGGACTTTTCAGCATCACCTCAAAGAATGGAAAGAAGTATAATATATAAACTAGAAGAAATCCTAAACATACACAATATATATATATATATATATATATATATATATATATATATATATATATATATATATATATATATGGGTGGGATGTCTCATTGTTCATGGGAGACATGATTTGTCAATAGAAGGAGATGTCGAACAATTACTACCGGAAGTTCAGTGTTGCCGCTTACGCTGTGCCAACTCCCACAAATAGCA
>OZ010578.1:115562593-115600093 GCA_963932145.1 Acanthosepion lycidas | reverse complement strand
CAGTGGAGAATTTGGAAAGGTGAATTAACAGGAGATAACTGACAACTGACTTCCATTAAACAAGGCACGTGAAACTAGAACAGTCTACCCCAGTGAGAGAAATAAAGGGTAAGTTCGACATTCCAACCACCTGAAGTAGGCCGGAGTGTACAACGGCCGAAACATTGTAATAAAATTGGCGACAAACATGAAGACAATAGTCTGAATAATGTAAACAGTGTAAATAATGATTTGCTGATACAAGTCCTACTAATTAACCCATAGCTGGGGGAAGAAGAGGTGGAACCATACCTTTCTCTTGAGAATTTGCGTGTTCGTGAATAGAACGAACCCAACTGGAATTTGTACTTAAATTATCCGATTTAAAATTCAGAGCTGTTACACATTAACCCACCCGCAGATCCAAGCTTACACCACCTGATATTTCCAAACAGTCCCTCATGTAAGTAGTGACTATGCTCGAAGTTGCTTTACTTCTAAGAATGTACGAGAATAAGTGTTTCAACGTGATATGTCCGTAAGCCAAGTTAGACAAGAAGCCCAAATCAATACTTGAAAAATGTAATTAGTGGCCTTAAGAAACCTATTTTCCTTAAATCTGTTTAAGGAAAATGACTTTATAAATATAAAACGACAGTTGTACATATTTTCGGCCAATGAATGCCAAATATTTCCGTATAAGGAAATGGATAATTTTCCCATTATCATTACTGTTTATTTACAGACATTGAACATTTATCGTTTATTTTCTTTACACTCCGTAATATAATTATGTGTATAAATGTATAAAAAAAAGTTGGCCTTAGAATTACGTTGCCTCTGTTGACGTTTATCAATAGATATCTTTAATAGCAACATCCTTATGCAAACACAAACCATAGTATTTAGTAATGTCTTCGATTTAATTTTCATTCACCATCACTGGGAGGTGGTTTCACGGAAGGCCAAGACGCTGATGGTCACGTATCCGTGACCAAGGCGAAACTTCAAGTTGGTAGAGATTGTCTGTGGTTTGACCGGAGATGCATGGGTTCGCAAGGTCTACTTATTTGCAATTACACTGGGAAAGGCGTGGGTCCATTTCTTGCAGATATAGGTTAAATATCAAGACAGGCTGGGCCTTATAGCTTTGGTTAGTGTTATGGTCCGGTTCCTTGTACCACTGTGATAGTCCAAGGTAGAACCAATAAAGAAGAACTCGAAGGCAGATATGGAATAACACAGATATATTACAAACAGGAATATATACAGAGAGGTAGAAAAGTGCTAGTTCGAACAATCAGGTTTAGTAGTAATTGTCTGAATGCGACTCTGTTTCGGACTGCCTCTGACTCGACTGACTGATTCGCTCTGACTGACTGACAGACTACTGACGGACTTCACTCCAGGCTTCAGAATGAACGGTATTTAGCCAACACCCCACGAGAGCATCATGTGGCACAAGGCCGGTTTAACGTGGGATCTCCGATCCCGTGGGCTCGGCCAAAAATATTCCATTTGAACCAGTATAAACGGGTTCAGGGTCGGTTTACCCCCACGAACGTGACTCCGCCCTTCGGCGTAGCCTCGTTCGGGTTCCTCCCCGCCCGAAGGCGGACAGTTCAACCGATCAGCCGGTCAGCCGGTCACCTGACTTCGGACTGAACTGCCTGCTTCCTCTTGGCGCAGTATTTATTACGTATGGAATTGTCCATTATGCTATTATGGGTAAGGTCCCATAACAGTTAGCAACCAGACTCCTGCAATAAATAACAACAGCTTACCGAGGGAAACTTTCTCTTTGGTCAGTTTTGAATCGAAGAAACACCATCGCTCAAGTGTGCATCAAGCGTAGAACCCTAGGAAGGATAATGATTTTTAAAAATTACGGACTTCGAATCGTACGAGGAGACCAAAACCTAACATCCCCGTCAATGACTTCTTTAGTGTTCCTAGTGAAGTATTTTCTTATAAGGAATTTCAAATTCAAGCAAGAAAATTCCGCAGACAGGCAGGCAAGGATTTGATTTGATTTGTTAGTTTAAGGGCATATCAACATCTTATGGAGCATCTACAACCGAAATTTAATTTTCTTAGGAGCATTGAAGTAATGAAAATATGATATGTTATTCTGCTTTCACAATTGAATACATGGTAGATAATACTCAGCTTTTGTGCATATACACGTTTGTGTGAATTTGATCACTAGAAGCAGTGATATGTGTGTTTTATGCTGTAGTTTCTTTAACTTATATTTTGGAATACAGTTTGATTTCTTTAAGAAATTGTAGGATATTATGTAGATTAATATCATGAAAGAGTTCTTTCATGTGGGTGTTTGAAGTAGGAATTTTCTTTTTGGTGTGTAGGACTGTGTTACTTGTTTTCTTTTACTTGGTAGTAATTTATCGAAGACTGATCTGATTTTCATAGCAAACATGATATCTGCTGGTGATAATGTTGATGGTGTCGCATTATTTGGCGTTATTCTATATACCTGTAGGAATTGATGTAATGCTTTCTCCGTAGGCACATCGTACACTTTTCGTAATGCTTTTTTGAGAGTATCCACGAATCTCTCCGCTTGTCCATTTGATCTTGGATTACAAGGCAGGGATTTTATGTTTTACTTGATAGATTTCGCAAAACCATCTCGACAGACCATCCGCGTGCCCGATTCTTTTCATTGGTAAATATTCCAGTCTGAAATTATACTTCAGAAGAATCTTTCCCCATCTAAGTAGCCTATTTGCCGTGTACACCGGTAGACTTTTTTTGAACCAAAAATTTTTATTAACGGTTTTTGATCCGTCTGCAGAGTAAAATGTCTACCATAGACGTATCTATGGAATCTTGTTACTGCGAAGATAATTGCTAGAGCTTCCTTCTCAATTTGTAAATAGTTTTTCTCCGCTGGTAGTAGAGTTCGAGAAGCAGGTGCGATAGGTTTTATTGTCCTATCTGGCATTTTATGTAATATACACGCTCCGACACCGTAGGCGCTCGCATCACTTGCTACAGTAATCTCTAATTTAGGATCATAGTGTGCCAAAAATAAATCCGATGTTAATGTCTTGAGTATTTTTTCAAATGTTTCCTGGCATTGATCTGCCCACTGCCAAACTTTTTCTTTCTTTAGCAGTTCGTTCAATGGTGCGCGAAGTTTATGCATTTGAGGTATGAATTCCTGGTAGTAATTGACTAACCCAAGAAAACTTTGTAGTTCTGTTATGTTCTTAGGAACTGGCATCTTTTTTTATTTCTGCAGACCTTTCAAGGTCTGGAAATCTACCTTCTTGGTCTATTATATGGCCAAGATATTTAATTTCCTTCATGAAAAAATCACACTTATTTTCTTTCACTTTGAATCCGTAGCTTTGAATTCCCTTAAACACTTCTTGTACATGTTGCCAGTGTTGTTCAACGCTTTCGCTATTAATCAATATGTCACCCAGATATGCTATTGTGTATTCTAGTCCTGCCAACATCGTATCTATTGTCTGCTGGAAAATAGCCGGCGCTACTTTAATTCCAAATGGTAGTCTTTGATATCTGTACAATCCCTTATGTGTGTTTATGCATAGTAGTTTTGAACTTTCTTCATCGACTGGAATTTGCAGGTAGGCCTCACTTAGATCAAATTTGGAAAAATATTTTCCGCCATTTAATTCAGTGAATACTTCTTCAGGACTAGGTAGCGGCTAGTGGTAGTCCTTTATTGCTGCGTTCAAACCTGTAGAAAAATCAGCACAAACTTGAATTTCTCCTGATTTCTTCTTAACATAGACCGTCGGTGCGGCCCATTTACTGTACTCTACTTTTTTCAATATGCCCGTATTTTCGAGTCTAGATAATTCTTGGTCAATCTTTTCTATTGACGCAAACGGTACATTCCCTTTTTTCTTAAAAATAGTTTGAACGTTATCCTTTATTTTGATATGAGCTGCCATTTTCTTGCATCTTCCGAGACCTGCCGAAAATACTTCGGAGAAATCGTTTTTAGTTTTCCTTTTAATTTGTCTGCCTCGGTTGATAAGCTTTTTACATTCTGGCAGTAGGTGCTAATAGGTAAATCCCACAATTCGAATTTTTGCATCCAGTCTGTCTCAAATAGGTTTTCGGTATTTCTTAAGACGTACATTTTTAGTTTTTTCGTCATTCCGTTAAATGTTACGTTTGTGATTATTTCACCCTCGAATTTTATCTTTCTCCCCGTAACTGGTCTCGTAATTTTATCCGTTTTTAACATGACAGGTTTGTTCAGTTTTCTCCATGTTTGTAGATTTATGATAGTTAAGTCTGAGCCAGAATCCAGCTGAAACCTAACTTTTCTGTTTTGCATTTTCAACTTGTACATATTTTCTTATATTAGTCTCATCTGTTTGGTCGGTCCTCGTAATTCTTATTCTCCTTTCTTTTCTATACCAACAGTGCGAACTTTTGTGACCAATTTTTTTATATGATAAACAAGTTGAAGCACGGTATGTACAGTCTTTAACCCAATGCCAAGACCCACAACGATAGCATGGACTTGGTGGTAGTTTCTTTTTATGTTGATTATAATTAGAATTTTTTTTTTACCTGATCTTGAGGCGGGAACATCAGTTCGGTTTGTTTGCGAGGAGGGAAAATTTGTTTGCTTTGTTTGTGAGGAATTTGTTTCTCTTCGTACTTTGCGTACGTATGCTATGCCAGCTTGTTCTATGTCTTTAGAGTCTTTTTTTACGCTGACGCATCTCTGGCAGTCTTCGGCTAGTTTTTGAAGTGTCAGATCTTGTTCATTTTCCAGTTTAGTAAGTATTCTACGTCTCATTTCTGCGTCTTTAGTTGAAACCAGACCTTGGACGTAAATTAAGCATTTGAAGTTGTCAGCACTGTGTTCCGATAATTTGAAGTCCTCACAATATTTATTAACAATGGATGCGAAAGTTACGTAATCTTCGCTATCCTTTTTTTGTAAGGTTCATGTATTTCCATCAAGTATTATGGCTGAAAAGTTCCGTTAGCAATTTTATAGATTCTTTGAACGTTAACTCGCTTGTTTTTCTGGGAAGGATATGATCAACGAATTGGGTATATTCGCCTGTGCCTAATTTTCTTAATAAAAGGCGTACTTTACGTGCGTCTGACCAATCTTTGCAGGCAAAATCATATAGATCTTCATACCTTCGGAAGTAATTTGCAAAAGTTTTATCTTCGTCGGGTGCGTACTTGAAATCTTCGATATTACTCCAAATAGCGTCTTGAGAGAGAACTGATTCGTTCTCGGGTTTTTGCTCCTTATTTGCCATTGCACGTATCAATAATTCTTGCATTTCTAGATGTTTTTTCGTACCTTTGTTGTTGTTCAAACTGGATTTTGATAAGTTCCATAATGGTTGACTTAAAATCTTCCATGTTAACGTATTGTGTGTGTGTGTGTGTGTGTGTGTGTGTGTGTAACCTGATATTCTGTAGCCTGTGCTCGCAAAAAAAACTTTCCTTTGTTGTCAGTGAAATTTGATATCAAGAAAAGAAAATTTTTCTTTTTTTTTTTAGAATTTAATCGTCGTCCACTGTTACGTACGACAGATAGCAAAAAAAAAATATGTTCTCCGAGTAGGGAGTTTATTTTTCTTTAAGGATTTTCCTTTTTAGGGGTTTCTTCGTCGTCATTTGTTATGTTGACGAGAGATGAATTTGTTGTTTGTTTTTCACGTGAGAGTACGAATCACTTGTCGCAACTGTTATGCAGTGGCAAACGAATTTTCTTTCCTTCCACCGAATGAGTTCGAATCTCTCGTTGCCACTGTTATGGTCCGGTTCCTTGTACCAGGGTCATAGTCCAAGGTAGAACCAATAAAGAAGAACTCGAAGGCAGATATGGAATAACACAGATATATTACAAACAGGAATATATACAGAGAGGTAGAAAAGTGCTAGTTCGAACAATCAGGTTTAGTAGTAATTGTCTGAATGCGACTCTGTTTCGGACTGCCTCTGACTCGACTGACTGATTCGCTCTGACTGACTGACTGACAGACTACTGACGGACTTCACTCCAGATTTCAGAATGAACTGTATTTAGACACACCCCACCGACGAGAGCATCATGTCGCACAAGGCCGGTTTAACGTGGGATCTCCGAGCCCGTGGACTCGGCCAAAAATATGGCCTTTGAACCCGTATACACAGGTTCAGGGTCGGTTTACCTCCCCGAAAGAGACTCCGCTCTTCGGCGTAGCCTCGTTCGGGTTCCTCTCCGCCCGAAGGCAGGTAGTTCAACCGATCAGCCGATCAGCCGGCCTCCCGACTTCGGACTGAACTCCCTGCTTCCTCTTGGCGCAGTATTTATTACGTATGGAATTGTCCATTTTGTTATTATGGGTAAGGTCCCATAACAGTTAGCAACCAGACTCCTGCAATAAATAACAACAGCTTACCGAGGGAAACTTTCTCTTTGGTCACCATCGCTCAAGTGTGCATCAAGCGTAGAACCCTAAGAAGGATAATGATTTTTTAAAATTACGGACTTCGAATCGTACG
The DNA here is from genome assembly GCA_963932145.1 of Acanthosepion lycidas. Classification (NCBI taxonomy): domain Eukaryota; kingdom Metazoa; phylum Mollusca; class Cephalopoda; order Sepiida; family Sepiidae; genus Acanthosepion; species Acanthosepion lycidas. The sequence continues at coordinate 115,593,589 of OZ010578.1, read as the reverse complement.
AGGAGACCAAAACCTGACTATCTCCGTGAATGACTTCTTTAGTGTTCTTAGCGAAGTATTTCCTTATTAGGAATTTCAAAGTCAAGCAAGAAAATTCCGCAGACAGGCAGGCAGGCAAGGATTTGATTTGATTTGTTAGTTTAACGGCATATCAACATCTTATGGAGCATCTACAACCGAAATTTAATTCTCTTAGGAGAATTGAAGTAATGAAAATATGATATGTTATTCTGCTTTCACAATTGAATACATGGTAGATGATACTCAGCTTTTGTGCATATACACGTTCGTGTGAATTTGACGACTAGAAGCTGTGATATGTGTGTTTATGTTGTAGTTCTTTAACTTATATTTTGGAATACAGTTTGATTTCTTTAAGAAATTGTAGGATATTATGTAGATTAATATCATGAAAGAGTTCTTTCATGTGGGTGTTTCGTTAGTTTTATTTAGCGGCATATCAAGTTCTATGGGTTATTTAATGCCGAAATCTAAATATTTTAACACAGTTTTATGGATTCAACTACAGATAAAATGTATTGCTGGGCATTTTTCTATAAAAAATGTACTGTTGGTCATTTTAATCTAAATATGTATTGTTGGTCATCCATATAAATATCACTATATCATCATGCCACACTTTTTCAACTTTACTCCTAGAGGCTGTATCCCAACATATCATACCATTTTGGAATCAGACAGACTTCGTTAACAAATTAAAACATTGTGGGCCGAATTCGGACCCGCAATCCTGAAATTTTGGATTTCCATTAATTTCATTAATCCGATTGTTTTCGGCGATTATTTACTTAATTTTTTGTAACGAATTTTTGGTACGATAACTTGGAAATAAAATTGGGAATAATTGAAATGAAAAGTCACCCATGAAATCAAAATGATGGTTTCTACGGAAAGTAAGGACCTACGTGCAGCAAATTGCCTTTAAATTAAGTGGCGACAGAAGAATTATCGTTGAACTTTTAAAAAGTAAACTTAAATGTTAATGCAATACTTAAATGCAGCGATCAATTTTGAGTTCTTCTGTAGTTTATTGTTGCCTATCACATACGGCAGCAGTATGCCTCACAAAAAGAAATCTCCGCCAAAAGAGGACTAGATTGCAATCAAAAGATTCAAGGCTACTGTGAGGAAAAGAATGCCCCGTGCAAACGAAAACCCAAATCAAACAGCAGCCAGGGGAGCTTCTAATCGTGAGAATATGCAAAGAATTAGGGACTCTCAATCTCCTGAACAAGCCGAGGGTCCAAGCAAGAACCCTACGCAGGAGCTATCTTAAATGCTGCTTTTAAGCTAGTTTTAATATAAATATGTATATATTGTTGCTCGTATATCTGGTCTGGACCTCCATCTACATATCACGATACTCTCGGCATACTCGAAAGAAGTGTCGATAACATTATCGATTTTGACCTGAGAGCGATCTTGACTTCTCTCACTTTCCACCACGGTCACTAGATCACCGTCTGTCTTTTCTATAAATATTTTCATGGCAGTTGCTCTAATGAGCTCGCCTCTACCTCGACTACATTTAAATGTACTACTAGATTAGCAACTAGGGCTCCTCGTTTTACTGAGGAAATAGTTAAGTTCTATTCTAATAGTTAATTTTCTCACACTTCTCACCTGTGAAACTCACTTCGATGACTTGTTTCTCTGTCAAGTACTGTCTTCGAAAATTTAAATGCAATGCCAATGGCCATCTTCTATCTTCTTGAATTCTGTTCATTTACAGTCCTTTCTACCCACTTTTATTTTATCATTAACACTTAGTAACGTTTTGCGTTTTAGTGGCTTTAACGCCTTTCTTTCAGTGAAATAATTAAAAAAATATTTTTAAAATATTTCGGTAGTCGGTTTGTATATTGTATATTGAAAATCATCAGAACAGGCTTATCTGTGACCCAGAATTAATGCCATCATTGGTGACAGATTATGCAAAATAATACTAGAATTAATTTCATGGATAAGACGATAAACTACATGAGTGTCGTGGATAAGACGATAAACTACATGAGTGTCGTGGATAAGACGGTAAACTACATCCACGTCCTGGGTAAGACGATAAACTACGCCCAACAGCTAGGCCTCTGATCAGGAGGTTTTGAGAAGCGTGGAACCACCTCTTGATAGTGTTCACAGGTCCATCCTGACCCTGGGAGGTAGCACCTGTTAGGGTCCCAGCTATGGGCTAATAGTTGACCCCCAAACTGCGGTCAAAAGACTATGAAAGTGTAAAAATAGGCTTTAATACCAGCAATACATTTTTGGAAAAAACATTAATAGCAATACATTTTGAAATAAAATTTTACCAGCAATAAAAATCTTGTCGAGATTAAATAACACATTGAGGTTGATATGCCGTAAAAAACAAAACAAACCAAAATCAATATATACTTTGATAGATAGATAGATAGATAGATAGATAGATAGATAGATAGATAGATAGATACCAAGAGTGACAGACATGAAGAGACCAAGATAGATAGACATTAGGTTGGGGGCAAAAATAATGTCGTTTTCTCACATATGTTACTAAGTGAGAAAACGACATTATTTTTGCACCAACCTAATAGATAGATAGATAAAAAATATTACCCGCAATAAAAATCTTGTCGGCATTAAATAACCCATTGAGGTTGGTATGCCGTAAAAAACAAAACAAACCAAATCAATAGATAGATAGATAGATAGATAGATAGATAGATAGATAGATAGATAGATAGATAGATAGATAGATAAAAAAAATATTACTAGCAATAACATCTTGTAGGCATTAAATAACCCACTGATGTTGATATGCCGTAAAACAAACTAAACTAACTTCATTATAAAATGTGTTTATTATTATCATTATTATCATTATTATTATTATTATTATTATTATTATTATTATTGTAATGCAGTTCGGATGGTTTTGTGAGAGGAATGAGTTGCAAACGAGAAGATAATCTTCGAGTGATAAAGAATTATTATGTTTACAAAACAAAAACACTATAGATTTCGACAACTATGGATAATCCCATTGGAAAGCGACTGTTGAAACCAACAGGTACTAGGGCCAATGAAGGTGGGTGATTCAATAGATGGTCAAAGATGAAGTTTAGGTTAGGTTATTCAGTTTCACGACAAATCAACCCTTGTTTGGTTATTCAGCGTCGAATATAAATTACATAGATCCGCTTTGCCCTACAGTCAAACAGGTAGACATAGATCCAATTTAAACGAGAGTCAAAACGGTAGATATAAGTATAGCTTCACACTATAGTTCAAAAGGTACTGTCGCATTTCATCCAATTTTATATTCAGCATTATTTCGATGACATGTGGCCACTTATCATGCAATTCTTCGATGTCATTTGAGTAGAATTGCGCACGTTTTGATGTGAAAAGGCTTTTGATAAACTCTTGAATCTGGTTTTCATACGAGAAAGTTTTCCCTTTGAAATCATTTTGCACCGATCAAAAGGTCAAGTAAATATAGCGGCTAGAGGAGAAAAGAACAAGCGAGTTTCAAAACACTTTCGTACATAAGAACGCTTTATATTAGATACTAAATAATTAACAACTTTGAATCTTCCTTGAGCCTTCTCTGTAATCAGTTTATTGCAGCTAATTATTATTATTATTATTATTTTTAATCCGATCTTTCTTTACGATTTTCTTCGATGCTTAAGTAGTTTCAGGTCACATATACAAAAACAAATAAAAGACTAATGCATTATTAGAAATCCGGTAAGTGTGGAAAAAGCTGAAATAATTAATAATAATCATTACATAAACTAGGGTGCGATGGATAAATTTTCTTCTAATTTATGCAAAAAATAAAAATAACACTCATTTTAACAGATATACAGGATGCGACGGATAAATTGTCGTCTAAATGACGCAACAAATGAAAATAACACTGCCATCTCATTTTAACAGATATACAGGATGCGATGGATAAATTGTCGTCTAAATGGCGGCAAAAAAAAATGAAAATAATACTGCCATCTCATTTTAACAGATACCACAGGTGCAAATGTATACAACCCTACCAGAAAGACCTGCAGGTTACTTGTTATGACAAGGTTTGTACGTCTGTTGCGGGACTCAAACATCACATAATTGTACACAGGGACAGGCATGTTTCTAACATAGCTAACACTAACAAACTTTATTTATTAAATGTGTAAGAGAGGTTGTAAAAGTGAAGCTGGCCTTAAGAATCACTTATCGGCCCATAGTAGAGCTTCAGCTAGATGGAAATAATAAAATTCTGAATGAAAAACACACACACACACAAAAAAGAATCTACCAAGAGATGGTCTTCTTCTTCTGCAAAGAAGTGACAATCATCATCATGTACACGGTGCAATGGATAAATTGTCGCCTAAATTACGCAAAAATGAAAATAACACTGGCATCTCATTTTAACAGATATATTTACCAAAATTACACAAAAATATCTTGAGATATTAAAGAGTAAATTTATTCAGTAAAATTGCCATTGGTTTCAACCAATCAACTTTGAAGTCCCCTGCAACTCTTCTGGGCAGTCTACTTGTTTAAGTTGGTAAATATTACCATAATCCTTGCCTTCAGTTCATCTTTGGTGTTACAAGATCAACTGCACCCCACACATAATCATCAAGGGGTTTGCAGTCTGGGGACTCGCGTGGCCAGATGTAATGGGGTGATGTGATTGTAGTAATAGTCTGATAGCCATAACTGGTTTCTCCTACTTGTGTGACATGGTGCAGAGTGCTGTCGCCAGAAATAGGGCCTTCTAGCAGCCACCCTATTAACCCAGGGCAGCACTAACTCATCAAGAAACTTGATCTAGTCCTCAGTATTGAGTCTGAAGCCCTCACCAGAAACTTCAGGTGTTCTTATCAGAACGATCAGAGTTAGTTTTCCAATCTGCCGTACCTTCGTAATCACAATTAAACTCATCCAACTCTTACAGAATACTCTGTACTAGCCTCAAGTTGACACGCAAACACTCTGAAATGTTTATATTGGAGGTCCCAAGCAGTACAACATGGCGTTTCCAAATCTTTGGCCGAGTGAATTACGTCATGGTGGTCTTTTTCTCATAGACGGTGGCCAGCTGACCCTACTATACTGTGCAGTCGACAAACTCAAAAACAAACAAAGCGCATGCGCGAAATTAAAAATATAAATTGGCGACAATTTACCCATCGTACCCTGTATAACTTCAAATAAATATAATCATCATAATATATAACGTACCATTAGGACACGAGTAAATAGAAATGTCATCAACTTAGATACAGAGTTGAAAACTGATGTATCTTCTCTGTAAATGCTTTCATGATAATTCTTCTGATGGTCTTTCTTCTATGATACCTAGCCTTAATGAATTGAAACGCAGTGCTAGATTGGCGGCAAGGTCTCGTTATTCTACAGTTTAAATGGCTAGATGTGAACAGAAGTTCTGTGTTAACGTGCCGTCTGTGGAACTCTCTTCTGGCTTTTTGTTTTCCAGTCAACTTTGAACTTCAGAAATTTAAATATCATTCTCAATAGTTTAAAAAAAATTAAATATCAATCTCAATTGATTATAAAAGTCTTTGAGCGAGTGAACCCTGAGGGTTGTGGCAAAGGTGATTCTTCTTTGAAAAGGTGCTAGAGATTCACAAACTGTACCAAATAAACAAATTCACATCACTTGAGAATTACAAACAGCAGCTGAAACTAAAATGGATATCGAATGTAACTCGAAGATGTTGACATCTCACACTATTTCAAACAAAAGGTTAGGAAAGAAGCTCTGTCAATATTAGAAAGAGCAATTACAGCTACTTGACTTGATAAACCTATACTTGAAAAAATGTTTTATGATAAAGATTTTATAAATTGATACTGAAAATGTACTGGCTACTTGGTCAATGAATACCAAATGTTTCCTTATAGGGAAACGGGTAATACTATTGTTATCGTTAAGGAAACAAGGTGTAAATGAATGAGAAATGTTTATTTTATTTACTTCTGATTGTTATTCTGAAATTTTGTTTACTCGTCTTTCTTTCAAAGAAAGAGGAAAAATAAAGACAGAATCATTTTTCTAATAATCTTCATAAAAGTCCAGCTCGGCATTTTATTCGAAAATGTTTGTTAATGAGATGCACGGGATAGAGTTTAAGTAAGAGATGAAGTTCAACTTGATATTGTGGGTCGTTGTCGATTTGAATCACTTAGAAAAGACGACGTTTAAAGCACCCACTCACAACCGGTTCATTAGAGGTTGGTTTGCTTTGGTTTGGTTTACGGCATATCAACCACAATGGGTTATTTAATGTCGAAAAGGTATTTATTAATGGTAGTATATTCTATTAGGTTGGTGCAAAAATAATTTCGTTTTCTCACATAGTAACATATGTTAGAAAACGAAATTATTTTTGCACCAACCTAATATCTATCTATCTATCTATAAACAAAACAATTTTGTGTAGTATTAGATATTTCGAATGTAATATAAAACGACGTTATTTATTAATCATTTCATTGTAATCAATCAATCAATCAATCAATCTATCTATCTATCTATCTATCTATCTATCCATCTATCTATCTATCTCAGTATATACTGTATTGTTTTATTTTGTTTTACGGCATATCAACCTCATTCGTTTATTTAATACCGACAAGATTTTTATTGGTGGTAGTATATTCTATCTATCTATCTATCTATCTATCTATCTATCTATCTATCTATCTCAGTCTGTTCACATCTATCTATCTATCTATCTATCTCAGTATATATTGGTTTGGTTCGTTTTGTTTTACGACATACCAACCTCATTGGGTTATTTAATGCCGACAAGTTTTTTTTTATTACTGGTAATATTTTTTTTTCAAAAATGTATTACTGCTAATATTCTTTTCTTTAAAAATGTATTTCTGGTAATATTTTTTTTTTCAGAAATGTATTGCTGCTAATACTATATAGCTGGTAATAATTTTTTCTTCAAAAATTCTTTGCTGGTAATAATTTTTTTACAAAAATGTTTGCTAGTATTAAAAACTATTTTTACATTTTCATAGTGCTTTGATCCCAGTTTATGGATTAACTATTTGCTCATAGCTGGGACCCTAACAGGTGCTACCACCCCGGGTCAGAGTGGACCTGGAAACTACGGCAATTAGGAGGTGGTACCACAATCCGCAAAACCTCTTAATCAGAGGCGTTGCCGTTAGATGTAGTTTATCGTCCTATATAGGACGCCTCGCAGTTGGAATTCAAAATAATAACAATAAAGACCATTATATATGCTGGCGAGTAAAGCTGTCACTCCCAATGAGGATTGAAGCTCAGTAAATAGTGCGGAAATAATGCGCATTGATTTCTTGTGGGACTCCGTCATGTGACATGGAGGTTGGGGTGTTTCTCGATGAAGACGTCAGTCAGCGTGAGTTAAAGGTATGTCATTGGCTGATGCACACTTGAATGGATAAATCAAGCATTGTAGGGAAAAGATCCACAAAATGTTGACGGGCGTATGTATATAGACATATGTGTATATATATATGTGTAGGCAAGAAGAAAGATTGATAGAATGCAAGAAATAGAGGCATAGATAGAGAGAGAGAGAGATTCTTATAACGTAAAAATAAGGGAAAAGCGGAGAGAGGATAAACGACTATTTATGTCTGTGTATGTGCAAGGGACTAGAAGAGCGCACAATTTGAATAAAAAGAAAGAAATTATATTTGAGAGAGAAAAAGAGAGACGAGTGTGATATGAGAGATAGAGAGAAGGAATGGGAAATAAAAAAGTTACATAGGTAAATATTTTAAAAACTAGCAGACTTCGTCCGCTCGCTATCGCTTTGCAAAGATATATTCATTATAAAAATGAAAATTTCATTCATAAATTATTTGTAAACATGAAAGAAAATATTTGTATTTATTCAGATTGCTAAACATTAGAAGTTTAGCCGTTTTTAAATAAATGAACCTTAGTGAAACTGAATAACATTTAACAGGCGTTAACAGAAATGAAAATACATGTATTTGGATGAATAAAAAACATAATAGTGAAAAATTTTTAATCAAAATGAAGTTTTTTCTTAAATAATTATTACTTTAATGCGGTAGGATAAACTACATTTTTTTTTTTGTTTTTTTTTTTGTATTTGGAGCAATGCAGGTATAAATAAATTCTGTTCATTTGAACAGGCAGCATATAAATGACCATAAGAAAGGCAGGGTTGCATAGGGTGAAGTCCAGTAACTTCTGTAAAAAAGCAGCTAATTATGGATGCTAGATATATAAACCGGTAAATGTTTACCTTAGAAAAATAAGCTAATAATTTTTCTAGAAAAAAAACAATCGTTTTTCTAGGCGATTAATGCTCACTATTTATGAAATGTTGAAGGAGTTGTGGACGTTCAATATATTTGTTCAAAGAATATGACTGTAAAGACAGAAGAAATTAATTGGACGGGTGCAGGCTTGTTATAATTAAGGTAAGTTTTACAAATAGATGCCAACTTGTTGAAGGCCAAGTAAAATGCAAATTTCAAACACTTTTCTGCACTATATAAAACAATATTCCTAAAAAGAACTATTTTTTATATGAAAGTCAAAACAATCCTCGAATAAAAGAATAGTAATGAAGGCCAGTTAATTAATGAAATATACTTTTCTAAAATTAATATGCAAGTTAGTTAAACCTGAACAATGATATTCCCTAGAATATATCGATAATATATAATACAGATATTGAGCTTTGAACATGTAAACTGCTCTCTGAAGTCTATAGGGATCCTCCCCTGTGCTGGTGTTATCACAGCTATGACTAGATTAGACCAGCTTGGACAAGCTATGACCAGCTAACACCGGCGGCTCGAGTGAAGACGAATAAAAAAAACGGCTTTGTGTCACAACCTGACACAGTGGATGGTTAAGTAAATACTAACTTCTCCCTCGAGTAGTATTGTAACACATTATTTGTCATCTCTCAGTTGCGTCTCTGTCTCTGGGCAGAGTGCGCTCAGAGGCGGCTCCATCAAAGGACAGATTGGAAACTGAGGAAAATTATACTAAGAGGTACCCAGCCCTGGGAAACTGCTGCTCGTGGCCGTGTCCTTTCATTGCATCAGAGAAAGGAATCGGGGCTTGCTGACGGTTGCGGAGAATGTTTGTTCCTAGCCCGGGTGTATTCGCTCGGCCTCCCCATATTAAACCAACCTTGTTTCACAGCGCTGTAACGTACAATTGGGGGCTTTTAACTCCAGAATTAGCGAGAGAATTGAGCTCTAATTTCCAATTTTTATATTTATATAGACATAGAGAACGAATAGCAATAAGATAAGAGAGATAAGAACGTGAGTAAAGAAAGAAGAGAGCGAGGAATAGTAAAAAATGACTATGTGAGAATGATGAAGAGAGAGAGAAAGAGAGAAGAATAATAAGAAGGAGAGAGGGGGTGTAGAGAGAAGACTCTATCTCAGAAAGAAAAGAAACAATGTATTCGCTCGCCTGTTGCTTAACAGTTTTGAGAAAATTGCGTTACATAAAGAAATACAAAAATATAGAAAGCAAATGTTACACACATAATAGGTGTAATCTGTTAGTCTTGCTTCCCTTAATTTCCTATCACTGTCAATTACTTACTTCTTTCCTTACTTTATAGCCTCAGAGATCACTTTATTAAATCCATTCTTCTACAGGGTAACCAGTAAAAAAAAAAAATAAACGTCAAATTTATTATCACTGTTTTAGCTTTCAGAAATAATTAACCTTGAATAACCTTGAATAAATTTCTCGAATATTCATGACCTTGAATAATCATTCGACTCTCATGTAATTACTTAATTCTGATTGGTTCTTTTATGATTGATTAATTGCTGCTCGACCTTGTGACTCGCCATTTAAAGGTTATTTGCAGACAACTGCAATGTTTCGTTATGCCCTTCTCATATGGCGAAACAATTCACTGATTTTGAGCGTCAAGTTATCGTACATTTCAAAGAACATCCGATGTGGGCATTGATGAAATGTGCAGAAATTCTTCTCGAATTTTTCAGACACATCAGTCGTCACCAGTTTTCAACGGTTGTCTCAAGTCTTTTTGAATTTGCCGCATTTCTTCTGGGCATCTTCTAGTAACGGGTTTGATAATCTTTTGCCGTTAGAACCGCTCCAGTTCTTTTTGGCATGAATTCGACGATATTTTTAAAAAGCACTCTTCCAAAATTTGAGTCCATGCTGTTATTATGATAATATCTTCTAGATTTCTCAGTTTCACATTCAAGGTCCGAATCTGCCTGTATACCACATCCCGAAGATGCTCTATTGCATTGAGAGCCGGTGACTGCGGCTATCACAACACAGAAAGTTGTTTTCTTTGAATTTGCCAATAGTTTCTATTTGTAACACGGTGTTGTTTACTCAAAGTTCTGGCGCTATCATGTCAATAAATTCTGATTCATCGTACCAAACAACGCTTTTATGTAATCTCCTATTGTCTAGTTTTACGATCCTTAGCAAATTGTAGCCTCAGATTCTTGTATTTATTTCAAACTTGAACTTGAACGAACCAATACTTAGCCGACATTAATAAACTTTTTTATTCACCAAATGAAACTTTTTCAGTCCGTACTCATTTCCAGGGATCATTTTTTAATAATTTGTATAGTGGGTTCAGCATAGTGCTAAAATTCTTTACGCATCGGCGATGATAATAAAACAGAGCTAAAGAGTTTCGCAGTTCTAACGCATTGTTTGGGGTAATAGACTTATGAATTACGTTAACCTTTTCTATTGTTGGAGAGATTCCTTCTGAATCTAGCTTGTGACCTTGCTACTTTTCAGGTGGAGATCTGCATCCTGTAATCTCTTTAGCTCCATACATAGATGCTAGTCATATCTGGGCAAAATTTCTTTCTGCCTTTGATAATGCCCTGGAAACAAAGTAGATCGGTTTTTCGCCTCCATCTGGTATGAGATGTGACAAGACTGCTCCAGTACCAAGTGCAGATGAATTTGCCACTATTTTTGATTTGTAACACGGTGTTTAGTCTTACTGGAAGAATTTACGAAAGCATGGATGCACCTTCCTTATAAATGAAACCACCATAATCTTAAATAGAGGCGCAATATTGAGATTTTAATATTTGTTTGTATAACGGCATATCAACACATTATGGGTCATTTAAAGCCAAAATTGAATTTTCTTGAAAGCTTTGAAGTAATAAAAATAGGTTGCATATTATTCTGCTTTCACAATTGCATACATGGTAGATGATACTCAGCTTTTGTGTATATGCATTTGTGTGTGGACATAATTACTACAGGCGGTGATATGTGTGTTTCATGTCTCAGTTTTGTTGAAATTATATTTTTGAATAGAGTTTGATTTAAGAAATTGTAGGATATTATATTAATGTTATTAAAGTTCTTCCATGTTGGTTAGTCGATTTTATTTCTCGGTTTATCGACACTTCTATATGTTATTTAATGTCGAAATCTAAATAATTTGAACATTTTCATGGCTTCGACTAAATATATTTTGAATGCAATTTTATGGCTTCAATTACAGATAAAATGTATTCTTGGTCATTTTGTTTTAAAAGTTATTTCTGGTCATTTTACTATGAAAATGTATTTTTATACCTTCATATTGTTTTGTTTTTGTTTGGGGTGGGTCACTGTTTGCTTATAGCTGGGACCCTAACAGTTGCTATCACCCCAATACTAAGGTAGGCTACGGTATTTAAACGATATTTTATTGGTACTAAGGTTCCCAATGTATGCCAAAATATACTCATACCATTATGGCACCATTAACTTGAATGGTTCTTAAGAAGCACAATACACCAATACTTTCATGTTGTTTATTCAATGTTCTGGCGCTATCATGTCAACAAATCGTGATTCATTTTACCAGACAGAGTTTGTATCTAATCTCCTATTGTCCAACTTTACGATCCTTAGCAAATCGTAACATCAGATTCTTGTTTTTATGACGGTAGTTGAGGTAGAGAGAATATGGCGATCAACATGGCATTTAAATTTTTGAAGATTTTACGTAGCAGAGAAGTAATACATTATCAAAGAGATCCACGGCTGAGAAGTGCGAGAAGATAAACTAATGGGAAGGAAAATATGATTGCATCTATTTCATCTATAAAGCGATTAAACATAGTAGCCAGCACAGCCAGGCAACAATGTTATAGCAATGCAATTTTGAAAATGTTAATAGCGTAAAAGCAGACATTTTTGACATTGTTTTCTACGCTTCCTTGATCAATCCTATTTCAGCAATCCTATTTTAAATTTTAGTCACGACGGTTTTAGAAAGAGTGACACGCCCCAGGATTTTATACATGAGGAAAGAAATGTTGCTTTTCTCTCTAAAAATTGGACTAAATATATAGTAACTTACTTAGTAACTAACTAGTGCTTAATGGTATTTCCAAACTAGCAAAGACATATAGTAGTCTACAAAACAATCTTATGGCATAACATATTTTTACAATTATTGTCTGTTGTGGGTACAGTGTGTATGACCAGAACAAAAATGGTGGCGTCTGTGAGAAATCACCTTTAATGTCTTTATAGCAATTTCCTATTTTTCATTAAATGGGCCAACACAGCGAAACAGTATTGAAACTGTTAATATTCAAACCGTTTTAATTAACTAATTTAGGGATTCAATCAAAACGCTTCCTTAAACATTTCCCTAAAATTCTAACGAATATTTTTTTTAATAAATAATTTTTTCTTAATAAATATTTTTTAACAATTTTTTTAAATTTCCAAATGAGCAAAGGCATATAGTAGCATACATGCCTTGTGACATTTTTATTATAATTGTGATTTGAGGGATGTTGCTTAACTTAGTATATACTGCAGAGTATCCTAGCTAAACAAACGTGTGCGCTCATACAAAATCACCATGAACACTTTTATAGTCATTTATTTCCAATAAACAGCAATTTTCATCTATACAAAACGAACCAGCACAGCCAGGCAACAATGTTATAGCAATGCAGCCTTGAAAGTGTTAATAGCTTAAGAGCAGACATTTTTGATATTGTTTTCTACGCTTCCTCGATCAATCCTATTTGAGCAATCCTATTTTAAATTTCAGTCACAACGGTTTCAGAAAGAGTGACACTCCCCAGGATTTTATATATTGGGAAAGAAATGTTGCTTTTTTCTCTAAATATTTAATATTCTATGAAGTAAACAAAAAGAAAGGCAGTTTGGAAAGGTGCTGAAAATTTCTCGACTTGACTCATTTCAAAAAAGGAATTTTGATATTTCGAAATTATAAAAGGGGAAGTAGAGAAGGGCGGTAATTTTTCCGAATACTATCTCGAATTAACTTTTCCACGGTGGATGTGCGCTTGACGTGGTAGTTATTGTCAGAGGGGTCGGTATAGCAAATTCCAATTCTAACCGAATTGATTGTTTCCTTTACATGTAGTCAGGTCGTGGCCCTGTACTGGTCATTTTAATCAAAAAATAAATAAATAATAATAAAGCAAAAAAGGTGTTCACGATTTTTTTTTATTGTGTAGCTAAGTGAGGAATGACGGATGCGCGTATAGTGTAACGGATATCGACGCGAAAAGTGGAACCCCCATACTTGTCTTTGGCGTCCAGTTTTATACTACTGCCCTCAGGAAAAGCAAGAATCCGCCTCTTTTATCCCGGCTCAGAGTTAAATACCATAGTGAACTCAACTCGCTCGCCTTCTGCTACAACCGGTCTACGAGAATGAAAACTGAATTTCAAACCATGGAGAAGAGAATAGTAAACTACTCCACTATCTTTCCTAGGGAAGAAACAGGTAATAATGAAGAGGAATCTATGATAGACAAGGGGTCGGTATGTAATAAAAATACTGCTTTAAATAACAGGATACATTACGATATCACGACAGGTGTAGCATTCAATCTAGTACGAAGGCCACTTTGAATTATAGTAAAGTGGAGATAGCAATTCAAACTTCTCCACTACCTTCCGAAGAAATGATGGCAATTCACAAAGAAAAGGAACGTATGAAGAGCCGTAAACGACGCCATCATGATGGGAGAAATTTACATAAAGTGATTAAGTAGGGGACATAGAAATTGGTTAATAATATTAGTTTCTTTAATACAAACTGTTTAATGTAGCCGTCTTTTCTACTAAATTAGTTTTATGGCTCACACTTCTCGCCTGTGGAACTCCTTCCCCTTTTCTTGTTTCCCTGATGGCTATAATCTCCAACTATTCAAATGTAATGTCAATCAACTTCTCCAGATGCCTTGATCTATCCCCTATCCTTCTCTTCATCCTTACCTCGATCACTCCTCTTTGCTCTCGCTCCAACTCTCTGTAACCCCTTGCGCGCTAGTGGCTTCCCGCCTTGCTTGCGGGTGAAACGCTTAAAAAAAAAAAGAGTGCATTTGTTTTAATCAATTCACCCCAAGGAAGACGATAACGCCACTACGATGCAAGGGGTTTACTGGTAGGGAAAGAGAAGAAAAAGATTTTAGAAAGAACCTGAAACTGAATAGTAAAAAAAAAAAAAAAAAAAAATTCAGAGTTAAGGCGGAGATGTGAGAAGTATAGAGTTTAAGTAGAACAAAGAAGGAACCATAAAACCCAATCCTGAACATGAAACACTGGATAAACATCTACTCGTGTTTAATTGACATTGACAAGTGTGAACCGGATGATAGGTTCACCTATCTAGTCGTATTGTAGTAAAAAAGAGGAAATTAAATGAATAGTAAAATATTCAGAGTTTAGGAGACGTTAGAAGTATAGAGTTGAAGTAGAATACAGAAAGAACCGTTAACCCAATCTTGAACATGAAATACAGGATAAACTTCTACTCATGTTCAATAGATCATGACGAGTGTGAACAGGATGATAGGTTGTGATAAAAAAAAGAAATTATATAATTACTAAAAATTCAGAGTTTAGAGTAGAAGTCGTAATGAATTCGAAGTGATTATCCCCGATTACTAAAGAAAGAGTCCAGCATGTCTCTATTAAATCATCCTTAATCCACATGATTAAATCTTTGATAATAACTTACAATCTTTATTCAATTCTTGTGTATTTAGATCAATAATCATTTCTAATAATATTTTCATCTAGGCGTATGTATTTCTATCCCGTCCCTAAAACTTCAACAAAGGTTTTTTTAAAAAAAAATAATAAAACAACGCCATTTTTTTAAGGCAGGGGAAATACGGAGCTGAAAATTTAATTGCTCAGGGCTTTTTTTAAAAACTGACTGAAACCTCATCTGTAATTTTAAGATGAGTCATAAAAACATTTTACTCGGGCAACTGGATTCATTTTTTGTGTTCTTAATAAGTTTTGCTACAAATTATCCTTACTTGTTATTTTATGCCAGGACATTCTACGAGTGTTATTGGTACGATGTAACCCTAGTCCTACATACCGGAATGTCATTGACGACTATACAGGGTTTTTTTTTAAATTGGATGAAAACTCAGCAGGAGTAAAAACAAGACTTGCTAAAGGCAGGATGAGATTTCTTGGAGGAAGCAGAATAGAGTAGACACCCAAATGACACGGCATCGCCTTTTAGAGAGAAATGAACGGAAGTTTTCTATGATATAATCAATGGCCACATGTCCGCGCCAATTGGCGGGCCTTCAACTTGGAAGACGCCGTCTGTGGTTTGACATGAAGCGAGGTTTAAGACTCTCGCAAGCGAGCATAACAAAGCGTGATAATCAAACTATAAAGAATTGTTTGTCATTGGTTTTGGCTTGCATGCATGGATTTAAAAAACTGAGATAGCTTTTTATTTTTATTTATTTTTTTTTTTCAGTGACGTTCCAGACATCTTTGTGAATTATCAATTTTAAGGTTTCATCTGATTAGTAATAACAGATTAAGAAGGAAAAACCCAAGATGCGAGTTACGAATAGCGAATGATGCCTTTGGAAAGCTGGACAAAATTTTAAGATACAGGAATATTTCGTTAGAAAAAAAAAGTAAAGAATACTGACCTACTACGTACTGTCAGTTCTCATAGATGGAACTGAATGCCGGGGAAATTTCCTCGCCGGGGAAGAAGAGACTTGTAACAACAGTGATATGGTTCTATAGAAAGATGCTGAGAATGTCATGTGTAGAGCCTGTGAGCAACGAGAAAGATTTAGGGACAATGGAAACAAGAGGGAGACTAGTACATAAAAAGCGAAAGAAACATCTAAAAATTCTGAGCTACATAACGAGGAAACGGGACTAGGAGAATATAACACTCACGGGATATACTATAATCAAGAAAAACAAAAGGAAACACAAGGTAACCTAACAAATAAATGACAAATATAACCTAATCTACATAGTAACACAGTACCATCTACTTTCTTTAAACTTAAATAACTAAAAAACGAAAGATTTGCGAACCTATATTTACACTGCGTGCCAACTTATTATCGAGATAACTTTTTTTCTAATATTTCAAAAACCCTCCAATCAATTCACACAAAATTTTCACACAACGTTTGAAATACTGACCTGCGCAATCACTGAATTTTTCGTACTGATCTGCGTAATGTAAACAAACTGGCGCCATATTCGTTATCAGCACAGTAATTTGAGAGTTCCAAATTATTAGAAAGGTTTAGTAAAATTCCAAGAATTGAGCAAACAAAACGTTTATTAAGGTTGCACGTGAATGTTTATGATCAAAAGAAGCTAATAAATAAGATAATCAAGCAAATAATAACAGATAGAAACAAAGGCACAGTTTTAAACAAATTAATAGGGAATGTGCTTTCCCTGTGTTGAAATTACTTGAAGAAGTCTACGATCCATAGAATTTGTTAATTGTAGAATGTCATCTGCTGTAATGCCGCGATTGGGTTAAAATCCGGAGAATTTGCTGGCCACTTCATTTTTCGAGGTCCATCGAAGCCTAACTGTTTCAAATATTCAGTAGTCTTGTGAGCAGCATTTGAGGGAGCATTATCTTGCATAAAAACAATTGCCCTTCTGAAGGCAAGTCTTTGCCTTTTCATCCACGGTTCAAGATGCTCTTTCATAAATGCTATTTATGCATCAGCAGTCATTTTGACGCCATCTGGTACTCTCCATGGGCCCACTAATGTTTTTCCAATAATACCACCCCAGATCATTATGCCTCCACCGCCTTGTTGGCGTCTCAAACGCTGATGGCGATTCTGTCCGTTCATTACTCATCCTTTGCACCATCTATCTGGCCGATGAAGTGTTGCTCGAGTTTCGTATGTGAACAAAACTTTAGAGAAATCAATCTTCATATTGTCCTCGGGCAATTTCAATCGATTTTGAATGTGATTTCTCGTCAATGGAGGCTTCGATACATGTTTGACTGTTGTTTCTATTTCCCTCAGATACCGACACCGAGTACTTTTAGACACAGTAGGATCCCCAATGCGACTGAAAAGCTCTTGACTAGTAAGTCCAGGGTCCTTCGTGGCCTCTCGTTTAAGTCGTGATATGAGACGACGTGAAATAACCTTCGGCTTGCCTTTATCTACCCTTTTCCATACTTGTGTAGGGTCGGCGGTGAACTTTTTTTTTGTTGATGACACCTCCCTATCATTTTAGAAATTTCTAGGGTAGATTTACTTTTTGAGAGTACTGAGGTGATAGTTTTCTTTTCAGCATCACTTAAACTGCTTATACGGCCCATCTTTTCACGAAATTCTTACACTTTTTTAATAATTTGGCCCGCTCAAATCACCGTGCTGATAACAAATACAGCGCCAGTTTGTTTACATTGCGCAGATCAGTACGAAAATTTCAGTAATTGCGCAGATCTGTGTTGCCAACATTGTGTGAAAATTTTGTGTGAATTGATTGGAGGGTTTTTGAAATATTAGAAAAAAGTTATCTCGATAATAATTTGGCACGCAGTGTATATGGACTTTTGTCCTTGTTCTGCTGTGAGGAACTCGCCCTCAAAGTTTATAAAAGTAATTTTGATACACCCTTATATGTATATATTCTGTTCCGGAAAGAATCCAGCTATTTAAAAACATCAAAAGTTACCCAGATTAGTTGTGTCTTAACCTTCTTCTAATTGTTTTTGAATCTTAGGTAGTTATCACATATTTCTGTCTGAATTACTCGGATGAGGCTTTGTCATTGTTTACACTATTTACATGCGGACTATTATCCTCATCCTTATTGTTGTTATCACAGCGTTTCGGCCGTTGTAAACCCTTCCTTCCTCAACTGTATATAGATCTGCATAATCTATAGGAAATTCCGAACTGAACCCTTTATTTAATCTATGGGAGTAGACAGTTCTTTTTCCACTGCTCATGTCTCGAGATATCTCGTCTAGATCTTATTTTTAATACTGCTAAGATATTGTTCGCCTTCAACTGAGTCCAAGTGTGTACTACTCGGCTCAAAGATTGAACTCGCAATTGCTGTCACCAAATCCGCTAACTAACGCTTTAATCAGTTAGGCAATTGCCCCGTTATAGTGCAAATAATCTATAGAATCTTGTTTCCTATCTAAATAAGCCAAGGGCAAACTGCCCAGCCTAGAATTACGAAGTCGCATTGACATAGAGAAAAATGTCTTCTAGCAACAAAGCAAAGTAAAACGATACATGAAAACTTTCGTTGGAAGCAAAAAATGAAGGCTATCTTATATCTAATCTGCTATATGGCAATGGACATTTCTTAACAGATCAAGAACAGAACTGAAGCGAAAGTGATATTGATCTATTAATCGATCCTGACAATACCAAACCGGTAACAAACGATGAATATTTTTAACAGATCACAACATCCATCAGCGAGATGAAATTTAAATGTTTATTATTGCATTATTCCCAAATTTTAAAACATCAGCAAGATAGCTATTAATGTCAACAACTGAGCACAAATAGTTATTAATTTAAAAAAATTAGTAATTAATGTATAATATTATCCATAACTACTTGTACAAAAATGTCTTTTTGATAAAAATTTAAAAAATAACCATAAATACGTAAAAAATGCGTAAACTGTCAAAAATTCCTTTTTCCACAAAATAGCTATTTGTACTATGTTATAATACTTTTTACCTAAACAATAAAAATGCTGAAGGTATTCACCTACCGCACCACACGGTTGGATGCGTCACAAGGCTAAGTTTATTGTGGGGTATCCGAGCCCGTAGGTTCAGCCAAAAATTCCTCGTAGACCCCGTAAAAAACGGGGTCGGGTAGCTGTCTACTACCCCAGACGAGACTCTGCCCTTCGGCATAGCCTCGTCTGGGTTCCTCTCTGCTCGGAGGCAGAGAGTTTTGATAAGCCTACTGTGGAAGACCACAGTGAATCAACAATAAAAATGCTGAATATTTTTTTTTAAATATTGAATTATATTTAATCTAATAACTGTCGCAGTCTGTAAACAAGTGCAAAATTTTAAATTTCTTGGAAGTGTTTTAACAAAAGAACGAAAATGCGATACTCAAATCCGATGCTGCATTTTACGGCATATCAACTCCAACGGGTTATTTAATGCCAACAAGATTTTTATTGGTGATAATTTTGTTTCAAAAATGTCTTGCTGCTAATATTTATTTTTCTGATAATTTTTTTCACAAAAATTGCAGATAATATTTTTTTTCCAAAATGTATTGCTGGTAAAACTTTCTTTTTTTGAAAAAAATGTATTGCTGGTAATAATATTTTCAAAAATCTATTTCTGTCAATAATCTTTTCTTCAAAAATTCATTGCTGTATTAATTTTTCGCAAAAATGTATTGCTGGTATTAGAACCTATTTTTACACTTTTATATTGTCGTTGACCGCAGTTTGGGGTCTAACTATTTGCCCATAGTTGGGGACCGTAACAGGTGCTACCACCCCGGATCAGTATGGACCTGGGAACACCTGCAATTAAGAGGTGGTTCCACGCACCTCAAAAACTCCTGATCAGAGGCCTTGCTGCTGGATGTAGTTTAACGTCTTACCCAGGACGCGGATGTAGTTTATCGTCTTACCCGAAACACTTCATCTAACGGGTGGGGGTTCTTACCTCTCTTCAGTATTCTGAAGCCCCCGGCGACAGAGCGTCGTCCTGAAGGTATACGGCGTATAAAGAAGTTGCATGAAGCTCGCCTAACCGGTTCTCCAGATATTCAGGATACCTCAATATGCGCTGCAGAGACCTCATCTAGAAAAACCCTTGATGAACCAACAATTATTTTTGGACGAGGTTAAATTTGCCTCAAAGGTGTATTTTTAGAGCAGTAATCGAAGTTCAAAATTACAGCCAATAGCTAGCGAAAGACTAACAATTTAATCGATTCAGAAACCATCAATTCTTAATAACCAGTTCACAACCTTTCTTTGACACTGGGCCGCTTATCACAACGCAATGGTAAGGAAACGCGTTTCGCTGACCAGTTCATTTCTGCTGTTTCCTTGAGCTAAAACTAACCAAGTCTAGTCATATAATTCATATTTGTATCAGATAAAGCCAAGACCATTTTCATTCTGAATCCTTATCAGTCGATATTGATACAGTAAACGCCATCACTTATTCGTGGATGAACAATTCCTATAATTATATATGATGCCTAATTTTATTATGCAAGTCAATGTTTTCACAATAAAACCGGTAATAACTTTCTTTCAACCTCTATATTTTTTGCGGTTAAATTTTCTTGGTTCTGCCCTGTTAATGTCATCAATGTGTTTTATTATATTCCTCAATAATCTCTGTATTCTTTTATTCAATGTTCAACACGGGTTCTTTTCATCATCCAATATTTTTACAATACCTTTGTTATGATAATCAAGAGTGGTCTCCGCTTGTTGTGTTACTCTCCTCTTTGAGAGAGGTATTTCTGTTTTCTGGGACTATAAAAGGACAATATACGCGTATTCTCAGTTGAATGAAGCTTTCTTCAAGCCTACACCTGCGTACTTTGGTTATTATAATTTATTCAACAGAGAATACAAATATTCCAGTAAACAAAAATAGCTCTCTCAAAGAGGAGAGTAACAATACAAGAGGAGAGCAGTCTTGATTATATATAACAACCTTGTTTCTCTTTTGATGTTATATCTTACAGACCATTTGTTTCGTATTTACATAACACACTACGTCCACGGAACTAAATTATTTACATGTCCTCTATATTCAAGTTGTAAGGAGGAAGCTCCACTTGTAGCTGCCGGAATTTCGCGGTGGTAATCGTTTGTGTCAAATTGCAACAAAAAACAATATATGTTGCCTACAAATAATTCTCTTTGTAGAAATAATGAGAGAAAACAAAGAGTTAGGACTTTTATTAATAGTTTCGGTAACACGTCCAGTCAGTTTCGAAAAAGAGAGCAATGTCGTAAACAAGAAACAAAAAATACTTCAGCTTTTAGCTATTTTAGCACTGTATAAATATATATATATATATATATATATATATATATATATATATATATATATATACGTGTGTGCGTGTGTGTGTGTATTATTTACATTATTTGGACTATTGTTCTCATGTTTGTCGCCATATTTATTACAACGTACTCTCCGACCTTCTTCAGGTGGTTGGAATGTCGAACTGAACCTTTTATTTCGCTCACTGGTAGATTGTTCCAGTTCCACGTGCCAAGTTTAATGGATGTCAGTTATTGATACACATGCCTCAGTGGATAAAGGTGTTGGCTAGATCCAGTGACAGGACCCAAAGAGTGTGAGTTCAATACCCGGTTAAGGCAGTGGAGAACTTGGGGAGGGCAATTAACAGGAGATAACTGATAACTGGAACGTGGAAATAGAACAGTCTACCCCAGTGAGCGAAATAAAGGGTTCAGTTCGACAATTCAACCTCCTGAAGAAGGCCGGAGCGTACAACGGCCGAAACGTTGTAATAAATATGGCGACAAAGATAAGGAGAATAGTCCGAATAATGTAAATAATGTACATAATACTTCATCTCAGAAATATAGACATATATACATATATATATATATATATATATATATATATATATATATATCTTTGAACACATATTCACATTTTGACTACCCTTCAATCAGATGAGGTGGATTGGAACTCAATTCTATAAATTTTATGTGAAGCCGAAATATATTACATTATATTTTCGTCACAACATTACAGTTGAATTCCCTCACTTCTCCCCTTCCACAAGAATTTCGCTAAGGTAAGTGCACAAATGTTCCACAATATTCTACGTACACCCTTGTGCAAATTAATTGTAACAAAACGAATAATTCCGTTATTATTTACTTTTTCCTGATTTTTCCAATAAAACATTACCCAGTGCGCATGTTAGTACTTCGTATGTCCATTCCACGAAGTCGTTTCTTGCAGATTGACCACAGATTCTCGATTGGATTTAAATCAGGAGAATTTTCGAGCCAGTCAATAGTACTTTGATTTGCTCACTGACAAGGCTTACCAGTGTGTTCGTGCAGCGTTAAAATTTTCGTACGTTTTCATGGATTAATGTCCATCGCAGACAATGGCCGTAGGACAACTAATCAACAGTCGTGACAACAGTGTCTGGACGTGATAAAAAAATCTGGTTTCATCACGGATGACGCAATATTTTTCAAGGCCAAAGAAATTTCCTCATACACCCGAAAATAAATTCATATTACTGCACAGCCCTGTAAATGACCTAATCTGAGAAAAAAATAGAAATCGCTTACACCCTGTCACTCCAATGGGTCTAAAACTGACTGTATGGTAAAAGAAAAGAAACTAAACTGGTTGTTTCAATTAATTTGCACAACGGTGTACATAACATACTGCGTTCACGGAACTGAATCAGTTACATATCCTCTGTATTGCATTTGTAAGGAGGAAGCTCTACTTGATTCTTTTTTCCAAAATCTGATACTTTGTGGAACAGACTGGCACATAGAGGCTGCATTGAGCACTATAAATTTAAGCACTTCAAGTCAAGAGCCAATTGCTATCTAGCTTCCTTATACCCAGCATATTCACTTTATTCGTTTGCTCGTTCTTGAATTGAGGCTTGTATTGGTCGAAGTTTAGTAAAAAAAAGAATATCATTTAGTATACAAAATATGGAAGACACGCTGGTTTGGGAGGCTGGGATGCATGATCGAGTAATGGCTTCCGGCTTGATTGAGGAATCGAGGAGCTGAGTTCGAACAAGTCGAGTTCATTACGTCCAACTGCCCTTGGGAAAGGTACGAATCCACCTCTTCTCCCCCAGCGATGGATAAATAGCAGGACAGACTAGGTTCTATAGCCGTAGGTGACAACCAGTCTAGAAGAAGGAAAAGTTTCAATTCAAAAGTGCATGTAGGCCTGGCGATGAAAATACTATGCAGCTAAAGAAAGGATCGTTCGCATTGACTCGAAGATACCAACTACGGCTGAGATATCTATCTATCTATCTATCTATCTATCTATATATATATATATCTATATATATATATATATATATATATATATATATATATATATTGAGTAGACGGGCAGGCGTGTTATTTTTAAACATTTAAAACAACATGACTGCCTATCAAATCTCCACAAATATCCTTAAATGCCTATAATTTATAACAGAATCCATTGGTTTATACCGACAGCTTCCCATACTTAATATTTCTCGTTTTTCACTCTCGCGTGGTCATATGTGACGTCACGAGGTTCGACGCGATTTTCGCTTCCGCGTTTCGTATATACGAGTTTGTCGTTACTTGGAAATTTTTCATGCAGCAAGGGCGGAATATCATTGTTGTTTCATCAATATGTTGTTTGATTTATTGAAATTGTCATCTTTGATACGGGCTTATGTAAGCCGAAAGCTTAGATTGGATTTAAAAATATATATCAATATGGTGTTTTCCTTTCGTCTTTCAACGATAATGTGATTAAGCTTATCAGACAATATGAAAGGAACTTACTTAAAATAAATAGACAAAACTTGTCTATATTATTTAATGAAACATGCATTAATATATATATATATATGTGTGTGTGTGTGTGTGTGCGTGTGTGTGTGTGTAAGTATGTGATGAAAAAGGAAATTACATTATCATCTGTAATACTTGTTACAAGGACTAAACAGGAGAAACCTCAAGGTGTGTTTGTTTTCTGTTACAAGATATCAACCTCAATGGGATATTAGATGCCGACAAGGTATTTATTGCTGGTAATCTATTTTTTCTTCAAAAAATGTATTTCCTGTTAATATTTTTTCAAACATGTATAACTGGTAATATTTCTTTTTTTTTTTTTAATTTATTTGCTGGTAATTTTTTTTTTACAAAAATGAATTGCTGGTATTAAAATCTACCTTTACACTTTCATAGTGTTTTGATCCTAGTTTGGGGATTAACTATTTGCCTTTAACTGCAGTCCTAACAGGTGTTACTACCCCGGATCAGGATGGATCTGGGAACACCAACAATTATGTGGTGGTTCCAGGCTCCTAAAAGCCTTCTGATCAGAGGCCTTGCTGTTGGATGCAGATTATCGCCATACAAGGAATTTAAATAAAAGACTATATGAACACAAAAGGGATCTTTTACATAACAAAACACAAAATGCATTAGTTGCTCGTCGTAGTGAGTCTGGCCATAATTTTGCTTAAAAATAAATGCGAAAAGAAAAAGCAATTTACTAAGACAAAATGCAACGAAAAGTGTTTTAATTCCTCGATCATCCAAAGTAAATTTACATCCAGATTCTTAAAGCATTTCACTTTTCTTGGGAGCTGTTCTTTTATCACAATGTAGTATATTTAATGGCAAAATCGATGGAAGTATGAACAAAAGAAAAGAAAACTGAATTAAGTCGGCTAGACTATATAGCCAAAACATATAAAAATCAAATAATTTAAATTAAAATTCCTAGCGTCCCCTCTCCTTCATTTGCAGGTGTAGACGCGTCCGTTTAAACAACTTTAATCCAATAAAGTATTAAAAAACGAAACATATGACACTAAACCTTTTTCTATTTTGTTATAGTTTTCCTCCAAAAATTGTTCTTGATATATAAAAAATATATATCGTTTTAGTGATTCAAATGTCATATTCATATATATTATTTAGTGATTCAAATGTCTTTCTTGTTAAGAAAGACATTTGAATCATTACCACATAAATTATTCATTTTTATATTGATTTTCTAAGCATAGGTTAGATATGGCACAAGGCCGAAAGTAGGGGGCACCCAGTGAAAATCAAACTCACTTGCTAACCATTACACCACCTCTAGGTGCCCAAAGAAACATTCCTTTTTATATATACAGTGTAACCCGTATATAAGAGACCCAGATATAAGAGAAGCCCGGATATAAGAGAGATTGTCACTGGTCCCAAATTAGAGCCATACTTACCTAAACAAAATAGACCAAACCCGGATATAAGAGACTTCTTCTACGGTCCCGACAACTCTCTTATATCCGTGTTACACTGTATGTGGATATATCTTCTCTTTGCTTGAAGAAGGTCGCGAATCCAGTAAAACGTGTAGCACAATTATGGAAAATAGAGTATAATATATATTTTCAAGTAAAAATCCCACATTTCTAGCGTTTGCGGTTTATCTTCTTTATATATATATATATATATATATATATATATATATATATATAAGGTTGGTGCAAAAATAATATCGTTTTTTGACGTATTTTTTAACGTCAAAATACGATATTATTTTTGCACCAACCTAATATATATATATATATATATATATATATATATATATATATATATATATATATATATATATATATATATAATGAACTCTCCCGTTGTTTTCGACGTATGAGCGTTTTCAGTTCAGATTTTATCTTTATGTCTCGTATGAAACAGTCCTGAACACCGAACTGAACTATACAATATCTACACAGAGGATTTGTTTAGAGTTGTGAAGGCTTGTGTAGAACCAACCACACTTTTTGAAGAGCCAAATACAGAGACCTACTGCACCGTGTGCCAGCAGTTCCCCAAACAACCCACCGCAGGCTTTCGATTGAGAGTTGTCCTTCTCCTAGACCAGTTGCCATCCAAGGCGATAGAAGCCAGACTATACTGTTATTTACCCATATCTAGGGGAAGAAGAGGATTCATAACTTTCCCAAGGTGGGTATATGTATCAAAGAACAAGGCATGGAAAAAATCCGTGTGTTTTTTATTTTTGTGTTGTTTGATTTTCATTGGTTAATCAGAGTCCACGTGAATTTGACGTCAGGCAGCTTCTCGTGTCTTTAATTTATGTGTGCAAATGTATTACAATTCCAGTTTCTCTATGCGGGATTCAATACAATCTATCTCTCTATCTGTCTGTCTATCCATCTATCTATCTATGTCGAAAACTTTTGTTGTAATGTCGCAAACGCATCAACTTTGGTACGCTAACTTTTGTATAAGTCTTTAATATAAGAAAAAGAATCTAAAGAATAACAACGTAGATATAACATTTACAATAAGATTTTTTTTTTAATTGAAAGAAAAAAGAAATTTAAAAGAAATAGAAAATTAATTTTATTCCGCCCCCCCTCCCCAAATACACACACACTTCTTTATCATTCCGAATTGCAGAACCGGGTCGTCTGGAATGAAAAGAGGCTTGTCAGATGTAAATATAAAGATAAGAAATCCTGATGTATATTTATTCAATATATATTCAAAGAATATGTTTCACGAAGTCGTATCGATTTTTTTTTCAGATGGGAAAAATCAATCACCGGTGTTTGTTTAAAGTCTATTGATCCAGCTTTTGTCTGACAGGCTGCTTTGGTAAAGTGTAGCTCATGAGGGGAAGAAGCGTTTGTCATTGCCGACGATGTCGACGGTGTCTATAGTGTCAAATGGGGCAGCCCTATAAGTGGTCACTTCAATGACGTGACAGGATCGGACACGAGACAGAAAAAAAAACATTTCCTTTTTATACACATTCTATTACATATGCGACCTACGAACCACCAACACCAAAATCAAGCAAGTACGAAAGTTTAAATATCTAGCAAATGTTTTTGAACAAAGTGTGAAAAAATATGACACCGAAGATATATTGCCATAGCAAAGATGCCTTTCAAAAGTTAAATATTGGAAATGAAAAAATTAACAATTAGGTTGGTTGGTTGGTTGGGTTTTATTGCATATCAACCACTGTGGGTCATTTAATGCCAAATTAAGGTATACATATATATATATATATATATATATATATATATATATATATATATATATATACACACACACACATATATATATACACATATACATGCATGCACATATACCTATACACATATTAAATATACAGTACTATCAAACATATAGCTGGCAACATTATTTTTTCCCAAAAACATATAGCTGGCAACCTTATTTTTTCCAAAAAACGTATAGCTGGCAACATTATTTTTTCTAAAAAACGTATAGCTGGCAACACTGTTGTTTCAAAAACGCATACCTGGCAACATTATTGTTTCAAAAATATATAGCTGGCAACATTATTGTTTCAAAAACGTATAGCTGGCAACATTATTGTTTCAAAAAAATCGTATAACTGGCAACATTATTGTTTCAAAAACGTATAGCTGGCAACATTATTTTTCCGAAAACATTATCTGAAGCCTTGTTGTTGGACGTAGTTTATCGTATTACCCAGGACGCGGATGTAGTTTATCATCATACCCAGGACGTAACAATTAGGAAGATGGTGGGTAAACGTCTTATATAATATAATATTTCTGTGGAAATGTCTGCCTCATCACGAACACGCATATCCGAAACTGTAAGGAAATATTAAGCAAAAAGTTGGACCCGATCCCCGCTCTGTCACACACACACGAACTCACTTACTCTGCTTCTTGCTTCCAAGTGGATTTTGATTTTATAGAATTAAAATACAATGTTAATCATTATCTGTTTTCTTAATTCCATGTTCTTTTATTGTTCTCTCTCCTTAATATTATTTATTTTTTTCTCATATTCTGTAGTCCTGGGTATGACATTAAAAACTACATCTGTCAGTAAAGTTCACGTGAATTTGACGTCAGGCAGCTTTGGTTGTCTTTAATGTGTGTGTGCATGTGTATCATAATTCTAGTTTGTCTATGCGGTATTCAATAATATCTATCTCTGTTGAAAACGTTTTAAATCTCGCAAACGCCATATGTCAACTTTGGTACGCTAACTTTTTGTATAAGATTTCTTTATTATAAAAAAAAAAGAAAGTAAGATTTACAATAAAAAATAAACGAAATAATCGTGAGGTTTTGAGAAGCGTGGATGTAGAAAAAAAACAAGGGTGATGAAGTGCGGGGGGGGGTCAAAAAAAGCAGTACTCGGCGGCAGGCCAGCTGTTTTTACTTCTTCTTCGGTCGCCTCAAGGAAATGGATTACGTGACTCTGTTTCTCAGCCGTTACACTGGGAAGTTGCGAAACAGACACCAAACTCAGCCGCGCGTACTTCGACCTCCTCTTTGTCAGTCTGTCAAGTCGTACGCCCAGCTCTATTGCACGCAGTCCGCCGAATGACGATATTCAGTTACCCCCCTCCCCACAAACACACACGAGGGCGTCATGTGGCACAAGGCCTTTTTAACTTGGGATCTCCGAGCCCGTGGGCTCGGCCAAAAATATGTCCATTGAACCCGTATAAACCGGTTCAGGGTCGGTTTACCTCCCCGAAAGAGACTCGGCCCTTCGGCGTAGACTCCTTCGGGTTCCTCCCGCCCGAAGGCAGAGAGTTCAACCGATCTGTCGTTCAAGAGTTGAGCGACTGGTCCGCCGAATAGCTCGTCGCAACCCGCTTTTTATGCTATTCCAATACGGCCAAAATTTATGTGTGTGAAAATATCGCCTCGTTTTGGACCAGATAGACGCGGATAAATTGAGCCTTCAATTGCGGCCATATTTCTTTTTGTCATCACTTTGCAAGCAAGACACGTTCGCGCTCATTTCGAATTCTGAGGTAAGTCATGTCTTTCGTCACAGTGGAATTACTTCTTTAATTTCTGTTGTTTCCAGGTTCATCCTGACTCAGGGTGGTAGCACTTGTTAGGGTCCCAGATATGGACGAACATTGAGTCACCCCCACCAAAAAGAAAAAAAAACATGAAAGTATAAAATCACATTTTAATAGTAAAAATACCATCAATACCTTTTTTATAAAAACAAAACGGCAATACATAATCAGGAATATATTTTATCTGTAGGTGACGGCATACAACTGCGTTCAAAGTATTTCGTTGAAGCCGTAAAATTGTGTTCAAAATATTTATATGCCAGCATTAAATAACCACAGAGGTGTTGATACGCCGCTAAACAAAACTAACGAAATAAAGCGAAAGTAAAAAAAAAATATTAAGAAATGGAAAATTTCGTGATATCAATTCTCCTGTATGGCAGTGAATACTTAGCAATCTTTTCAAAGATGAAGAAGAGACTTGAAGCAACAGAAATGTGGTTCTACAGGAGGATGCTGAAAATACCATGGGCAGAGCATCTAAGTAATGACGACGGTTTAAGTAAAATAGAAATAAAAGAGGACACTTAAAGTCAGAAAACTTGAAATTTCTAGAGCACATAACGAGGAATGACGGTTTAGAGAATTTGATACTCACAGTACATATTGCAAGCAAGATGGACGGAGAAGAGCAACGAGAAACTTATCTATGAAGCTTGTGTAAATGGGTGATCGAAGAGAGACTATGAGAGATAGTGAAAACACTAACGTTACTAAGAAATACAAAGGATAGACGTGGTTTGCTCACGTCCTGATAGGATATATCCCATAGAAGAACAAGCAGAATGATATATACTTAAAACCAAACTAATACATATACAAGCATATATAATAGGATTCTCCTGTTGATTACGATGTACGAGAATCTAATAGGTCAGTTCTTAGAACGTAACCGGCAGATTGTCTAAACATATGATTTGGTTATAGGGGAGAAGACATGCACAAAAGCAAACCCACTTTTCAGAAGAACTAATAAAAAACAATAGACTTTGTTTTAATGATCGCTTAAGGCATGAAACCAACACTTACAATACATTCTTTGATTTCTCTGCTTATATCGACAAATGTTCTATTGAAATTTTGGCGTCGTTTCTCAGTATATATTGGTTTGGTTTGTTATGCTTTACGGTATATCAACCTCAATGGTTTATTAAATGCCGACAAGATTTTTAGCGCTGGTAATATTTTTTTTATCTATCTATCTATCTATCTATCTATCTATCTATCTATCTCGCTATATATTGGTTTGGTTTGTTTTAGTTTTGTTTTGTTTAGTTTAGTTTTGTTTTATTGCAGATCAACCTCAATGGGTTATTTTTTTCACCGACAAAATTTTTATTACTGGTAATATTTTTTATCTATCTATTGGTTTAGTTTGTTATGCTTTACGGTATATCAACCTCAATGGGTTATTTAATGGCGACAATAATTTTATTGCTGGTAACATTTTTTTTAAATATATTGCTACTAATATATATATATATATATTTTCCAGATATGTATTGCTGGTAATATTTTTTCTTCAAAACTGTATTGCTGGTAATATGTTTTTAATTAAAAAATGTATTGCTGGTAATAATGTATTGTTGGTAATAATTTACAAAAAAAAGTATTGCTGGTATTAAAACGTATTTTTACATTTTCATAGTGTTTTGACCCCAGTTTGGGGGTTAGCTATTTTTATATAGTTGGGACCCTAACAAGTGCTACCACCCCGGGTCAGGACGGACCTGAGAACAACAATAATTAAAAGGTGGTTCCACGCTCCTGATCATAGGCTTTGCTGTTGAACGTAATGTATAGGCTTACCCGGGATGCGGACGTAGTTAATCGTCTTACCGAGGAGGATACAATTATTTCTTCATTGTATAGATTAATCGCTCGACATAATGAATATGAAAGAAAGAAGAAAAGAAAAGAAATGAGTTTTAATTAAATTTATTGAAATTTGAAATGGTATTCTGGGTATATTTGTTGAAAATTGGTCCCCTTAGGAAAGATGACAAAA
>OZ010578.1:115507593-115555093 GCA_963932145.1 Acanthosepion lycidas | reverse complement strand
TTTTCATTTTTATTCTTCAACGAACATTAAAAAGAATCTAAATAATGCAAATTTTGAACTAATGTTTCTCCTATTTTTCTCCCCTTTCATATACTTTCGTGTTTTTTTTTTTGTTTTTTTTTTTGTTTTTTTTTTTGCTGTTGTTTTAATTTTTTCGATTTTTTCTAACATTCAACGCTTTTCTTTTTTCCCTTTCTTCTTAACTTTTTATTTCCATCTGTTACTTTGACCTATTCTTTTAAAAAAATTACTGAGGAAAAATTCATGCTTTTTTTTCTCTTTTAAGTCATTACACATCCTAACAACACTTTTTTCTGACATTTGGCTCCGTGTTTTCGTGTTCTCTTCCCGCGAAAACTGCCCGTCTATCTTTTGTTCAACATCATCAACATAATTGAATATTTCTTTTGACTTGCTGCTTGATACAATCATTATCAACGCTTTTACCTCATACAAAAACTACTTCTTTTCTTCTTCTTCTTCTTCTTCTTCTTCTTCTTCTTCTTCTATTTCTGTTTCGTCTTCTGTTTCTTCTTCTTCATATACTACGTCTTCTGTTTCTTCTTCTTCTTCTTCTTCTTCTTCTGTTTCTTCTTCTGTTTCTTCTTCTGTTTCTTTTCCTCCTTCTTTTTCTACTCTTCTTTTTCTTCTTCTTCTGTTTCTTCCTGTTTCTCCTTCTTCCTTTTCTTCTTCTGTTCGTTCTGTTTCTTCTTCTTTTTCTCCTCTTCTTCTTTTGTTTCTTCTTCCTCTTCTTCTTTTTCTCCTCCTCCTCTTCTTTTTATTCTGTTTCTTCTTCTCCTTCTTCTTCTTTTTCTTCTGTTGCTTCTTCTTCTTCCTCTGTTTCTTCTTCCTCTATTTCCCCTCTTCTTCTTCTTCTTCTTCTTCTTCTTCTATTTTTGTTTCGTCTTCTGTTTCTTCTTCTTCATATACTACGTCTTCTGTTTCTTCTTCTTCTTCTGTTTCTTTCTTTTTCTACTCCTCTTCTTCTTTTTCTTCTTCTTCTGTTTCTTCTTCTCCTTCTTCTTCATTTTTCTCTTTCTTCTTCTTCTGTTTCTTCTTCTTCTATTTCTCCTCCTTTCTTCTTATTCTATTTCTGTTTCGTCTTCTGTTTCTTCTTCTTCATATACTTCGTCTTCTGTGTCTTTTTCTTCTTCTTCTTCTGTTTCTTCCTGTTTCTCCTTCTTCTTCTGTTCCTCCTTCTTCCTTTTCTTCTTCTGTTCGTTCTGTTTCTTCATCTTTTTCTCCTCTTCTTCTCCTTTTGTTTCTTCTTCCTCCTCTTCTTTTTCTGCTCCTCCTTTTCTTTTTCTTCCGTTTCTTCTTCTTCTTCTTCTTCTTCTTCTTCTTCTTCTTCTTCTTCTTCCTCTATAATTATAGCACTCTTCCATTTTTCATATTTTTTATCATCCTCTTATACTAATTTTCTTTCGTTTAACGGCACCTCGCTCTTCTTCTGTTTATCTCTTCTTTTTCTTCTTTGTGTTTTTATCATCACCCGCTTTTTTCTATCTTTCTTTTCCTTTCTTTTCTT
Source organism: Acanthosepion lycidas (assembly GCA_963932145.1). Lineage (NCBI taxonomy): Eukaryota > Metazoa > Mollusca > Cephalopoda > Sepiida > Sepiidae > Acanthosepion > Acanthosepion lycidas. Next base: position 115,553,565 of record OZ010578.1, on the reverse strand, counting down.
TAAGAAGAAGAATGAAGATGAAGAAAAAGAAGAAATTACCGTATACTCTTTTCTTTTTCTTTATCTTTTCTCTTCTTTTTCTCTTTCTTCTTCGAGATATTTATAAAAATCTCTTTCTCGCCACTGTTGATTTCATTTGGTTGATGTAAACATGACTGACATTTTCAGCAGTTCTTAGGCTTTTCCCCCTTCCTTCTTCCTTCTTCTTCCTTTTTTCTTCTTCTTTGAATTCTTCTCCTTTTCTTCTTCATCTTCTTCTTCATCTTCTTCTTTTCTTCTTATGCTTTCGAATTATTCTTTTCTTTTTCCTTCGTATTCATTTTATTCTCTTCTTCTTTTCTTCTTCATCGAATTCTTCTTCCTTCGATTTCATCTTATTCTCTTATTCTTCTTCTTCTCCTCCTCCTCCTCCTCCTCCTTCTTTCTACGAATTCCTCTTTCCTTCTTCCTTTGAATTATTCTTTTCTTCCCCCTTCGAATTCTTTTTCTTCTTCTTCTTCTTTCGAATTCTTCTTCTCTTCTTCTTCTTCCTTCTTTTTATTTTCTTCCTCTTTCTTCTTCTTCTTCCTTTTTCCTCCTTCTTCTTCTATCGAATTCTTCTTCTCTTCTTCTTTGTCTTCATCTTCCTTCGAATTATTCTCCTCCTTCTTCTTGTTCTTGTTCTTCTTCCTACTAATTTATTTATTTCTTCCTTGGAATTCTTCTTTTCTTCTTCCTTCGAATTCTTCTTCCATCAAATTCTTCTACTGCTTCTTCTTCTTCTTCCTTCGAATTCTTCTTCTTCTTCTTTCCAATTCTTCTTCTCTTCTTCTTTGTCTTCTTCTTCTTTCGAAATCATCTTCTCCTTCGTCTTGTTCTTGTTCTTCTTCTTCCTTTGAATTCTTCTCCTTCCTTCGAAGTCTTCTTCTTTCGAATTCTTCACCCTCTTGTGATAAATATAATAAACTATCAGAATACAAGCGACTATTCTCTCTTTTCCCTCAGAATCTTGATGACTTTTTATCACGCTCTATTTTTTGACCACCGAATTTATCTGGAAAGATTCACCCGATTCCTCATTGAAACGAAACTTCAATGCGCTCAAATCAATGCAAATAATTATTTCGCTTTTACTTTTGCTCGTCTCCCATTCGTGATTGTCCGTTTCTCAATGTAAAATTAGAATTAATTTTGTGCCCACCATCTCATTCTTCATTTTAATCACACTGTCGCCAGATGCCATAGCAAAATATTTCTGGTTAAAGTCTTCTTTCACATTGTCAGCAGTTGATGATATGTTAGTATGTTTTCTTTTACCTAGGTTTCATTTATTTTTCCTGCTCTACTCATGTCATATTGGTTAACGAGTTATTTCTTTGTGTTGTTGTAATTTTATTAATGCGATTTAGCGCGATTCCAGTGTGAGATTTGAATAGGAAGGAAGGAAGGAAGGAAGGAAGGAAGGAAGGAAGGAAGGAAAAGAGGAGGCAGCATTAAATAGTGAATGGAATTTTGGAAAATAAGGAAAGGAAAAGGTCGAAGTTACGGAAGCTCGAAAAGAGGGAAAAGAACCGTTGTTGAGAAAAGAAGTTGATGACAAGCGAAGTAAATTCAAAAGAGGCAAAGGGGGGGGGAAGCGGGAATAAAAAGACGAAGCGAAGAAATTTAATTAATTTTCTAAATTAAAAGGATAAAGAAAAAAGAGTTCATTTTTAGAAAAAGATTTAAGAAGTGTAAATGAGGGAGCATTACGGTAAGATAGAGGAGGAAGGTGGAAGAAGATGAAGAAAAGGAAGAAGGAGAAGACAAAGAAGAGTTGAGACAGAAGTACAGTAAAATAGAAGAGGAAGGTGGAAGAAGAAGGAGGAAACGTGAAAACGAGGGAGCAGAATCGTAAGATGCAGCAGGAAGGCGGAAGAAGAAGAAAAAGAAGAAGAAGTAGAAGAAGAAGAAGAAGAAGAAGAAGAAGAAGACGTGTAAATGAAGGAGCGGTATGGTAAGATAGAGGAGGAAGACGGAAGAAGAAGAAAAGCAAAAAGAATAAATGAGGGAGCATTAAGGAGGAGGGAGGTTGAAGAAGAAGAAGAAGAAGAAGAAGAAGAAGAAGAAGAAGAAGAAGAAGAAGAAGAAGAAGAAGAAGAAGAAGAAGAAGAAGAAGAAGACGTGTAAATGAAGGAGCGGTATGGTAAGATAGAGGAGGAAGACGGAAGAAGAAGAAAAGCAAAAAGAATAAATGAGGGAGCATTAAGGAGGAGGGAGGTTGAAGAAGAAGAAGAAGAAGAAGAAGAAGAAGACGTGTAAATGCGGGAGCAGTATGGTAAGTTAGAGGAAGAAGATTGAAGCAAAAGAAGAAGAAAAGGAGAAAAAGTAGAAGTGTCAATGAGGGGGCAGTACGGCAATATAGAAGAGGAAGAAAAAGAAGAAGACGAAGTATGAGAGAGAAATGCTGTAGGATAGAGGAAGAATTTGGAAGGAGGAGAATTATGCGCAATATTTACAAGTAGGAGAGGAGAATGAAAAAGAAAGATTGAGGAAAATGAAGTAAAGAATAAAAGGATGAAATGTAATAAAAAAAAGGATGAAAAGAGATTGCAAGTGGAAAAAAAGAGAAGTAGAATTGAAAAGGGAAAAGAAGAAAGAGAGGCATAACAGGAAAATGAAGGAGGGGGAGAACTACAGGAAGAGAAATGCCTAAAAAGAAGAAAGAAAGAAGTGATGAGATGAGGAGAGAAAGAAAATGCGAGATAGAGCTTATATTGAATATATGAAAAGAAGAAAATTGGAGGTGGAACTGATATCACAGAAGAAGGAAAAAATGGAAGCTAATATAACAAAAGAGGAGCGAAAACGAAAATGTGAAAGCCCTGATATTTCTTAAGGGAGGAAGAAGAAAATGGAAGAGTCAACCGATATTGCAGAAGAGAGAGAAAAAAATGGAAAAAAAGCTGGCGATATTGCAGGAGAAAGGAAAAAATAGAAGAAAGATCCGATATTGCAGAAGAAAAGAAGAAAAGCAAAAATGGGAGAGACAGCCGATATTGCAGAAGAGGAGAAAGAAAGAAAATGGAAGAGGTAAGCGATATTACAGAAGAAAGAGAAAAAAAAAATGGAAGAGGCAGCCGATATTGCAGAAGAAGAGAAAGAAAGAAAATGGAAGAGGTAAGCGATATTACAGAAGAAAGGGAAAAACAAAAATGGAAGAGGCAGCCGATATTGCAGAAGAAGAGAAAGAAAGAAAATGGAAGAGGTAAGCGATATTACAGAAGAAAGGGAAAAACAAAAATGGAAGAGGCAGCCGATATTGCAGAAGAAGAGAAAGAAAGAACATGGAAGAGGTAAGCGATATTACAGAAGAAAGAGAAAAAAAAAAATGGAAGAGGCAGCCGATATTGCAGAAGAAGAGAAAGAAAGAAAATGGAAGAGGTAGGTGATATTATAGAAGAAATGGGAAAACAAAATGGGTGCGGCAGCCGATATTACAAAAAAAGAGGGTAAAACAATGGCAAAGATGAGCTGTTGAAGAAGAAAGACACCCAAATCTGACATTGATTATAATGTTATTAGGAAGAATGTTAACTGAATAACGATAGAAAAAGAAAGAAATGTTAAAGGTGTACATATTTTAAAGGCATCTCTGCCAGGACGTTTGTGATCGTAATGATTCACGACTTTCACGAACTGTACGTTTCTATAATTGGCTGAGGCACCTTCCATTTTCAGAATTGACATTTCATTATACATTTCCATCCAAGAGGCGGTATCTTTATTAAACAAATACGTCAACATTTGGACTCACTAATAATTGCACATATATCAGCGCAGATTTACGGGTGGAATTGTGGAAAGTAGAAGCGGCCTGCTGAGTTCATATTCCAGTTGTGTTGCATTCAGTTTCGCACAAATGCTCTTTGGGAAGACATAAATTCATTGCTTCTCCTATCATGCTATGAATTAAACTTCAGCACAGACGAGATGATTGCCATTCTTTGAGAAGCCCAAATTTGCTTTCAAATCTCTGGAGAAGGCAGCGGAAAACCACTATTTTACAAAGAAAACAACAAAAAAAGGATAGTTAATATAGAAAAGTCAACGTGAAAGGGTACTTTGGCATTTCGGCTACAGTGTGTGTCGATGATCAAGCAACGCTAAATAATGCATTTAAAAAGAGATTTTTCTCTGACTCTCGAAAAAGACATATTTTCTCAGTTCCGTATCCTAAGGTAAACAAAGCAATTTCTGAAGAAAGAGATATTTTTTTATTTATTAATCTGACGGATTTTTATTAATTAAACGTTATTTTCAATGGATACTCGTATTTGAATAGACGTTCTTATTATTTATTAAACAGTATATTTATTTTCTCTCATTTTTCTAATTTTTATGCATATTGTCGGGATTTCAAGTCCGACTGTTTTGGAAAATGGAAGGTCGAATAAATATAATAACAACTATTGGCATTTAAAGCGAAACTCAGCGCAAAAAAGAAAGAAGGAAATGATAACGAATTCTTACTTATAGCCGTTGTAATCTCATGGTGGTAATCGTTTGTGCCAAATTGCAACAAAAATACACTGTATGTTGCCTACAAGTAATTCTCCTTGTAGAAGTAATGGTAGAAAATAAAGAGACTTATTAACTGTTTCAGTAACACGTCCAGTCAGCTTCGAAAAAGAGAGCAATGTCGGAAAGAAGGAAGAAAAAAATATTTCCGTTTTTAGCTATTTTAGTATTATATATATATATATATATATATATATATATATATATATATATATATATTATTCGGATTATTGTCCTCATGTTTGTCGCCATATTTATTAAAACGTTTCGGCCGTTGTACGTTCCGGTTTTTTTCAGATGTACATAGTACTTCATCTCAGAAATATAGACAGACACACACTTATATATATATATATATATATATATATATATATATATATATATATATATATATATATATATATATATATATATATATTGAACACATATTCCCATTTTGACTCCTCTTTAATCAGATGAGGTCGACTGGAACTCAATTCTATAAATTTTCTGTGAAGACGAAATAATATCTTTTATTATATTTTCGTCACAACATTACAGTTGAATTCCCTCACTTCTCCCCTTCCACAAGAATTTCGCTAAGGTAAGTGCACAAATGTTCCACAATATTCTACGTACACCCTTGTGCAAATTAATTTTAACAAAACGAATAATTCCGTTATTATTTACTTTTTCCTGATTTTTCCAATAAAACATTATCCAGTGCGCATGTTAGTACTTCGTATGTCTATTCCACGAAGTCGTTCCTTGCAGATTGACCACAGATTCTCGATTGGATTTAAATCAGAAGAGTTTTTCGGGCCAGTCTACATTATTTTGATTTGCTCACTGGTAAGGCTAGCCAGAGTGTTCGCGCAGCGTTACAATTTACGTACGCGTCCTTGGCGTAACGTCCATCCCAGATAATGGCTGTAGGACAACTAATCGACAGTCGAGACAATAGTATCTGGGCGTGACTAAAATCTGATGCAATCGCGGATGACTCTATATTTTTCAAGGTCAAACAAATTTCAACATACACCTCGAAAATAGATTCATATTACTGCACACCACTGTAAATGACCTAGCCTGAGGAAAAAATAGAAATCACTTACACCCTGTCACGCCAGTGGGTCTAAAACTGACCTCATGGTGAAAGAAAAAAAACTAACGCGTTTGTTTCAATTAATTTTCACAAGAGTAACATAATACAATTCTTCCACGGAACTGAATCAGTTATATGTCCTCTGTATTCCAGTTGTAAGGAGGAAGTCCTACTTGATTCTTTTCCAAAAATCTGATACTTTGACTAGCACATGGATGCTGCATTGAGCACTATAAATTTAACCACTTCAAGTCAAGTGCCAATCGTTATCTAGCTTTCTTATGCTCATCATATTCACTTCATTCGTTTGCTCGTATATTCGTTTGCTTTGTATATTTCCCAGTCAGAAGTATAACTGATTAAGGATATGTAATGGCCCAGTGAGTATATGGACCAGTACTATTTATATTATTATACTTTCAGCGTACAGGATTCAAGTAAACAACAAAACTCCAAACTGTGAATCAACAAGTATATATTGAAATAACATACAAGGACAAAACATGCAATAAAATTATTTTCATTGTATAGATTAAGGAAAAGAAATTGTTCCCCCTTAATTGTATTTTGATTTGTAATTGATTGTTCGAAGAAAGTTCTCGTGAGGGAAAAATGTTCAGGAATCAATATTAGAACAAAGGTTTGTTTGTTAGAATAGATAACACAAGAATACAATTGATCAGAAATGTGTTGTGTTATAGAATGGTTCGAAATTAACAGAGTCCTGGGTGATTGAGCTTGTTTAAGTCACAGAGAGAAATGTAAGTTTATATTACAAAATTCTGTGTCTGTGTGTGCGTTTGAAATGTTATGACTAAGATCGTGAACTCGTTTGGACAGGCGAAACTTACTGGATCCTACTGACGACTTGTGAAATGAAAAAGAATAGGCTCCCACAGAAGCGCGGGAAAAGGTTAATCTTGCACTAAAATATGTGATTGGTTAAAAAAATAACCAATCACTACATTCGTAGTAACAAAACAGGCAAGCAAGCTTAAAACCGAAGAAATCAAAGAAATGAGTGCGATGGCTAAATTGTTCTATAGAAAAGTAGCATTGATTTATTAGCCAATCGCAGACGAATAAAATGTGGGCATGGAAAAACATAGCAATCGCTACAGATATATTGTTTCGATACCCCTTTTCTGTCCTGGAAATATCCTATTTAATACAGTTTCACTAACCTAGCAAAAAAGAATACAAAAATAGGAAATCTGAATCATATGCTTTCCGGAAAAGGAATGTTGTTAAAAAGTAATGAAAAACTTGGTAATTCGTATGGGTAGTATTAAATTACATAAACTTAATACTACCCGTCATTTTTTGGAAGTGTTATCTGATGATCCAGCGTCCTTTAAAAGGGCTCTGGGGAAATAAATTATTATAATGGAACCTTAAAGTAATCTGTTTTTCTTTATATATATATATATATATATATATATATATAGGGTGTTCATAAAGTTCGTGTGCACTTTAAAAAATTTATAACTTTATTTGTATTTGAGATAGAAATAATTTGTAAAAAGGATTAGAAAGAAGTAAATCTATATTTATTAAGGTTTTATTGAAATTTTATTCCTTTCCACATGTCCTCCATCATTAGCAATACAAAGAGTAATACAATTTTGCAGTTCATGGAAAACATTTGCCAACTGATTTACAGTAATGCCTGAAAACACATGTTATTTTAGCAATAGTTAAAACTAGGTACATTAAACTTTGTAACATTTTTTACAGATGATTTCTATCGCAAATACAAATAAAGTTAAAAAAATATTTAAAGTGCACACGAACTTTATGGACACCCTGTATATGAGGCACGGAAAAAATATATTGTAATCGATAAAGACGCTTGTGTTGCAGTGAATAGCCAGACAATATAATTAAGTGCGGGGAATCAGATGGCCAGGTTTTTAAAGAATTACTACAGGCAGGATTGGTGAGTATGTGTGTGTCGGGGGAGTGGGGCCGAGAACAAAATGAAAAACAAACAAAATGTATACACAATAAAATGTTATCAAATCAATAACACGAGTCACCTGTCTTTCGAACAGCAAAAAACAAAAATTCAACACCAAAAGATCGCTGCAAAAATAATTGTTATTTACTCAGCGTTCACTCGTCTTTGGAACAAAGCCACAAATTAGGAGTTCCCAATGAGGATCGACATCAGTACAGAGGTACAATGATCAGCCATTAGTAGTTAATTTATCTTTTAATGTATGCATTATTATTTTTACCTTGTACGAAAAAAAAACTAAGAATAACACGAGACAGGAAGTTGTGGAGAGCCATGATCGCATTATATACTGAAGGTAATCGACACGTACAAGAAGATAGTCAGTTATGTGCTATTCGTGATTCACGTTTAGGCGATAATGTATCTTTTGATACATGACTGACAAGGCATTTTTCCCGCAGTAGGTTGCCATTTCTGTCTGTGGTAGACCAGTTCCAAGGTTACAGAACCGGGTCTGTCCTGGTATTTATCAAAAGCTGGTGTAGGGGGCGAAGAAGAAGAGGATTCATATCTTTCCCAAGGGTAATTGCATGTAAATGAATATAATAGATACGACTGGAATACGAACTTGGCTCTCCGATTCCTCAATCCGAGCCGCTATCCATTACTCCACAGTGACTCCTCCACAAGAAGATAAAAGAAATCAAATTGCGTGCCCACCATAAAACAGTCTGCAATATTCGCGTCTCGTGTTCAGACCTCACAATATGCTCTTTCTTATTGCGTCAGGTAGTTTGACATCTATTTGTTCAACTACAGTAAAGCGATAATTAGGGAGCCACGAAAAATCATTATATTGGTAAATCTGATGAGTTGTGGTCAGGTTTTCCTGGTGGGTATATTTTTTCTAATGACAATGCCCAGGCCGTTATATTCTACGCCCGTTAGAATACCGTCCTGGGTATGACGATAAACTACATCCGCTTTCTGGGTAAGACGATAAACTACATCCAGCAGCAAGGCCTCTGATCAGGAGTTTTTAAGGAGCGTGGAACCGCCTCTTAATTGCTTGTGTTCCCCGGTCCACCCTGTTAGGGTCCCAACTATGGGAAAATAGTTAACACCCAAACTTGCGCAAAAATAGGTTTTAATTCCAGAAATACTTTGTAATAATAATAAAAAAAAATTATTACCAGCAATAAGTTTTGAAGGAAAAATTATTATCAGCAATACTTTTAAAAATGTACCAGCAATACAAACAGTTATACATTCTTTGAAAAAAATATTACCATCTATAGATTTCTTCAAGGAAAAATATTCCCAGAAATAGATTTTTGAAGAAAAAAATTACCAGCAATAAAAATTTTGTCAGCATTAAATGACCCATTGAAGTTGATATGCTGTAAAACAAAACAAACCAAACCAATGTATACTGAGATAGATATATATATATATATATATATATATATATATATATATATATATATATATATATATATATATATATATATATATATATATATATATATATATATATATATATATGACGAGACCAAGAATGACTGATAGACATGAAGAAACCAAGGTTAATAGATAGGTAGACAAAAAATATTACCAGCAATTAAAATCTTGTCGGCATTAAATAACACATTGAGGTTGATATGCCGTAAACCAAACCCGTCCGAATAATCAGCGTGGATGTGCGATAAAGCACAGTACGAGTTCAAGTCACGGTCTGTGTTTACTTTTCGAATTTCAACCTATTTTAATGATTGGAGAACCTAATGGCCTCATCGTAATGAGTAAAAAAAACAAAGATGAAAAGAAAACATTTTTTTATGCATACGTACGATCTTTGCGTAGGATTACACACATGTCTTGAATTTGACCAGAGACGTTCTCAGCGAAAAAAACAAAATTCTTCGTTTTTGTTTTTTTAAGATTGATTCGCTGAATACAAAATCCAAGGACCACTTAAGGTAGAGTGAGATTGTTGTAATAGTAAAGGTAAACGTATTAATAGCCGTTTCCCTACAAGGAAACATTTTGACATTTGACCGAACAGCCAGTCCTGCTTTCGCTTGAAATCCATAACATTTTCTCTTAAAATAGCTTCTTAGGAAAACAAGTTTCACTTGTCCGCTAGCTATTATCTCTCCTTCAATTATTAATAGGGGTTTCCTTCCTAACTTTTTATTTGAAGTTGTGCGGAATGTAAACATTTTGAATATGTCATTATTTTCTATTCGATTTACATTTGCTATGCATTTTACTTGTTGCTTCTGTTGGTAGTCCTCGAGTGATATGTTTTCAGTTATTTGCTAGAGTTTTTTGTTACTGATTCTGTAGCGCCAGTCCACAATGCTCAAAGATGGATGATCTTTGCCAAGACCCCCAGGCTCACTCGCTCAAAGCCATGTATGTCCATTCGTTTTATGAAGGGTGTGGGTAAGGAGGAAGAGAATAAGATGACAGTGGTCAGGGAAGTATCATCACGGGAGTTTGTTCTTGAGAAGAAGCTGTTTCAGTGGAGTTTACACTTTACCAAAGTAACACGAAGGGAATTGAGAGGATTTTCCACCGGGGACATCGAGTGGCATGTCCTAGCTGTGAAATGTCTGAACTGCTGGGATTAAGGAATGTAATTCGTTAGAACATTTGACATAGTAAACGCGATAGAGTAGTGAGAGTCTAGCGACGATTCGTTTGTGAGATAAGTGTAGAAAATAATTAATTACACACAAGGTACCATATATACTTTTGAAGTCCCTATCTGCATTATTCGGACTATTGCCTCATCTTTGTTGCCATATTTATCACAACGTTTCGGTCGTTATTCGCTCCGACCTTCTTCAGGTAGTTTGGAATATTGAACTGAACCTTTTATTTCGCTCAATGGCGTAGACTGTTCTAGTTCCATGTGTTATGTCTAATGGATGTCAGTTATCAGTTATCTACTGTTAATCCCCCTCTCCACGTTCCGCACTGACTTAACCAGGTTTTGAACTCACAACTCTTTGGGGCCTGTCACTAGTTCTAACCAACGCTTTTATTCACTGTGCCATGTGTCCTCAAGGATATCAGATGGATAACTGACAATATTCACACAAATATTTTGACTAAAACTAGAAAATCCTTGTAGATACTTGCCAGAAATCTACTTGACTAATTATGGAATTACGGCTTGTTAAATATTCAAGTAAACTATTTTTTTTTCGGGTGTTCGATCACCCCACGGTGCTAAGGGATGATTAAGAGTGTATTGGCCTGATATTTGAATCGTGAAATTTGAATTGTGAACCGATCGCTGGAGGAGCTCAAATATTTTCTGAATGAATGCTCCAATATTGTTTGGTTTACTTGATTCATTAGATTAAAACGTCTAATTATAAGTATAGCCTTCCTGACAGCTACAGTGATGTGAGCGCCCAATGAGCACATTGACAGCAAAAAAAAACAATGCGCAAAGTACTACATCTAAAAACTAAGAACCAGAGACTCACGGGAGATGAAGGGAGATATAAGCAGGTGTCAAACCAACAATGTAGCAGATGGAGAAGATCTATCTCCAGTCTGAATTATAAGACTTTAAACTTATAGACACGACGTTTGATTAATTATTACGAGTTCAGGATGCTAGAGGTATAGTTTTCATAAAACCAAAAGGTCAAAGTTGAAAAGCTTGTTAAATTTGAAAATCTATACTTAGTTCAAGTAGGTGTTAAAAAATAATCTAGCATGAGAGATCTCACTCTGCCTTCCATCAGATTGGTTGATGCTAACCTCCATGAAAGTGAGTCGTTGGTCCTTCTCGGCTTCACGTTCTCTGCTGATATGAAGCGGGATACTATATTGAATCCATTGCTAGGTCAGCTGCTAAGAAAGCTGGTTCACTGTGTCGGGCAAGACAATTTTCCCCTCCAGAATTGGTCTTATAGATCTATTAGTCTATCATTCGCCCATGCTTAGAATATTTTTGCCACATATGGTTCGGTGATCCTGTTATATATTTACAGATATTTGATAAAATCCAAAGAGGAATCAGCAATATTATAGGTTCTGATCTGGTCGCTGTGTTTCAATTAGTTTCCGAGTTTTTTATGAATGTTTTCACGGTAATTGCTCGGAGGAGATCTTAACTATGGTACTTATATTTCTTTCATTTAAGCGCAGTACTAGACTGGCATTGAGATCTCGTCAATTTACAGTTGATCTGGCTAGATGTAGCTACAAGTTCTTTGCTAACAATTTCTTTTCTCGCACTTCTTGCTTTCAGAACTCCATTCTGGTTCCATTCTTTCCAGCCATCTTTAATCTGAAAAAGTATAAATTCAATGTCAATTGCTATCTACTGTCCTCCTGATTACTCTTTCCTCTTCCCACTCATTAATAATATTTCTGTTCTTAATTCTTCCATACCCTTTAACCCCTTGTATCTTAGCGGCTTTACTTCCTTGTATGTAGTGATACCGATTAAAAAAAGAAGTCATCTTGACCCACATATACAAAATCAATATTGTACACATGTGCCATAACAGGCGATGATTATGTAGCGACTGCTATGTTTTTCCACGTCTGCATTTTATTTGTCTGCGATTGGCTAATAAATCAATACTTCCTTTCTGGTTACAATTTAGCCATCGCAGTCGTTGCTTTGAATTTTTCGGTTTTGAACTTGCTTTCGTTAGTACAAATTTAGCGATTGGTCAAATTTTAACCAATCACATATTTTAGTGCAGAATCAACTTTTACCGCGTTTTCACTGGGATCCTATCTGTAGCTTTAGAAGAGACGACTTTTTCACAAGCCGCCAGTAGAGTTCACTAAATTTCGCCTGTCAACACAAACCTATGACTTTACTCACAACATTTCAAACGCACACACAGACACAGAATTTTGTAATATATATATATACACATATCTCTCTATGACTCAGCCAAGTTCAATCAGCCAGGACTCTGTTGATTTCTCTAACACAACACACTTTCTGATCAATTGTATTCTTGTGTTATCTATTCTAACAGCAGACTTGTTCTAACAATGATTTCTGAACATTTCTCTCTAAAAAGAACTTTCTTTCGAACAATCAATTACAAATCAAAATACAGTAAAAGGGAAGCAATTCTTTTCCCCTTAATCTATATATTTAATACAAATTATTGTATGTTTTGTTCTTGTATGTTATTTCAATATATACTTGTTGATTCACATTTGGAGTTTCGTTGTTTTCTTGAATCATTAATGATACAAAAGATATATGCGTTAAAGAACACGCCATAACAATTAGAAGTTAATTAAATACCAGCTATAAAACAAATTTAGCAAGCTGGTCTTGACGAACAGTGTAGTGAGTCCGATCGATCTGTTGTTATTTCAGGGATCAACTAAGATTATCTTTTATTTCAAGTTTTTATATGTATCATCTTAATTTATTCCTTATCCCTTTTAATGCAACAAAGATTGTCTATTATCTCATACATTTTCTCTCTCCCATAGTATGTGTCTTCTTATTCTATACCTTATCCCACTAGTTGGTACGGTGAAAATTTCAGTGTTGCTGACAACCAGAATTATAGATTATCTCAGGTCCATTTTGTTGTAATTGTTCCCTTTATCCCTGCTTATGCAACTAAGAGTATCAATTAGCTTATCTCACTCTGTTACTGTCTGTCTGTCTGTCTCTCTCTCGCGCGCGCGTTTTCTATCTGTCTGTCTCTCTCTCTCTTTCTCTCTCTCTCTCTCTCTCTCTCTCTCTCTCTCTCTATATATATATATATATATATATATATATATATATATATATATATATATTAGTCTGTATCTTCACATTCTATCCCTTATCCCGTAGCTGTTCCCGTAGATATTCAGTAGGGGTGGACAAGGAGAAATTATTCTTTATCTAATGCTTCTATTCCATTTGTCCGGATTTTTCGATACTTTCCCTTACCCTACTAGCTGGTCCATTGGAAATTCCACGTCTGGATACCACTAATACTATCTCATAACTCTGTCATTCCTTCTCTCTTGGCCTGCATCATCTCATCCTCTCCCTTATACTACTAGATGTTTCCCTAGAAATTCCGTTTTTTTAAAAAACAAAAATAATAATTGTATCCATTAATTCATATCTCTACCCTTGAACAAAAACAACAGCTTTCATTAGGATCGGAGCTTAAAATCAATAATCTATATAATAAATACGAAGATCAGTGTCATTGTGTCACACTATTTAAAGGGACACAACTCTCTAACTTTCAATAGCTCATTTCAAATTAAACAAAAACTTACAGTTCTCAAATTACCGTGTTTCAAAATAAAATTGTCCGTATTTTCAACTTTACTCCAAAAGGCCATAATCCAACATATATTTAGGAATCAGGCCGTAGCCCAAAATATTAAAATATTTTGCAATCAGGCCGTAGCACAGAATATCATATTTTGGAATCAGGCAGTAGCTCAACATATCACATTTTGGAATGAGGCCGTAGCACAACATATCATAATATTGTACAATCAGGCCGTAGCCCAACATATCATATTTTGGAATCATGTCGTAGCCCAACATATCATAATATTTTGGAATCGGGACGTAGCACATCATATCATATTTTGGAATCAGGCCGTAGCCTAACATATCATATTTGAAATCAGGCCGTAGACCAACATATCATAATATTTGCAATCAGGCCGTAGCCCATCATATCATATTTTTGAATCATGTCGTAGCCCAACTTATCATATTTTGGAATCAGGCCGTAGACCAACATATAATATTTTGGAATCAGTCCGTAGCCCAACATATCATAATATTTTAGAATCAGTACGTAGCCCAAAATTTCATATTTTGGAATCAGTCCGTAGACCTACATATCATAATATTTTGGGAATCAGGCAGTAGCCCAACATATCATATTTTGGAATCAGGCCGTAGCCCAACTTATAATAATATTTTGGAATCAGTCCGTAGTCAAACATATCATATTTTGTTATCAGGCCGTAGCCCAACATATCATATTTTGGAATCAGGCCGTAGTCCAATATATCATATTTTGGAATCAGGCCACAGACCAACATATCATAATATTTTGGAATCACGCTGTAACCCAACATATCATATTTTGGAATCAGCCCGTAGCCTAACATATCGTATTTTGGAATGAGGCTGTAGCCCAACATATCATAATATTATGGAATCAGGCCGTAGCCCAACATATCATATTTTGGAATCATGTTGTAGTCCTACATATCATATTTTGGAATCAGGCCGTAGCCCAACATATCATAATATTTGCAATCAGGCCGTAGCCAAACATATCATAATATTTTGGAATCAGGCCGTAGCCCGACATATCATATTTTGGAATCATGTTGTAGTCCTACATATCATATTTTGGAATCAGGCCGTAGCGCAACATATCATAATATTTTGCAATCAGGACGTAGAACAATATATCAGATTTTTGAATCAGGCCGTAGCCTAAAATATCATATTTTTGAATCAGGCCGTAACCCAGCATATCATAATATTTTGCAATCAAGACGTAGCCCAACATATCATATTTTGGAATCAGGCCGTAGCCCAAGATATCATATTTTGGAATCAGGCCGTAGCCCAACATATCATAATATTTTGGAATCAGGCCGTAGCCTAACATATCATATTTGAAATCAGGCCGTAGCCCAACATATATTATTTGCAATCAGGCCGTAGCCCAACATGTCGTATTTTTGAATCATGTCGCAGCCCAACTTATCATATTTTGGAATCAGGCCGTAGTCCAACATATCATATTTTCGAATCAGGCCGTAGATCAACATATAATAGTTTGGAATCAGGCCGTAGACCAACATATCATAATATTTTGCAATCAGGCCGTAGGCCAACATATCATATTTTGGAATCAGGCCGTAGCCCAACTTATTTTGGAACCAGTCCGTAGCCCAACATATCATATTTTTCTTATCAGGCCGTAGCCCAACATATCATATTTTGGAATCAGGCCGTAGCCCAACATATCATAATATTTGCAATCAGGCCGTAGCCCAACATATCATATTTTGGAATCATGTTGTAGCCCAACATATCATATTTTGGAATCAGGCCATAGACCAACATATCATAATATTTTGGAATCAGGCCGTAGCCCAACATATCGTATTTTGGAATCAGGCCGTAGACCAACATATCATAATATTTTGCAATCAGGCCGTAGCCCAACATATCATATTTGGGAATCATGTCGTAGCCCAACATATCATATTTGGGAATCAGGCCGTAGCCCAACATAGCATATTTTGGAATCAGGCCGTAGCCTAATATATCATATCTTGGAATCAGGCCGTAGCCTAACATATCATATTTTGGGATCGTGCCGTTGCACAACATATCATATTTTGGAATCAGGCCGACCCCGTTAGCAAATTTAAAACATTCTCTGTCGGAATTTTCATTGCTTCAATTGTTTTCATCGATTTTAACGTGACTTTTTCAGAAAAAATTTTTTTTTTTTTTTTTTTTGCAAAATAACTATTTTTAATAACTATGAAATTTGGGATTAATATAAATTAATTGCGAAATCCGGCGAAAATCACCCATGAAATAAAAATAATTTTTTCTGCGGTAAGTAACGACCTACGTACATAATTTTGTCTTTAAGTTAAGAATTATCGTTGAAATTTTAAAAGGTAATCTTAAATATTAATATAATTCTTAAATACAGCGATCTATTTTGAGTTCTTTTGTGATTTATTGCTGCCTATCGGATCTACACCTCCCTACATATTGTGATGAAGACCCAATCAAAGTACCTCCGCAAGAGCTATCTTAAATGCCGCCGGATAGAGCGGCTTTTAAGATAGTGAATAATAAATATCTAAATATGTGAAATGGTAGCAACAATTAACATACCTCGGTCAAAGATGACACCTGTATACCAGAGAAGGCATTACAGTCCACCGTAGTCATCGAAGTAGTCGACCAATGAACGTGGCCAGAGGCTTTTGGCTAGGATTGTCTGTGGTAAAAGAAAGTGGGCTCTGATTACACCCACATTAAATCCAGGAGATACAAAACGCATATGCAACAGAGTAGTGAAAACAGAAGTTATTTTTGACACCGGACAGAGGGCATCAACTTAGCTCTTAACATCGCTACACAGACTGGCAACATGTAGTCTAGTCCAACGAAACACGTTCCTACTCGTTTCAGACTGATGGCAGGTGTGGCATAGGATACATGAGGCGATGGGTCTAAGTTGTCGACAAAGCTCAAAGCAGGTTGGTGGTTGGGCTATAAAATTGTGATTTGTGTTCACGCGGCATGTGTTGGATCAGCCGGCCCAACTAAGCTCGTCATTTACTCGTGGCCGATGTGTTGCAATGTTTCTTGACTAATTTTAGCCACTCGAAGATATGTACCTCAATATTTTTGGGTTATCGCAGAAAGGTTAATGCAACGTCACATGATACCAGGTTTCATTATTAACGGCTACAATCTTAAGAATATCTGATATGCAGATGACACGGTGCCGATAGTACACACGGAAAGGAAACTACAAGAACTAAAGAAGGAAAGTATGAAGAAAGGACTAAACATTAATTAGGGCTTTCCCCCGGATTTTCTGAGGGATTGGCAGAGGAGTAGAAGTTTCCACCAGGATTCTTCCGGGGGAACTGGCAGAGGAGACGTGGGTTTTTTTTCTGTCGAATTAGATGCTGCGGTTGTGTTATCTTTTCATGTGCCAGAGGCCTTCTCTCCTCCCTTGCGTCCCCACCCCGCCGTTGCGTTCAATCTGTTACGTAGCGGTGGTATGACAGGTTATGACTAGCTTAGACAAACTATGATCAGCTAAGACTAGATTAGACTAGCAGCCAGAGAGGAAACACTCGAAAAACCCACGTTAAAATTCGAACTTGTGTCACAACATGACTCAGTGGGAGGATAAGTAAATCTCGGAGCAAACATCAACTGAAAACTATTATATTTATGACATGTTGGGTTACGGCCTGATTCCTAAATATTATGATATGTTGGGTTATTGTCCTCATCTTTTTCGCCATATTTATTACGTTTCGGCCCTTCAGTATCTGTCTATATTTCAGAGATGAGGTATTATGACCACTATTTACATTATTCGGACTATTGTCTTGATCTTTGTTGCCATATTTATTACAAAGTTTCGGCCTTTCAGTATCTGTCTATATTTCTGAGATGAGGTATTATGTACATTATTTACATTATTCGGACTATTGTCCTCATCTTTGTTGCCATATTTATTGCAACGTTTCGGCCTTGCAGTATCTGTCTATATTTCTGAGATGAGGTATTATATACACTATTTACATTATTCGGACTATTGTCCTCATCTTTGTTGCCATATTTATTGCAACGTTTCGGCCTTGCAGTATCTGTCTATATTTCTCAGATGAGGTATTATGTACACTATTTAGATTATTCAGACTGTTGTCCTCATCTTTGTTGCCATATTTATTACAACGTTTCGGCCGTTGTACTCTCCGGCCTTCTTCAGTATTTGTCTATATTTCTCAGATGAGGTATTATGTACACTATTTATATTATTCGGATAAGAGTGTGAGTTCAATACCGGTTAAGGCAGTGGAGAACTTGGAGAGGGAATATTAACAGGAGATAACTAATAACTGATATCCATTAAACATGTCATGTGGAGCTAGAACAGTCTACCCCAGTGAGCGAAATAAAAGATTCAGTTCGACATTCCAACCACCTAAAGAAGTTGATTGAAAGCTCTTTTATGAATCGAGAACTCTGAGTCACTGACATGTTTATTGAAAATAAATACGTAAAAATTCACCTTTCTCTCTCCCGAGAGTCGGTAGCTAAGGGGAAAAATCTCTGAGTGAGCCAAAACAGTCGGGTTTTGATCCTGGCTTAAGGCAAACGGATGTCTAGCCACACTGATAAGCTGTGATACAGCGAATCAATCTGTCTGTGGATAACAATATAAATATATATATATATATATATATATATATAGAGAGAGAGAGAGAGAGAGGGAGAGAGAGAGAGAGAGTTACATCCAAATTGCCCAAATCGTGTAACAGCAAATTGTTCAATTGTTAGATTAAACTTTGAACATTTTTATCTTAGAAATGATCAAATATATCTTACTGGAATTCTCCGAGGTTTAAGCAATAAGAATATATAATTACTCACCAACCTTAACAGAAGAATCCTCATGAAATCGATCATAAACGAAATTGACATGTTCATCATTAATTAGTCAAAGGTAAGGATCGGAAGCTCATTAAAGATTGAAATTAAATTCAAATATATTATTCCAGGTACATTTTCCAACTTATTCAAGATGACCATCGCCCTCTCTGACCTTTTAACTTTCTGTTCTCACAGGTTTCACGTACAATTGCATTTTCAGGTGTTATTACACTGCCCTTAGGACTGTCAGAACGAAAACTGCTTTCTCACGTGGCAACCGTCTTATAAATTGAGATGGATCTTTTCTAATTGATCTCTTAAGCTCTTAAGTTGAAATGTTGATCCCTCTTCCTGTTGTGACCGGATTGATCCAGTTTACCTCGTTGGCGTTGCCTCATTTTTAAACTTATTCACCATCCACTTGATGGTTCTTGAATGAACTTTGAAGATGGAAGCCAGAGAATGAATGTTGGTGCCATTACTGAAGGACTGGATGATATTTTCCTCTCACCATTGCTCAGTTGGGAAGACAGTGAGGCTGACACAAAACGATGTTAACCTGTTCTCTTTCTAGCTGAATAACTCAAAGCTTTTTTTTTTTCAGTGATTCTTAATACAAGTTGTGTCTAAATCTCTTAAATGAAGCCTGGAAAAAAGAGACTCAGTTCAATGTTTTTTAGATATTCGACATTTTATGGGATGGACAATTATGCTGTTACACCTGGCACACACACACACACACACACACACACACATATATATATATATATATATATATATATATATATATATATATATATATATGGTATACATATATATATATATGTATATATATGGTATACATATATATATATATATATATATATATGTATGTATACCATATATATATGTATGTATACCATATATATATATATATATATATATATATATATATATATATATGTGTGTGTGTAAATTTATAATATGAAGTGATACCCCAAAATGATGTATTAAAAATAAAATCCATTAACACTTTCATATTATATATATATATATATATATATATATATATATATATATATATATATACATATATATTACACTGAACACACATACACACACACATGCACACACACACACATATATATATATATCTGTGTGTGCGTGTCTGTGTGTGTGTGCCCCATAGGTAAATTTCTAATTTCCACACAAACACAGCCTATGTTCCGGTGTTGAATAAGACTGACGTAATTCTCATCGGTTGAAATAAATCCATATTCCCACCCATATGAGGTAATTTTGCATTTTCCTGTGTAATTTGTTGTGTATAATAAATACATTAAGCTCTTTTTGTGGATTAGTTTTAATATTTGATATTACTAGAATCCCCCTGGATTATATACCAACGGATTTTTTACCTGAACTCTCTCTCTCTTTCTCTCTCTCTCTCTCTCTCTCTCTCTCTCTCTCTCTCTAGATATATATATATATATATATATATAATTAATTGATTTTGTTTAAAAGACATTATTTCTTTTTATTTTAAGTGTTATACTTAACGAATACACACACACACACACACACATATATATATATATATATATATATATATATATATATATATATATATATATTAAAGACATTTTTATGTTTAACGTTCTTTTTATAGATACAAGTGTTTAAGTAAATGCTCTGTTTATTATAAATGTTTAAAGCGTTTCATTTACTGAATATTTTCTTTTACGAGGAAGTCCCATGTTCGAAACCTATCACCAGGTACATTTTCTTTATTCATATTCTTCAAAGCACCAACTGATAGACGTAAATTTACAGTTTGAAAAACAGGGACGCCTTCACAAACACGTCTATTCGGAAAATATAACGTTTAAATATATCCTTCTTCTCTGTTCCTCGTCCATTTAGGGAGTTGATGATCATGGTTCTCTACAATTTCCTCTCCTTTGTTGTTCTTAATAAATTTCCCTGCCGTCTTTTTACTCAATCTAGGTTTTTCTCTGATTATTTTGCTTTCACTCGATCCTGTCATTATCAAATTAGCAACTAGGTATTTCAACAGTAAAACAGGGAGATCTAACTGCCAATCTAGTAGCACGCTTAAATTCAAGCAGTCGAGGCAACAAGGAGGAATGCTTCATCAGAACAATTGCCATGAAAATATTTGTAGAAAAGACAGAGGGAAGCCACGTCACGGTGGTGGGAAGTGTTTGACGTCGACATGACAGGTCATGATCGATTACATTACAGTTCGTTTTTTATGGCACTTTGGAACGTTGGCGATCATGGCTCTCTACAATTTCCAATCTTTGTAGCTTTTGATATTTTTTGCCGTTTTGTAATATTTCCAAATCCTCGTTCCGCCATCTATTTAGTCAAGCTCGCTAGGTAAGGTATGTGTTGTTTTCCAGTCTTTAGACTGTCCTTTAGGCATCCCAGTCCCATTTCCTCGTTATGCGACCTAGAATATTAGACTGTCTCAATTTTCAGGTAGACCGAGCAATTTATTTTTTTTTTTAAGAAAGAAGTGTTTTTGAGTCAAACATTTTATAATAGATATACTGAATTTTTTCAATTTATCGACAAAATTCAAATTAACTAATATGCTTTATCAGTAATACACTTTAGTAAACCTGATAATGAAGGTGACATCAAAAAAAGGAAACCCTAAATTCTTCTGTTTGATATTGATAATTTTTTTCCCATCACCCTTATCCCTTCATTCCGGAAGAAAACCAAGCACATTGAGAGCATTTTGTTTTCACAGTTCGAAAGAAACTCCAACTAAAGGCATTCCAATTGAATGCACCTACTCCATTGTACATGATACTGCTGGAGTATCAAAAGGGACTTAAATAACATTGAACAAGACTTTCAAGAAAGAGGAATTTTTTACCATACTTCTTATTTTCTCGAAGGTTTTATTTGTTGTTAGTTTATTAAATGATTTGATGGTCTTGGTATATTCAATCGTGTTATTTTTAAACACTTCCGGCCTGATTGTTACTACAAAATACTATTTCTCAATAAGAAGACCAATATTTGTTAGTTTAAATAAGAATTGAGAGGTTTCTACGATTTTATTTTGAGAAATATTGCCATCGGTCAATATATTATATACATATAAAACAAATGAAAAAATGTTGGGTTTTTTTTCCCCAAAAGGGAGGCATTTCTCTACAGCAAAAACGGTAGCTAACCAAGAAAAAGTAATGCCATTTTCAGATTGAGCGCCCTCAAATTATGTAAAAAGATGTTTGGTGTCTCGGCACCATTTCAATTTTTTTCTTTTTTTTTGCGGGGTGGGGGGACCAGTGTAATGAATGGAGAAGGTTGAAGGAAAATTCAAACAAAAAGGACACTTATTTATAGAATCCGTGAGATACCAAAATCAAGCAAGTACAAAATTTTAATATCTGGTTCTAGGGGAGGACGGAAAGTGTGACACTGAAATAGGCAGACGCATCGGGAAAGCCAATGATGCATTCCAGGAGACAAAAAAAAAAGAAAAGACTACTGAAAAGTTACGCGATATCTGCCCTTCTATATGCCAGTGAATGCTGGACAATCTCTTTAAATATGACAAAGAGACATAAATCAAGAGAAATGCAGTCCCACAGAAAGATGCTTAGAGGTTTTGGAAAAAATGGAAAAAAAAATGAAACTTATACTTACCATCAGAAAGAAACAGTTGAAATTTCTGGGCTACATAATGAGGAAAGGGGCTTGGAAAATATGATACACACAAGACAAATTGAGAGCAAGAAGGACAGAGGAAAACAACGGATGACATACTTGATGAGTATAAGTAAATGGATGACGAAACAGGGTTTAGAAGAAATAAGAAAAATACATTTATTAAGACCTTAAAGAAATTGGAAGTTGTGGAGAACCATGATCGCCTAAGTCCTGATGGGACACAGCACAAGAAGAAGAATACTCAGAATCAGATAGAGATTATTGAAGTTCATTAGACATATTATGAAGAAGAGGCGGTTGGAGAATATGATGCTCACAGGTTATATCAAAGATAAAATGGGAAAGAGTAAACGGCGAGCCACTTTGTGTGAACGGATGACGGAACAGTGGGTGAAAATCTTGCTAAAGGCTACAAGAGATCGGAGTCTGTGGTGAACATTGATCACCTTCGTCCTAAAGAGGCACGGCACATTGAAGAAAAAACCTTTGTCATATTTGCAAGAAGTAAACCGCTATTATCTTTCAGTAAAATTAATAGTCGAACAACATGCTCAGAAAACCTATTTCTTTTTGTGTTTTTTTTAAGTACTTTGCCTTCGTTCAAGCAAATCATGATAAATAATGTAAATTGAGAGCGACCTCATCACCCGAGCAAATTTTATCGTCTGCCAACAAGCATTCTACATCAGGCTCAATACTCTGTTTTAAAATTGGCCTGTTGGAAGCGACTAGAATATTATATGCAATCTTCCTTCTTTTATCTCATTCCCACATTTTTGTTTGCGTTTCTTTTCTTTTTTTTAAGCATTTCACCCCAAGAAAGGCGGAGAACGACTAGCACAGAAGGGGTTACCAAGAATGAAAACAAGAGTAAAGAGGTGTGATAGAGGAAAGGATGAAGAGACGGACGAGGAATAGATCAAGTGATTTAGATATGTCGATTGACATTGCAAATGAATATTTGGAGATTATAGCTACCAGAGAAGCAAGTAAGAGGAAGGGAGTTCCACGGGCGAGAAGTGCGAGACATGAAGGTATAGGAGTAGAAGAGACGGTTACATTTAACCGTTTTGACAGTGAAAAGTTGGAACTGAGATGTCAACCTAGTAGCATATGTGGAGTACTTGGAGAGGAGAATTAACAAGAGATAACTGGTAACTGACATCCATTAAGCATGGCACGTGGAACTAGAACAGTCTACTCCAGTGAGCGAAATAAATGGTACAGTTCGACATTCCAACCACCTGAAGAAGGCCAGAGCTTACAACGGCCGAAACTTTGTAATAAATATGGCGACAAAGATGAGGACAATAGTCTGAATAATGTAAATAGTGTACATAATACCGCATCTCAGAAATATAGACAGATATTAAAGGGCCGAAACGTTGTAATAAATATGGCGACAAAGATGAGGACAATAGTCTGAATAATGTATATAGTGTACATAATACCTCATCTCAGAAATATAGACAGATACTGAAAGGCCGAAGCGTTGTAATAAATATGGCGACAAAGATGCGGACAATAGTCTGAATAATGTAAATAGCGTACATAATACCTCATCTCAGAAATATAGACAGATACTGAAAGGCCGAAACGTTGCAATAAATATGGCGACAAAGATGAGGACAATAGTCTGAATAATGTAAATAGTGTACATAATACCTCACCTCAGAAATATAGACAGATACTGAAAGGCCGAAACGTTGTAATAAATATGGCGACAAAGATGAGGACAATAGTCTGAATAATGTAAATAGTGTACATTATAACTCATCTCAGAAATATAGACAGATACTGAAAGGCCGAAACGTTGTAATAAATATGGCGACGAAGATGAGGACAATAGTCCGAATAATGTAAATAGTGACGCTTCTACTTTTTCATTCACTTTCTTTTTTGTTCTTCTTCATTCGTGCTTCTTCCCTTTCTTTTAATCAATCCCATCTTTTCTTTTTCTGCTTCTCTCATTATTCCGCCTTCTTTCTTCTTTCTTACATCTATTTTCTCTTTACGCAGTTCTTAAATTTTCACTCTCGCCCGAGTATCGTTCTCGTCTCTTTTATTTCTCTATTCTTTCATTATCTTCATTGCATTAATGCCAAACGAACATCATCTGGTTGAATTTTTTTTCTTTCACAGATATGAAAATCTAACAAATCAACCAGCTGTTTTTGATTTTTGAAAATAATAATCGTATTCAGCACAAATTCGCTTGTCTTTTCAAACTTAGTAAACACAGGAACTAATACACAAGTCTCTTAATTCTTAACCTTTCAAATTCTTATTTTTAATCGAAAAGCTAAACTCATCTATTAATTTGATTGGAATGTCGGAAATAGTTCAATTAAAATAAAATCTTAACGGTAAACCCTCAAGTGAGACAATCGCTAATTTTGGATTTACGAATTAAGCATCACCTTTGTCCAGGAAGTGGTTCTATCTTTTTTCTTCTTATAAAGATATTATTTTTCAAAAAGAAAGGCAGAAAGATTTATTGTCAGCTTAAATCATACAACACTAATGTAATGGTCGAATAAACAGACGGAATAATTTGATAATTAAGATATTAGGATTTGGTGAAGTGGCTTAATAGACAGGAAGTGAACATGTTAGAGAGAGAGAGGGGCAATGTTGTAGAGAGAGAGGGAGAGAGAGAAATGTTGCGGCTTGAAAAGGCAAGAATTGAATATCTTCTGTATATGTTACAAAAGAAAGACAGAATGAATAAAACAACAAAAGAAAGAACGAAAGAAAGAATGAACAAAAAAGAACGAGAGCAAGAATGAATGAACGAATAAAGACAGAAAGAATAAAAGAAAGAAAGAAAGAATGAATGAATGAAACAAAGATCGTACGAAAGAACGATCAAAAGAAAGAACGAAAGAAAGAATGAGTGAAAGAAATGAAGAAAAGAAGAAAAAGAAAGAAAGAACGATAGCAAAAATGAATGAAAAAGAAAGAATGAATGAATGTAAGAAACAAAGAAAGAACGAAAGATAATAATAACGAATGAAAAAATGAATCAAAGAAAGAAAGAACGAAAGAAATAAGAAACAAAAGAAAGGAACCCAAAAGAAAGAAAAAACGAAGGAAAGAACGAAAACAAGAATGAATGAAAACTAACTAAAGAGAAAAATAATGAATCAATAAAAGAAAGAAAAAAAGAATAAAAAACAACAAATAAAAGAAAGAATTAATAAAAAGAATAAATAAATGAAAGAATAAATAAAAGAATGAATTTATAAAAAACATAGAAAGAAAGAACAAAAGAACGAACGAAAGAACTAACAAAAAAATAATAAATGAAAAACAAAACAAAGACGAAAGAAGCAAGCAATCAAACAAGGAATGGCGTTATTAAATATCATCAGAGATGTCTATTCATATATTTTCAAGAAAGAACAAGGACAAGAATAATGCGTAAGACCCAAAGACAGAGAACTTTAAAAAAAAAAAAAAAAAAAAAAAAAAGCTGTGATAGAAGAGATTTTAACGAAGAGAAATAAAAATTCAAAGTGCCAGAAAATTGTGTGAAGGCCAAAAAAAGCCAAAGAAATCTAATAAAAATGACTAAATGCTGACAGAAAGAAAGTACGAAAAGGGAGGAAAGACAATGTCAAAAACGATATCAACACATTCATTAAAATCAACGCACGTAGCTGACATTTCAGCAAATATTCAGACAATTCCGTTTCCTTCGGAGTGACGAACAGTCGGTCTTGTAACGAAGGAAGAGAACACATTCACTTCTGTCAATGCGCATGCGCCTCTGTCCCGCGCTGTACTTCAATATATATCACTGTCAGAGCAGTGATTAAGTTAAGCAATATTCTTTTCTTTATCTTCGTCTTCTGTGTGAAGCGATTATTAAAGACGTAGGCGACCATAGAGCTCCACAACTTCCTGTCATTGGCAGCTCTAAGCAGTGTTTCTCCTCTTACTATCAATCTCAATTTTCGTTTTCCGATCCATTTACTAAAAAATCGACAAGACAGTGTTTCACAATGGCCTTTTGACCATTTTGCCGTTAAAATATCCCGTGGATGTCAAACTCTTTGATCCCACCTTCACCATTATGTCTTCCAGAAATTCCAACTGCCGCTTTTTGATTGGATGTATGCGCGCTTTTTGTTTCCAATTTTTGAAAAACTTTCATTTATTTGAATTATTTCACCCCAAGAAAGGTAATAAAGCCACTAAGATGCAAAGTGGTTACTGAGTGTTAGAGAATATAAGAAAAATTTCTATTAAGGAGAGAGGACAATAAAAGAACGAGGATTAAGAAGACAGAAGATGACGATTGACATTGCATTTAAATTTTTGATGATTAAAGACAATAAAATCACTAGAACGCAAGGGGTTACTGAGTGTTAGAGAATATGAGAAAAACTACTATTATGGAGAGATATCAATAAAAGAACAAGAATTAAGGACATAGAAGATGACGATTCCCCTTGTATTTAAGCTTTTGATGATCAAAGGCAATAAAGATACTAGAATGCCAGGGGTTACTGAGTGTAAAAGAATATGGCACGTGGAACTAGAACAGTCTACTCCGGTGTGCGAAATAAAGGGTTCAGTTCGACATTCCAACCGCCTGAAGAAGGCCGGAGCGTACAACGGCCGAAACGTTGTAATAAATATGGCGACAAAGATGAGGACAATACTCCGAATAATGTAAATACGGATGTTAATAATACCGTGGACTAAAAATGTGACTGACAAAGAAATGGCTGAAGCTAACCTCCAGGGGAGTGGCTAAATGCGTCTTCTCGGACTAATGCTTTCAGCTGACATGAAGTGAAAAAAATTATATTGATTCAATTGCTATGTCTGCAGATTAGAAATTTGGTTCAATATGTCACGTTTGACAATTTTTCTTTCTTTCCAGAATCCATCTTACATATTTATAAATCTACCATTCATCCTTGATTTGAGTATTGTTGCCTCTTCCAGTCTGGTGCTTTTGCTACATGTTTCGAAATTCTTGATAAAATATAAAGAAGAATCTGCAATGTTATTGGTGCTGACTTAGTAGTTGGGCTTCAATCTCATTTCCGTCTCAGTAACGTACTTTCCTTGATCTTTATTATAAATCTTATAATTAACTGCTCAATCAAGTACAATCAAAGCACTGAAACATGAAAGCTTGTGTGTACCGATTTCAACATGTTATTATAATCTCATATAATAAAAATCATATACACACACATATATATATATATATATATATATATATAATACATACACACACACATACGCAAACACACACACGCATATATATATATATATATATATATATATATATATATATATATATATATATATATATATATAAGACATATCCCATTAAATAATTTAGACAAGTTTTGTCTACTTAAATTTTGTGTCGAAGAAAAAACAGCACACCGATGATGACATGACGCTAATCTCGAAAGTACTCCGAATAAAGGAATATGCACCAACATGATCATTTTCTTTCTTCCTTTAATAAGGAGACTAAGAAACGTGTCCGTAATTATGAGAGGATCCTATTAAAAATAAGCAGACAAAACCTGTCTAATTTATTTAATGAGACATGTCTTAATGAAAATATGCTGCGAAAATACACGCAATATATATATGTGTGTGTGTGTGTGTATAATATGCAATATATATATATATGTAATACGCAATATATATAATAATATAAGCAATATGTATATATATATATATATATATATATATATATATATATATATATATATATATATATATATATAATATGCTCATGAGCAAATAAAGAAACAAACAGACACGGAGGAATATACTAGCATAAAGAATGTTATAAAAGCTCACAGAGACCAAACATTGAGGAAACTACGAAAAACAAAAACTGAAAAACAAAGAAAACTAAAATGGAATATTTCCTCCAGACAGAAGAACAAAAGAGAAATCAAATCAAACTCAGAAAAAAGTGAACGACCATACCACAAAAGAAAACAATAAATTACCGCAACTACACCGACCACCACACAACCAATGCAAGCACAAAACTAACCAAAGAAATAGACCAACAGACAACCACCAGCACCACAACCAACAGTAACAACACCACCACCATCAACGATAGCTAGAACCTCAAAACAAACACACACACAAAACAAACCACTAACTTACACGGACATCCTTAAGTTGCCTTACAAATATACACAAACCAAAACATAGCAGACCTTATACAGAACGCATAAGCCCATTAGACATCCCAGATAACCTAGATTAGCCACTAGTAGACAATCCATAGCAAACACACTCAATCTTTAAAAAAACACGGGATAGGCATCCAACCAGTACACTTGGAAGGGGATATGCCATCCCTAATAGGGGATATGATGCAAGCTTTCTGGGCTTTTACGAAAGAATTTCACCATGCTTGCAAATACAAACATGACCTATACGGATGAGTTATAAATTTAAGTAACAATAAATTTTCACTCAACACATTCAGGTTATTAAATAAAGTACTAAGCTTTTGCTATAGTCCCCCAAGGTTTGATAAAGACACCTTAGTAAAGGAACTGAAATCCTTCTTCAGAAGAATATGGCTAAAAGCCCACTACGGCGACAATGATCACACACCTTCCATACTTGATACATTAAAACAGAAGAATACTACCTACACCCACAAAACACAGACATTGCTATACAGACATTTGAAATAGCCGTAGCAAATGACATAAAGAAAACAATAGCACGTAAGCTGCCACGTAGCAATATTACTGAAGGGGAACGTATAGTCCTCGACACGCTGACACATAGAGATGACCTAATCATAACACACGCTGACAAAGGGGGTGCGACAGTGATCTGAGGAATCAAAGAATGCATTAAAGAGGCCAACAAACAGCTAGCCGACAAAGAAACCTATAAAAGCTTACCTACAGACTCTCTTCCCGAATACCAAAAAGAATTAACTAGCTAACTAAACATAATGCTTCGCAACAATCTGATCGACAAGGAAACAGGTACAGCACTTACACCCACAAACATCACACCTGATCGCTTCTATTTCCTTCCTAAAATACATAAAAGCAACAACCCAGGAAGGTCGGTCATTTCATTATTCAAATGTCACACGACCAAAATTTCCAAATACGTAGACCATTACATACAACCCCTAGCTGAGGAAGTAAAATCCTACATCAGAGACACAAGATATCTACTAAACAAAATCAGTCACATACAAAAGGTACCAGAGAATGCTATTCTAGTGATTCTGGGCGTAAGATCACTCTATTCAAACATTAAACACATCGAAGGGCTAACCGCCCTTCAGGAAGCACTTACTAAAAGAAGAAAACAAGACCCCCTCACAGAAGTTGCCATAAAGCTCATGGAGCATATTCTTACACTGAATACTTTCAACTTCAATGAAGCACACTACCTGCAAGTAAGAGGCTGTGCCATGGGCACCATTGCAGCTCCATCTTATGCTGCAATATTCATGGGAAAATTGGAGGAGACCCGTATCTATCCCCTTATCAGAAGCGACTGCGTATTCTATGCAAGATATATCGATGATATATTCTTTGTATACACTCAATTCCTCATGACCCTAAACACAGTACACGACTCAATTAAATTTTACTATGAAAAGTCCACAAGATCGGTAACATTTTTAGACACCCGCATTTACATAAATGAAAACAGGAAACTACAAACGACACTACACACTAAAGTCACCGACACCCACAACTATCTACACTTTAATCCTTCCCACCCTAAACTCCTCAAAGAGAACCTTCACTATTCACAAGCACTTAGACTCAGAAGGATATGTTACAATACTGAAGAACTAAATAAAAACACTCAAAATCTGGAGCATCACAACTATAAACAACACCTAATCAGGGAACAAATAAATAAAGCAATTTCCACACCTAGAGAAGACAACCTAATGTACAAGATTAAAAATAAATCTAGCCGCATCCCTCTAGTAACCACTTTCAACCCCACTCTGCCTCCACTATCCCAAATAATCAAAAGCCACTGAGAAATACTACATCTCAAACCAGACCTAAAATAATTGTTTGAGGAACTCGGCTTTCTAGCATATCGTTGACCTAAGAACCTAAAGGAAATCATAGGTAGTAACCATATTTCTGGGGACAAGGTAATACGTAATAAACCAAAAACAAAAACAACAGGATTTCCTAACCATATAACACCAAAAGGAGCTTATACTGCAACCACATTAGACACACGAATTCATTCACTAGCTCAGTCACTAAATCGACTTTCAAAATCTACCACGACTCTAACTGTAGAAGTTATAACATAATTTACCTTCTAGAATGCACACTATGCCAGAAGCAATATGTAGGAAAATCTAAATGGCCCTTTCACTACGGAATTAATAATTATCGCAATCGAATTAAGTCGACTCACCATGAAAGATTATTAACTGTAGAACAATATTTCCGCCTAGAAAAAACGCGATTTTAAAACCCATGCCAAATTCACTATAACTGAGAGAATAGAAAAGTTCAGAGCAGATAATATTAGAAAGATTTTAGAGTTCCATGAAAATAAATGGATTCTGCGTCTAAAAACGCTCTATCCAGACGGGCTTAATCACAAATTTAACAATATAGAGAGTATTAATATATAACCCCACAAATCAGGACCTACCACAATTCTCACCCACACAAGACAGACATGCTTACGGAGGTGTTGAGGCCACACACTTATACACACACCCACACAAATATACACACTTACACACATAATACGAACTGACTCCCTAATAACCAAATAAAACACACACTTAACAGAGACACATCTCCTTTCCAGGAACCAATAAAACTGTTAAACTGACCAGGGGAATTCAGAGCAGCATGAATCCATCCAGCTCTTATCTTAAAAGAGACCTTTTGACCAACACAAGGGCTGATCTAAATTCATGATAAAAAAAAAAAAAATGAAAACTACAGACAAAAGTTCATTTTCTCCATCAAGACATTCATTTCTGTAGTTCACTGCTACCAGCAAGCAGAAAATTATTTTTATCCTGATGATGGCCATGTTGGCCGAAACTAGTCGAGGAATCTAATTGAAATAATAAAAACGAAAGAATATTAATATACAACCCAGTGCATCTGAAGATTTTAATTTAGTTTTATTATTTAATATTTTTTATTGTTGAAAACATATATTTATGTACACTGTACATTTTAATTAACTCAATTTCGTATTGTACAAAGCTATATGTTTGAGAGAGCTTCGGAGAAATATTGTCTTGCGCCAATCTTTGAAATCTTACTCAACAAGGTTCCTTACCTGGATCGTTTATTGGCATATAATCTCACTCCTGACCTCAACTGGAACTCATATATACGGTCCATTGCTAAAGAAGCAGGAAAAAATTGTTGGTTCATGGTACCATACCAGAATGTCGCTGACTCCTTCAGTAACGATCCCTCTTTAAAGGAGTCACATGAGATCACAATTCGAGTATTGTTGCCATATCTAAACAGGAGTAATTTAGTTTGTTTTGTTTTTTTTTAATCATTTCTTCCCAATCAAGGCGACAATACCTCTATGATGTTAAGTGCTTACTAGGAGTAGAATTTAATGAGAAGATTTAGTGAGGAGAAAAGACAATAAAATAACAGATTTCAGGAGGACAGAAAATTGACCATGCTTTTAAATTCTTGAAGATCGAAAGTCGTAGGGAAGCAAGAAACGAGGGAAAGAGTTCCACAGACAAGAAGTGCTAGAGAAGAAACTGTCAGAATAGAACTTACGGTTATCTATAGCTAATACAACGGTAAAATGATGAGACCTTAGCGCCAATCTAGTACTCCGCTTAAATTCACAATGTGTAGGAAACGTTTTCATTATTATATTTTGTTTATTACTATATTTTCTACATTTAATTATTGGGGATTTATAGATAAATTTTCATTCTACTTTTTAATCATTTCACCCAAAGCAAGGCGATAATGCCACTACGGCGCAAGGGGGTTACTGAGAGTGTAATAAATAAGAAATGTTATTAAGAGAAAAGTCAATAAAATAATAGGTTTTAGGAGGACAGAAAATGACGATTGACGTTGCTTTTAAATTCCTGAAGATCGAAAGTCGTAAGAAACGGGAAAAGAGTTCCACAGATAAGAAGTGCGAGGGAAGAAAGTATCAGAATAGAACTTACGGTTACATCTTGCCAGTTCAACAGTAAAACTATAAGACTTAGTTGCCAATCTATCTGTACGCTTAAATTCATGCGGTCGAGGTACCAAGGAGGGGGAGACATTAGAGCAACTGCCATGAAAATAGTTATAGAAAAAAAAAACAGAGGGAAGCTACGCCACGGTAATAGGAAATTGACTGATGTCGAGATGCCAGGTTAAGGCCAATAATATTGCATACCTTTCTGTGTATTTTATTCGAGAATCTCAAGATTTATGGCCACAGCACCAAGCCAGAATATTCAAAGGAGGGACGAATGGTAGATTTATGAATGTGCAAGATGGATTCTGATTAGAAGAATGGTGAGGCATGATACAGTGAATTAAGTCTCTTACCAGAATACCTAGCTATTGATTAAGTATAATCGCTTTATTCCATGCCAGTAGAAGGCCTCATACCAAGAAGTCGCAAGGAGCTATTTGCAGATAAGTTAGCATTAGCCAATCTGATGGCGGGCAGAAAACAGTCCTCTAGAAGTCTGAAGCTTTGACAGATTTCAAAAACTTCATGTCCGAAAGAAGCCGCATTCTTATAGGATATCATTTTATAGGATATAATTTTAGAGAAAACAGATGATTATTTATAATAAAAAGGAACAATTATAACAATATACTATTAAAAAAGTTATAGTAATTCATTGATACTGTAGATGTTATGAGGTAGAACAACAAAACTAATATCCTCATCGTCATCATCATTAGTCACGTGACCGACTGCGTAACTGACCTCCTGACAAGTTGCCACCCACATATCTAACCTGAAAAGATTCATTCATGCGTAACATGTCTCGGGCAAATAGACCTGGGTAGCTCTTTCCAGGTAAATCCACAGCCGATAACTTCGCTTATCCTTGGGCATAGGCGTGGTCGTTGATTCAGTTAGGCTAACCCCTCCACCATGAGCAGTGACATCAGTCTAGAAAGCTATTTTTCTTGTAAATCCTCAAGAGCAAAAGAAAATATATAAATTCATTTTCATACGTTTAAGTTTTATTAAAACTCTAACCATCGCTTTTTAAAACAATAAACACTGCCGAGGAGCGAAGGTAGTTAAAATAATCGCGGTGTCAATGAAAAGAAAAACGTTCTTTTGACACTACGTGTCTTTACGAGTATGAGATTTCTAGTTTACCGATCATTCTTTCCCTGTCTGGGCTGCGCGCACTCCAGCGATTGAAATGTCGGGGAGCGCTTAAATTATTTTGTTTTGCCATCAGCAGGGTCTCTCGACAAAAACATTTGTTTAAAACACAGCTGTAGATTTAAACAATAATTAAACCAAGAACCTTTTCATTTAAAGAAAGTCCTTCACGGCTTCCCTTTGAAAATACGAATGGTTATCTTCAAAACTCTTGCGCCTTGAGAATATTAAAAAGTGAAACATGAGAACTGTTAATTTCTTGGTTGGACTGCGGATAAATGAATACGCGGATAAAAGGGAACACAGCTGTTAAGCGATTTTTTCCCCACCTACTCGGGCGAAACAGGACATAAATGAAGCATTTCGGGTCCCTGGATATCCTTCTCCCGGACAGCACTTCTGCATTTCACTAAATGCTGAGCAAGTGGTGCTTCTGTTGCCTGAGGCAAAAGCCATGATAGTCGGCAATTTTTGCGCTTAACCAGACGTACAGGAAATTTCACTCTGTATAAGGCCCGGGAACAACTCGAGGTATAGGGTTATGTTAAGGGCTATTGTATACGGATAGGAAGGGAAGATAATGGCTGACTCTAGACTTGAACAGGTTAAGATTATAGTGATCTGGGAAATATCTACTTGGGAGTCTGTCCCACAGGGCAGGTGTTCCTTGGGAAGAAGCTAATGGAACTTACTTCTCACCGATGGATTGCGGAGGAATGTGGGTGATTTCCTTTCTACTTGACGTGTTTTTCGATCCTCATTGGGTACCCTATACTTGAACCAAACCTGAAGTAAGCCTATAAATGATGGTTAACGATTAGTGAGCTAATCTGGTTGGCCATTACCACTGAATAGTGAGTTCGGTTCGCAACAGGAGGGCGCTCATATATGTGGCCTTGTGCCAAACTATGTTCAGTTAATAACAACTATTATCTAACCAACCAGATCTATCAAAAATCGATAGAATCGATTGCAGCTATTCGAATTTTCATCTTCAAACGCAGAATGACCTTCTTGACTCGGCTTATCGATAAAGCATAAAAGTAATCAATAAGACAGCGTGATCGATTTCTAAGGTAGAGATCAATCGATCTGTAAGCAAATTCGAAAGGTTTCTGGTTGTCAGTTAATTTTGAACTAATTTCTGATTGTTTACGACTATTGGAGTGGTTGGGGAAGACAACAGCGGCTGGGTGCTTTTCAAGAAAAAAAACTGATGAGAAATCTTGCAAGTAACATTAATCACTTGGTGATAGGCCCTTGCAGACCCCACACCTGACACTTCTGTTTTTTCTTCTCTGTCTTTCTCTCTCCAAAACACTTCCAGAAAAATCTACCTCTCTCACACGTACACAGACAATCTGCTCTATAGCAGCAGTCCTCACTTGATAGAGTGCAAAAGCGTCTACGCGGACTTGCGGATGATGAATTATTTTCACTCCCCCAATCCCTTTTCCATAGACGGGGCGTTGCAAGCCTCTCGCTGCTCTATTGCTATTTCCATGACGTGTTACGACAAGACTGCTATCCTTAGTCCAACCAGCCCTGACCTTTACAACTGGGCCACATATTCAAGTGTAAATCATTCTCATTTGCTCCATATTCCATTAGGAAGGAAGAAGTTCCATTCGAACAGCTTCTTCCCATAAACAGCCGATTTTGTAGAATAAACACCCGGTAGGATGATTTCCCAGTCGATACAATCTAGACCCCTTCAAGTCTACGATTAGCGATTATCTTTCCTTCATAACACCATGGACTTTACTTCTTACCAGTAACTCTCTAGCTTGAATGGCTCTTGGGCCTTGTATTCGGTGCAAATTAGTATTTTAAAAATTACAGATATATACATCTTAGGTGCCTCCAGGTGTGATAGTTGTTATGGAGCGAGTCTAGTAAGACCATTATTCTAGTAAAATAAGATCTTTGGCAGGTGTTGAGACACTGCGACAGACGAGTAAACCGTCGCGTAGTACCACTTAGCAATTATGGATAGGTACTTATTTTCCCTTCTTCTAACTTCGCTCATTTACCTCATCTGAAACCCCACTCTCTACACCCCTTTCTCCTTTTCACAAAATATACATACTCTCTCATTGTCTCTTTCAATTTTTCTCCAGACACACACACATACATATATATATGTGTGTGTGTGTATTATGAAAAGGTAAGAATTAATAATCAATGTCAATGTAATTAATGGCGAAATCTCTTCGCTAACAAGACTTAATAAGGCATTAACTTACTAACAATTCATTGAATAATGTGATCCTTATGTTTAAATTGTTGTCAGATAGATTTGATGTTGCTAGGCCGAATATTTTTCGAAAATTTCAATTTTCATCCTCAGGGCGTAATTTTTCCATTTATAGGTAAACTCCAAGACAAAATAAACCGCAGTGTAGACCGAAATATATATTATTTTTTTTTAATATGTTATTTATTGACAGTTTGGAACGTGCGATGTCGCAACGCTCGAGTTTGTGTTTGAATATTTCAAGAGAGAATTTTGTTTGAATTTAGTAATTCGGTAAATTATTACATTAACATTATTAATTAATTTTTTGTATAATTGCTTCTTTATGATATAATGTATATAAAGCACAATCTAATAGATAGATAGATAGATAGATAGATAGATAGATAGATAGATAGATAGATAGATAGAGTGAGAGAGAGAGAGAGAGAGTAGATCATGGGAGGTAAGGTGTTTAACCACTTCGAAACTTTGCCGAAGAGTTATAGAAGACTGATACGACGGTAGTTAGATGGGTCAGAAGAGTCTCCAGAGTTCTTAAAGACAGGGACAACAGATGAGAACTTTCAACAGGCTGGAAAGGAAGAGTCAGCGGGGCAAGAGTTATATAGTCTGGAGAGAACTAGAGCCAATTCTGGAGAACATTACTCTAGGACTATGGCTCGTATCCCGTCACCAGCACTTGTTTTATGAGAATTTATTTTAGAGATGATCCAATAACATCGACGTGGGTAGCTCATCTCACTCAATAGGGGGATAATCAGGTGTGGTTACTCCTGATGAGTCGAGTTTTGAGTTAGATGAGAATTTCCGAGCAAAGCATTCAGTCATATCAACTGAGGAAGTTAGTGTTAGACATTTTCGTGACGGTCGTCTTCGAGTATAGAATCCAGAGGTTGGCAGTGAATAATTCGGATATAGTAGGAAATCGTAGTTCAGGTCTACGGTGAATATCCTTAGCAGAGCGTAGTTCTTCCTTCTACCATCTTCGCCTGTTCGCACTGGTCCTTCCGGTAGGCTGAACAAAGATGGCCGCCTTTATACACGACGAATACAATGTTCTGCGGCTTCTGGTTGGTCAACCTTCTATTGGTAGACTATAAAGGAAGTTGAGTCATCTGGATTGGCTCACTAGTCATATATATATATATATATATATATATATATATATATCCAAAAAACCGTAACAGTTAGGACATTGAATCGATTGAATATAGCAGGGATTGTGGATTTACTGTTGTTCAGCACACCCTTACAGAGCTGACAATAATCTTTAGAACCAAACTTGCAAGATGCAATACAATTTCTCAAATATTTGTATCTGTAAAAAGAATGTATAAACATAAAACTGTCTTAATATATATATATATATATATATATATATATATATATATATATATATATATAAACCAAACTGAATTCTTATCGAGGAAGTGCTTGAACGACAGTAGTAATAAAGTATGAATGGTTCAAATGACTTATCTTTCGAGTGATTAAAAATGTACAAAAATACCCATAAAGTAAACTGTTTTCACTTTGTCATACAATTCTGCCAACACTGTTCTTGATGTATAAAAATATATATTGTTTCCTCATATATATATATATATATATATATATATATATATATATATATATATATATAAGAAGCCGAAAGCGAGTTGTAAGATGCGGCTAATGAGAGACAAAATGATGTTTTGGTGACAAAACTTGCATTTGTTTATCTCAAATAGAGCGCTTCTGACGTAAACACAGACCTGACACCTCATAATTTGGGTAATTATAGAAAATGACTAATCGGAGAAAAATAACCAGACCCATATTTCGGGGAAAACAATTTCAGTTGATAAAAAGTATCGTGTAAACAAATCTCTGCATTAATCTGATGACAAGGGTGCTTATATATTACTATCTCCACTAACCGATTATATGTTACTATCTCAGCTACCCAGTTATATGTTGCTATCTTTGCTACCAAGTTATCTGTTGCTATCTCTGCTACCCGTTTATATGTTGCTATCTCTGCTACCGAATTATATGTTACTAGCTATGCTACGAGGTTGTATGCTACTATCTCTGATACCCAATTATATGTTGCTATCTCTGCTACGCATTTATACGTTACTATCTCTGCTACCAAAGTATATGTTGCTATCTCTGCTAGGGGGTTTTATGGTGCTCTTTCTGCTACCCAATTATATGTTGCTATCTCTGCTACCCAATTATATGTTACTATCTCTGCTGCCGAATTATATGTTGCTATCTCTGCTCCCCAGGTATATGTTGCTATCTCTGCTACAAGGTTGTATGTTGCTATCACTGCTACCCAATTATATGTTGCTATCTCTGCTAGCCAAGTATATGTTGCTATCTCTGCTACCCAATTATACGTTAGTATCTCTGCTACCCAATTATATGTTACTATCTCTGCTACCCAGTTATATGTTACTATCTCTGCTACCCAATTATATGTTGCTATCTCTGCTACCAATTGGCCAATATTATTTTATTTTGTGGCTTTCCTTTCTTTTCCATTTTTTATAACGGAAGTTATGCGTGGAACCCCTCTGATATTTGGTATCTTTCAGTTACAACTACATAGGCTTTGCACCTGCAAACTTCCGGCGTTTTTCGACAGATTTCGTTCTTTTCTTCTTCCTCCTCTTTGTATTTGACGCTTGCCTTGTGCATGGTTGAGAGGAGTATAGAAAGTGAAGTTTAGAGAGATAGAAAAAAGAGATAATGGTTTTAAATAGGCACTTCCATTGAATTTTCTATTCCTAAGGTTTAAAATGATTTTTTTTTTAATAAAAAAGCATTATTGAAGCTTTCATTTTAGCTTTAATTTAGGTACTTCAATGAGATCGCTAAAAAAGAGCATAGCATGACGAAAAAGGCGCCAAACTTGACGAAAACAAAACTTTATCGTCTAAATGTTTATGTTATTATTAAAAGGAAAGATCAAAGCATTTTGTGGGTATTTTTGTACATTTTTTAATCGTTCCTAGAACGTCCAAAATTTTCGTTAAATATCCTTTTTTTTTTCTTTTAGTCAGAAAAATTGACAAATAATCAGTCATGTCAACCATTTTTTTCCATTTTAGAAAAAAATGAATATCTCAGTTTGAAATTCTTTTAAAATCAATTATAATTTTTTCATAACTTTATTTTAAGAAATTCAGAAATTATAATGTTTATTTAAAATATTTTGAAACAAGCATTACTTAGTTTCTGCACCGAAAAGATGTAATTTGAAAATAAAACAAAGCAGGTCAAAACATTTCGCGTCAATTGACAGGTGACGAATGACAATTTCATTGTGTATTGATAGCTTACGTGAGGGTAAGTTTTTCTACGGATAAAGAGAAGTGAAATTATTTAGATTTAAGTGAACAAATTATTTACGTCGTTATTTTTAAGGAAAACTTTCAGCGCTCTATTTTTTTTTTTTTTGGTACTTAGCTTTCACCTTTACGTTTACGATGCTTTATGGAAAATATATTATAAAGAAATTAATTTAAGACTGTTAAGAGTAAGATTAAATTTCAAAAACTTTATTTGAGGAATAATAGCTAATTTCAAGTATAATTAATTTGATTTAAATATATATATATATATATATATATATATATATATATATATATATATATATATATATATATATATATATATTTACTTTAAGTTTAAAATAGCAGAGAAATGGATTTTTAAAACAAACGATAGCGGTGATTACGCGTGAATCACCGTCGCTTGTCATTCATAGCTCCGTTGACAAGCGATGATAAAATCTGCCAACAACTTTAAAGTTGTTCTATGGAAACCTTAGCTGTTAAAACATAATTTAAGAAAATGACGTGTGAGCCCCTTTTTTATATAATTTTTAAGTACCCAGTAATCTTAAAAATGTTGAAAAATATTTTCCCTAATCTAATTTTAAGAATGTTGAAATTAGATTTATTATAGTCATCACTCTTATTTTCTGATTATGTCGTGTATGGTCGATCATACTTTCAAACTGGAGCAAGTTACGTAATATTTTATATACAATTTTTTTTTAAAATATTGGTGTAAACGACTTTTATTGAGCTTTTCAATTTGTGATCCGTAAATATGCTTTTCACTTAATAACAATACCATCTCACCGGATTAAAATAATGCAGAATTTTAAATGATTAGGTTATTATATAATATTAAAAATTATTATAATTAAAACGTTAAAAAAAATGAATACAATTCTTGTAAACATTCATTATTTAATAAAATTGTTTTTCTTAAGAAAATAGTGTCTTATTTATAAAAGCAATTAAAAGCTTTTTTAATGTCATAGTTTTATTTCATTTTTTATTTTATTCGGAGCAGATTTTCCGGAAATAGGCAATAGTCTAAAAATAAAATTAGTGATTTACATTCTCCAAGATGTCTTGCTTTTAAATAATAAAACAAATTTAGAGATTACAATTTAATTTCTCTAAATTTCAGAAAATTAAGTTGGGCGGTATGTAAAAAAAAGTATTTTTTAACCA
Organism: Acanthosepion lycidas; assembly: GCA_963932145.1. Lineage (NCBI taxonomy): Eukaryota > Metazoa > Mollusca > Cephalopoda > Sepiida > Sepiidae > Acanthosepion > Acanthosepion lycidas. The sequence continues at coordinate 115,512,942 of OZ010578.1, read as the reverse complement.
AGATTTTCTAAAAAAAAAATATTAAAAATAATTTCATTCATTGATGAATAAGTCCTGAAAATTACTTAATTTTTGCAAGAATTTCAACCAGAAAAAAAGCGCCAAAACACTCATCATAAATTAACGTCGGCCGCTGGTGTAAAAAAAAATATGACCAAATTTTCAAACTTTCTAGAAATGATTAAAAAATTTAATAAAAAATACTTTGGTGTTTCTTCTTAAACATTTTGACGATAAAACTTTAATTTTATTAATTTTGGGGCCTTTTTCATCATGGTGCACTGTTTTTCAGTGAGCAAGTGGAGGTACCGAGTTTTAAAGGAACGGTCAAATGTCTTCTTTTAATCTGAATTTTATTTTTTTTATTTTTGTTTATATATCTTATTTTTATATGTTTTTTTTTTGTTTTTTTTAATCTTAAATCGCTACAAGGCTTGGTTGGTTTCAATGTTGAGTAATGAATTCTTTTTTCTTTCTTTTTTTTACATTTTGTAAATTTGATTCTTAGTCATGAGTGAGTGACTGTATACTTATATTTCTAGAAATCCGACCTCATGAGGAATCGACCAGATCGGTGTAACTAGAAAGTAACGTTGTAATTATTGCAGGAATTATTCAGACAGGTATCTTGATCTTTGTTATTTTTATCAAACCATCCAACCTAATATTTTATGTGATGTTCTTCGCTAGTATCTTGTATCTAATCATTTTTTTTTTTGTTGACATACGAAAATGATTGCCAAACGACACACAATTTTGGATCCGCTAAAAATTAAAATGAAATAAAAAATAAACTAAACTACCGGGAGCTTAACATAGCAAGGACTCTCTCTCTATTAGGTTGGTGCAAAAACAATGACGTTTTTGACGTTAAAAAAATACGTCAAAAAACGTCATTATTTTTGCACCAACCTAATATATAAAGTTCCACCGAAACGTTAGCTAGTTTGGCTTTCATCTACGTCTTTGTATCTTTTTCGCTTTCTTGCACATTAATCTTAGCAATTTATAAAGAATTGATTAATTTATTTTTATTGTAACAATGCTATTCATTGCTCTAAAACATGATGTGTGATGTGCTCCCTTGCGATGGCACTAAATTCCGTTGCATCTTATAAAAAAAAATAAAAATAAATAAAAAACACGCTAACGCAAATTTGTTGGGGACCTCGATTGATTTCCTCCTGGTTTATTTTTCCCGCTCGTATGAATTCAGTGAGAGAGAGAAAGACGACTAATATCGGTCCTAGCTATCGGCAGATTATTAAACTACTCTCTACAGAGGTGACATCTTAATTCCGTCCGCAACTGGCCGACCCACGGGTCAGTTTGTACGTTTCGCTTACAATCTTCCCCCTCCCAGTTTAAATGCCTCCGCAAAACTCGCCAACAAACTCTGCCATCCTCCAGTTTATACTAAAACTCTTCCTTTTATATTTCGCCTTTAGTGTGGTGGAACACTTCCGGTTCCGGCCCGAGAGGCTTCTAGAATCACCTCTACTAGAAAAGAACAGATTTCTCCCGAACCATCTCGAATCGTTATTTATTTATTTATTTTGCGGATCAGATTCCCGGCCTAATTATACATAGCGCTGGTCGATCGCATTCAGCCGTGAAAGCCTAGTGTGTTCCTGAGCCGTGCGGGCCTTTCTCACTGACGGGTCGACTTTAAAAGTTTTTCACAGAATAACGTTTGTTGCTTGTCCACTGAGTGACTAATTAGCCCACATGGTAGTAATTCCTAGTGTTGCTAAAAATTATTTTTCTTTTTCTTATTTTCCTAAATTATTTTTATTTTTAAAAGAACCTAATATAAATTTAAGCCGAAATTTTCCACATGACACCCATTACATAATCTTATTACTTCAAGCGTTTATTGAAAACCCGTGTTTGAAATAGACGTCCCATTATTGTTTTAAATATGGTGTATTACGTCTATCGGCCTGCGCACTCAAGAAATCTTAATAAAGAAAATGAGATCTCTGACAGTGTTCGAACCTGCGTCCCGCTTTGTAGGCAAAAAAAAAACAAAAAAAAAACACCATTTGATCTGGGGTGCTTTCGACTGCTGCAGCGAGGCCCCCTTTTATTCTTTTATTCTTTTTTTTTCTCTTTTAAGCAATGCGCGTTCAGATGATTGTCGAAAGCTCATAGTTTCGTATTTCGAAACGTAAACAAAGCAAAGGTTTTATTTTTAATCCGAGCACCGTCTGGAAGTCCTCCCTCTCTGACAATCTTTAGAGAGATTCATTATGGTCACGGTAGAATCTGTCTTGCTTTACGGCTTTTTCTTTAATTTTTTTGAAAGAGCATTTTTTTCCAATTTATCATACAATTTTTCTAAATTTATATATCATAACTAAATAACTCATCGAGTCTAGAAGAAACCCCAACAGAATTTAGAAATCACTAGACATCGGTTACGTGCTATATTTGGGACTCATCAGCAGTGCGCACCCACGGAGTGAGAAGCGAACCTGCACCGTTACGATAGGACGCAAAAGTCATACCAATTGTACCAACGAGCCTCAGTGACGAATAGGTTACTAATTAGACTCGAAACAGCCGTCCAGATCTTTCTGTATTCTGTTGATGATTCTTCTAAACTCGATTAATTAATTAAAAAAAAAACTAAAAACGCTAAACGCAGACGGGCTTAATCACAAAATTAACAACATAGAATTAATATATAACCCCACAAATCAGGCCCTACTCACATTTCTCACCCACACAAGACAGACATGTCTACGAAGGTTTTGAGGCCTCACACTTATACACACACCCATACTAATATACCCACTTAAACACATCATACTCACTCACTCCCTAATGAGCCAAATAACACGCACCCATTAGTAATATACCCACTTACACGCATCATAATCACTCTCTCCCTAAGAACCAAATAACACGCACACACTTAACAGAGACACATCCCCTTTCCAGGAAACAATAAAACTGTCAAAATGGCCAAGGGAATTCAGAGCAGCATGAATCCATCCAGCTCTTATCTTAAATAATAACTTAAAAGAGACTGTTTCACCAACACAAGATCTGACCAAAATTCATGATAAAAAATTTAAAAAAAAAACAAATTAAAAATACAGATAAAGTTCATTTTCTCTATCAAGTCATTCATTTCTGTCGTTCACTGCTATTAACAAGCAGAATTTTTTCTTCTCCTGATAATGGCCATGCTGGCCGAAACTAGTCGAGGAATCTAAATGAAATAATAAAAACGAAAGAATATTAATATAATATAGGATCCTCCATTAGGTCACATTAAAAAAAGCAGCATATCACGATGAAAAAATGTTCATAAATCAACGGAAACGAAATTTTTTCTCAATATGTTTATGTTGTTATGAAGAGGAAAGACTAAAGTATTTTTTGAATATTTTTTGAAATTTTTTACTTCTATTCTAGCACGTAGAAAATTTTGGTTAAAAAGTTTGTTTTTTTTTTTACGACAGCGCGAAAAGAGTAAAAAAAGGTTTGTTTTATTTTGCGCTATTCCCGAGGAAAACACACGTTAATTAGGAAATTCTTACAAAAATCAAATAATTATCGGATTTTAATGAAACTTTCAGGACTTATTCAGAAATGAATGAAATTATTTTTGAAATTTTTTTCAGAAAATCTTGTTAAAAAGAGATTTTTTTTTTGACATGTTTTCACCCACTTACATATTTTCATGAAATTTCGAGAAATTAAATCTTCACGCGCGGGATTTGTTTTATTAGTTATAAACAGGACTCTTTGTAGAAAGTAAATCACCAGTTTTTTTTGTTTTTTGTTTTTTTTTTTTGTTTTTGTTTTGTTTGTTTTTTTTTTTTGTTTTTGTTTTGTTTTTTTTTTTTTTGTAAAACAGTACCCGGTTTCATAGAAAATCTGCTTTGAATTATAAAAAAAAAATGTAAAAAAGTATGACATTAATTAATTAGAAAAGGTTTCACCTGTTTTTGTAAATACGTTATACTAAGGACATTATTTTGAGAAGAAATAAAAAATTTTCGATGAATAGTGTATTTTTTACAATTTTTTTCCCATTTTTAAATTTTTTTTCATTAACTTCTTAATACTTCAAAAATCGTTTAAAATTCTTTATTGCTTTCAAGCACGATATGCAATGATAACGTTAATGAAAAAGTAAATTTACGAATCGAAATTTGAAAAGCACATAACAGTCGTTTGACCCAAAACATTTTTTAAATAATTTTTTTAAAATTTTTATTGAAAAAAAAACGTTCATAATTTCTACGTATGGAAATGTATACATGACATAATCCTTAAAAAATTTTAAACAATTATCTAATTAATAAAACAAACTTTAAACTATTATCTAATTAAGAAAGTATGAAATAAAAAATAGATATTACATAATTGCTGAATTACGAAAAACCGCGTTCGTTTACTTTGCAAAAATTGTCAATTTTGATCATCCATAGTAATCTGTCATCACCTCGTCACAATCGATTTCTTTGATAAATTCAGACACATCGTTAAGAAATGTTTGGATACAAATTTTTATGCTATAAGTAAGTACTGTTTGTTTCATATCAGATTAATTTAACTTTAAATTTTCTAATTTTACTCAAATAACGTGTCAAAAATATATAAAGTTTAAAATCAAAATTTTGTTTGTTTACAAATTTCTTAAAATTTAAGAAAATGGCCGCTTTTAAGAAAATTAAAAAAAAATCGAGCATATATTTGACATTCCAATTTATATAATTTCTATCTGAAAGACACCAGAATATGTTACTTACTGTAATAAATTTAATGCTTTAGCTTTCAATTAATAACAACATATTGAGACAAAACTTTGTTTTTGTTGATTTGAGCCTTTTTTAATCGTGATATGCTGCTTTTTTACGTGACCTAATGGAGGAACCTAATATAATAGTGTGTCTGAAAATTTACATTTTTTAATATTTTTTTATTGTTCACAACATATACACACACATATATATATATATATATATATATATATATATATATATATATAGTATTTAAATTATTCGGACTATTGTCCTCATCTTTTTCGCCATATTTATCGCAACGTTTCGGCCGTTGTACGCTCCGGCCTTCTTCATGTGGTTGGAATTTCGAACTGAACCATTTATTTCGATCACTGGGGTAGACTGTTCTAGTTCAATACCCGGTTAAGGAAGTGGAGAACTTTCAGAGGGAAATTAACAGGAGATAGCTGATAACTGACATCCATCAAACATGGCACGTGGAACTAGAACAGTCTACCCCAGTGATCGAAATAAAGGGTTCAGTTCGAAATTCCAACCACCTGAAGAAGGCCGGAGCCGAAACGTTGTGATAAATATGGCGACAAAG
>OZ010578.1:115495093-115502593 GCA_963932145.1 Acanthosepion lycidas | reverse complement strand
AACAGGAGATAACTGATAACTGACATCCATCAAACTAGAACAGTCTACCCCAGTGAGCGAAATAAAGGGTTCAGTTGGACATTCCAACCACCTGAAGAAGGCCGGAGCGTACAACGACCGAAACGTTGTGATAAATATGGCGACAAAGATGAGGACAATAGTCCGAATAATGTAAATAATGTACCTTTTTCTCATATATTGAAACCATTTTTCTTTAGGTTTGTATTATCTTGCTTTCATCGGAAAACATCGAAATTTTGTATATTTCAGTGAAATTTTGTCGAAAACAGCTACGCTACAAGCATAACCACAAGGCGTGATCTAAATACTAAGATAGTTACCACTTTGAAAGCAGAAAATAGCTTTATTTTAACAACCAAGCATTTTTTCACAAAAGCCATCAACAAAACAATCACTTATCTATAAAGATCACAAAGGGGCACTTCGACGTTGCATGATGGTTAGCAATCCGGTCACTGAATGTTCTGTGGCAATATAAGTCAGCCGAGGTCTTACTAAATTGAAAACAGCTGGAGCTGTCGCAGGAGTGGATTTGGAACATTTTCTTTCGTCTGATGGTTACCAGTAAGTGAAGTCAACTTCAAAGCACAGAGCAAAAGGCTCAGACTGAGAGAAAGTCACGGAAAGAAGACAAATTACTTTTTTAGACGAGGATAACAAAACAAAGAAAATTATTACCTATAAAACTGACCATCCCTGAAAAGGGCATACACAGAGGGACGAAGCGGATCTCGGAGAACGGATAGGGGAAACAGCCGATAAATTGAGCACTCCCTCTTCTCAACTACCCCTCATTTCTACTCCGCTTGCTCGTAGCAGTAGATTAGAACCTAAGAATAAAATCTAGTCTACTGCTACAAATTCTCATGCTTTTAATTCGTGGGTAACGATCTGACCGAAGGGTAATTTTTAAGCTGGAAATAGCTGTACTCGGTTAACGAGCCTGAGTTCTGGTCTGAGCTGCAACGCAACAGATCGATACGCGCGTCTGTATATAGTCACCCAGGCCGCAATTACCTTGATAAATCGGATTTTATGGTCGAAACACTAACGTTCTAGCCACATGCTTGCCCACACCTCTGAGTAAGTTTTAAATCATATACTTTCAGAATGTGTTAAATCACAGCTCTCCACAACGTCCTATTCCTTTAGGAACGTGTGTCCCTTTTCTAATCTTCCAGAACACCCCCGTTCCGCAATCCATTCAAATGTTCCATGTGCTCTTTTCTCATTATATGTCCAAGATATTTCAGCTATCTAGTTCTGTTTCCGAATATAAGTATCCACTTTGTGTTCCATTTTCCTTAATACGTTTTTGATGTTCAAGCGATCCATCCACGATATTTTAAGTATCATTCTGTACAACATTTATGTTACGTTTAATTTACTGTTCATTTGTGAGGAGATTGTCAAGCATTCACTGCCACAAGAGGACTGATATTGCATAACAATCCAGTAGAGGTAAATAACATATCAATCCTTATGCGATTATTATTATCTTATAATAAGTGTGCTTCTCCATACCTTCGTTAGTTCGCACGACTGTTACGCTCTGTCAGTACCTCATAAATAATGGACCATTCCGTTTTGATCACCTGGAAAGACAAGACATATAAGAGAAGCTACTTGATTTCAGTGAAAATAAGAAAGAAGGAAGTGTTTAAAGTACTCTGCTAATCATACTTATTATAAAACCCAGGTTGTGTGTGTGTGTACGTTTATATATTGGATCGGATTTCCTACATTTTTCAACCGATTTCAACAGACCTTCACAGGACTACGTAAAATTACCTTGCGGTGGTTCTGACAGCGCCAAAAATTGGAAAAACACAATTGTTTTTGCACGAAATCAATTTGAAGACACGATTAAGAGGCATCGCGAAAATGAAAGGGGGACAACTCATATAGAGTTATACTTATTATAAAACCCAGGTTGTTTGTGTGTGTCTGTGTTCGTTTATATATGGGATCGGATTTCCTACATTTTTCAACCGATTTCAACAAAACTTCACTTTTTTTTGGCAGTTCGTGTTTCTTATTGTCTTGCACACTTTTTTCTTTATTTTTACATTCAGAATGCTTTAAAAATTCCATTTACAAGACAATTGTTTATAATAAAATTCTATTCAATCAGTAGACTCAGAACGATTGAAAACAATGTTTTTGTTTGAATTTGGGTTTGAACAATTCGTAAAAAAAAAACTAATTAAGACATGCGTGTCTGTCAACCTTAAACAATAATCATTGTCAATTTTATTTTTCATTCTTTATGATGGTCGATACTTGATCTATCTCTTACTGTTACAACTGCTAGTACTTCATAAATTATGGTCAATTCCGTTGTGATTGTGTGAGTAGACAGGACAGATTGAGACGCTACTCGGTTTCAGTGAAAATAAGAAAGAAAGAAAGGTTTAAAGTCCTCTGCTAATACTTCATAAATTATGGACAATTCCGTTTTGATCGTGTGTGAAGACAAATGATATCAAAAGCGCTACTTGGTTTCAGTGAGAAAATGAAACAAAGAAGAGAATATAAGAGTGTTTAACGTCTCTTTTGCTGAAATGGAAAAAGTTGCCAATTTCAAATCTTTTCATTTCTTAGAAGAACGACCAGCATTGATATTTATCATTGTCATTGCAATGTCTTGTTGAAGTTGTTAAGCTCAAATATTGAACGATGCGATGGGGGACTTTCTACGGTTATTCTATTGTCGTAGAATTCGGCATGAGATTATCCATTCCTTATTAAGTTACACCCTTGTGCAAATTAATTGAAACAACATGATTAATTCCATTATTATTTACTCTTTTAGTATTTTCCTAATGCCCCAGTACGCATGTTAGTACTTCGTGTGTCCATTCCACAAAGTCGTTCCTTGCAGATTGACCACATATTATCGATTGGATTTATATCAGGAGAGTTTCTACTCCAGTCTATAATACTTTCATTTTCCCCCTGGTAAGGTTTTCCGTTGTGTTTGTGTAGCGTTACAATTTTCGCAAGCTTCCTTGGAGTAACGTCCATCGCAGACAATTGCCGTAGGGCAACTAATCGACAGTCGAGAAAGTAGTGTCAGAGCGTGATGAAAATCTGATGCAATCACGGATGACGCAGTATTTTTCAAGACCAAACAAATTTCATCATACACCCGAAAATAGATTCACATTACTGCACACCATTGAAAATGACCTAATCTAAGAAAAATAGAAATCGATTATATCCTGTCACTCCAGAGGGTCTAAAACTGACCGTATGGTGAAAGAAAGGAAACAAAAGCAGTTGTTTCAATTAATTTTCACAAGAGTGTACATCATATTATTAAAATCGTGAAACTTTCACGGGTTAAAACTAGTTCTCATTTTTAAGGTTAGCTCTCACCAGAATCACGCTCCAAAAGAACTGCTAGTGTTATCAGGGCAATTATTGAAGATGTTTTAGCATTTCTTTGCCCCTTGTTCTATGTAAGCGTGGAACTCACTTTTTAAACACAGTGCTGGACCATCGTTCGTTCGAGTTGGTGCCACAGTTCCATGTAATATTTTCATCCAATTGAACCGACCTCCAAATTGCCATACATTTAATTAACCTTCATCGTTTCTAGCGGAGATGATACACGGACGCGATACCGAATGCAGTTTTGCCGAAGGACAAGAAGCCGAAACCAAGAAACCGAATAGACACAACGCCGAACGGACATAAAGCCGAACGCACAAGAGGCCGAAAAGACATACAAAAATTAAAATATATGATAGTCATTTTATTCCTACAATATGAACATTTGGCAGACTAAAAAAAAATTAAAAATAGACACATGAAACGCACTTATTTAAAAATAGATTTCTTTACAATGTACACATAAAACATTAATGTAATCAGACAAAAAAAATGAAGAGTATTTTAAAATTGTGAGCCAAAATCTTAGAAATGCTAATCCTTATTTTTATTATAAGAACAAATAATTTTTATACTGTCGGTAATAGTATCTTTTTTTTTTTTTTTTTTTTTTTTTTGTTAGGTCGTGATATGTAATAAATAAACATTTATCTGTCTATATCTCTAAAATGAGGTATTATGATTATTTACATTATTTACATTATTCTGACTCTTCTTCTCACCTTCTTTGCCATATTCACAACATTACTGCCGCTGTACGCTCCGGCTTTCTTCAGATGATTAGAATTTCGAACCAAACCCTTTATTTCGTCCACTAGGGTAGATTGTTCTAGTTCCACGTACCATGCCTCTTCCGAATGTCTCAGTTATTTCCCTTTAACTCAACTCTCAAATATACTGAATATGGCAATGAAGATGAGGATAATAGTCCGAATGATATAAATAATAAAAATAATTAATTAAAAAATGTAACTAAATTGGTGAACTGGTTATTAAACTACGTAGTTAGGAATGTTTGTTCGGCTTCTTGTTCTTCGGCAAGAGTGTGTTCGGCATCCTGTTCGCTAACGAGCTGGGATAAACTTAAAAACGGATTCGAGAGTCTTATAAAGAGAACGTGCGCTTTAACAGGATTTGAAACTTTGGGAAACTATCTTATAGCCCAGTGTACTTTTATAACAACTCAACCACGAAGGTATTCTAGGTAAACCAGTATTTAAAATCAGTATAGAAAATCAGTATTGAAAAATCAGAATTTAAAATCAGTATTGAAAAATCAGTATTTAAAATGAGTATTGAGTATCAGTATTCAAAAATCAGTATTTAAAATCAGTATTGAAAAGTAGCATTGAAAATCGGCATTGAAAATCAGTATTTAAAGTCAGTATTGAAAAGCAGTATTGAAAATCAGTATTGAAAAATCAACATTGAATATAAGTATTGAAAAATCAGTGTTCAGATTCAGTATTGAAAATCAGTATTGAAAAACAGTATTTAAAAGCAGTATTGAAAAGCAGTATTGATAATTAGTATTGAAAAGCAGACCGTTAGACGAAAATACCCTGTTTAAAAAACAGTTTCTATTCAATATATCGTATATCGTAATAATAAATAATATCAGACTATGGATAAAAATTCATTAATTCTTTAAAAAATTACTTTGTTTACGTTAAATATATAAATATAAAACGTCCACAGAGGTGTATTTTCCGGCATAAGGATAATTCAATGTTGCTTTATTTTGAAGAGTTATGTTGTTGAGTCGATCTAAAAGCACGCCAGTCTATATGATGGTTTTATCTACATCAGAGGAATACAGTTTCGAATCTTGATTTTTTTTCTACCTAAATCGGTAGTCGAATATATACTGAACTCTCCCGTCGTTTATTGACGTATGATTGCCAAGCAACTCAGTTCCTAGGAACCGACAGCCCAGATACCAGTACATATGATTTGATTATGGTGGTGAAAGCTTTGTGCAGAACCAACCACACTTTTGAAGAGCCAAATACAGAGACCTGATGCACTACGTGCCAGAAGGTCCCCAAACAACCCTCCGCAGGTTTTTAATTCAGAGTTGTCCTTCTCCTAGACCAGCTGCCATCCAAAGCTATAGAAACTATTTACCCATAGCTGGGGGGAAAAGAAGAGGATTCATACCTTTCCCAAGGGTATTAGCACGTATATGAATTTAATGGATTCGAACTCGGCTCTCCAATTCCTTAATCCGGGCCACTATCCATTACTCCGGCGTGTCTCCTCTTGAACGTGACAGAAGAGTAAAAAAAAATGAAAGAGTCATTGAAAATTAGAATGGAACCAGTTGCCTACCAAGAAGCTGGTCTTCTATTTATCCATATCTGGGGGGAGGAGAAGAAGAGAAATCATATCTTTCCCAAGGGTATTAGCGCATAAGTGAATGTAATAGATTCGAACTTGGCTCTCCGATTCCTCAATCCGAGCCGCGATCCCTTACTCCTCCGTGCCTCTAGTCAAATATATACTGTTTAAAAAAAATGGATTCTTTATATGTTAGCTTATTAGAAAACCTCAATAATCTCGAGAAGTGGTTAATGGGAAGCTGAAAATCCTATAAGCTCGCCAGATCCCTCTTATATATTTAATGGAACATATTTTAAGAGCTGAAAATTGGATGCTAAAAGGGCTATCTTTCTAGATATTTCTGACAACGACGATTATTCGGTATAACCCTAGATATTTGCCAGGTTTACACATGTGGGCATTTATCTTTATAATAACTAAATTAGCAAGGCTATTTTTCTTGTCGCTGACAGAACCTAAACGTATCTCTTGGAATCGAGTCGAAAGGGGAAAAATCTAGTTCAAAAGCAAATTTTTCACTTTTTATTTCATTGATTTATTTATTTTTCTTTAAGCATTACAAGTTTTTTTTCCCTAATTTTCTTCCTCAGCATTCTGTTCCTGCACTCTTTCATTTAATACACGTTTTATATACACTACGCCTACTTTCTACTTCTTCTCGTCTTTCTCTTTTTTCCTTCTTTTTCCTTACGGTTATCTTTCTTCACTTCCCACTCTAAGATCTTCTTCCTTCTTTTTACCATTTTTCCATCCCAATAACTTTTCCCCTTCTTCTAAAGTAACGCACTTTTATATCCTCCACTATTCATCTCCCTACTACTTCTTCTCCTCCTCCTCTTCCCTCTTCATTTTCTTCTTCTTCTCTCCCTCCTCCTCCTCTTCTGCTTCTCTTTCTCTTCCTCCTCCTCCACATCCTACTTTTCTTCTTCTTCTTCTACTACTACTACTTCTTCTTCTTTTTCTCCTCCTCCTCCTCCACATCCTACTCTTCTTCTTCTTCTACTACTACTACTACTTCTCCACCTCCTCATCTTCTTTTTCTTCTTCTTCATCATCATCTCTTCCTCTTCCTCCTTTTCTTCTTCTCTCGTTCTTCCTCCTCCTCCTCATCCTATTCTTCTTCCCTTCTTCTTCTTCTTCTTCTTCCCTTCTTCTCCTCCTCCTCCTCTTCCTCCTCCTATTCTTCTTAAGTTATCCTCCTACTACTTCCTGCATATCCACTTCTTTACCTCCTCCTCGTCCTTTTTATCAAGTTATATTCCTCCTACTTTTCCGATTTCCCCCTCCTCTTTCTTCTTATCATCCTCCTACTACTTCCTGCATATGTTCCCTTTTCCTCCTCTTTCTTATTTTTCTTATTATTATTCTCCTACCACTTCCTGCATATGCTCTTCTTTTCCTCCTCCTTCTTCTCAAGTTATCCTCCTACTACTTCCTGTGTATCATCCGCTTTTCCCCCTCCTTTTTCTTCTTCTTATCATCCTCCTCCTACTTTCTGCATATGCTCCCTTTTCCTCGTCTTTCTTCTTCTTTTTCTCCTTCTTATCTTCCTACCTTCCTACCTATCCTCCACTTTTCATCCTCCTCCTTCTTCTTATCAAGTTGTCTTCCTACTACTTCCTGTATATGCTTCCCTTTTCCTTCTCCTTAAGTTATCCTTCTCCTACTTCCTGCATATTCTACCCCTTTCCTCTGCCTCTTTAAGTTATCCTCCTACTGTACCACCACCTGCATATGCTG
>OZ010578.1:115158642-115494893 GCA_963932145.1 Acanthosepion lycidas | reverse complement strand
GTAATCTTCCTACTACTTTTCTGAATACATTTCCCTTATCCCTCCTCCTCCTTCTTAAGTTATCCTCCTACTTCTTCCTGTATATTCTCCCCTTTTCCTTCTCCCACTTCTCCTCTTTCTTCTTCTTTCGAGTTATTCTCTTTGTTTCCAGTTACCTCTTTCTTCTTCTTCTTCTTCTTCTTCTTCTTCTTCTTCTTCTTCTTCCTCATCTCCATTTTCTTCTTGCTTCTTTTTGCCTCCGATTATCTTCCTTTTTTCCCCACTTCCAGTTCTGCTTCACTTCCCTTTTTCTACTTCACAAGTTACACTTCGATTTCTTCCTTATCCTCTTAATCCTACAAATGACCTCTTCTTCTTCTTCTTCTTCCTTCCAATTACCTTTTCCTTGTTTCTTCTTCTACTGCTGAATTTTCTATTTCAACTATCCTTACTTGACCAACTTTCTCATTCTTCTTTATTTTCAAATTACATAATTCCTTCCTTCTTGTCTTCCTTCTTATTTCCCCCTCCTCCTACTAGTTTCTTTTCTTCTTCCTTGAAATTAGTCTTCTTTTTTCTTCCAATTATGCTTTTTTTTCTACTTCTTTTGAATTATCCGATACATCTGTTCCTTTTTTTTATCCTTCATATTTTTTTTCCTCTTCCATCATCAATTTCCTTAATAGATTCTTTTTATTTTTATATTTATTTTATTTTATCAAACACTTCATTCTCTTTTCCCAATGTCCGCTTCGCCATTTTCACATATTTTCTGAAGTTACTCTTCAGAATTCTCTCTCTATGCGAACGTTTCTCTCGTCTCCTATCAACTCGAAAATTGATTCGGTCATTATTATCATCAACACTTTCACGCTCAACTTTTCTCCTGTACGATTATTCTTCGGCTAAGCCTACTTTAAAATCGACACCATTTTCTTCTATTTTCGCATAATCATCTCCTCCTCTTTCTTAGCTCCTTTCTTTGCTTTATCGATAGTTACTGAGCTCAATACAGCGCATGGACACAAATGTAAGACTCTCACTGACTTAAATATTACGGTAGGACGGCTCATTAACCTTTGCTCTACGATGAGGGGGGATCCTCTTCTCTCAAATAGTATCCAAAATTATTTGTTAGTCATTTTTATTTTCCTTAACATTTTTGCAACGATATGTTTCTGTTTTTCTTCCATTCTGATTATTCTGTTTCTTTTTCGATGTCACCTTATTTCTTTCTTTTTTCTTTCCCCACACCTTTCTTTCTTTCTTTCTTTCTTTCTTTCTTTCTCCACTCTGATTTTTTATCTTATTCTTTCTTTCTTTCTTTCTTTCTTTCTTTCTTTTTTCTTTCCCCCACCTTTGTTTCTATCTTTCTTTCTTTCTCCACTCTGATTTTTTATCTTATTCGTTCTTTCTTTCTTTCTTTCTTTCTTTCTTTCTTTCTTTCTTTCTTTCTTTCTTTCTCCACTCTGATTTTTTATCTTATTCTTTCTTTCTTTCTTTCTTTCTTTCTTTCTTTCTTTCTTTCTTTCTTTCTTTCTCCACTCTGATTTTTTATCTTATTCTTTCTTTCTTTCTTTCTTCACTCTGATTTTTTATCTTATTCTTTCTTTCTTTCTTTCTTTCTTTCTTTCTCCACTCTGATTTTTTATCTTATTCTTTCTTTCTTTCTTTCTTTCTTTCTTTCTTTCTCCACTCTGATTTTTTATCTTATTCTTTCTTTCTTTCTTTCTTTCTTTCTTTCTTTCTTTCTCCACTCTGATTTTTTATCTTATTCTTTCTTTCTTTCTTTCTTACTTTCTTTCTTTCTTTCTTTCTTTCTCCACTCTGATTTTTTATCTTATTCTTTCTTTCTTTCTTTCTTTCTAATTCTTTTTTATTTTTCACGCTTCATTTCAGCTTTTCTTCACATCATTTTTTTTTCATTCTTTTCTTCCTTTTCTTTACTTAGTGTTGTAAGGGAGAATATTTACCTACAAGTTTGATCTCATCCTCGTCGCCAAACTGTTGTAAGTGAGTTATCAAAAACAACAGTAGAAAACAGGAATTGTTTTAACAAGTTTAGTACCGTTTGGTACAGGGAAGTACAATGTATAATACAAATTAGGGAAGAGAATGTTTAGCCGTGAATGAATAACTTTTCAGCAAAAGCTACTGATCTTCCTCTTGATGTAGGAGTATTTTTATATCCGACGACCGAGTCCAAAATTGTAACGAAATATTCTTCCACACAACATTTTGCTTTTCCAATTCTTTTACTCGACATCGACTCTGTTTTACTAAATCCTTTTCTCTTTCTCTCTCTTTCTCGTCCCTCATTCTTCTTCTTTTTCTTCTTCTTCTTCTTCTTCTTGAGTTGAGTTTCTCCTCTTTCCTTTACTTTGTACGCTTTTCTCCTTTTCCTTTTTTCTTTTGAGCATCATAGATTTTTTACTGATTCCGTTTTTTGCTCTCTCTCTCTCTCTTTCTCTCGCTTTCTCCCTCACTCTCTCTCTCTCTCTCTCGCTCACTTGCTCTCTCTATCTCTCTATCTCTCTCTCTCTCTCTCTCCGTGTCTTTCTCCTTACTTCACCTCCTTTTGAGTTTCTCTTCTTTCTCTTCTCTCATTTTACTCAGCACCAATTCTATTTTACTAACTCCGTTTTTCTCTCTCTTTCTTTCTTTCTCGCCGTACATTCTTCCTTTTGTTCTTGAGTTAGCCACCCTTTCTTCTTCTTCTTCTTCTTCTTCTTCTTCTTCTTGAAATGAGTTTCTGCTTTTTCGTTTACTTTGTTCGCTTTTCCCCTTTTCCTTTTTTCTTTTGAACATCATAGATTCTTTACTGATTTCCCCTCTCTCTCTCTCTCTCTCTCTCTCTTTCTCTCGCTTTCTCCTCTCACATACTCTTGCTGGCTTCCCCTCTCTCTCTCCGTGTCTTTCTCCTTGCTTCACCTCCTTTAGAGTTTCTCCTTTTTTCTCTATTTTGTTCGCCTTCTCTCCTTTTACTCAACATCAACTCTATATTCTACTAACTCCGTTTTCCACACACACTCTCTCTCTCTCTCTCTTTCTGCCTATCTCTCTTTCTCTCCTTTCATTCTTCTTCTTCTTGAGTTAGCTTCCTTTTCTTTACTTTTTTCTTCTCTCCTATTCCGCTATTTTAAACATCATCGGATGTTTAACTAATTGCCTTCTTCTTCTTCTTCTTCTTCTTCTTCTTCTTCTTCTTCTTCTTCTTCTTCTTCTTCTTCTCCTCCTCCACCTCCTCCTCCTTGTAAACCACTCTGTTTTTCTCTTCAAATTCGGCTACTTTATGTACTTTTTCTCTTTTCCCGGATTATCGGTCATAAATTTTATCCATTAACTCTTTTATTTGTGTGCCGCACTAAAAAGTAATTTTTTCCGTTTTTTTGTTTGTGTTTTTTTTTTTTTTTTTTAAACTACGTCAACAGCCTTTAAAATTAAATCGAACAACAAATGAAGCCTGTTTCCCTTAAACTTTTAAAAGAAAATCTTAAATAAAAAGAAAAAAAGTTGCAAACAGTGTTTAAAAGAAAGGGTCGCGGAGGCAGATATTTAAAAAAAAAATGACAAATTCGAATATAAAATGAAATGTAAGCGTTAATATAATGTTGCAAAAAGAATTGCTACAAATTGCTGAGTTCCTTTCAGTTCAAAGCCGGTATCGGGTGGCAGGCGGGACGAAGATGGAATTTCAAGAGACGGAAAAATTACAAGAAAACGTAAATAATGAATATGAAACAGTGAATAATGTTGAAGAAATATGGCTGAAAACATTTCGGAACTAAGGCAGGTGAATGTAATTACGAGCGTTGATAGGGAGGGGGGGATTAATGGCCGTGACGATGAGAAACAATAGAGAAAATAAAAAGAGAAAAGAGAGTGTGAAGAAAAGGTCAAAGTGAGGGAGAGTAGAAATAGGACATTAGATAGGATGAAGAAAGAAAGAAAGAAAGAAAGAAGAGAGGAAAGAAAGAAAGAAAGAAAGAAGGAAATAAATTTTGAGAAATAAAAGAAAAGAAACAAAACGAAAGAAAGCGAAATAAAAGCAGTAAAATAAATAAATAAAATATTAGAAAAAATAAGGAACCGAAAGAAAGAAAGAAAGAAAGAAAGAAAGAAAGAAAGAAAGAAAGAAAGAAAGAAAGAAAGAAAAAAAGAAAGAAAGAAAGAAGCAATGGGAAGTCACCATAGGAAAGAAAGAAAGGAAATGTGAGAAGGAAACGAACGAAAGAAAATGAAAGAAAACGAAAGAAAGGAGGTAAAAGAAAGAAAGAAAGAAAGAAAGAAAGAAAACGAACGAAATAAAGAAAGATAATTCGTGAAGGAAAAGAAAGAAAGAAAACAAAATAAAGGCAATAAAAAAAGAAAGAATGCCAAAGGGAAAAAAAATGAAACATGGGAATAAAAATAATATTAAAACAAAAAAACTCGAATAAATATTTGAAAAAAAAAAAAACAACAGTGACATGTCATTCATTTTTATTAATGAGAAAAACAGAAGAGTTGACAGAAAAAAAGAGAAAAAGAAAGAAGAAAGAAAGGAAGAAAGAATGAAAGAAAGGAAGAAAGAAAGAACTTGTAACGTATTTGAGAAAAGAAAAAGAAAATTTTGCAAAGCAAGTGTTAAAAACGAAGTCAAAATCTTGGTGCCGTTGTGATCAGAATGCTACTGAGGGTATTGTAATGCGTTCGAGAATTTCGGATAAAGAACGGAGAAGTGGCCGATTAGAAAAAAAAGGATAGGCATTGAATTTAAATATAAAAAGCAGATGAGTAAAATAAAAAAGGACGAATAGAAATCAAAGAATGCAGACGACACAAGGGTATGGCGTGGAGAAATGGAAGAAAATGTTTAGCAACATATAAAATGTTTAAAGGACGTAAAGAGAGACCTTGGGAAGTGAGTGGCGAAACTGAGAAGGTGGGAATATCCATAGAATTATGGCAGGGAGAATCGAAGCCAGTGTTAAGCTTTGCTGGAAATAATTGATGAATACAGAGAGATGGTTACTTATGACAGAGCTTGAAAAAGATGAATATATCAATGGAGGAAATCTTAAACAGGAAGGGGAGAAACCATGTCAGGAAGAGAAACAGGAAAAATCCTTTTCAAATGAAAGTAGACAGAAAATCGAAGCAAAAAAATTGATGATGGGAAAAGCAAGTTCAGCATGAAAAGAAATGAAAAAAAAACTGAAAAAAAATTAGAAAAACGAAATAAATATTGGAAATAAAAATATGGAGAAAAAAAGCAGATCAAAAAGATAGAATGAAAGAAAGAAGAAATCTGAAGACGGTAAAAAGTCGTCATAAGAAAGAAAGAAAGGGTGAAAGAAAGAAAGAAAGGGTGAAAGAGAGAAAAGAAAGATTATGGAAAGAAAAGTAGAAAGGCGAACTAAATAAATATAAAGCCATCCTAAAACAGAAAGAAAGAAAGAAAGAAAGAAAGAAAGAAAGATCAAATGAAGGTTTTAAAACAACGAAAGAAGCATATGAAAAAAATGAGAGAAAAAAAGCAAAAAAAGAAAGATAGAATGAAAGAAAGAAAGAAACAAACATAAATCTGAAGATAGTAAAAACCCGTCATAAGAAAGAAACAAGGTAAAAGAAAGAAAGAAAGAAAGAAAGATCTTTTAAAACAACAAAAAAAGAAGAATAAGTTCCAAGAAAGAAAGAAAGAAAGAAAGAAAGAAAGAAAGAAAGAAAGAAAGATCTTTTAAAACAACAAAAAAAGAAGAATAAGTTCCAAGAAAGAAAGAAAGAAAGAAAGAAAGAAGAAAGAAAGAAAGATCTTTTAAAACAACAAAAAAAGAAGAATAAGTTCCAAGAAAGAAAGAAAGAAAGAAAGAAAGAAGAAAGAAAGAAAGATCTTTTAAAACAACAAAAAAAGAAGAATAAGTTCCAAGAAAGAAAGAAAGAAAGAAAGAAAGAAGAAAGAAAGAAAGATCTTTTAAAACAACAAAAAAAGAAGTTCCAAGAAAGAAAGAAAGAAAGAAAGAAAGAAAGAAAGAAAGAAAGAAAGAGATCTTTTAAAACAACAAAAAAAGAAGTTCCAAGAAAGAAAGAAAGAAAGAAAGAAAGAAAGAAAGAAAGAAAGAAAGATCTTTTAAAACAACAAAAAGAAAAATTATTTCTAAAAAAGAAAGCGATCAGTCGAAATAAAAATGGCAATTAGAAAAACAAATAAAGCAAATAAAAAAGCGACTAATTTAAATAAGAAACTGAAACTAGAAAAAAAGAAAAAAAAAAAAGATCCTGATACACAAAAGAAAGAGAAATTATCCTCTCGGCGATTTTCTTCTTCCTCCTTTCACTTTTTTCATCTCTCTTCCTACCCCCTCTTCCTTCTATTTGTTCTTTACATTCTCTTTATATTTCCCTCCACCTACCCCTCCTCTTTTACTTCTTCTTTCTCCGGGTCACTCTTTTCCCTATTTTCTCCCACTCTCCCTCCCCTTTTACTTCCTCATTTATTTCTCGTCTTTTATCATTTCTTCCTCCTCCTTCCTCTTCTCCTTCCTCTTCTCCTCCTCCTCCGCCACTTTCCCATGTTTTCTTTTTCTTCCTCCTGCTTTATCATCTATCTCCTGTTTCCTCCTCATCTTTATTACTTTTCTCTTGGTAACTCTCCAGCTTTTTCTCTTATTTTTTTTATTTTATTTTTTTCGTCCTTCCTTCCTTCCTCCCTTCCTTCCTTCCTTCCTTCCTTGTACCAGAAAAAAAAACACTGAGCTGAAATCCAACTATTGATTTTTATACCTTCCATCTTTTCTCCCCGGATTAAGAGTCAGCTATAAACCTTATTGAATGTAACAACACTCGCTGGTGTGTTGAGGTTTGTTGACCCTGGTTCAGGGAAAGCAGGGTGATGGAAAAGAGACCCGGGGAAAAACTGAATGAAGATGGTAGGTAGGTAGGTAGGTAGGTAGGGAGATCGGCAAAGTAAAAAAAGGAAAAAAAACAAGACGAAAGATGAAAGCAGGTCGCCAAAGCGATTAATAGTTGCGATTTCATAGCCTTTAGCAGGAAGGTTGTCACAGATGGAACGATTTCGGATGATGGCAGTTTAATAGATATGTAGATAAGAGTCTGAAATAGATAGATAGATAGATAGATAGATAGATAGATAGATAGATAGATAGATAGATAGATAATGAACGGACTGAATTAGATAGATAGATAGATAGATAGATAGATAGATAGATAGATAGATAGATATTAACAAAGACGGTTATGAATAGGCTAAGATAGATAGACAGACAGATAGATAGATATTAACAAAGACGGATATGAATAGACTAAGATAGATAGATAGATAGATAGATAGATAGATAGATAGATAGATAGATAGATATTAACAAAGACGGTTATGAATAGGCTAAGATAGATAGATAGATAGACAGACAGATAGATAGATATTAACAAAGACGGATATGAATAGACTAAGATAGATAGATAGATAGATAGATAGATAGATAGATAGATAGATAGATATTAACAAAGACGGTTATGAATAGGCTAAGATAGATAGATAGACAGACAGATAGATAGATATTAACAAAGACGGATATGAATAGACTAAGATAGATAGATAGATAGATAGATAGATAGATAGATAGATAGATAGATAGATAGATAGATAGATAGATATTAACAAAGACGGTTATGAATAGGCTAAGATAGATAGATAGACAGACAGATAGATAGATATTAACAAAGACGGATATGAATGGACTAAGATAGATAGATAGATAGATAGATAGATAGATAGATAGATAGATAGATATTAACAAAGAGGATATGAATATACTAAGATATATAGATAGATAGATAGATAGATAGATATTAACAAAGACGGATATGAATATACTAAGATAGATAGATAGATAGATAGATAGATAGATAGATAGATAGATAGATAGATAGATAGATAGATATTAACAAAGACGGATATGAATAGACTAAGATAGATAGATAGATAGATAGATAGATAGATAGATAGATAGATAGATAGATAGATAGATAAACCGAATCAGATATGAATAAAATGAGACACAAATAGAATCATCTGTCTATATTTCTGAGATAAGATATTGCAATTATTTACACTATTTGCATTGTTCGGACTGTTTTCTTCATATCTACTGTCACATTCACAATGTCCGGCCTTTGTACAGCTCGGCATTCTTCAGGTGATACTTGTAATATGAGCTTTGGTAAAAGAATGGTACTGAGGCATTAAGTTTATAAGCCCCAAAATAAATCCTGTCAATAGTGTCTCTGGGGATGCATGGATAAAAGCGTTGCTTGATTGATCCAAAAATTGATTTGACCAAGATTTTTGAGTTCATTCCTTGACGTCAGCGGAAAGAATAAAATCTTTGAGAGTCATCGAGGCGAATTAACTAAAAAGTGAGATATCCAAAGACATGGAAAGTGGAATTAGAAGAATCTACGGACTAAATAAAAGGCTCGGTTCGAAATTCCAATAAATATCCTCTGAAGAAGGCCGGAGCGAAAAACGGCCGAAACGTCGTGATGAGGATGAAGATAAGGACAACAATCTAAATTTAAATAGTGTAAATAGAATTTTGTAGGTAAAGAAGAGATTGGACTTGAGGAAGATAAACTAGAAACCCAATCTTAAACAGGAAACAAGGAATTCCAATAAATATCTCCTGAAGAAGACCGGGGCGTACAACGGCCGAAACGTTGTGATGAGGATGAAGATGAGGACAACAATCTAAATTTAAATAGTGTAAATAGAATTATGTAGGTAAAGAAGAGAAGCGACTTGAGGAAGATAAACTAGAAACCCAATCTTAAACAGGAAACAAGGAATTCCAATAAATATCTCCTGAAGAAGACCTTGGCGTACAACGGCCGAAACGTTGTGATGAGGATGAAGATGAGGACAACAATCCAAATGTAAATAGTGTAAATAGAATTATGTAGGTAAAGAAGAGAGTGGACTTGAGGAAGATAAACCAGAAACCCAATCTTAAACAGGAAACAAGGAATTCCAATAAATATCTCCTGAAGAAGACCAAAACAAGGAATAAACCTCTCGATCCATACATAGATACATGATGGCAGTCAACTCGTTAGATGAATACGATTATGGCAGAGGTGATAGATCTATGGTTACCGTTGCACATTCAAACTTGTCCCTTTCCAAGACTGATTGCCAACGATGGCTAGAGAATCCAGTTTGCCTCGCTGGAGACAGAAAAGATGGATTCATTTGCTTGTAAGTATATCTAATTCGAACTTGGCTCTTCGATTTTTCATACTCTATCCATATACCATCCGCACATCCAAGGAGCAAAGATGGATGAAAAGATGTTAGCGCTGAGATTATTGTCGTGTCGGCTTATGATGTGGACCAGCAATGCAAGAGGACCTAGAGACGAACAGATAGGGGATAACTGAATTATCCCTGAGGCCATTGTAACACCAGAGCTTTCCTTCTCCTAGACCGATACCGTATCAAAAGGGGTAGCCGCGTGCCTGTACAGAAAGTCAGGAATTTATGCATTCCTATGCAGACATACATAAGACAGGTGCTGAAAAATTATCGACCCCACCAACTTGCTGACCAAATTGAACATTTGAGGACTAGAATCCCTTCTTGGTCATGCTGAGAATACTACACCTTTCATGTATTCCATACATATATATATATATATATATATATATGTGTGTGTGTGTGTGTGTGTGTGTGTGTGTGTGTGTGTGTGTGTGTGTGTGTGTGTGTGTGTATTACAAAGAGAGAAACCGAAAACGTTCTTGGTTGTAATTAGGATCTTTTTAAAATATATGTGATGCTTTATTTTCTATAATTTTGCAACACGCGTTTCGGGTCTCGTGAACTTCATCAGGCAAAGAGTCGATATTTCCACATATTATTAAAATGAATTAATTTTCCTTATGTTTTTCGATGTTAAACATTCTCTTTTTCGTGTGGTAGCGACACAAATATCTTAGAAAATGTTTAACCCCGAAAAACATAAGGAAAATTAATTCATTTTAATAATATGTGGAAATATCCACACTTTGCCGGAAGAAGATCGCGAGACCCGAAACACATGTTGCACAATTATGGAAAACAAAGCATCATATATATTTTTTAAAAAATCCTCATTACAACCAAAAACGTTTGCGGTTTCTCTCTTCTTTTTAAAATATACACTTTTCTCTCATTGGAACAACTCTAAACTCTTCCATATATATATATATATATATATATATATATATATATATATATATATATATATAACAGAGGATGTCTGTCTATCTGTGTGCCTCTCTGTTTGATACCTTTTGATTCCAGATTCATCAAACCGATTTTGACCAAACTTGTCACTAGTCCAATGTAAGAGATAGCTACCTAGCGTAAAAAATCGATAATTACTTAAAAATTCAATAAACGATAAAGCCGATAATCGATAAATCCAACTTTTTTCCTCCGATTTTGTTCAACTTCGTAAGTTATTTACATCAACGATACCTCATTTTTATTTCTACGCCACTGCGTTTAGCGAAAAACCGCGAAATATAGAAAATCGATTTCAATACAAATTTTAAACTAAAAACTTCCTCGGTTTTTAAGAAATCTAATAAAAACTTCACTCAATTGTAGCCAACAATAAGTTAATTGTTTAACAGTCATCTAACTTGATAATTGGGTCCACCCATAAAGTGAAAACCCGCGTAAATAGCGAAAAATGGCGATTTTACTGGTTTCTTTCTTATTTTTCGTTGACCTCTTAACCAATTTTCATCTAACTTAATAATTGCTTTATAAATGTATCCTCTTTTACATCCCTGGTAGCACACTGACAAATTGAATTTCAAAAACTCCAAAATAATTGTGGTCTGAAGTGGATCTTCATGTTGCCTGTTTTACCCCTTCATGTCCTCGGCTAACTTCGATTGAATAAATACAGACGACTTCTGTTATACCAGTAACTGCATTAATTCAAAATGTTTTTAATGGAAATTCTTTAAAGTAATTGAAGAAGATAGACTCTGTTACATCTAAACATGATTCTGTTTTTGCTCCATTCTAATTGAACGCTTTTTCTGATCGACCAGCTTTGTATGGCGGCTACTGCGTCTGTATATATATATATATATATATATATATATATATATATATATATATATATATATATGTAGGCCAACCGGACCTCTAGCCACACTGATGGGCTGTGATATAGCGAAACAGTCTGTCTGTGGATGACAATATATATGCTCCTGAAAAATTCATTTCGGTTGAGCTCTCTGAGGAGGAAGTGTGGGTTTGTAAAAAGTGATTATTACGGCTAATTATCCAAGACTCGAGTTCTTTCAGTCACTGTGTGTTTATCTAAAAATAAATACGCTTAAATCCATCTTCATACCTGCCATGCGCCAATGACTTAGTGTTAGAATCCACGAGTCAGGTTTCGATCCTAGCTAGAGTCAACCGGACGTCTTACACACTGATGAGCTGTGATACAGCGAAACAGTCTGTCTGTAGATGACAATATATATATATATATATATATATATATATATATATATATATATATATAATGCTGAAAAGGTTAATGGTCAGAAACAGTAGTATTTAAAAGAGCTCAATACACGTGTGAAAATAAATTTAAAAATTTAACATGTAAAGCTTTTAAATTTTAAAAAATTGGAGATTAGTTGATTCTGCCATCTTGGTTTCAACCTTTCGGTATCGTCAAGTGATTTAAGTCAATTGATTTCCTAACGCACTATTTTTTTTTAAATTATTAATGAACGCTATATTATTTTAAAAATAAATGACAAATGCATGACGTTGCATATGATAGAAAGGAAGGAAAAGGATTAGAAGAAGAGGAAGAAGAAGAAGAAGAAGAAGAAGAAGAAGAAGAAGAAGAAGGAGGAGGAAAGAAAGAGTATTGTAAATGTATCGTTTAATAAGGAGTAATCGAAAAGTACAATTTTTTTATCCAGCCTCATATGAAATGAAGAGGATTTTTTTGTATGAATGCAACGGCTTATATCTGTGACCTTTGATTGGAAAAGTTTTTTTTTTTTTTTATCCTGGAATATCATTTCCGCTGCTTCAAGCCATCTCTTCATCCGTGAGGAAATTGTCCAACATTCACAACTATATAAGTAGCAGGCTGTTTACATATATCTCCCTTGTCTCCGTATATTCATATCTGTTCATTTTTTTATTTTATTTTTTTTTGGGGGGGGGGGAATTCATCTCAGCCTGTTCATTGATTTTGTAAATTTTTAAGTTTGTTCGCATTCTCTCTCTCTCTCTTCTCTCTCTCTCTCTCTCTCTCTCTCTCTCTCTCTCTCTCTCTCTCTCTCTCTCTCTCTATTCATGTGTGTATGTGTGAAGTTGATTATTACTCTGTATTATGGCTGGCCACCTTTCCCCATCCCCTGTCTGATTTTTTCTCGCTCAAGAGATCAGAAGAGCTTTTACTTACATTGATTATTGTAAAACCACTTTATATAAATATATGAAGCATTTAAATATAATTCATAATTAATTTAAAAGCAAAATAAGCATTACTTCCCATAATAATACCCTACGGTCTATTTTCATTTCGCCCTAAATATGATATTAATTAGTTACTAATAGCAAGAAAGTATTCTTCAAATTTTGCATCAGGATGTCGCAATTTTGTTTTTTCTTTAAACAATTTCATTCAAATATAGTAAAAGTTCACCAAGTACGAGTTGCTTGCTTGCTTGAATTCGTTTGGCGGCATACCAATCTCTATGGGCTACTTAAAGCCAAAATCTAAATATTTTGAATGCAGTTATATGTCTTTAACTATAGATAAAATGCATTATTGGTCATTTTACGATAAACATGTATTGCTGGTCAATTTTTTTATATAAAAATGTACTGCGGATATTTTTGGTATTTTGGCGGTTAACTATTTGCCCATAGCTGGGACCCTAACAGGTGCTACTACTCCGGATCAGGGTGAATCTGGGAATAACAGAAATTAAGAGGTGATTGCTTAAAACTGCCAATCTCCCGATCAGAGGTCTTGCTGCAGGATGTAGTTTATCGTCATACCCAGGACTCCCAATATTAACAGTAAAAAAACAAAAAAAAACTGATAATGCTGAATTAGGAAGTGAGGGTAATGAAGGAAGATTGATTTCACAATTCTTTGTGGTCAACCTCGGACCGGGCTTATGTACAATATCACCATTCATCGCAAAACCTATAGCAGTACAATGCGGTATCACGATCATGAATCTCGTGACCCATTTGGGTCGTAGGGGCATCACATGCACCGCAGCCGCCATAGAAGTGGAGTTTCTTGGGCAAGATAGCCTGACGGAGCCCAAACCTCCTCAAGCCGTTTTTTTTTTATTATTATTATTCAGAGTTTCTTTTCTCCTAGTTCGATTGCCGCCAAGTCTGTAGAATTCAGTGTCCCGCTATTTGCCTATATCTGATGCGGGGGAGAAGGAAACAATTTATACTTTTCTCAAGGGTATTAGCACGTAAGTGAATGTAATGGATCCCCCACTGGAATTCGAACTCAGCTCTCCGATTCTTCAAACACATGTACAATATTACCGTTCATCGCAAAAGCAGCACAATGCGGTATCACGATCACGAATCGCGTAACCCTTTTAGGGTCGTATGGAAACCACATGTACTGCAGCCGTTGGAGAAGTCAAGTTTCTTGGGCAAGATAGCCTGACGGAGCCCAATACTCGCCAGGCCGTTTTTGAATTCAGAGATTTCCCTTTGCTAAGCCGGTGGCCTCTTAGGCTATAGGACCCAGTCCTGATATTTACCCAAGGATAATGGTGAAAAGAAGAAGAGGATTCATACTTTTCTCAAGGGTATTAGTACGTATGTGAATATAATGGACCCGGATGGAATTCGAACTCGGCTCTCCGATTCTTCAAACTCATGTACAATATTATCGTTCATCGCAAAAGCAGCACAATGCGGTATCACGGTCACGAATCACGTAACGCTTTTAGGTTCGTACTGAAACCACATGTACTACAGCCGTTGGAGAAGTCGAGTTTCTTGGGCGAGATAACCTGACGGTGCCAAACCCTCTTCAGACCGGTTTTTTTTAAGTGAATTTAATGGATCCAATTAGAATTCGAACTCGGCTCTTCGATTCCTCAAACTAATGTATAATTTCACCGATCATTGCAAAAACAGTATAATAAGGTATCATGATCACAATCGTGAATCGCGTAACAATTTTAGGGTCGTAGGGAAACCACATGAACTGCAGCCGTTGAGAAAGTGATGTTTCTTGGGCAAGATAGCCTGACGGAGCCCAACCCTCTCCAGGCCGGTTTTGAATTCAGAGATTCCCTTTTGCTATGCCAGTGGCCTCTTAGGCTATAGAACCCAGTCCTGGTATTTACCCATGGATAGTAGTGGAAAGACGAGGATTCATACTTTTCTCAAGGGTATTAGCACTTATGTGAATGTAATGAATTTGACTAGAATTACAAGTTGGCTCTCCGATTCCTCAATCTCATGTACAATATCACCGATAACCGCAAAAGCTATAGTAACAAAATGCGGTATACGAACTAATAAATAAGAAAAACAGAGATCTGCTCAAAATGGACTAAAAAAAAAAAAGCTTTCTGGTGGCAGCAATTTTTTTTCTGATAAAATTATTTATTACCGCTTCCTCAAAAATGTTTACACATGAGTTTGTCTCTCATTGTAAGCTATAACCCCTGCCTCAAAAGGCGAAACGTGTTGTCTTAACAACTTTTACACTTGTCACGTTCATATACAGGTGTGGGTGTGTGTGTGTGTGTGTGTGTGTGTGTGTGTGTGTGTGTGTGTGTGTGTGTGTGTGTGTGTGTGTGTGTGTGTGTGTGTGTGTGTGTGTGTGGAGAATCAGAAAATAATGATGATGGAACGAACAAAAACATACAACGTTATATGTCGATATTAATTAAGCTCAGCTTATTTCATTGATAATCGTGAGAAATCCTCTGTTTTAATGCACGTGCCAACTCGTAGTTCGGGGAAATATAATCCCCCACAGGTGAAGACTGGAACACAAGATTAGTGAAAGAATTGTTTAATCGCGTGGATTAATATAACATTATTAGCGAATATCATAGTTATTACGACACACTTTGCGACTTCTTTTTGTCCCGTCGACGACAAGTTTCATAATCAATGGAAGAGTCCATGTT
The DNA here is from genome assembly GCA_963932145.1 of Acanthosepion lycidas. Classification (NCBI taxonomy): domain Eukaryota; kingdom Metazoa; phylum Mollusca; class Cephalopoda; order Sepiida; family Sepiidae; genus Acanthosepion; species Acanthosepion lycidas. Next base: position 115,479,701 of record OZ010578.1, on the reverse strand, counting down.
CAGCACTTTAGTGTAAAGAGGATGGGCCGTCTTTCTACGCAAGACCAAACTCACTAAGCAAGAAAATAATAATTTCACCATCTTGCTAAAAATTGCTCTACACAAACCTATATGAATCTCACTTTAGCACAGAGCCACATGAATCATAGGAACCCAGCAGACATCGAAGAAAAGAAACGAAAGAAAGGAAGTTTAAATAAATGGCACAATGGCAAACATTAAAGTATAGGAAGCTGTGGAGAACCGTTATATCGAAAGAATATGGCACATAGAGAAGAATGAAATATGCAAAATATATATTACTGTCATATTTTTTTACAGATGATATCGTTGTAAGTTGGTTGTTTTTGTTTAGCGGCATATCAACACTTCTAAGGGTTATTTAATGACGAAATCTAAATATTCTGTACGCAATTTTATTTATTTGGAGTTAATAATGATTTTAGTGATACAAGTCTTACTAATTAACCCATAGCTAGGGGAGAAGAGGTAGATTCCTGCCTTTCCCAGCGGTAGTAGCTCGTAAGTTAAAATCCCGAAACTAAGGGGAATTCGAACACAGCTCTCCGATTAACAATTCCAAATAATTATTCATTAAACCACCCGCACATCCCAGCTTACAGAATCTGGTATTCTCATGCGGACACCCATCTAAGGACTGAGTATGATCAATGTTGCTTAACTACGGGGATTGTACGGAAACCGGTGTTTCAACGTGATGCGACCGTATGCTCTTTTACGGCTGAAGAAGAGGATATAAGATGCTGTTCTGTGAGAATAACATAGACATGATACGAGAGCAATGAAATAAATGGTTGAAATCTCTGGAGCACATTATGTAGAAGGATGGCTTGGAAAATTTAATATTCACAAGACGTATCGAGGGAAAAAGCGATAGAATAAACGGCGAGCAACTTGCCCAATGAATTTGTGGGAAATGATAGCAGAGAAAGGACAAATAGGAGTGGTAAAGAACCCAACGTTCTTTAGTGATACATGTAAGAGGAAGGTGTGGAGAGTCATGCTCACGCACATCGTTAAAGGGATTTATTATCATTTCACCCTCACTACAGTCTCATGTTCTTGTAGTTGCTTTAAAAATTAACTTCAACAAGCGTAAAACCACAATTTTGAGACAGTTCGTGAAGATAGAATTCATTCCGTGCTATTCAGAAAAAGAAGCTAATAAAAACATGCAATAACTCCCTCCCTTTAAATATGGACAATTTAACTAAAGAAGAAATAAATGAAACCCCTTTTTCCAATGACGAAACGTTGCAAGTCTCTGGCTACTTTATCGTTATTTTCTTTGCAAATGTTCAGACATGCTACATTCATTTGTTCTTTGTTCAGGCCATCACAGCGAGGCTCCACTTTGCTACTTACACAGGATTAACTCATTTCTATTCTCTTCATACCCTATCTATAAGTAGGAACTTCTTCTCAAACTGTCTCTTCCCAAGAACTGTTATTTCCCCCAACTCCCTGAGAGGATACCTCTCCGATGGCTATGATGCCAACCACTTCAAGTCTAGAGTCAACACTTATCTATCGTACACATCTTCATAATATGTACTTCTCACTTCTTCTTACGCCTGACACTAACCCAATTCAAATACTCTCTACATTGAGTGCATCTTGGGTCTCGTATTGAACTAACAATATTTAAAATAATCAACAAATTAAATAGAGTAACGTTATAAGATAATCACTCAAATCCTTTTTTGGATTAAAAATATTTGGATATTTTAATCACGTACAGTGTAATAATAGATAAAATAAAAACATCATTCAGTGATACATTATGAGGAAAGGCGGCTTGGAAAATTTAATACTCTCACGACATATTGCGAGATAAAGGGGTAGAGGGAATGGTGGCAGAAGAGGGAAAAGGAGAGATGATGAAGAGCCAGATGTAGATAATAGCTACAAGAGACAGGGCGTTGTTAACGTAAAGAGCTTTTCCCCGATAACAGTTGATAAAATCACTGGTTAGAAATGGTAATAGACTATAGGTAGAACATAACAGGTTGCATTATCAAACTTGTACACACAATACACATAGATGCCGGATATACTTGTGTATAATGCGAGTTTTTTTTAAGATCAGTTTTTAACCCCCACCCTATCCACCAAAATAGGAGGTCGCACTATAAGCAGGTATTTTTGAAGAAGAAGTTAAAAATCCGGCATTTTCGGTTGCACTATACACAGATGTTTTCATTGCGAATTTGACTTCATATCTACTAGAAAATAATTATCTACACCGTACAAAATTTAATTTGAGTCAGACCCATTACATTCACTTTCGTGCTAATACCCTTGGGAAATATATGAATCCTCTTCTCCCCACTCCCCAGCTATGGATAAATAGCAGGACAGACTGGATTCTATAGCCTTGTAGGGCAACTGGTCTACCGCAGAAATAAATGTCAACCTACTGCGGGAAAAAAAATCTGCCTCGTCAGTTATGTATCGAAAGATACATGATCGCCTAATGGTGTATCACACATGACTGGGTGATTTAGAGACAAAGTGGAGTACTGGATTCAGGAATCAAAGATCCGAGTTTGAATTCCATGGCATTCACTTAAGAAAATTTACTTGGTAAAGATATGAATCCTCTTCTTCTCCACCTCCTCCTCCAGTTATGGGTAAAAAGGAAGACAGCCCGGGTTCTATAGCCTTGGATGGCAGCCTATCTACCGCAGAAAGAAATGGCAACCTACTGCGGGAAAAAAATTACCTCGTCAGTCATCGAAAGATACATGATCGCTTACGTGTGTATCACGCATGGTACATAACTGACTGAAACATATTATAACATGTATATAGCATAAAGAAAATGCAATTAAGATATTAAAAATGTTTCTTTTATTTATATTCTAGCGATAAACAGCATGTACATCGGCTAAAATGTCTACTCGGTACAAATTTTAATTTGGAATGATATCTACATATTAAAACATCATTGCATTTATATACCATAGAGAAAATGTAATTAAAATATTTTTAAAAAATCTATTAATAATATTCTATCGATAAGCAACACGTGCAGCTGCTAAAGATATTAAATAGGAGTGTAGATAACACACCAAAGTAGATTCATGCAATATAATGTGTAGATCGATAACCAAACTAGATCCATGGCACGTAGATCGCAATATAGTGTAGATCACATACCCATCATTACACGTAGATCGCATACACAAGTAGATTCATGACACGTAGATCGCAATATAAAGCAGATCGCATTACCCATTGTTAGAATAATCAAGAGTGGTATCCCCTTGTTTTGTTACTCTATTCTTTGAGAGAGCTATTTCTGTTTACTGGGACTATAAAAGGACACTATACGCGAACCTTGTATTCTCAGTTGAATAAAGATTTCTTAAAGACTACACCTGCGTACTTTTGTCATTGCACCCACCATGACACGTAGATCGCAATATAAAGTGTAGATCGATAAGCAAAGTAGATTCATGACACGTAGATGACAACCCATAGTAGCACCTATGTTTAATGGAGCGGCGAAAATTCATGCCATAAAATTCAGGGGTCGCACTATATATGAAGTCGACTGGTACACGAGTATACGTGGTATATACACGCATCCACTACAGAGAATCGTTACGATACGACACAAACGTCATACCAACTGTACCAGTGGGCCTCGGTGACGAAGAGTTAACGAATTAGACTCGATATAGCGCCGCTCTTAACAAATTTCCTGAATGCTCTAGATGGAGCTGCTTGGGAATAGAAGTCGTGGCTCGTGGGGGCTCAGTCCTATGGGTAAGGAAAACTCGGATGAGTTACACCACGGAATTTGAAAAGAGCTGTGCTATATCGAGTCTAATTCGTTACCTCTTCGAGGTCCATGGTGCAGTTGTTATGAAGCTTGCGTCGAATGGTAACGGTCTGAGTTCAATTCTTGGTAGTGGAAACACACTGCTGATGGGTCCCAAATATAGGACGAAACGGCCGTTCAGTACATTCTGTTTAGGTTTCTTCAAGACTCGATGAATTAATTATATATATATATATATATATATATATATATATATATATATATATATATATATATATATATATGAATGACAGAAAGAACAGATGGAGTAAAATTCCACTCTTTGTAGCATTTACTTCTAAAAAGTGGTCAATACAAAGTAGAGCAATATATTTTTATTACAAGATATTATTATAAAAACATTTTTGAAATCGCTACACAAAAGCTTTCATGTTTCAATACTTTGATTGTACTTCTTCAGGCGATGGTAAGTAACTGCTTAATGAAGTACAATCAAAGTATTGAAACATGTTAAGCTTTTTGTGAAGTCATTTCAACGTTTTTATTATAATCTCTTATAATAAAAATAATAATAATATAATAATAAATATATATATATGTATTTCATATAAAGTGCTTGTGTTATTGATACAGTGCTCGATGTTATATTACAGAGCTATAAATATATACATAAATATGCATATCCCACACCGTTTTCAGTACCCACATTTTCATGACAAACACAATTACATTCACCACCTGAAGACTGCGTTTGGCATGAGACTCCGAGTAGCGCAAATATTGATGGATATATATATATATATATATATATATATATATATATATATATATATATATATATATATATTATCTTGTTTATATATATTATTGATTTTCATTCTTTATGCTCTGCAGAATTGTATTGAACACTGCTTTTTAAAAATAAAAATAATTAATAAGAACACCGGACTATAAATCTTACTGTTCTTTCTCATTATTTTAATATATATATATATATATATATATATATATATATATATATATATATATATGTGTGTGTGTGTGTGTGTGTGTGTGTGTGTGTGTGTGTGTAGAGAGAGAGAGGGGGGAGAAAGACAGAGACACAGGCAGAGACTTCATAATGAGTACCTTTTGTAATAAAACAGTGCTTGATGTATAATAACAGCTAAAATGCACAGTAATAAAAAAACGACAGAGTTGTACCAAACGGTGAGAAACAATATATATATTTATTAGTAGTATGTGTTTTGGACAGCAACTTTTCTTTTAAACATGTTTTGTTGAATATGACCGACAAGTAAAATTTCTGATTGAGTTTTTCTTTTATTCTTAAATTTTTTCTGTTTGTTGGGAATAAAAGAGTGTAGAAATTGTACAAAATATTGCACTGTGAGTTTTGGTGGTAATAAAAGTCCTCCGTGTAAAATAACAGAGCTAAAATCTATATTATTAATGACTAGCAGCATGGCCCGGCGTTGCCCGTGCTTGATTCAAAAATCGTACGACTCATACAGCAATCGCTATCACTTGACTTAAAATATTTTTGCCCTTCCTTGCCTTTAAAGGAGTACTCTCTGCCGTGCTGATGTTGCTACATGCCTTACTTCTTGCCTATCTCACATTTTCTAAGATCTATACTAAACATTAAATCTGTTACAAAAAAAGAACTAAACAAAATTAACACAAAACGATCAGCTTTAAAAAAAAAAGGACACGTAACTGGAAAAACCGAATGAAAAGGGGGAGGGGGCAAGTAAATATCGAGTCGAGTCGAGCCGATAGTAGTTCATTCCAAACCAGACTGACAGTCATACTAACACCTTCCACATCTTGTATTATTATTTCGTGTAATATACCTTCGTTATTTCGACTCTTGTGTTCATGTTGTTCTTCCTCGGTCCTAACCTGGACCATAACATTTTCACACTTCTTGTAATTCGTGGCTTTTATTGAAGATTAAACCACGCCAAATCTTAATGCGCCCTCATTAGTCCGAATAATATAAAAAGAAAAATAATAAAAATAATCTTAATCGCAGTGCCTCATCCGTCGTCCTCAATCGAAACCTTTTCTCTCTCGATATATATATATATATATATATATATATATATATATATATATATATATAACAAAAGAACTATTTCGACCAGTGTCGTCTGGTATATCTCGTGCCTTCTACGTATTCTCAGTTCTTCCGAGATTCATCGAGACTTTGCTAATCACGATTACCCTAAACAGTAGCAGTAGCAATAACTCATTGACTTTACATCATCATCATCATCATTATTATTTTGCATGCTTTTAAGAAAAAAATAAATTGCTTTGTCGATTGACATTTTATTTTGTCACGAAGGAAATTTGACGCAGGTGTGCACTGACATGATTTGAATTCTTTGGTTTCACCTCGCAACATATCTATTCAGGCCCTAGAAACGGAGAAAGAAGCAATTGTCAACAACGTAGTCAAATACACGATCGTGCAAATCGATAATCATAAGTGGTAAAACGCGCGCACACGCACACACGCTTGCGCGAGATAGCACACATAGAGAAAGTCATATCAAATATATGTAACTGTAAGACACGTGCAACACTGTGTGCTTAAAATAAAGGAGAGTGAATTAACGTTAAACATAACGAAGAAACAGAAAAAATATCTAACAAATAAACAGCCACCGCATATTTGACTAGTTCAGTTGACAGTCACAAGTCATGCAAAAACAAGCAGTGCCTTTTTCATTGGTTCGTGTAGCGATGAAGCAGTAATAAGCGAGAAGAGATTTTCTGGTATAAAAAAGATTTTCTCCCTCCAAAATTCTTTAGTGAGATTTTTTTTTTTTGCTTGGTAACGAAAAGATGGGTTTGCAAACACTAAGATTGATGACTTTTTCGCGGTCATTTTACCCTTTGCATCACTGAAAACTAATCAGCAGAATTTCACTCGTGTAGACAATAAAAGTAGCCAATACAGACTATATGCGTTGTGCTATTTTATACTGCAAAAATACTTTCTTCTGGAAAAAGCAGACTGATTTGACATTCAGTAAGAAGTGTAGACAGTTCGAACTTGGTGTATTGATTTGAAGGCGACGGTGGAGTCTAACGTAGCGACACAACAGATAGGGCCAACTATGGAACAATGAAGTGGTCTTCAAACAACATTTCGAACCATATATTTATCTTCACATAATGTTGTGGCTGGGGAAAATTATATATGCGGAAGTGGATTAACAAATACATAGCCTAACACGTAATTATTAAGTGATTTTCTTTTCACTGTTCGATCTATGTTATTTTATACTAAAATTCTGCACAAAGTCTGTAAATTACATTTAATTTACATGCTAATACCCTTCCCTTGTTCTCCCTCCAGCTATGGGTAAATAAATAGCATAACAGAATAAATAGCCGGAAAGACTGGGTTCTATAGCCTTGGATGGCAAATGGTCTAGAAGGACAACTATGAATTCAAAAAATGTGGACGGTCGGTTGGTGACCTTGTAGCACGTAGTGCACCAGGTCTCTGTTCGGCCCTTCAAAAAGTGTGGTTGGTTCTGCACAAAACCTTCACCACTATAATCAAATAATACGTGCATGTGTTTGGCTGTCGGTTCCTAGGAACTAAGCTGCTTGACCCTCATACGTCGAATACGACGGGAGAGTCCATTCTATAAAGCTTGGTAGCCTTTTAAAGTAGAGTGTTTATGTTTAAAATGAAATGGTGAACAGGGGTGTGATATGAATGAAAAAAAGTAGATTAAGATTATGACAATAAAAATAGATAACAATTGACCCTTTACTTAAAAATGTTAAGATTGTTGTCTTCATGGAAAAACTCACGCTGGAGTTGGTTCTACAAAGTGGAAATTCTTGGGAAAATCTACTTGAGTAGAATGCCTTTCTTACATTTGGAAATATGGACAATTCGACTTGGTTAAAGCAGTATAGAGAGTTCTATCTGTAAAAATGTGCTCAACACATTACCTGCCATGAGCCCCATTTGGGGATCTGTTAAAATTAAACTCATTACATGCTATTCCTTGTATTTACATTGAATTGCTTACATACATTGCATTGGCAGAAGTATATTTTACAAGACTTAGCCTTTAAAGTTTTTATTATTAGCCGCAAGAAGACACTTTCTGTTGTAATTTTACATTTCACGAGTAGAAAAATAATGACTATTTTGAAAAGTTTTTTTTTTTTATTATTTCTAATCAATATTATTTTTTGATGTTTTATACACATATATATTTGATTTCTAGTTTCTATAAAAACTACAATGGTAACTACTGAAATTAAACAAGGAATAAATAAATTCCTAAGACATCTGTCTGGGCCAAAAATGCGCATTAAAAAAATTTGGCAGTTAATGAGTTAATCAAGTGGATTAATATTACCATAGTAGAGAATACCGTAGTTATTACGGCACTCTTTGCGATAATATTTATTGTACTAATAGGGCACAAGGCCAAAAGGGGGAAAGGAGAAAAGGATGGTCTTCTTCTGTTTTAACATTAAACTTAGCTAGCCGCAAATACTGACCCAAACATACAAACAATATTCCTTTCACCAAAATAACACATTCTTACTTGCCATTCTTACCTCATACACCATAATACATCGGAAACTCTATGAAGTCCTAACTAGTCCCCATATATACAATTTATTATCTGTCGGGAGAGGGGAATAAAAATAACAATTAAAAATCTAAAAAAAAACTAAATATTTACAAATATTTACAAAACTATATATTAAGACAGATGAAGGCCGTCCTTTTCCTCCGTCCCCTTTTTAGGCCTTGTGCCACATTTTCTGTATTTTCGTAGAAATAAATATCGTACTTCGGGTTAATAATATTCCAAAGGAAAACACTGGAATAAAAGATTAGTGAAAGAACTGATTAACCCATTACCTGACATGAGCCCCATTTAGGGGTCTGTTAAAATTAAATTCACAACATGTCATTCCTTGTATTTACATTGAATTGCTTACATACATTGCATTTGCAGAGGTATATTTTACAACACTTAGCCTTTAAAGTTTTTATTATTAGCCACAAGAAGACACTTTCTGTCAGAATTTTACATTTCACGAGTAGAAAAATAATGACTATTTTGAAAAGTATTTTTTATTATTTCTAATCAATATTATTTTTTGATGTTTTATACACATATATATTTGATGTTCTAGTTTCTATAAAGTTTCAAAGTACCAGTTATTCAAAGAAAATTTTAATATCTTATGTTGTTTTATCTCCTAAGACACCTGTCTGGACCAAAAATGCACATTAAAAAAATTCGGCAGTTAATAGGTTAATATATATCATCGAATCAAGGGCATTGACAAGTAAGGAGATAATGTATAAAAATAATTATTTATTGTATAAAATTAATTCATTTTCATTCTAAAACTGTTGATTTATATATTTACTTATATTTTAAACATGGATGCCTAATGCTATCATAATTTCTCTTATTAATCCCTTCTAAACAAACCTAGTTACATTTCTTCATCACAGAGACTTCTCCAACACCGATGTGTTGTCAAACTGTCAAAGAGGCACCTTGCCTTGGACGCCTACTGGGTCTAAAGCTCTTTGTCGCCCTTACTATTTTGTATGCCCCTAAAAGCATTTTCCAGCGAAATTAACAGGACGGGATATAGCTATAAGCTATCTCAAAAGAAAATAAGCCATCTATTTTACATGGATGGCTTAAAGTTGTATGATAAAAAGGACAGTGAGCTGGAAGATCTTCTGAAAACAGTAAAATACAGAGTGTTGCATCAAAATTCGACATTTGACAAAAAGAAAACGAAATATGCAATAAAAGCAAAAGTTGTATATGCAGATATCCGACAGTTTATTTAGCAACAGTTAGTTACATACTACATTATTTTTCAGTGTAACCACCGCTGGTGGCGATGACCATCTCAAGGCGGGTGCGAAATGAGTCAGAACGCTTTGGCGACCATGTCCTTGTCCATAGCGGCGAACACCTCCACGGTGGCATCCTTCAGAGAGTCGACAGTGTTGTGGGCGTGCTTGTTGGTCTTAGCCTCGATCACGCCCCAGAAGAAATAATCAAGGAGATTGAAGTCAAGTGAGGAGGGCGACCACAAGTCCGGCGACCAGTGGCGAGGAACATTGTTGAGCAGCCACGCCTGGGTCGTCTTAAAAGGAACACGTACAGGGTGATTGAAAAGTAACTCCCTATTTTATGTATGAGCGACCAGCTAGATGTCCTGACTTAACACTCTGTGACATTTTTCGTTGGGATTGATTAAAGGGGCAAGTCTACTATACCAAACCAAGACTTTAGAAGTTGAACGGCGAATACAAGAAGTTATGTCTTCCATACCATAAGAGTTTCTGGTGAAATCAGTTGATGCGTTTCCTGGGCGGCTCGAGAAGCTGGTGGCGAAATCTGGTGCTCATATCGAATTTTAAATAAAACCTCATGCCAAACACTTTCCTCTCATATCCATTTCTTGTAAAAATTATAGTTAATAAATTGCAAGTATTTTTAAACGGGGACTTACTTTTCATATACATATATATATATATATATATATATATATATATATATATATATATATATATATTAGGTTGGTGCAAAAATAATGTCGGTTTTTGACGTATTTTTTAACGTCAAAAACATTATTTTTGCACCAACCTAATATATATATATATATATATATATATATATATATGTATATATATATATATATATATATATATATATATATATATATGTATATATATATATATATATATATATATATATATATATATATGTATATATATATATATATATATATATATATATATGCACATTTCATTCAATAAGATAGACAAGGTGCTTTCATTTTGTTTTTTATACAATTTCTCATGTGATCTAATAATTTTTCTTTTCGGATGATAAATTATATCAAAACTGTACAATTGTTCTTTTTATCCGTCGCAGAAACTATTGATATTATCATTAACTCTGTGTATAAGAATAATGTAATTCTACTTCTATCAATTCAAACCAATATTTTAAGAAAATCATTACTCGCTTGCACAACTAGAGTTCCCTTTTATAGCCAGAATGGTACTATTAGGTTGGTGCAAAAATAATAACGTAATAATGACGTTTTTTGACGTAATTTTTAACGTCAAAAAACGACATTATTACGTCATTATTTTTGCACCAACCTAATATTTACAAACAAGCTGATGGGCTAATTATGGGAAACCCTCTCGGACAGCGCTTCTCCAATTATTATATGTCCTATGTTGAAAACAAGGTTTTTAATAAAGTTATTAAACCTAGAATATATATTCATTAACTAAACAAAACAGTATTAGTAATAAAATCCCCCACAATCCTTAATCCATAACAGAAAGTTTATCAGAACAATTACCATCAGATTATTTATAGAAAAGATAGAGAAGCTTCGTTACAGCGGTGGGAAAGGGAGTGAAGCCCAGATGCCAGATCAGGACCTATAACATTACAGATTTTTTTTTTATATTTTATTAAGAATCTCTAAATATATAGCAGGTGCACCAGATCAGAATTAAGTTATTAAGGAAATAAGATTTTTAAAAATTCTATTCATTTTTTTATATGAAAACAACGTGAATCAATATAGTTTGGAACAGCTTTCACTTGTGTTACATTTATATTCTAGATTGGGTGAAGAATTTCATCAATTTCCTTAAGGGAGAAAAATTTCCATCCATTTTTCGAAATTTCCGTGTGCATACCATAGCCATTATCAACGGAAAAATTCATGAGGAAAATGGCGATTTAACGCCATTTTCAATGCGGTTTTCACATTCCTTTTACGTGCCGCCATTAAAATGTGAATTCTTGCGGATTTTGACAATAGATTGACATTCCTTGGAGAACCGGGTGTGTATTTGGGGACAGGAAACAGAAAAGGGATTCTCTGTTAAAAAAAATAAATAAATGTTACTTTCCACATCCTACCCCCTCTCTCTCTCTCTCTTTCTCTCCTCTCTCTTTCTCTCCTCTCTTTAAATTCTTGTCGTTTTGGTCACTCGCAGCATGTCAAATTTCAACTCAAGAACTGAGAAAACAATCTAATTCTTTCTTCCCCCTTGACTATGGGATTTCCAGTTTACGAAACGTCAAAACCCCAAACGAAGAAATGCTCAATGAATGAACGTGCTAAAAACGAACGAAAATTAAATGTTCAACTCAGAATTCCACAGAAACAGTGTCTGCTTGATAGGGCGATAGCCAGTAACAATTAGATATCATTTCTGTGACATTCTGAGGAAGATAAATTAAAGTTTTAATTTGATTTTATTTGTAGTTTATTTTGATGGTATTTTTCTTAATATTGAGTATTTTATGTTCTGTTTTTTTTTAATTCCTTTTATTCTCCTCTCTCTCCTTGATAATGTACGTCTATAATGTGTGTCTGGCCATTTCAACTGTAAACTGATGATCCAGTACTGCGCTTAAATTAAATAGGGACTATAGAGGAAACTACACCGGAACAATTACCATAGAAAAGGCACAGAGAGAAGCTATGCTACGGAGTTAGGAATGTAACTGAAGCCGAGATGCACATGAATAGCACATGTAACTGAAAGGGAGAATAATGTCATGACCAAAATTCTAATGTTCCACACAACCCCAAACAAAAGGCAAGGATGGAAGTCTCATTGTAAAAGAGCGATAACAGCTACTGGACTTGTCTATTATCTATTATGTGCCATGCGTGATACACGCTTAGGCGATCATGTATCTTTTCGATACATGACTGACGAGACAGATTTTTTTCCCACAGTAGTTGACCAGTTGTCATCCATGGCTATAGTACCTCGTCTTTCCTGCTATTTATCCATAGCTGAGTGAGAAGAAGAGGTTTCATACCTTTCTCAAGCACGTAAGTGAATGCAATGGATTTGATTTGATTCCTCAAACCGAGCCTCTATTCATTACTCCACCGTGCGTCCTACTAGACTTGATAAACTTATTTTCTGAAAACTTTAAGAGGAAGACTTTCATTGTTTACATTACTATTGTCCTCATCTTTGTCGCCATATTTATTACAACGTTTTGTACGCTCCGGCCTTCTTCAGGTGGTTGGAATGTCAACCTGAACCCTTTATTTCGCTCACTGTTCTAGTTCCATGTACCATGTTTAATGGATGTCAGTTATCTCCTGTTATTAGGTTGGTGCAAAAATAATGACGTAATAATGTCGTTTTTTGACGTATTTTTTACCGTTAAAAAACGACATTATTACGTCATTATTTTTGCACCAACCTAATAATTTCCCTCTAAAATTTCTCCACTCCCATAACCGGGTATTGAACTCACACCCTCTATGTCCTGTCACTGGATCTAACCAACGCCTTTATCCACTATGCCATGTGTCCTTGTAATATAAATAATGTACATAATACCTCATCTCAGAAATATAGACAGAGAAATATTTTTCAACCGAAAGAAAAACTTCTCGGTCAACGAACGCTGAAAGTTTCCTTATAAGAAAACGTCTAATATTACCATTAAATTAATCGCAATCTTTCAAACACTGTAAACTCGAAATGTACAAGCACTACATGTATATTAGAAGTGGTGCGTCTTGGGCAATTCTGGGGGTTTTAATTCAGAGTTTCGCTCTCCTAGAAGGGTTGCCACCCAAGGCTATAGAACCCAATTCTGTTAGGGCCGGGGAGAAGAAGATTATTCATACCATCCCCAAGGTTATTAGCCCGTAAATGAATGTTAAGGATCCGACTGGAATTCGAACTCGATTCTCCGATTCCTCAATCCGAGCCGCTATCCTTTCCGTCTCTTATATATGTATGTATATGGATATATGTAGAAAGGGAGTTAAATTTTAAAATTATTAAAACCTTATTATTTACTGTATATAGTTGCGCATTATGCGATTTTAGAAGACCTAATTTTGAAGCTGATTTTAAGGGGGTTGCATCATATGCGAGTTATAAAATTAATGTATGGGCCAGCAGTACGTAAGCTAATTAAATTTTGTTTTCTATTAGGCTGGGCCCCTTGCCAAGAAATCTGTGATATTAATTCAAATTATATAGATTTAAATTTTATATTTTTATCTAAACTTTTGGGGACATTTGTTTATTTGAGCTAGATCTTGAAAGGCCAGAACAAATGAAGCATTTTTTTAAAGAATTTTCTCTGCTAATCAAACTATATTTGCCATTCTTTTCAGTTCACTGAAGGGAAAAACAAATAATAATCCTCTTTGATGACGTCAATAAAATCGGCGAACCGAAAAGAAATTATTTGCAATTTCTTTTTATTTTTTTGTAATTTTTCAGATTTAAAATCAATGGATAAAAAAAAAGAACAAAAACATGCAGAAAGACATACATCTATATATAACCATCCACAGAGAGACAGTTTCGCCGCATCACAGCTCTCCAGTGTGGCTAGACGTCTGATTGCTTCAAGCCGAGATCGAAACCCGACTAATTTGACACCAGACAAATCTCTTAACTCCAGACCATAGTCGCACGGAATTGCAAGTCAATACATATATATATATATGTGTGTGTGTGTGTGTGTGTGTGTGTGTGTGTGTGTGTGTGTGTGTGTGTGTGTGTGCGTGCGTGCGTGCGTGTGAATGAAGATATTTACAGTAGATTTCGGTTGATTGGGTCACTGATTAATCAGGACAGACTTTCACATAAGCCTCCATTTCTTTTATCTTACACTTTTATACTAAAGCCTCGAAAGACACTCAAGTTAGATGGTTACTCTTGAAATTACGACAGATAGAATGGTTGAGATGAATCATTCTAAAACGCTGAATTGATCGAAGGTATTAGGTTGGTGCAAAAATAATGACGTAATAATGTCGTTTTTTGGCGTCAAAAAACGACATTATTACGTCATTATTTTTGCACCAACCTAATATTTTCTAATACTTCTTTAGCTTGATCCTCACTGAGTGACTCATGAAAATAAAATCGATATTATATAAACCAGACAAAGTTTAACATGTCATAAAATCAACAAGCCTAATAATTACTACTGAGTAATAACTTTGACCCTCACTGGGTAACACAGTCCAAATTCGATATTAATCAAAGGGTGACGCGTCGTAAAATCAACAAGCGTAATAATTACTACTGAGTAGTGAGTTTGATCCTCACTAGGTGACACAGCCAATATTCGACAAAGGTTGAAATGTCGTAAAATCAACCACCATTACTATTGATTAGTGAGGTTGTTCCTCACTAAATGCCCTATACAAAATTCGACAATAAATAACCCAACAAGGGTTAGCATATAAACAAAGTCAGCTGAATTATCACTACTTAAAGTTAACTAACCTAACTAAAACTATAACTCTCTCTTTCAGTACAATGACATTACAGGGTGTATTTAGTCATGGCTCTCCACACCTTCCAGTATTATAACAAATGTCGTAGTAGAATATGACGCCCTTCTTTTAAATAATTCTTCACCTTTTTGTTGAGTTATATATGCAGTTCGTCTAAATGGGAACAGTACTTGTTTGAGTCAATCATTTACTTCTTCAGAAGGAAAAGAACCAATAACAGTTTGACAACCGACACAACATCGCCTTCTTTGGATGAAGGCTGGCACTATATACAATTCGTAGGGAGTTCATTTCATTTCTTTTACGTTGTATGTTCTGATGTATCAACTTTTCATGGCGCGTTTTCTTCAAAACCAGAGCATGCAAGTAAAGTCCAGTAATTAGATTTCACTTAAACTATACGGAGGGCACACATAAAAGCTGCTAACATAACAAAGGTCGTGTGAATGAATTTGAATACTTTGTATATCTAAGCTGTTGACTAAGTCGCATATCGCTGATTATTTTCAAAGACTTCCTTTTTTAATTAAATTTCACCAATTATGAAACACGAGAGCCACTTACAGTTGAAACCGTGACGAATAAGGTTTATAATGGAAGTGATATTGGTAGGAAGTAAAGATTATGGGGATAAGCAGGATATACAAGACGATTGACAGGTGACTAATCACTCGGTAGATATATCATGTGATGAACAAATAAATCCTGCATATACATATACACACAGAAATATGCATATATGTGTGTGTATGAGTTTTGCGTGTGTGCGAGAAAAAATGAGATAGAGTTTATCTGTAAAAGGACAATATGAATGTAGAAAAAAAGAAAACTTATCTTATCGACGTGTTTCGTCATCTGAGAAACTTTATCAAGAAAAGTGAGTTTTGAAAGTTTCAATATTTCTTGATTTAAATGTTTCGAATTTGCAGTGTTAAAAATATATTTAGTTGAAGCCATAAAATTGTGTTCAGATTATTTAGATTTCGGTATTAAATAACCCATAGAGGTGTTGATATGCCGCTAAACAAAACAAATCAACATTCAGTGTCTTCTGTAGGAGTTTTTTTTTTTATAGTTTCCTTTCTGCATCTGCTTTCAACAATGTGTTTGTGTCATCAGCATATCTTATGTTGTTCAGATTGTGGCCGACAATAATGAATCCTGATAGGACTTCTAATTCTCTCAGAATCACCTGACTCTAATGGTTGAATAATCCGGTGAGAAGACCTATCCTTGTCTTGCATCTCTTTCTATTTTTGTATATTTACTGAATTCATTTTCTATCCAGATGCAGGCGGTTCTTGATTATTCTGTTATTCTTCCCAAACGTGTCGTTATTACCTAAATGTGTAAATCTACCTGGCAGCCTCAATTACAATTTTATTCATACTGTTTTGTAGCATGCACAAATCTCTTAAAGACACGTGGCGCGATTGAAAATTCGTTGGCCTACTGTGTTATTTCTAGTGTAATGAACTTGGCGCGCTGGAAAAATAATAGCACAAGACTTGAGTGTTCATTAGTGTACATTTTATGCACTCCAATATTTCGTCAGTTACTCTCAACTAATTTACGGTGCGATATGTGAACCTTACATTCTTCGAATTGGGGTTTGTGTGTGAGAGACTCCCCCTTTCGCTTTGGTGCGGTTGGTTATATAACCGCCTCTATAAAAAATCTTTTTCACAGCTGTAAACCAGATGCAGGTGTGAGGTTACATGCTACTTCTTTGGGCTGACGGGACTGCCCTCTACGTCAACACCCTGGTGCACCTGCCATTTTTCTGGTCTACTTGGAATTGCGTGCAATACATGTTCTGACATCATACTTCACTAATAGATAGATAGATAGATAGATAGATAGATAGATAGATAGATATGAACAGTTATAGACAGATTCGTTTCACCTCCCTAAGCAGAAGCACTAAAATGCTATTAGTACACTATAAATATATACCTCTGAACATCCAAGGAATTTGGAACTTACAATAAAAATATTGCTTTCTATAGATAGATAGATAGATAATAGACTTAGATAGATAGATAGATAGATAGATAGATAGATAGATAGATATGAACAGACTGGTATAGATATATAACAGACTGTGATGAATAGATAGATAGATGTGTGTGTGTGTGTGTGTGTGTGTGTGTGTGTGTGTGTGTGTGAACAGGCTCCAGGTAGAGAAGAGATGAGTAAATATTGATTGAATACTGTCAGGGTTGTTGACACTTGGAATGACAGAATATTTTAAGGAAGTGTGCATTGCGCAGGTACTTAACCACACACCTTTTCCTCTTGGCATGCCAGTAACGAATATTGATTCGTACAGACAGCTGACGACAGGATAGACCGCATGTCAGACAGAAGTGCAATTCGTATCTTCCCAAGGAATATTTCTGTGAAGAAAGTTAAACTGTATTCGATGGAATTCGAACACGGTTCGTTGAGTTTGCCTTGCATACTAATAACTTTTTACGAACGTCTAGCGCATAAATAAACAAGTAAATAAATGGAAGAATAAACAATAAAATTCTTTTTCATTTTAAGTTTTTTTTTTTTTTTTCATATGGTTATCAGCCCTCTGAGAATATTCCAGTGCAAACCAAAAATCCTTCCGGCGACTTACAGTCGAATCTCGTTTTCGTTTTATCTGCCACAGAATTGTTCTTTATTTGTCTTTAGTTTGCCCACAAAAAAAAAACCCATACCCTACTTTTTTTATGCAATAATTATTTTTCTCTTTTTTTTTTTTTTTACAAATAGTTCTCATTCTGTGTTTTTAAGACATCTATTTTTTTTAAATTACCATTTCTATCTTTCTGCTTCCTCTGCAAATTTGAAACTTTTAAATCAAGAAATATTGAAACTTTCTTCGATTTAATTTGCTTAAATGTCTCGTTTCAAAACAGTGCATTATTTAACTATTAAAAAAAACATTTATGAAATATATTTCAATGAATACAGGGCTCGAGAGTAATTCAAGTTAGAGGGAACATAGTTATACTGAATTAGGTGTAATAATAGAGAAAAATGTGTAGCAGGAGTTTTTTTATTTGAGTATTGCTGGTCTGATGCTTCTCCTATGTGTTTAGAGATTCTTGATGAACTACAAAGAAGAATCTGCAATGTTATTGGTCCTGACATGGCATCTCGCCTTCAGAAACTTTCCAACTGCCGTAACTTAGCTTCCCTGTGACTTTCGTATAAACATCTATCTATCTATCTATTAATGGAGTATAATGTCAGGACATGTATTGCACGCAATTCCCAGTAGACCAGAAAAAATGACAGGTGCACCAGGTTATGACGTAGAGGGCAGTCCCGTCCGCCGAAAGAAGTAACACGTAACCTCACACCTGCATCTGGTTTACAGCTGTGAAAATGATTTTTGATAGAGTCGGTTATATAACCAACCGCACCAAAGCTGAAGGGGGAGTCTCTCACACACAAACCCCAATTCGAAGAATGTAAGGTTCACATATCGCACCGTAAATTAGCTGAGAGTAACTGACGAAATATTGGAGTGCATAAAATGTACACTAATGAACACTCAAGTCTTGTGCTATTATTTTTCCAGCGCGCCAAGTTCATTACACTAGAAATAACACAGTAGACCAACGAATTTTCAATCGCGCCACGTGTCTTTAAGAGATTTGTGCATGCTACAAAACAGTATGAATAAAATTGTAATTGAGGCTGCCAGGTAGATTTACACATTTAGGTAATAACGACACGTTTGGGAAGAATAACAGAATAATCAAGAACCGCCTGCATCTGGATAGAAAATGAATTCAGTAAATATACAAAAATAGAAAGAGATGCAAGACAAGGATAGGTCTTCTCACCGGATTATTCAACCATTAGAGTCAGGTGATTCTGAGAGAATTAGAAGTCCTTTCAGGATTCATTATTGTCGGCCACAATCTGAACAGCATAAGATATGCTGATGACACAAACATTTTGTTGAAAGCAGATGCAGAAAGGAAACTACAAAAAAAAACAAATTCCTACAGAAGACACTGAATGTTGATTTGTTTTGTTTAGCGGCATATCAACACCTCTATGGGTTATTTAATGCTGAAATCTAAATAATCTGAACACAATTTTATGGCTTCAACTATTAGTTTGTTGCAAAAATAATGACGTAATAATGTAGTTTTTTGAACGTCAAAAAACGACATTATTACGTCATTATTTTTGCACCAACTTAAATATATTTTTAACACTGCAAATTTGAAACTTTTCAATCAAGAAATATTGAAACTTTCTTCGATTTAATTTGCTTAAATGTCTCTTTTCAAAACAGTGCATTATTTAACTATTAAAAAAAATTTATGAAATATATTTCAACGAATACAAGCCTCGAGAGTAATTGAAGATAGAGACATGATGGTTATACTGAATGAGGTGTAATAATAGAGAAAAATGTGTAGCAGGAGTTTTTTTTATTTGAACATTGCTGGTCTGACGCTTCTCCTATGTGTTTAGAGATTCTTGATGAACTACAAAGGAGAATCTGCAATCTTATTGCTCCTGATATGGCATCTCAGCTTCAGAAACTTTCCAACTGCCGTAAATCTAGCTTCCCTGTGACTTTCCTCTAAACATTTCCATTGTAATTGTTCTGATGAACTTTCATGTATGGTATTCGGGTTTCATTTTTATATGTTATTTTCATCCCCCAAACAAATTGTACATATGGGAAATAGGATTACATAGAGACCCTGCGGTATTATGGTGACTGTAGTAAAAATTGTAAGGATCTGTTTTTCTGGTGTAAAGAATACTGTGGTATGTTCGGGTCAGTAATTGTGGATAACTAAGTTTAACAATAAAACAGTTTGAAAGCCGACCCCCCCCATTTCCCCTTTTGGCCTTGTGCCACATTTTTGTATTTTTCGAAATAAATAATACTTTCCACTGTTGTACCGACACATTTGGAATTTATGCGCAGTACTAGATTGGCGGCAAGGTCCCATCATCTTACTGATGAAATGACAAGACGCAACCGTAAGTTGTATGGTAATAGTTTCTTCTATCGCACTTCTCGCTTGTAGAACCCTCTACCTGCTTCTTGCGTCCCGCTCAACTTTATTCTACAAAAGTTTAAATGAAATGTCAATCGTTATCTTCTCTCCTTAATTCCTGTTGTTTTATTTATCTCTCGTTTTAATATTCTTTTTCTCATACCATCTCGCACTTATTACCCTCCCTTGCGTCTTAGTGGCTTTATTGCCTTGAAATGATTAATATTGTTAACGTTATGAGGATGAGGAAGATAGATAATTTGATTTGAACATATTAGGATTTTAGTTTTCCACAAATTGGCAGTTCCTTGGAAAAATCTGAATAAAGAAGAAATGAGGATGATTCGACTCTGTGGATGTTGCATGTAAACATAAGATTTTTGTTTTAATCATTTCAAACCAAGCAAGGCAGTAATACTTTAGAACGTAGGGTATTGCAAGGAGTGAAAGGGAATGAGAATGGCGGCGGGATTGAGGAAAGCGAAGAAAAGTACATTGTTCAAGAAAACAGAAGATGGCGATTGACGTTGCATTGAAATTTTTGGGTATTGCGAGAAAGGAGAATTTCTTTGGTAACAAAGAAAAGAATACTGAGCTGACAGCTGTCCTTTCTTACAGCAACGAATGCTGGACGATTTCCTCAAACATGAAGAAGAGACTTGAGGCGACGGAGGTGGTTCTACAGAAGGATGCTAAGGATATCATGGACCGAGCATGTGAGAAACGCCTTAGAGAGGATGCAAACAAGGAGGAGACTTATACTTAACACCAGGAATAAGTAGCTGAAGTTTCCGGGATACATAATGAGGAAGGAAGGCCTGGAGAATCCGATACTCATGGGTCGAATAGAGGGAAAAAGAGACAAAGGATAACAACGCATGACACACCTAGCGTCCTTAAGCAAGTGGAATGACAGAACGTGGTCTGGGGAAGATGAGGGAAGGATCTTGTTGAGAGCTGCAAGGGATAGAAGGAAGTGGAGAGCCATGATCGCCTACGTCCTGAAAGGACATGGCATATAAAAAGAAAGTTTTCAATAAGTAAACGTAAGAGAATTCCAAATGTGGGAAATGCGAGAAAATAAACTGTTGGGGTAGAAACCACGGTTGCATTTAATTATTTCAACATTAAACTGTGGAGCCAAGGCGTCAATTTAGTATCACCCTTAAATTCATGTACTCGGGGTACCAGAACGGGGGTACTCATCAGCGAAGTTGTCATGAAAATATTCGTAGAAAAGGTGAAGGTAAGCTACGTCATGTCGGTGAGAAAGTGACTTAAGTCGAGATCTCTGCTAGGGATCGATTACATTACAGACATTTCACTGTATTTTGTCAAGAACCGCGAGATAAATAGCAGGATCACCAGACCAAATATGGCATCAGTATTAAATGTATGAACAAATGATAGATTTATAAACGTGAAAGGTGGATTCTGGCGAAAAAAAATTTTGTTGACCGACACAGTGAACCAAATTTTCTTGCAGTAGGCGAAGCTATTGATTCGGTATAGTCGCTTTAGTTCATGTCAGTGTAAAACGTGAGACCAAGAAGGTGCAAAGTTTTGATCTCCTGGAGTTTAGCATCAGATATGCTGGTGGCAGACAGAAAATATTCTCTGTGGTGGCTAAATGAAGGAAGTTTTGTTTAGGGTGGCGCTAGTTAACCACTAATTGGATCTCCCTTTCAAGAGCAATTGCCAGGTTTATTTTGTCTGATCTGTTGGATTTGCCACTGAGACAGGAGCAAATGGTAGTGTCATCTGCATATATCCCTAATTAAGAACTGATGACATCGGGGGTGGGCGAGATTACAAAAGAGCATCAATAGACTTGCAAGACTCCGAGTAAGGCATCCAATTAAGCGTTGCTAGCAAAAGTAGTTTGCAAAGTGTTCCTCCCTAACAGACTTGCTAAGAAATAGACGAGTCAGAATCTTATAAAAATGTCAAAGTGTGATACCTTGATTGATATTGGTACCAAACGGTTATGAAAGGAAACTACCTATATTAAATTCAGAGATCGGTCATTATCAAACACGGAATTTATCGGGCGAATATTCCAATATTTCTTTAATTTGATTCTCCATGCAAAATTTGATATTATATGAACCGAACAAAGGTTGTCATGTCGTAAAACCAACCAGCCTTACCATTAATACTGACTAGTAAGTTTGACCACACCAAATTTGATATTGAATAGCCCAACAAATGATGACGTTTTAAAATCAACCATCCTAACCAATACTATTTAGTAGTGAGTTTGATCCTCACTAAGTGTCCCATCCAAAATTCGACATTAAATAACCCAACAAAGGTAGTCAAGTCGCAAAATCATCCAACCTAATCAATATCACTGAGTAGTAAGTTTAATCCTCACTGAGTGGCACATACAAACTCCACAGTCGAATTTCCGAGCCGGTCTATAGAATTTTGATTTGCTCACTGGTAAGACTTGCCAGTGTGTTAGTGCAGCGTTACAATTTTCTTACCCTTCCTTGGGGTGCATCCATTGCAGAAAATGGCCGTATGACAACTAATCGACAGTCGAGGCAATAGTGTCTGGGCGTGATGAAAATCTGATGCAGTCACGGATATCGTAATATTTTTTAAGGCCAAACAAATTTCATCATACATCCCGAAAACAGATTCATATTACTGCACACCACTGCAAATGACCTAATCTGAGGAAAAAAATAGATATCAATTACACCCTGTCACTCCAGGGGGGGTGGCTAATGCTGACCGTATGGTGAAAGAAAGGAAACTAAAGTGTTTGTTTCAATTAATTTGCGCAAAGGTGTATGTGTAAAAGTAAAGTAACGATCTAAACAGTTCAGAATTCGTTTTTCTTCGATCCAAAAGTTCACTTTTTAACGCTGTGATCATGTAGCTCCAGAGATTTGAGAAAAAGTGAAACTTACAGCCTAAACAGTGCGGAATCTAAGAATTGTCGGCAGGGTGAAAAGTGTTCGCAATTTATTTCCCTTCATTCTCGATTATAACATTTCAGCTATTTAACATGACGTTTAAATCGTTTTAAAAGAACTTCGTGGACGCTGATGGAAAGAAAATTCTCTTTCACTCTCTGTTGTGAACGACAGCTGACATGATTTTCCAATTATAAACTCATTCTCTTTTAGTCCAAACGCTGAAATGGCCACCCACACTCCTGAAACTATCCATTTAAAAAATGGCTTCTCGCAGTTTGGTTTGGTTTGTTTAACGGCATATCAGCTCTTTATGGATCATTTTATCCTGAAATTTAATTTTGTAAAGGTATTTAGCAAATATTTATTGCTGGTAATTTCTCTCTTCATTTTCCAATAATATATTGCTGGTAGTCTTACTACAAAAATATATTTTTATAGTTTCGTAATGA
Organism: Acanthosepion lycidas; assembly: GCA_963932145.1. NCBI lineage: Eukaryota > Metazoa > Mollusca > Cephalopoda > Sepiida > Sepiidae > Acanthosepion > Acanthosepion lycidas. The sequence goes on along the minus strand of OZ010578.1, from coordinate 115,456,120 downwards.
TTTGGCCCCAGTTTTGTGGGGGTCACTATTTGCCCATAACTTGGACCCTAATAGTTGCTACCATCCCGTGTAAGAGTGGACCTGGGAACACCTGCAATTAAGAGGTGGTTCCGTGCTCCTCAAAACCTCCCGATCAGAGGCCTTGCTGTCGGATGTAGTTTATCGTCATACAGTTTGAAATATCCTCTCAAAAATGATAACAAAAACTATTCAACTATTGAAGTTGTTCGCTCCTCGCAACCCACTTCAAATTTTTCCTTTCTCTTCTTTTCTCTTTCGTCACCCCTTCCTTCTCCCTAGCTTTCTTTATCTCTTTTTTTTTTCCTCAAAAGCTCTCTTCCTATCCCCGTTTCCATTTTTTACACGTTCTTCCCGTCAATGAAAAGAAGTGTCTCTATATTGATGTTGGATTTCTAAGCTAAGCTTAGATGTGGTTCAAGGCCGTAAGGTTGGAGCGTCCAGAGAGAACAGAACTCACTACTCAGTCGTAATTGATCTAGTCATCCGATCTTGCTAAACATTATACTGCGTGAAAATTCCCAGCGATTTAGTAAGCGTAGCTGAGATGTGGCACACGGCTGAAATATGGGACACCCAGTAAGAATCGAACTAACTATTTAGTCGTAATTGCTCTAACAAAACAAGCTTGCGAAAGAGTATACCACATGGCAGTTCTCAACAATTTAGCAAGTGTATCTTAGATGTGGCACGCAGCTATACACTGCGTGCCAAATTATTATCTATATTTTGTTTGCTCAATTCTGGGAATTTTACTAAACCTTTCTAATAATTTGGCTCGTTCAAATCACCGTGCTAATAACAAATATGGCGCCAGTTTGTTTACATTGCGCAGATCAGTACGAAAATTTCAGTGATTGCGCAGCTCAGTGTTGCCAATATTGTGTGAAAATTGATTGGACGGTTTTTGAAATACTGGAAAAAAGTTATTTCGATAATAATTTGGCACGTAGTGTATGTATGGAGCACCCAGTGAGAATCGAATTCATTGCACTGTTGTAATTGATGTAGCCACACAACCTTGCTAAACATTGTACTACGTGGAAGATCCCAGCGATTTAGGAAGCCTAAGTTAGATGTGGCACACAGCTGAACTTATGGTGCACCCAGTGAGAATCGAACTCACTACTCACTCGTAATTAATCTAACCATACGATCTTTCTAAACACGTGGGAACAGCGTAATTGATCTAGCAGGACAAGCTTGATAAACATGTTCTAGCCTGTTCAACTGTCGATCTCTTTGCCTTGAGCAGAGAGAAACCCGGACGAGGCTTTGCCGAAGGGCAAAGTTTCGTCCGCGGAGGTAACAGGTCCGGACCCATTCATGCGGGTTCTAAAGGAATATTTTTAGCCGAGCCCACGGGCTCGGAGAACCCACGGTAAACTCGGCCTTGTGCCACAGACATCCCTCGTGGTGAAGGCTGTTAAATATTAACAGTGATCTAAACTGTTCAACTGTCGAATTCTTTGCCTTGAGCAGAAAGGAACCCGGACTATCAAGCTGTAGTCTTACTTTCTTTTTAAACATTTTGACCTGTACAAATTTCCGGATATTTCGTTCCTCAGGTTCAATTTTCGTTAGTTTAATGGATGTCTTCTTTCTACCAGATTTTTTCCTGCAATGTGATGCCTTATGCCCCTTCTTGTAGCAGTTGTCACATTGTTTGAATTTGTAGGGACACTCATTGTACCAATGTTTATCTCCACACCTCCAACACGGTCCAGGTGGATCTTTTCCCTGTTTTTTCCTTTGGTTATTTTTTGAAGTTAAATTTTTCTTCTGATGGACCTTTTTAATGTGCGACACTCCGCTTTCCTCTATGTCATGACTGTCCTGTTTCAACGCAACAAACCGTTCACAGTCTTCCGCTAAGCTTTGTAGTTTTAAATTCGGCTCGTTTTCGAGTTTATTTAAAACACGGCGCCTGATCTCAGCGTCTTTACCTAAAACCAGCCCTTGCACAAATATTAAACATTTAAAATTATCTGATGATAATTCCTCCAGTTTAAAGTCGTCGCAATGCTTGTTTACAATACTTGCATAAGTAGTGTAATCATCTTCCTCTCTTCTAGTGACATTCATACACTTATATCTCCTGTGAAAAAGAGAAGTTTTTGTAGAAAACAGTTCTGTTAGTAGAGTAAGTGTATCTTGGAAGTTCAACTCACTGGTCTTTTTTGGAAGGATAAAATTCACGAACTTTGTATGCTCGGCAGTTCCCAATTTTCTTAGCAGAAACCTTACTTTTTTAGCGTCTGCCCATGTACCGCAATCCGATACAAGAATATCCTCATATCTTCTATAGAAATGAGCAAACATGACATCGTCTTCTGGATTATAATTGAAACTTTCAATAGCGTCCCACACAGCCGTCTGGGAGAATGCGTAATGATTCTCGCTTGCATTCGTTAACTGTGTTGCCTCCAGAAGTTTCCTCTGTTCTTCCTGTATTTTCATAAAGATTTCTTCGACGCGTTTCTGTTGTTCCAACAACTCTTTTTTAAATTTCTCCTCACTTTCAAGTTGTCGTTGAAGTTGTTGCTTTTGCAACGCGAGACTTTGTTCCGTTTGAAATTTGAACAATTGAAGAAGAGACTCTCTTAATTCTGCGTCCATGGTACGAATTCAATGTACGCACCGTACAGTTTACACTTGTATTAAACAAATCAGTTTTCCCAAGGCTTGCTTAATAAAATTAGTTTGCTCAACTAATACACAAACAAGAAATATATTATTTCTTAGCAAAAAAAGTCAATTCAAGTTTTTCTTTGTTACAAAAAAAAAACATTTTGCAAATGTCATTTGTTGCATGCGGTATTTCTCGTAAACAAAAAAATCCGTCGCTTTAAGGAGTGTCGACTAATGGGAAAGTCACAAAAATTTGTTTTCAACCTCTTTGTGGTTTTGCACAAATATGACTCGAATATTTAACAGTCTTTGTTAAGCACAAATGACTTACGCGAATATATATTTTTCACTCGACAAATCATTTAACTTTGAAGAGGAGAAAAAAAAAATCTTACCGTGAAAAAACTCTGGTTTCTACAGTGAACCCTTTTTTTTTTTCCGAAACACTTGGTGTCAGTATTTTCAACTATTTTAATAATTGACAATATTATTCGCGTTCTCACGCTGTAGACTTTTGGTAGCAAATTTTTGGTTGTTTTTATTTATCTTTTTTTACGTCGCCAAATTACTATTGTAGTAATTAATTTGCTATTAATCCTTGCGTATCCAAATATCTGTTTGAAATGACGAAGGTGTTTTGCCGTAAGAATCTTGCGAATCCTTGTATTTCAATCACTTTAGGTGATTGTCTGCAGTGATAACGTTTCGATTCCGACGTCGCCAATCTTTTGTGTCGTGGCACAATAGTAAAAATAAGAAAATCAAGTCGAGGTTGGTTTAAGGAACAAGTGTATTTAACATCACAGATACAAAGGTAGGAAACGGGTACTACTCAGCTAGGCAATTGTAGTACTGTCGCTGCTTACGATATTCAGCCACCTCCCCCACGAGGGCGTCATGTGGCACAAGTCCTTTTTAACGTGGACATTTCGAGCCCGTCGGCTCGGCCAAAAGTATGCCCATTGAACCCGTATAAAAGGGTTCTTGGGCCGGTCTACCTCCCCGAAGGAAACTCCGCCCTTCGGCGTAGCCTCCTTGGGGTTCCTCCCGCCCGAAAGCAGAGAGTCCAGCCGGTCAGAAAGTGAACGACTGAGTGTCGCTGCTTACGATATTCAGCCCCCACGAGGGTGTCATGTGGCACAAGGCCTTTTTAACGTGGGCATTCCGAGCCCATGGGCTCGGCCAAAAATATGCCCAGTGAACCCGTATAAAAGGGTTCTGGGCCGGTCTACCTCCCCGAAGGAGACTCAGCCCTTCGGCGAGCGTCCTTCGGGTTCCTCCTGCCCGAAAGCAGAGAGTCCAACCGATCAGCAGGTCAGAAAGTAAACGACTGTCTGTCGCTGCTTACACACCGGGTAGGTATTACTGGCACTATATATAGTGAGAACCGGTGTAATTCCCTTGTGTTAGAAGGCCGGTGTAACAAGAACCACATTTCTGTTACCTCAGATTAGCAAATTCAAACAAGAAGCCCAGATTCGACATACGGGGATGGGCTAGAAACTTTATAGGTTGACTACAAAGGAGTGATTGAAGAGCTAGGAAATTTTTTGATGAATTAATTTCAACTCTTCTTATTAATAACTTCATTGTTTCTTTCCAGGTAGACTGGCATCAGATTGTTCAAGGAAGAGTCCATATATAACAAGTACCGACTTCTCTCGAAAATGGATGTAATGCTATCAAATACTTGCAAAAAAAAAGAGCATTCGTGTTGATGTGGTCACTAATTTAAGGGATGACGCTCCAGGGAGAGCTCCAGGGAGAGCCCCAGGGATATTCTGACTAATGAATTTAAAATGACGATGGTTTCTGCTCACTTGGTGCCGCGTCTTCAGATGCTTGATCAAAAGCGAACCAGTCTGATCACATCGCTAAAAAGTATGACATAGTCTACACCAGATCGATCTGGTTTCTTTGAACGTTTCATAACTCAGAAGGAGTACTGGGTTCATCACTTTGAGCCAGAGACAAATCGACAATCCATGCAGTGCAAACACCTACCCTCATTTGCTTCAAAGAAGGCTAAAGACTTTCATCTGGAGAGAAAATGGTGGCCTAAGTTTTTGGGGATGCATAAAGCATCGTATTTATTAACTATCTTCAAAAGGGCCAAACCATCAATGGAGAGTACTAACTTGCTGAGGCAGTTACGTAAGGCTATCAAGACAAAATGCTTAGGAAAACAGAAGGATGAGGTCTTGTTTCACTAGGACAATGCTCCAACAGACAACTCCTTGGTTTCAATGGCTGCTGTGTGTGTCTGTGGCTTTGAGCTAGTTGATCACTCTCCAGATTTGCCATACCATCAAGGGAGAGTACTATATCAAATTGTTGAGGCAGTTATCAAAGGCTATCAAGACCAAACGCTCAGGAAAACTAACGAAAGGTGCCTTGTGTCATCGGGACAATACTCAAGCACAAAAGACCTTGGTTCCAATGTACATTAATGTGTCTTTGAAATGGTTCATCACCGTCCTCTGTTCTCCTGATTTCACTCCATGCGTCCATCATCTGTTCCCCAACATGAAAATACACTTGGTTTATGAAATAATATCACAGTGATGAGGACGTCATATGTGCTGTTGATGCCTTTTTTGAAAGCTTCTTCACCAATGGGACCCAAGCACTGCAACACCGATAGAAGATGTGTGGAGCGCAAGGTGGACTATGTTGAAAAATAAACCTCTTTTGGTCACATTCCATAAGAGTATCTTGGTCAACCTATGAACTTTTCTGTTGACCCTCATGAGTAAATAAAAATAAAACATGCTGGGACGTGGAATTCGTTGTTCCGTCGGACAACCGAGTAGGGTGGGGGGAAAAGTAAACAGATCGATAAGTAAATCAATCTTATAATCATTTTACCCATGCAAGGCAATAAAGCCACTAAGACACAAGGGGTTACTGAGTGTCAGAAACTATGAGAAAAAGAAAATATTATTCATATAGTACAATAAAAGAACAGATATTAAGAAATCAGAAGATAATGATTGACATTGCATTTAATTTTTTCAAGTTGATTAGAAAGCAAGAAGCTTCAAAACAGCTCCACTAGCTAGTAGTGCAGGAGAAGAAACTGTTAGCATAGAACCTACAATCACATCTAGCCAATTCAACTGTAAAATGATGAGATTTTGTTGCCTGTCTAATACTGCGCCTAAATTCATAAAGTCTAGTTACCATTGAGGAAAGTTCCTCGGAACAATTACTATGAAAGTATTTATAGATAAGACACGGGTATGCTTCGCTACGGTGGTGGAAAATTAACAGACGCCGAGATGCCAGTTTAGGGCTAATAATATTGCTACAGCTTCTTTGTATTTATCTAGAATTTTTAAATACATAGCAGAAGCACCAGACCAGATGATAATGAACGCATTGAAGAATGATAGACTTATAAATATGTAAGATAGATTCTGGCAAGAAATTGTCTAGCACGACACAGTGAACCAACTTTCCTAGCAGTAGGCATAGCAATTGATTTAATATAATCTTTCTACTTCCTTTCGGAGGAATATGTTTGTCCGATAAGGTGCAATGAGTCACTCCAGTGGAGGTTAACATCAGCCATGCAGATTGAAGGTAAAAGGGGTTCTCTTAGATGATTAAAAGACTAAAAGCCTTACGAAAGACCTAGGAATGCTGTGGAATATGAAGTTGGCAGTCGTACCGTGGCGCTGGAGACGACTTCTAAGTGAATATGAAAAAGGCTGAAGGAATTGGAAATCAGAGGAAGGCATGTAGACAAATGCAAAGCTAAAATCGCCTAAAATATTACATGAAATGTAGTAGTATTCAAGAGACTTGCTGTCACTTAATCTCCACTTTAAGTTACCATTGATTTCTTGTATTAACAAGCAATAATAATAATAATAATAATAATAATAACAACAACAACAAAAGTTGTAGGTAGAATCAAAACAAAATAGTACAGTGACAATTAAAATGCCGCCGGAAAGTGGTGTTTCGTAAAAGTTCACTCCGCAATCAATGGCTTCCTGCCGTGCGATTGTCTTTGAATCGAGAAGAAGAGAAAGAAAAAAGGAAACTTCCGCAAATTATAAAAATCATTGTCTTTCTTTTATTTTATTTTTCCATAGCTAATTTTTCTTTCCATTCTCCCAGTAAAGAAAAAAAGCAAAATATATATATATATAAGACGAATAATGTTAGTGCCACCCACATTTTTTTGTATCTTCATATACGCCCATACATAATTGGATCGATGAAGTGTTGATTCCTATATATCTTTATAGGCGTCGAGTCTCCAGCGATAGTTAGCAAGCTTATCTAGCAGACAACTTGAGTGATAGGTTTGATTTTTACCGGAACTCCGATTTTATAGCCATATGCTAAAATAAGCTATGCATAGTAAACAACTTCACAGACGATGGTCCCATAAGAATTGTATTTGATCCTCAGAGAACTAAGCTAAGTTTAATAAACAGCTAATAAGCAGGAGAATTTCATTCTTACAGGGCGTACCGAGGGTAAGAGGTTCAAGAAAAGGCAAACTGACCACTTAACTGACGAGCTTGTGTGAATAGATGACGAAAAGGGGAAGGGAGCCTTCACAAAGGGACAAATATTACTAATGCTTCAAGGATAGGAGGTTGTGGAGAGGTATAATCGACTATGTCCTGAATGGACATGACATATAGAAGATTTTTTTTCTGCTGTGAGATAATGGTTAAAATGCTAACAGCATTCCCTGCAGGGGGAGGGGGTAAGTCCCACTCTAAAGGGATCAACTTCCGAGCAGACACTTCCAAACTCCAGCATAAACCTACAAATTTTTTTACCGTTTGACTTAAGATTTCGACATTATTTTTTTTTTTTTTAAGCATTTCATCCCAAGCAAGGTGGGAAGCCACTAAGACGCAAGGGGTTACAGAAAATTTAGAGCAAGATCAGATAGGAGTGATAGAAGAAAGGATGAGGGTAGTGGACAGATCAAGGCAACTGGAGATGTCGATTGACATTACACTTGAATAGCTGGAGATTATAGCTCACAGGGAAACAGGAATAGGGAAGGGAGTTCCACAGGCGAGAGGTGCGAGATATGAAGCTATTAGAGTAGAAGAGACGGCTACATTTAGGAGTTTCGACAGTGAAGGGGTGAGAGCGGGATGCCAGCCTCGTAAGGCGCTGGAACTCATGACGTCTGGGAACCAGCGAATGCAGCTTCTTGGAGCAATTTCCATGAAAGTATTTGTAGAACAGACAGAGGGAGGCGACGGCGCGTCTGTGAGAAAGTGACTGTAGACGAGACGCCAGGGCAGGGCCAACTACATTGCATATCCGCCTCTGGGGCCTATTAAGAACCCCGAGGCAAACAAGAAGGGGCACCAGACCATATATGGCAGCAATACTCCATGCAAGGGCGAATTGTTGATTTGTAGATCTGGAGGATCGACTCCGGGGAGAAAAACTTCCTGGCGTGGCTCAGGGAGCCAACTTTCCTTGCAGTGGACGAGGCAATTGATTCAATGTATTTATTCCATCTCAGGTCAGCAGTCAACGTGAGACCGAGAAGCCGCAGGGAGTTGCTCTCAAGAAGTTGAGCGTCAGACATTCTAATGGAGGGAAGGGAAGGATCTCTGTGGTGATTAATAGAGAGCAGTTTTGTCTTGGAAGCGTTGAAGTTGACCAGCCAATTCATGCCCCAGTTCACAATCGATTGGAGGTCCTTTTCGAGACGCACGGCCAGGCGAGTTTTGTCAGCGAGACTAGATTTTTTTTTGAGGCAGGAATAAATTGTGGTTTCATCCGCGTAGATGCCAACTTGGGAAGTTATTGCGTCAGGAAGGTCATTTATGTAGATAAGGAATAGAGTGGGGCCTAGGATGGAGCCTTGAGGAACACCTGCGTTCGTGGGATAGAAACTGGAGGAGAATCCATTGAGAACGACCTTCAATTCACGGTTTGACAGGAATGATTGCATTAGGTTAACAAGGGTTGACATGACGTTCAGTTAACCAACCTAGATAAGCCCGGTAAACTAATCTGGCCTTTATCCATTGGTTCGTTGTAACGTTTTAGTCTATCAGGTAATTCATGATGGGTTTGAATCACGTTGAGTAAAATGTGATTTTATGTCAAAATAGGCACGATAAAAAACACGGATCAGTTACTTTTTGGAAATGTAAACGTGAGCTTACGGCAACAAATGTCTTTTACATGTATATTGACCTAGACATTTGGCTCCTTATAGATTTGCATATGTGCGGTTTTATTTACTTCAAACGTTATTATAGTGAATACCTCGTATTTGAAATAGACGCCTCACTTTTATTTATTAAACAAATGTACCATGACTACTCAGACAGGAATCGAACCTCCGTCCCTCTTTGTATGGGAAACTACCGTTCGACGAATGCGCCGGAAAAGCATGTTCTTTACTAAAAATTCTTGATTTCACGGGCTAATAGACATAATACACACTTTTTAATAAATAAAAATGGGACGTCTATTTCAAATACGAAGTATCTACTATAATAAAGTTTGATGCAATAAAAATGTCGGATGGAGGATAAATCCATTAATTCTTTAGATACATAGTTTTAGAGATTTTTTTAATATGTTTTATGTAATATAGATTTGCATTTACGTGATTATATATTTAGAGAAATATCTCAGCACATTGAGATTTGCATATATATTGTGATACGTATATATATATATATATATATATATATATATATATATATATATATATATATATATGGCGGAGCGAGTTTGAATCTCAACACATTTTTTTTTCAGGAAGTAGGCATCCTGATGTTATCGGTGTGGAAGGGGATGATCACAGCGTACGGCATCTTTGGAAAAAACCTGAAAACCATACAACGGGTTGACCCAAGATTTGTGAGTGAAATTAGGGAGATGGAACTCTTGGGGGCTGTGCTAGCATGAACTCACAAGTCATCGTGACCGATAGCTTGAACGTGCTGGCCTTGTTCAGATTGTTGATCACGCTAGATAACACGCTCTCTCCCAGAAACTGTAACTAAGGTTTGCTCACAATAGTTGCAGTATAAACCATCGGAATTGGCTAGTCGCGCTAATAGACGGGTATCTTCAAGTACGACTGGCAAGCTATTATATATATATAGATATAGATATAGATATAGATATATAGATATATGGATATGATATAATGATATATATTTCTATATATCAAGATCAATATTGGAGAAAATTTATGAAAAACCATTTCGTCTTTCGGGCCATCATCAGACTACACTAAACTTTGAATTAAAAAAAAATAAATTCCCAACATCTCTCATTCGTGAGCATGTGTAGTCTTATTAAAATTATGTATAAATAAATAAAAAATAAATAACAAATTTAGTTTGATGAAGTCCTAAAGAACGAGACTTGCCACAAGTAAACCTTTTCCACATTGTCTTTTATATATATATATATATATATATATATATATATATTTAAAAATATTTTTTGTGGTACAAAACTTTATTACGGCGTTAAAAACAAGAATATTTTTACATTGGACCATGATGTTATTAAAATAAAATACCAGCCGACCGGTTTCGCCCCCTCTCTTCAGAGCTGTAAAGGTCATCTATAGCGGATCATTTCATAAATAGTCCTGGTTGTGCGTTGGACTTCAGTGTGAATTGGTTTTCTGTGTTGTCCACTTCACACTCGTTGTTTCATCTGAAGGCGTTGGGGACGATGTTTATCAGGTCTGGGCGACCTTCTCTTTGTAAACAGAGAGATTGTTTGCTTGGGCTTGCTCTTCTGGGTCTCTAGCATCTTTAGGTGTTACAACTGTCCCTTCCGTTCATTCACGTCACACATATATTTTTTTTTCTCCTGTTTCATAATTTTTCCCCCGTTTACAGCTCTGAAGAGAGGGGGCGAAACCGGTCGGCTGGTATTTTAATAACATCATGGTCCAATGTAAAAATATTCTTGTTTTTAACGCCGTAATATATATATATATATATATATATATATATATATATATATATATATATATATATATATATCTCAGGGCCCAGAAATTAGTAGTTATGTGCTTATATATTGAAACTTATCTAAACACATAAACATTTGCATTTTTAAATTTGTATCATACATCTTAGTACTTATCTATTCATATATATAAGTCAGCACATATAAATTCGAAAGAATTCCTTTATTTTTTAATACTTATTACATATAGATGTGTATGTAAGCTCATATATATATATATATATATATATATATGTATGTATATATATATGTATATACACACACATATATATATATATTAGTATATTATATATCTATTTATATATATGTCAACACGTATAAATTCGAAAGAATTTGTTTATATATTAATACATATTACATATAGATGTGTATGTACCCTTATATATATATATATATATATATATATATATATATATATATATATATATATATATATCATTCGAAGTGTTGGTACAAGCAACAGAAGGTTTACAGGGTGACCAAAAGAAAGAATAGAGGAAAGAAAAGGAAATTTTATGAACAACAGAAATCAGGAAAACCTACACAAGAACGGTAAAAAAAACAAATAAAAGGAATAAGTTCAAAAGGCAACCCCCTATCTAATAAAAGTGGCGTAGCCAACGGTGGTTTATATACCGAACTTATTAAGACAAAAAAAACGCTTCAAATGAGACAATATATATATATATATATATATATATATATATATATATATATATATATATATATATATATATATATATATATATATATATATATATATATATATATATATATATATATATATATATAGAGAGAGAGAGAGAGAGAGAGAGAGAGAGGGAGGGGAGGCACGGCACGGTAGAGTAAGGGATATAGGCTTGGATTCAGGAATCGGAGAGCCGAGTTCGAATTCCAGCACCTTTTTTGTGTGATATACGTTGCTTCAGTGAAATTCACTTTGTTTGAAGAAGTCAAAGTGAAAGTTTGCTTTCTTTAAATGACAGAGGTTACATCTGCCTCCGCATCACCTTACAAGTCTATGACGCCATTTCATTTTGGGTATATATCTTTTCTATATATAGAAAAAAATTCAGTTCACAGGAAAACCCAAGACTCGCTGTTTCACGCTTGTGGAATATGTCCTCGCCTGGGATATAGATGAATCCGCCTCCCCCTTTAAATCTAGAGTCCTAAACAAGGCTTCTCTAGAAACCGATATGTAGAGCATTTTGTTTTTGTTTCTCTTTTCACTCTACTTTGCTATGAAGATATTTATGATATCTTGTTTTCTACTTGAGACGTGTGTATATATTTATATATAGTTTTGTGTGTGTCTTAGTAATATAAAAGTCTCTCTGAGAACAAATCATGTATGTCATTCTTTTTTACTTTCAGCCATTTTGTTCCATCCGTGAAGCGTGATGTTAATATATCACGGATTTAATAATACCCATAATGGGGGAAATGACTGGTAGAATAAATCTTCCTTCACTTCCCCACCCCGGTTTCTAGCAACGCGATATTATTTACCTGATTTATGCCATTATTATCACCCATTAGCTGTTGAACTCGTCGAGATAGGCATAGGCAACAAATATGAAATGTTCATTTCTCGCTCAGTCGAAAATAGGATCAAACACACGTGACCTTTTCCACGCGAAACGAGTCGCTATTTTAAAAAATGGCACAGCGATAGATAACTCGTGACAATGTTTCTTCGCTCCTTTCTGGCATAAAAAATAAGATTTTTTTTCTTGTCTGAATCCATCCTTCAAATCCACAAATTTACCATTCGTCCTTGCAATGAATACTGTTGCCATATATGGTCTGGTGCTCCCGCTGTTCATCTCGAGGTTCTCGACAAGATCCAAAGACGGATATGCAGTGTGATAGGTCCTGACTTGGCATCTCGACTCCAGTCACTTTCTCACAGACGTGATATGGCTTCCCTCTGTCTTTTCTATAAATATTTTCATGGTAACTGCTCTAACGGGTTACTTTCACAGGTACCCCAACTGCATAAATGTAATCGTGCCACTTGTTTGGCATCTCGGTCCTATCCTTTCACTGTCGAAACAGTTAAATGAAACCGCCTCTTCTCGAACAGATTCTCTTGCACTTCCCGACAGCGGAACTCCGTTCCTGTTACTTGCTTCCCTGATAACTATAATCTTCAAAAATTTAAATGTAACATCAATCGCTATCTTCTGTTGTTGTGTTCCCCGTTCTTTTTTTTATCCTTTTCTAAATCTCCTCTATACACAGTCTTTTCCCACAGTTTCACTCTCTGTAACCTCCTGCATCCTTGTGGCACTCCCGCCTTGCTTGGTGTGGTATGCTTAAAAAAAAACAAAAAAAAAACTGTTGTTCACAACGTGAAAAATAACAAAACTAGTGACATTTCCAATGTGTCAAATAACGAAATACAGTTTCCACGCGTATTTTCATCTCTGCAAATGTCGGAAAGGAAAGGAGTGTTCATTGTCATAGAAATGTCCAGAAAAAAATTTTAAAATCTTATTTTTTTTAAAAGAAAAAAATCTTATGTTAAATAATTATCATTTCTTGACGTTTTAACTATAGACTTCACAGCGTTTGCATTACATACTTCTCAGTTTCTAGCTATTATCTTTTACATGTTGATTTTTCTCCGTCTGCCTCTGACATTGTTTTGCCTCTATTTAATATTTGACTATAGCAAAGTGTTAAATAATAATCTATTAGAATATTTTTTTTTAGAGAATTTTATTCTCCTCTGACTTCCCCAATTTGACCTTTGAGGTCAGATACAGGAAAACACAGGAAGTCGTTTTTGAGCGTATTAAATGTTAGAGAGATAGAAAGAGATTTCAGGGAGTTAAGTTTTTACACGTCATGCATAGTAGACGTGCTTATTTCGTGTCTCGGGCAACTTGCTCCCCCAGTGGGGGTGATAGAGCGACCCCACTGGATAGGTAAACATGTAAACGTCGAGGTGTTAAAATAAAATATGTTTTAAAATCCTTTTGTTGAAATTTTTTCACTTCTATCTCTGGACCCCAAAAAGATTTCGATACCCGGCCTGGAGAAGAAGCGTGAAAGAAGATCAAATGTTATGGAATCGACACCGTCAACCAAGAGGACCCCAGAATGAGGGGGACATACGACAAATGTTAAATGCAACTTTTTCTAGTTGAAGAATTTTGATAGCATATCTTTTACCACGTTTGTAAAATTTCCACGTGTGAATATTTTTCCACGTGTACACTGTTATTAAGTTAGTGCAAAAATAATGTCGTTTTCTCACATAGTAACATATGTGAGAAAACGACATTAATTTTGCACCAACCTAATATTAAATAGCTCAAGTGTATCGGACACAACTTTTTATATGCTGTTCTTCGAAGTGCTAGTGACAAATTTCTGCTACACGCATTTTCGTAGTTACATGAACGTTTGGCTATTAACGATATTTACGCCGTTGTGCATATAGTTTGTGAGGAAATGTATTTTTATGCTGTTGAATCTTGCGGCAATGCAGATATTTTCAATATGGTCGCCGTCTTCCTCACCTCCAATCTGAGTTTGATTTCGGCGCGCTTCAGTGTAGACCATGCCTCCCACCCCAGTAGTTTACCTACTCCTTCTGTCGTTGCTGTATAACACGCGGCTGTAAGCTCCGCCTCTTTGACCCATTTGGGGTCATTACTTACTTAACTACATAGCAGTAACAGCCGTAAATTTGGTGACATTTGGTTCAAATATTTTTTCACGCGCATACACCTGGCCTTTCCAAAGTATGCTATTGTTTACTCATGCTGTTTTTAAGAGATATTTTCCTGCATTTCGGGATATTTAATCAAACCACCATGTTTGAGGATAATTTTACTCTGACACCATTGCACGAAATTAAATCAGTATTGTCCCATATGGATCTACATATGTGTTTCTGGAGAAGCTATGTTTAGGACTCCTGATTTAAAGGGGGCGGATTCACCTATACCCCAGGCTAGGACATATTCCCCGAACGTGAAACGGCGAGTCTTGGGTTTTCCTAAATTGAGGACTGTGAGCTGAAGTTTGTTATATATATATATATATATATATATATATATATATATATATATATATATATATATATATATATATATATCCAAAACGAAACGGCGTCATAGACTTGTAAACTAGCTGCGGAAGCAGATTTAACCTCTGCTATTTAAAGAAAGTAACCTTTCATTTTGACTACTGTAAACAAACATTTGTGTTTGATGTCTCTACTACTGGCGTAGTAAATCCACGTTCAGTGGAAACCAATTTTTCTTTCACAAAGAAAGTCCTTCTGGCATCAAATCCAGTGGAATTGATGCTTTTCCAGTCATTTGTAGCAGAACAATCAAAGGACCAACAACTGAGAAAGCTTCTTCAGGACTACTTACCATACTGAAATTTTGAAATATCTATGTACTGAACATTGACTTTGAAGTAATGCCTGACTTAGCCAAGTCAAATGCGTTGCATCCATACATGGATGACCATTCAAGAACCTGTAGGGACATACAGATTTTTGATACACGCTTTAGAAACGCAAAAACTAAATATTTGTTTAGACAAACTGAAGCCAGCCTTTCTGAATGCAACATGACTAAATGGAGTCCTACCAGCCACTACACATATCACCATCAGCAATAGATTTACAAAGTCAAACTGTGAGAAGATCCTGGCGACATTCGATTGCTCAGGCCTATTTTATATATTAATTTATTTTCTCTTTTTGCAGCACATTTTATTTCATTAATTTTTTGCATTATGCTAACAAAGGAAGAACTTTTTATGTTATTGAATGGACCTTGTTTCAACCGTCTAATACAATTTGATATACATTGCATATGTTTGCTTGGTAATTTCTAGTGAGCAAGTCTTGATCCTATGCTGCAAGAATAAAACATTTGCCTTCAGCTTTTAATCCTGCGCTGCGTAAAAAACTGATATTATTATTATTATTATTATTATTATTATTATTGTTATTATTTTTATTTTCTTTGCTTTCTGGCGTTTACACATTTCTTTCCGGGTCCCACCCAGGGACCTAAGGTTAGAAATGGCATCATGACACTTTTCACTGACAAAAAAAAAAAAAAATTACATAGATAGAGCCCTTCATAAAGTGTGGGCTGTACTTGTCAGAACAATTTTTTGTATCTCCTTGAGGCATGGGCTTCCAGGAATCCCTGCAATTAGTCTACTGCAATCTTTTCCAACCAGTCCTAGGGCTCCAACTACAACAGGGATTGTTGATGTTCCCATATGCCACATTTTCGAGACCTCTATTTCAAGGTCCTTGTATTTTGACAGCTTTTTGAATATCTTCAAAGATACATTGCAGTCAGCAGGGACTGCCATATCAATAAGGAGGCACCGTTTTTGTTTGTGTTCTTTAATAACAATATCTGGTCGGTTGGCCTTGATTGTTCTGTCAGTGTGAATTGTGTAGTCCCATAGAATTGTAACAGGTCCTATCTCCGTAACTGGGTCTGGGTGGTGTTGGTACCAGTTTCTTTCAGTTTCCTTCCCGTAGAAGTTGCAGATTTTCCAGTGCAGATATTGGCCCACTCTGTCATGTCGGGTTTTATATTCAGTGGGTGCCAACATCGTGCAACCTGATACAAGATGATCAATCGTTTCTGGATATTTATCACAGAATCTGCATTTTGGGCTGACACAATATTTTAGTATATGTGCTTGATAATTCCTAGTTAGCAAGCATTGGTCCTGCGCAGCAAGGATAAAACCTTCAGTTTCCGCTTTCAACCCTGCACTGCGTAGCCACTGATGGGTACGGGTTTTGTCTACATCAGCTTGGTTGATACGGGCAGAGTATTGGCCATGAAGCGGTTTATCTTGCCATCGCTTCTGTATCTGGTCGGTTGCATTCGTCTTTGCTGTCTTTTTCAAGTATTTTGCAGTTTCAGCCGGTGTATTGTGCTGTAGTTGCATCTCTACGCCCATTTGAAGCTCCAGTTTGAATTTGTTGGCTTCTTTCATTACGGAGTAAAGACGCTTACTACTTTCATGTTCCTTGACGCGTAACATCATCCAGTCTTCTGTAGTTTCCAAGTATTTTTGGAGGCCAATTGTTGTAGTTTTGTAGGACAGTTCTAGTTGAACTAATCCTCTGCCTCCTTCGGATCTGGGCACATACAGACGATCAACATCAGCTTTGGGATGATGCATGCGATAGCAAGTGAGAAGCTTTCTCGTTTTGGCGTCCATTCGCTTAATTTCAGCTATGGTCCAGTTAAGGACATTAAAGCTGTAATGCACCACTGGGACAGCCAATGTGTTTATAGCTGATATTCTATTTTTTGAGTTTAGTTCAGTATTTAGTATCAGACGTACACGCCTGTAGTACTCTTTTCTTATTTTTTCTTTCATTTGGGGGTGTTGTATGCCATCTCCTTCGCTAATTCCTAGGTACTTATAAGCTTCTTCATGCTCTAATTCCCTAATCTTTGTGACAAAATCTAAATCTATTGAGGGTGTTTCTGTAATTCTACCTTTCTTGAATGTTACTTTTGCACATTTATCTAATCCGAAGTCCATACCTATGTCGTCACTAAAGTATTTTACAATATTGAGGAGGCATTTCAACTCATTGTCGTCTTTGGCAAAGAGTTTGAGATCATCCATGTATAGTAGGTGATTGAAAATTTTCTTATTTATTTTGTAACCATAGCTACTGTTGTTCAGTTCATGTGTAAGAGGGGTTAAGGATAAACAAAACAGAAGGGGTGACAGAGAGTCTCCTTGAAAAATTCCACGTCGGATATTTAGACGGTTGGATATAGCAGTGCCCCCGGTGTGCCTAAGGTATAGTTTTGTGTTCCACATCCCCATGCTGTGCTTAAGAAAGTTTAATACCACAGGGGAGACTTTGTACATTTCCAAATCCTTAAGGATCCAAGAATGTGGAACACTATCAAAGGCTTTACGATAATCAATCCACGCTACACTGAGATTTCTGCGTCGTCTCCTGCAATTTTCCAGGATCATTTTATTTATCAGAAGTTGATCTTTGCAGCCATATGAACCTCTACTGCATCCCTTCTGTTCCAGCGGGAGAATGCTGTTTGTTTCGAAGAAGGAGAAAGTACGGTTCGTCAGTACAGACGTGATCAACTTATACGTTGTGGAAAGACATGTTATCGGTCTATAATTTTTCGGGTCGTCTGTTTCAGTTGTTTTTGGTATGAGGTATGTAATACCTTCAGTAACCCATTCCGGGATTTTATTGGGATTATTTACAAGCGTTGATAATGTTTTTGCAAGTATGCCATGGGTAGATGAGAGATTATACAGCCAGAAATTGGGCAACTTGTCATTTCCTGGGGATTTCCATTTTTGGGATTTCGTTAGTGCTTGCCTAACATCATCTGTGGATATATTTACCCATTCTTGCAGAGGTGTATCCAGCAGTCGTTCTTCTTCACGCCGTATCCATTCTGCATTTGGGTTACATTCCTTTGGGTTGCTCCAAATATTTTCCCAAAATGTCTGTACATTATCAATCGATGGTGGCGTTTCGACATGTATAGGCGTTTTTCCAATTTCCCTGTAAAATTTCTTAAGATCTGTTCGGAATGTTTTATTTTGGCGATAGAATCTACACCGTTTCTCGTATCGTCTTGTTCTCTGTGCTTTTAACTGAAGTTTCTGTTTCAGCATTTCCTTGATCGATGGAATATCAATTAGGGATTTAATGTTATATTTCCGTTTGATCTTTTTGGATTTACGTGTGGAAATATTAGGGTTTCTGGTGAGCTCATCTAATATAGACAGCTCACATCTGATTTGTTTTATTTCTCGTATCAGTTTGGTTTTCCAAGCTGGTTCTCTGTGTCTGTTAATTCTATTTATTGTCTTGACACCAAGCTTCCGAGTCGCTGCTAGAGCTGTTGCGTATATGACGTTGTTAACTTCTGTTATGTTTCCCGGTGGTTTATCTGTTAACAGTGTTTCCAGTGCAGCATTGTATATTTTCACGATGTGCTTGTTGGGATTTGTCATATGGATTTTCGGGAGCTGGTCTCTGTCTGACAATTGTATGAAAGTTACTCTGCTGAGTACTTGGATGACGTCATTTTTCGCTTCGGTGATTTCAGCTTCGTGGTTTTCAAGGAATTCTAAATTAATGTACCTGGAGTCATCTTCAGTGACAATTTCTGGAGAACTAGAGGTTGTGTCTAAGGCAGAATCTTCGGTTTCATTTCCTGGCAGATGATTTCGTATTTCATTCGCTTTAGCGTCCACCTCATCCTCTGTCGCATTCTTTATTTCAACATTCGTCTCAACAGAGTTTGAGTGATGGGTCATAGTATTTTGCCTTATATCTAATTTTATCTTATCTATTTCTGCCTTTGAGAGTCTGTTGTTTCGCATGATATCTCTGCGGACATTGGCAAGCATGTTTGGATTGAGGTTAGGTCTTATATCATTTCCCACCATATTTCTCCATATTTGGTATGTTTGATTGGTGGTGTTCTTTGCTGGGTTTTCGAGTGCAGTGAAGAAGGATGTCATAACTTGTCGATACTCTTCGCGGCTCCATTTCGTTCGTTTCATTTTTACTAGTCGATTTGGCATTGAGACACTTGGTCCAAGGTTGGCGATAATCCGGGTTTGGTGACCTAGTGTCTCTTCGTGTGTGGAAGAGTTTGTTCCAGTGACAGACTTTTCGACCTCAGACTGGTTCCTCTCTGAGGGACGCGGCCCTTGTTGTCCCGGTTGACGGCCGATCCGGTATGAGATATTTTTCGTATTCATTGAAATTGGTAGAGATGCGTTTTAACCTTCACCGCCAAGGGGTAATTTTGTTCAGATGACCAGCTTTAGGACGAGACTTGAAGAAGGTCCAAGAGCAAGACCAGATTTGAGATAGTGGGTTTATTAATATATCGAAGTTAAAAGTTCATAGCAGTGTATGGTATTCAGTTGGGTAGATAATACTAAGTTTTAACTTAGTATAAGTCCGAGAGACACCTCCAAGTGGGATAATTAGATTTCAGTATATAGACATAAAACAAAAAAAAAATGGACCCGGGTGTCCGCTTAAGGTCTGGGGTGTGGATTAAAACTTGAAATACAAGTTAAAAAAAAAAAAATTATTAGAGGAGAGAAAAGGGGACTGAAAAGCAAGGAATTAACTTGAGACATTAGGATTTACAATCATATCAAACTAAAGGAAAAGTATCATTCAATTATTATTATCAATTATTATTATTATTATTATTATTATTATTATTATTATTATTATTATTATTTTCTTTGATTTCTAGTGTGTAGTCATTCCTTTCCAGAGACCTAAGGTTAGAAATGGCATCATGACATTTTCCACTGAGCAATTAAAACTCACACACACACAAACACACACACAGATTTTACATCGTAAGGTGTCTGTACTCATAAGAACAATTATTTATATTTCTTTAAGGCATGGGCTGCCAGGAATCCTTTCAATTAGTCTGTTGAAAATCTTTTCCAATCAATCCGAGTGCTCCAAATACAACTGGAATTGTTAATGTCCTCATGCGCCACATTTTCGAGATTTCGATTTCAAGGTCCTTGTATTTTGATAGCTTTTTGAAGATCTTCAAAAATACATTGCAGTCTGCAGGGTCTGCCATATCAATATGGAGGCACATTTTTGTTTGCGGTCTCTAATAACGATGTCAGGGCGATTAGCTTTGATTGTTATGTCTGTGTATATTGTGTAGTCCCGTAAAATTGTTGCAGGTCCTATCTCCATAACTGGGTTTCGGTGGTTTTCATACCACTTTCTCTCAGTTTTCTTTCCATAGAAGTTACATATTTTCCATTGCAGATATTGGCCCACTCTGTCATGCCCGGTTTTATATTCAGTGAGTGCCAATACCGGACAACCTGATACAAGATGGTCAATTGTTTCTGGATATTTATCACAGAATCTGCATTTTGGACTAACATAATTTTTTCAGTATGTGTAGCAAGCATTGGCTATTATTATTATTATTATTATTATTATTATTATTATTATTAACGCTTTTGATTATTTTTAGTTTTTTAATTTAATTTTTAATTACTGTTCGATTAATTCCTTTTAATAACGAACATTTTCAAGATGAACATAATGAGCATCATGCTATTCACTTTTCAGTAGCATGCCATTCACGCTGGCAGTGTTTCATTCGTTTTGTCGCGCTGATTACAAGTACAACCGTTTTTCTCAAGACAAGTGACGTTTGTACAAAGACGTCTATTTTCTTCTTTTTTTTTTGTATTGCTAAACTTGCATGCAGTTTTAAGTATAACTTGAAGAAAACAGACATACTGTCAAAATATTGTTTAAATCGCTATCTTCTCTAAATATTGAAAAATACTAAAAGTGTTACGTCAATAATTTTATTATTATTATTTGTGTGTTACGTTTCATTCTTTGTGTCCTGTAATGCCGGGCCCAAACTATGATCATTAGGCCCTATAGGCGAATTGTCATTTAATTGATAGCGCTTTTCTTAGTATATAGGACGTTCCTAGTAGGGCTTATTATTATTATTATTAGTAGTAGTAGTAGTAGTAGTAGTAGTAGTAGTAGTAGTGGTACTGTCTTTGTTGTTGTTGTTAAAATAGGTACTGTAAAAAGTATTATTATAACAAATTACCAGTAACGTTCGTTGGGACCAGGTGATCGATGATATGCATCGACACACTTCTATTAATAATTAATGGAAACGACAAAATTATTTTTTAATTCTATTTATTCTTTAATTGATTTGTTATTTATTTTGCATCTTTTTTTTTTTTTTTTTTGCTATACAACACTAATATTTTCTTATTCTCTTATTATATTTTGGTTTAGGTTCAAACTTAAAAGTTTACCTCAAGGACACATGGCACATTGGATAAAGGCGTTGGTTAGATCCAGTGACAGGACTCAAAGAGTGTGAGTTCAATACCCGGTTAAGGCAGTGGAGAACTTGGACAGGAGAATTAGCATGAGATAACTGATAACCGACATATATTAAACATGGCACGTGGAACTAGAACTGCATAAAAAAGAAGCAAAAGAATTATAGTACAAATCGGATGAGACAAATATATTCTGTCGCACTCTATGTTGAGAGGCTCTTGGGCCTTGTATTAGACGAAATTTAATAAAGGCGATATATAAAAATTAGATATTATATCGAATTGAAAGATCCATTAATTGCTTAAATATATATAAGTGTGTCTGTCTGTGTTGGGGTGGGACGCGCACGAGTGTGTAGTGTAAAGAATTGCAGCTCAGAATTAAAGACCTAGGATCGAATTCCGGCGAGTTCGTTTCATTCACTTGAGGGCAAGCACTGTTGGGAATGCTAAGTAGCCATCTATTCCCTGTCTATTGGTTAAAGTGAGCGAAATAAAGGGTTCAGTTCGACATTCCAACCACCTGAAGAAGGCCAGAGCTTACAACGGCCGAAACGTTGTGTTAAACATGGTGACAAAGATGAGGACAATAGTCCGAATAATGTAAATAGTGTACTTTACCTTTTATACAATTATTTCAGCTTTGTTTTCTATTGCAACGTTTTATCATTGTAATCATCCAGGATATTTTCATTACTGTCATTTCTTGCTTCATGCTTAGCTCTATTGCTAAGTTTGCTTTTTATATACAGTGAGGTTTTCTGTTATATCCGAATTGTTTTTGTAACGCGCCAATGATTTAAACATTATATTAGACGCACGGTAGATAGCGGCACGGATTGCGGAATCGGAGAGCATAGTTCGAATTCCAGTAGCATCCATTACTTTCACTTACGTGTCAATACCCTTGTGAAAGTTATGAATCCTCTTCTTCTCCCCCAGCTATGGATAAGATTGTATAGACTTGGATGGCAACTGGTATACCGCAGAAAGAAATGGCAACCTACTGCGGGGAAAATCTGCCTCGTCAGTCATGTATCGAAAGATACATGATCGCCTAAGCGTGTAGTGATTTTCCAAGCGTAGCTTAAATGTGGCAAGAGGCCGAAACTAGGGGGCATCCAGTGAGTATCGAACTCGCTACTCAGATGTAATTGTTCTAGCGAGATAAGCTTGCTAACCACTACACCGCCTCGAGTGCCCATTCGCCTAAGCGTGTATCATACATGGCACATAACTGAATTTAATCGCTAGTAAGTAAATTTGCGTCCAGTTTCTTGGAACTTTTTTTCCATTCTTGGCAAAAGACATGATCGCCTAAGCGTCTATCTGACTGATTAGACGCTCACTCACGTTTCTTTAGATTTTTATATCCATTAAATACGATAATTGAAAAGGCTTTTCTCTTTAAATTATAATATTTAATATTAGCTATGTCCCATAATGATTATTACATTTACTATCTGAAATGCCAATGTAAATTTAAGAACAATTGTAGGACAGAATCAGTATTCTTTAAAGTAGCATGTAAGTGTTCCTCATCGGGGAATACCGCTAAGTAATTGAGTGTCGTCGGCCATTGTTACTAAAATAAGATCGACACACGCAACGACTTATCAGTTTTAACCTTGTATCATACTAAACTAAGTTTATTCAAAACCTAAACCCCAATTAGCAAACTATTACGATTGGAGTTTGTACCTTACTAAGTGATCGCCAGTTCGTGTCTTTGCGCCAAATGGAGTCTAGTAAATAAGACATGGAAAATAAATTGCAAAATCTCCTACAGAAGGTAGCGAAGGAGGGCGAGAAGAAAGGACTGAGCATAAACTACAAGAAGACAATGCATGGTCATCAGTAAAAGTATGAGCCAGAAATGCGATTTACAGGTCGAGGACACAAAAATCGAGCAGGCGCGGAATTTAAATATCTGGTAAGTGTTTTGACAAAGGAAGCACTACGCTAAGATCCGAAGACATATTGGGATGGCCAAGGACACATTCCAAAAGCTGGGCAGAGTACAGCGAGACAGGAGGATTTCTTTGGTAACAAAGAAAAGGATACTGAGCTGTTACGTGACATCTGTTCTTCTTTACAGCAGGGAATTTTGGACGATTTCCTCAAAGATGAAGAAGAAACTCGAGGCGACGGAGAGTGAGAAGTGACAAAGCATAAACTACAAAACAGAAAGCATGGTCATGATAAATGGACGAGCCCGAAATGCGATTTGCAGGTCGGGGACATTAGAATCAATCCCACGCGGAAGTTTAAATGTCTGTGAAGTGTTTTGACAGAGGACTGTGAGTGCAACACTGAGATCAGTAGACATACTGAGATGGCCAAGGACGCATTCAAAAAGCTGGTCAAAGTATTGCGAGACAAGAGGATTTCTTTGGTAACAAAGAAAACGATACAGAACTGTTACGTGACCTTTGTCTTTCTGTCGGCAGCGAATGTTGGACGATTTCCTCAAAGATGAAGAAGAGACTCGGGACGACGGAGAGCGAGAAGAAGGGACTAAGCATAAACTACAAGAAGACAGAATGCATGGTCATCAGTAAAAGGAAGGGCCCAAAATGCGATTTGCAGGTCGGGAACACTTAAAACAAGCAGGTGCGAAAATTTAAATATCAGTTTTGGTAGAGGAAGGTATGTGCGACGCTGAGATCCGAAGACGTATTTGCATGGCCAAAGACACATTCCAAAAGCTAGGCAGAGTATGACGAGACAGGAGGATTTCGTTGGCAGCAAAGAGAAGTGTACTAATTTACTACGTGACATCTATTCTACTTTACGAAGAAGAGACTCGAGGCAACGGAGCTATGGTTCTACAGAAGGATGCTAAGGATATCATGGACCGAGCGCGTGAGCAACGATGAGGTTTTAGAGAGGATGCAAACAAGGAGGAAGCTATACTTAATATCAGGAAGAGACAGCTGAAACTTCTAGGACGCGTAATGAGAAAGGAGGGATTCGAGAATCTGATACTCACAAGTCGAATAGAGGGAATGTGAGACAAGGGAAATCAATGCATGGCATGCCTAGCGGACTTAAGCAAGTGGATGACAGAACATGGCCTGGGGGGAAGTAGCAAAGGAACAAAACTTATTGAGAGCTACAAAGGACAGGGGTAAGTGGAGAGCTATAATTGCCTACGTCCTGAAGGGACACGGCACATAAAAAGAAAAAATATGACACTGTTATTGGGAAGTAGTTGACAATGTAGACTCACAGATAATTGATATAGTATAGATATTGGTCATTAATGCGTGCTCCATACTGATAGCCTTGTGTCATTCTAAGCTTCGTAAATACCTGGTTAATATCCAAAGTTGACAACATTTTATAAGGTTCAAAGAATGAAAGTACATTGTAAATTGTTATAAAACTAATTCGAGATTTATTTATCTTTATATAAATACCAGTATCCGTTATGTTACAACGCGCAAAACATGTCATGCTATATTTATCGAAAGAGCAGCTGACATATTGGATTGTTTCTCGGAGATAAATTAAAGTAAATAATAATGCATAAAAATGAAGCAAAAGAATTATAGTACAAATCGGATGAGTCAAAAACTCGATTATCGCTTCCATACGCAGAACTTATTTCATCCCATTTCTCAGCCTTGACAGAAGTAATACATCTGTATTTTCGCAATTTCCAGAAAAAATATTAATACACTCCATTTTAAGTTTTATTAGTCCATACCTTTACAACTAAGGTCTGACATGCGGCGTCCACATGGTTGAATCATCCTTATTCTCTACGTATTCCAATGATAAGAAGAACGTTCCACACAGAGAGCCTTTTTTCGCAAGAGCTACTACTTTTTGAAGCAGGCTCCTGCGAGGATGCTTCCCAGAACACTAAAAACTCAAACACTTCCAGTTTAGTTTCAGTATCTGTCTAGCTGTTATATCTTCGTAATCTCTACATTCCACTTCCTCTTCATATCACGTAATATATTCTGTAGCACTTTACATTGAGAGGCTCTTCGGCCTTGTATTTGACGAAATTTAATAAAGGCAATATATAAAAATTAGAGATAATATCGAATTAACAGATCCATTAATTGCTTAAATATATATAAGTGTGTGTGTGTTGGGGTGGGCCACGCACGAGCGTGTGTTGTAACGAATTACAGCTCGGAATGAAAGACCTAGGATCGAATTCTGGCGAGTTCGTTACATTCACTTGAGGGCAAGCACTGTTGGGAATGGGAATGGGAATGTGTGTGTGTGTGTGTGTGTGTGTGTGTGTGTGTGTGTGTGTGTGTGTGTCTGTGTGTGTGTCTCTGTGTGTGTGTGTGTGTGGCGTATCAAAAGTACTTTTACAAATTTTGGGGCGCGTTCCTCACACCAAAACAAGGACAAATTTCATATAAACATATGTCCACAAATGCTTCGCTTTTGAGTTATTAACTTTAAAAAAATGTTTACGGTAGGTGGCGCTGTGTTGTCATGTAGACTAGGTTACATCTGTCATTCGTGTATACCTGTGGCTAGTCTGTCATCAACGTTTAACGTGTGTAGTAGTGAATTAACTGAGAAGTATTTCGTTTAACATTGACAGTATATGCATATCGTGAGCAGGCAGGTATGATTTTTACATACAGCCCGGCAAATGGTAATGGACACGAGGCTGCACAGCTGTATCAGATTGTGTTTGCAGACAGAAGGCAGCCGCGTCATCCAATGTGGCACCACAAACTATGGATCGAGTAAGACCGAGATCCACTCGTACGCCTGACCACAAAGAAGAGATTCTACCGGCTGTCGGGGACGATCCAGGTATCAGCACACGTCAAGTGGCCCTAGAATGTCATACATTTCATAGTACCGCATGGAGTGTCCTTCAAGAGCAGCTCCTGTATCCGTATCATTTGTAACGTATGCAGGGTCTTTCGTCCTCTGATCACTCACCACGGGAGAACATTTGAACCATCGGCAAATCTTCTTCCGTGCACAACTGCTGATCCGTTGTTTGTATCTTCGGTTTTGTTTACGGCTGAGACAACATTTGGAAGAGATGGAATAACAAATTTACACAATCAACAGTTGCAGGCGGATCGGAATCCCTATGTTACAATACATGCGAGACACCTACATCAGTTTACGATTAATGTGTTGGCTGAAATTGTAGTTGACTATCTTGTAGGCCCATATGTCTTACAGGAACTTTATTTCGAACACACTTCCAGACTTGCTAGAAAACGTACCCATGCTAATACGAAACGCATGTTGTTTATGCATGATGTGTCTCTAGCACATTTTAGTCCGATTGTTCGAGATGCACTGGCTGGCATCTACCCTGAAAGATGATTAGGCAGACTAGAACCGGTTCTATGGGCTGTACGTTACTCCTACCAAAACCCTTGCAATTTTTCCTGGGAGTGCAGCTATTGATTCTTCCGAAAATGTTAACTTACGCCCTTAATTTTTTCAAGTATCTCTTTTCTTAAAAAGAAATATTCATATATACAAAACCATGAGAAAATCTGAAATTGAAAGAAAACGGTTATTATACATAAATAATTTGTCAAATTAAAATAAAATAATAAAATTAATTACTTATAAATACAAACCAATAAAAAAAATAAGGATTCAACTACAACATTCTATCATTTCCGTTTATTATACAGTAAATTACATCACTTAGCGTCGTCCGTAGTTTTTGCCATTTCTTACGGTTAGCTTTAAGAATATTTTAGCGTGTTCTTAAATTTAAAAAATATTATAAACTTAACGATATTTTTACTTCTATATCTGTTTATATTTCTTTGATGAGGTATCCAATCACCTGAAGAAGGCCGGAGAGTACAACGGCCGAAACGTTGTGAATATGGCAACAAAGATGAGTCCGAATAGTGTAAATAAGTTTTACTTCATTTATACATGTTGCAAAATAAAATCATATATATATATATATATATATATATATATATATATATATATATATATATATATATATATATATATTCAAGTACGATGAGAACGAATACAGTACAATAGGTTGTATTTTGCTTTTAAATTACAATCGCCTGATGAGATGCAATGATATGCGTTGAAATACGGCTGCAGTTGTGTATCGATTTTAGATGTTTTCGCTGTAATATACTTAAATATATATATTTGTGTGTGTGTGTGTGTGTGTGTGTGTGTGTGTGTGTGTATCTTATAAAATATAGTTTTAAGATGTGCAATATTTAAAGGTGTGTCATATTTATAAGTTCTCAATATCCCGAAAAGATCGGATGTAAATATGTGTGGATACAAAGTTCAACACTGAATGGCGATTGTCATGCTTGAACGCAATTGTCTGGTCATCTGATAACCACAAATGGCCTGAAGATTGCATTCATGTATGCAACAAACTGTCGCCATTCGGTGTTAAATACTTGTTCTCACTACTCATATATATATATATATATATATATATATTCTTTAAGGTAAGTACTCATATATATATATATATATATATATATATATATATATATATATATATATATATATGTATGTATGTATGTATATATGTGTATATGTATATATTCTTTAAGGCAAGTATTATTAAAAACAACAGGCATTTTGTGTCGATTAATTTTATTGATCGTCTTTTCTAAATTACGAATAATCCCTCTCAGATGAGGAGGAGGTTTCATCAGAAATTCTACAAAAGTCGTATTGCTTGTACTTTTCTTTAAAATTATTTTTATTTTTACGTCCAGTCTGATTTCACCCTATTCTGATATATATATATATATATATATATATATATATATATATATATAAGATGTGCTATATTTATGGGATAAAGTGCTTAATATCAGAGATAGTGTGTGTAAATATAAAAGTGAACATAGAAGCGACAGTCTGTTTCATGCTAGATGCAATCGTCAGGCCTGACGATTGCATCTACCATGAAACAGACTGTCGCTCGCCTCTAAGTGTTGACTTCTATGTTCACTTTTATATATATATATATATATATATATATGTATACATATATATAATTTGTATTCAGGTAGTGAACGTTCTTTGAGAAAGATAAATATTTGCTGTCTAAATTCACAGAATACATACATACAAACATATATATATATATATATATATATATATATATATATATATATATAATTTTGTATTTGGTCAAAAATCCCTCTTTTATACAAGTTTCCTTAAAAACTACTTACAAGGTACTGCTGCTATGTTGCTTTTTCATTTGATTTCTTGTAATTTTTTCTTAAAGTAAAATTTCTTCTTAACTTATAAGGACAGAAGAAAATTCAATTAAAATTAACCACAATATCCTGTCAATTGTTTTTAATTAACATTGAATATATATTCTGTGTATTTAGACAGCGAATGTTCTTTAAAACAAATATTTTTTTAGAACAGCAGACATTTTGTGTCAGTTAATTTTATTGATCAACTTCTCCATATTACTAATAAGCCTTATCAGAGGTGAAAATCTCTTCAGAAATTACCTGAGATGGATTTCTTGTAATTTGGAAAAGTTGATCAGTAAAATTAATCGGCGCAAAATGTCTGTTGTTTTTGTTATAAAATTTGACTTAAAAAACATAGTGTTAGGGTGAGGAATGTGACTTTGGTAGTGTTGAGGAAATATGCTATTAGTCAGCAGTACTGATCATAAACGTACACTAAATTAAACTGAAAATTCACAGACAGTGAGATACATAAACAGAATAACGCATAGACTTATATACAAATATATACGCGAGATAGATACACAAGTTATTTAAAATAATATATATATATGGCTAGACATTTTAAAGAATTATAACGTTTTAGTTAGAGAAAAGCAATCATTTTACCATCTAAGTTATATCAAGAGTATATTTTGTTAAAGATTGGTACTGCAACAAGGTACTGCGGTTAATTTTTTATTTAATTTTCTTTTCGAGAGAAAAACTTACGCAAACAAATATTGTTAAAGTAGTTAAACAGTCGAGCTCAGTGTTTTATTTATTACGTCACTTTTGATTCATTTGCATCTCTAGCGTTCAAGGAAAGATACCAGGATGTAACCAACAAAAGCTTGTCTTCAGCACTTATACTGACAAATCTTAATTATAACTGAAACGGTCGAAAGGACTTAAACAAAACAAAATATGAACTTTGGACTGATTATCCACAATTTGTAGCCCGATATGTATCCTATGCGAAAATTGTAAAAATTAAAATGAATTAAAAAATATATATATACATATATATATAGATGTGTGTGTATATGTGTGTGCTTGTGTGTGTGTGTGTATTTAGGCAGCAAACTCTCTGTTAGGTATGTCTAATTAAATCAATAACAGACATTATGTTTGCTTATTTTTAGAATAATCCTTTCATACTCCCGAATATTAACGGGATACGTTCATTGGAATACGTTTTATTGTATAATTTAAACAAGTTTTTTCTACTCATTTTAAATTGGATCCTTTATTAGTCCCTGACACGCAAATAATAAACTAAAAATCCTTGACGCTATCTTTATTAAAAATTGAAAGTAAACCTTAATAAAATTAATTATGAATACTGCACAAATGTTTTAAAATGTGCGTTACTTAGCTAATTTTACTAAACGCAGGGTTCCTCACTACACCAGTAAAAACTTTAACTTTCAGATGAACACAGCAATCTTGTCTTTAAAAATGACAAACACTACTATATTTGTCTTGAAAAAAAAACAACACCCTGATAAGGACATTGTGCTAATGTCGAAAGTACTCGGAATAAATAACATGTATCAACACGGTAATTTTTTTCTCTTCCTTTAATAACACGAAAAAAGCTGACCCATCAATATGAAAGGATTCAATTTGAAATAAGTAGAGAAACTTGTCTAAATTATTCAATGAAACATGCCTCAACACACACACACACACACATATATATATATATATATATATATATATATATATATGAGTGCGTTAGTCGATCTGTAAACTTTTGATAGTGGTGCATCATTCATTCTTCAGGTGCATTTTTGATATCATTCAATGTCGGTGTACTGGGCAGTACTAGGCACACTACCTTCTCAGTATATATATATATATATATATATATATATATATGTGTGTGTGTGTGTGTGTGTGTGTGTGTGTGTGTGTGTGTATTTAGATAGCAAATTCTTTTTTAGGCTTGTCGGACTCAATAAATTACAGACATTATGTCTGCTTATTTTTATCATAATCCTTTCATATTCACGAATATTTTTCCGTATGTTACAATTGTAATATACGGAAAATATTCGTGAATATGATAGGATTATGATCAAAATAAGACGACATAATGTTTGTAATTTTTTCAATCAGACATATACATACGTGTGTGTGTGTGTGTGTGTGTGTGTGTGTGTGTGTGTGTGTGTGTGTGTGTGTGTGTGTTTCGTTGAATATGAAAGACGAAGAAAATTTGATTCATAGAAAGACGCTCGCTGGAATTACACCCGAACTCGCGGGCTCGAAATAAACGCTTCATACTAGTATATTCAAAATAGCCCAAAAATATACAACATAAACAAACATGAAGAGACAGTAACATCACGTAAAACAAACTCCCTTGAAAATGGCCTGGACCATTTTTTTTACTTCTTTACTCCCACCAAACGGAAAAAATATAAGAATGCAGGAAAAAACTGAATAAAAAATTAATTAAATTTTCCTTGTCTATCACATTCAACAAAACAAGTTTAAAAGAAGTGTTTCTGCTTAAATATACATTAACATATATATATATATAACATGAATCATTCATACAAAAAGTAGATTAGTAAATAAAAATAATGATATTAATGTCGAAAAAAATCTTCACAAACAAATTTATTACCATATTATTATTCAAATTACCATATTAGTAAAAAAACGCACTCTCTTAAATTTTCAAAAAAAATTAAACCTTAGTGTTGCGACTGCATTCTCCGAAACTTCTTATCCGTTAATAATAACACATTTCTAAAAAAACATATTTCGATTAACTTTTCATCTTTCCTGTCCCGCTACTGCCTTGATTTGCTAAAAAAAAAAAAAAAAAAAACAATTTAATTTCCATGCCTGAGGATGGCTGTAAGTACAGCTGAAAGTACTAGCAAAATAAAAAAAATGACTTTATACAACTAGAAGTTATTAAAAACAAGGATCATAACATTCATCGAGAGGTTCGTGGGTTAATGTAACTTTAATAAATTTGTTTGCCAAGATGTATTTTTCATTAACTTTACTAATCTACTTTTTGTATGAATGATTCATGTAATATAAATTTAACTGCACCACATATATGAGATATATATATATACTGGTATAAAAGTTTAAAAAATTAAAAAGCTGAGATATTAAATTATTTCATATCACAGAGGAGAGCCACGCCCCGCAAGACCCAATGATCTGCGTTCGTATCGGTTCGTAGCGTGATGCTTGCAATGTATGTCAGATCGGTCCGTCTTGGTTTTTTATATATCGGACAAACGTAGATTCTGTTGTCCAGCACACGTGGTTGATTTACGGCGTAGATGTGAACAACTGGCAGAGGCTCAAAGAGAATCTTCGGCTTTGGTTCGACCAGGCGACATCCACTGCGGTCCCAACCGGCACCTTCCAAATACAAGCCATATACGTAAACTCCTTCGGAGGGGGGAATGATGGTGTCTTCTTTTTTCTTGCTGGTCACGTCGTTCTGCAGGATGACCGTGTCTAACGCCCAACCTTTCTGTTTGTGTTTGCGAGTCACCTCCTGGTCAGAAAAACAACATGAATTAGATCAAATGATTGTCCTGATTAAGAGGCAATCATTTACGTGATATACAGTAACTAACGATTTTCAGAAAGCGATTAAATGTAAATAAAGAAATACATTTACTTTAATGTAGCTGAAGTAAGGGTCAAAATGTTTCCTTTATAGAAAAGGCAAATCGATGAGATAGAAAAGGGTTTTATATATATATATATATATATATATATATATATATATATATATATATATATGTGTGTGTGTGTGTGTGTGTGTGTGCGTGTGTGTGCAAATATGTAGAAAAATAAGAAAGAACACGTTAGGTAAATAATCCGGAGTTCTTTAGTATTTTTGTTTTTAATTTTTAAAAAACAGTGCTCCATACAGAAATAGAGCTTAAAAAAAATATGATTCCTTCGCTACATAAGAGTTCTCATGTTTCAAAAACGAGAGCCGAAAACCTCAATATAATTATAGAAATTAAATTGAATTAAAGTATCAAGCCCTGTTTCATCCTCAAGCGAAAATTGAAACAGGGCTTGATACTTTAATTCAATTTAATCTTAATAGTTATATTGAGGTTTTGGCTCTTGTTTTTGAAACATAAAAACTCTTATGTAGCGAAGGAATCATATTTTAAAAAATAATTATATATATATATATATATATATATATATATATAAGAAATAGTTTGTTGTATGTATGTTTTATAAAATGTTTTAATTTTTCAAAACACGGTCAAGATATTGTGTCCATGTTCAAAGTTAATATTATTAAGTGTTGTCGTTTTTTGTTTTTATTAATAAGGCTTCCATTATTTTTAGCCTTTTTTTTTTTTTTTTTTTTTGCATGTAGATGATGCTATTATATTAGTGTAGATCTCCATGAATAGAGCGCTTTCGGCTATACATTTAAAATATATAAATGTATAAATGTGTAGCCGAAAGCGCTATATTCATGGAGACCTACCGGGCACTATTCGTAACATACTTGTTGACAACACTAATATAATAGGCGAGCTCTTGGTCAGTGACAAAGCAAAATTATTAATTAATGCATATCAAACATTTAAAATACAATAGGTAATAATCTTTTTTTCATGAAATATTAAAGCCTAATTTTATAGCTTTCATGAAATAAAGATTATTACCTATGGTATTTTAAGTGTTTGATATCCATTAATTAATTAATATATACATGCATATATATATATATATATATATATATATATATATATATATATATATATATATATATATATATATATATATATATATATATATAGCACATAAAAAATGCAAAATTACCTCATATGAGGAACAGACCTATTTCTGCCGACGAAAACTTTGTCAGTCTTATTCAAATAATAAATAAATATAAATATAATAAATATATTGATCTCTTTTCGTAGATCAGTTTTAATATTTTATATTATGTTGGTGCAAAAATAATGTCGTTTTTCTTTTAAAGTTGAACGTCAAAAAACGACCAACCTAATATTACGAGGATTCACTTGGAATATATAAGAACGGATTTATTACCTTTACTATATATATATATATATATATATATATATATATATATATATATATATATATATATATATATATCGGTAAATGTCCGTGGATAGGTAATCCAAGTGAATCCTAATAATATAATATATTAAAACTGATCCACAAAGAGAGCTCAATATATTAATTATAGATAAAGAATTCTTTCTTTTTGAGTTGAAGAAAGAAAGAATGGCAAACAACGATGAGTTTGTATACAGCAATACTCAAAAATAGTTTTAAAAATATTGAAACTTTAATTACGTTGAGGAACGAGAAAAACCTTTAAAAAAATTTAAAAGTAAAAGCACGTAACAGAAAAATATAATTTTTAAATGAAAATTCAATAAAATTTGAGTATTTTGATTATAATTTTTTTCTTTACAAAACCCACAAAATCTCGAGTTTTAGATTGCATAATTTAACTGTTTGCTTAACGGAATTTTGAAGAAAGGAATAATGTTTAACGAATGAACGGAGAATACTTTTAAATTTTATCTGAATATGAAAAAACAAAAGCTAGTTTTTCTTAATTTTAAATAATACGGACATTACCACCCATATTCACAATTTAAAAACTTTGCTTGCATCAGTTAATTAACTTGGTAAAAGAATGAGTAAAAAGACAAGTGCGTGGAATCTTAATGAATCTTTATCAAAATTTTCGCATATGCCCCGAAGCAAATAAACAGATTTCGAAATAAAATAGTAAAAATACCATAAACAAATGAGAGAAATCATGAAAGAAAAATGAATGCGTTTTATGGCGGTTTTATTTTATCTTTATCTTATTATTTTCCCATACGTTTCCTTTTTTTATTTTTTTGTAATATTTCAATATATGTCTTGTTTTTTTTTTCGATTCAATATTTACTTATTTTACTTTTTTGGTGGACATGTTTTAAATTTAGTTCATCTCAATTTGAACTGATTTTAGTGTTTTAGAATTTATCTCTAATTCGTTTATATTTTTTTTAATTATTTGTACAATATTTTCATATTTTTATATGATTTTTACCTTATTTCTCATCCTATTTTGATCTTATTGTTTACATTATTTCATTTTATTTTCATATTATTTTTATCTTCCTTTTTTATATATTTTAGTCTATTTACATATCACTGTGACTTTATTTTTATAAGATTTTATCATATTTTTGCTTCATTTTTCATATTTTGACCCTGATCATATCTTTCTTCTTCACATTATTTTTAATTATCTTTATCATTTAATATTATTTTATCTTTATGTTATATAATTTTGACTTTTTACATGATTTTATCTGAGTTTCATATTATTTATATTTTAATATTTTTCTATTATATCCTTTTAACCTGATTTTTATATTATATTGACTATTTTTATATTATTTTATCCTTATTATTATATGTTGTAACCTATGAAAGGTTACTGAACAGAGTAATCAAACGTAAGTTGAAAATGAAAGATAATACTTAGAACAAGAACAACACATATAAGATTCGCCAGCGGCGTGTAGCAGTAGTCAACTGCTAGAATCAAGTGAATTCCACAGTGAATCTCCAACGGTAGAATATCTACCCAACCTCCCCACGAGGCAGGATGTGGTACAATGCCAATTTTTATGTGGGGCAGAACCGAGTCCGTAGGCTCGGGCAAAAATTTCCCGTAGACCCCGCATACTCGGGGCCGGGTCTGTCAATCTCTCTGAACCCTCGTTCGGGTTCTTCTCTGCCCGAAGGCAGAGTTCGACAACTAACTAACAGCTGCTGACCCACTCTGAAGACAGGTGGACGGGAATCTCCAACGGTAGACCAACATACAGTATTCACTACTGTATTCATCGGAATGGGGGCATACTCATTAATCGTCAATAGGTATGCTATAACTTTATAATAATTATTTTCTTCATCACTAGTGTTTGTTGGTGAATAGCAGGACGTGATGGCCGTTATAGGGTTGACATTAGAGCTTCTTATTATGATTCTGGGTTCCATTTCTTCTATGTTCATGAGCGGTTCATGAGCTAGTTCGCACACATAACTCCATAAATCAGCTTCCTGAAGCAAATATCAATGTCATGTGTATTCAGGAACACTGCTATTTCCATCCTGAC
Source organism: Acanthosepion lycidas (assembly GCA_963932145.1). Taxonomy (NCBI): domain Eukaryota; kingdom Metazoa; phylum Mollusca; class Cephalopoda; order Sepiida; family Sepiidae; genus Acanthosepion; species Acanthosepion lycidas. The sequence continues at coordinate 115,420,176 of OZ010578.1, read as the reverse complement.
TGATGTCAGACTAAAACGTCACTGTGTTGAGAAAGGCTGGGTTTTTATCTCAGCATTGGCTTGGAAATCTTCCACAGATACAACCATTGGGGGTTTTGGCAGAGTACTCAGTCCACTAGTCCTTGAAGTACATTTATATATAATTCGAATTTTATCTTTATATTATTTTACCCCTTGTTTATATATTATTTTGACCATATTTTATATTTCTTTAGCCATTTATATATGTATTATTTTAACCTTATTTTTATATTATTTTAAGCTTATTTATATATAATTTAACCTTATTTATATATTATTTTAACCTTATTTTGATAGTATACTAACCTAATTTTAATTGTTTTTAACATTATTTATACATTAATTTGACCATATTTAATAATTCTTTAAGCATATATATTATTTTAACGTTATTTTATATTATTTTAACCTTATTTATACATTATTTTTACCTTATTTTTATATTATCGTAACCTAATTTTTATATATTTTAGCCTTATTTATAATTTGACGATATTTTCTTTAACTATATATATATATATATATATATATATATATATGTATAAAATAATACTTATATAGATATACATATATATATATCTAAGTATTATTTTATACATAATTTTTTATTATTTTAACCTTATTTTTATATTATTTAGTCTTATTTATGTATTATTCTGATCATTTTTTTATTTTTAACTATATATATATATATTGACATTAGTTTTATATTATTTTTACTTATTTTTATATTAATTTGAACTTTGTAAATTATTTTTATTTTCATATTAATTTTATCTGATTTTCATGGATTTTATCTTATATTTACCATATTTCTTATGCATGTCTGCCATCATATATAACCATCCTTCTCTCCATTTTATACCTAACAGAGTAATATTTTTTCCTCTTTTATGTGCCACGTCCCATCAGGGCATGGGTACCATAGCTCGCCACAACTTACTCTGCCTTCTGGTCGTCAGCAGTTATTCTCCCTTTGCTACGGCTCTCGCTCCTTGTTCTGCCATCTATTCACACAAGCTCGTCAGGTAGGTGGCTCGATGCCTTCCCCTATCTCGCTTGCACTGTGGGGATTATGTTTTCTAAGCCTTCTCCTTTCTCATTATATTTACAAAAAATTTCAGCTGTCTCTTCCTGATTCTGTGTAGAAGTCTTCTTTTTGTTGCCATTTTCTTTAAACATTCCTCGTTGCTGACTAACTCCATCCCCGGAATTCACAGCAAATCTTCGAGTATAACTGTAGTGTATAACAACACAAGCTCAACTCATAAAATGACGCAGATGTTATTCATATAACAACATGGATTTTTGACTTGAGGGCTATGTGGACAGACTCTTCCAAAACTATTTATTCTTTGAAGAGGTACATGAGATGTTTTGATTAATTTTGAATGATTTTGGGACACCGAATCAAAAAAAAATAACGTCCATTTTCCACTGTTAGCTTTAGTTTTCTTGTTTTGTATAATCATTTCATCCCAAGCAAGGCAATAAAGCCACTAAGATGCTAGAAGTGAGAGAATAAAAAAAACTAATGGAGAGAAAACAATAATAGAACTGGAATTAAGAAGACAGAAGTTAACGATTGACATTTCATTTCCATTCTTAAAAATCAGAGTTAACTGGAAAGCAAGAAACTGAAAGAGCGTTTTAAAAACGAGAAGTAGGAGAGAAAAAACTGTTAGCATAGAACTTACGGTTACATCTAGAGATTCCAACTGTAAATGGATGAGACATTGCTGCCAATCAGTATGCTTAATTTCATAAGTACCAAATTTCATTAAGTACCAAAAAGGAAAGCAATATTTATTTTTGCATTACAAGAAATGTTGCCTAAGACCATGGTAGAGATGAGGAAGGCCGGTCTTCATCTGTCTGATAGTTAAACTTAGCTAGCTACAACTCCTGGCCCAAACATATTACAATATTCCTTATACGAAAATATGACATTCTTACTTACCATGCATACTACAGTCACCATAATGCCATAACCTCTCTGTGAATCCCTAGTCCCCAAAGAGAAAAGCTCACCAGAACAATTGCCATGAAAGTAATTATAGAAAAAACACAGTGGTGGGAAAGCGACTGAAACCGAGATGCCAGGTCAGGACTAGTGACATTGCAGATTTTTCTTTGGATTGTATAAATAATCTCTAAATAAATGGCAGGAACACCAAACCAGATGCGACAATAATTTTCAATGCATAGACAAACGGTAGACTTATAAAATTGTATGATAGATTCTGTAGAGAAAGATTGTTTAGCACGACACTGCGTACCAACTTTCCTAGCAGAAGACCGATATGTCCCGGAAAGGGATATATTTGTTCGAAGTAGCAAGTGGTTGTTGACTACGGTAACCGGGTAGGAGAATCTAGCAGGTAACCGTAATGGACTGGTCCTCGTCGTAGTGGTAGACAATATGCGTAGGCAATAGGCAATAGGCAAGATTATAGGCGTAGCCAATAGGCGTCATCTTGTAGCTCCACATCAGTCTGTATTGATGGCTGACACCAGCCAATCATATTACTGTAAGGGGGAACCCAGGTTTATGCATATTCATTATATCACAGACCTAGCAAATGATTCAATATAACTTTTCTACTTCATGTTAATTGGAAACGTTAGCCGAAGAAGGCACAAGGAGACACCTTCTTGGAAGTTAGCATCAGCCATGCTGATAGAAGGCAGAAGGTTTCTCTTAGACGATTAAAAAAGATGAGTTAGTTTTGGAGGCATTAAAATTAACAAGCCATTTCTTGCCCCAATTTACAACAGAGTGTCGGTCATATTTTAGATTAGCTGTCCATTTGACCATCTTTCTTCCTTTTATGCGCCGTGTCCCTTCACGACGTAGGCGATCATGGCTCTCCACTTCCCCGTATCCCTTATAGCTTTCAATAAGTTTCGTTCCTCTGCCAAATCCACCAGAACACGTTCTCTCATCCACTTGCTTAAGTCCGCCAGGTATGAATAGAGGGAAAGAGAGACAAGGGAATATGTGGTCAGTTATCTCCTGTTAATTCCCCTCTTCAAATTGTCCACTGCCATAAGCGTGTATTGAACACACAGTCTTTGGGTTCTATCAGTGGATCTAACTAACGACTTTATCCACTGTGCCATGCTGTCCAGTGAGCGAAATAAAGGGTTCAGTTCGACATTCCAACCATCTGAAGAAGGTCCGGGCGTACAACGGCCGAAACGTTGTAATAAATATGGCGACAAAGATGACGACAATAATCCCAATAATGTAAATAGTGTACATAATGTCCCATCTCAGAAATATAGACAGATACTGAAAGGCCGAAACATTGTAATAAATATGGCGGCAAGATGAGGACAATAGTCCGAATAATGTAAATAGTGTACATAATACCTCATCTCAAAAATATAGACAGATACTGAAAGGCCGAAACGTTGTAATAAATATGGCGACAATGATTAGGACAATAGTCCGAATAATGTAAATAGTGTACATAATACCTCATCTCGGAAATATAGACAGATACTGAAAGGCCGAAACGTTGTAATAAATATGGCGACAATGATTAGGACAATAGTCCGAATAATGTAAATAGTGTACATAATACCTCACCTCAGAAATATAGACAGATACTGAAAGGCCGAAACGTTGTAATAAATATGGCGACAAAGATGAGGACAATAGTCCGAATAATGTAAATAGTACACTTCCCAGATATTTAAACTTCCTCACCTGCGTGAAGACTTACCATGGAGACAAGAGTAAATAATATTCTTGCTTCAGAATACCATATCCTACGTGAAAATGATCACAATTGGGTTTGGCCAGTGTAAATGTAGGTGATCATGGTTCTCCACAACTTCTCATATTGACAGCAATTGGTAACCATGGCAAGAAATTTTGCTTATTTGATTTTTTGTAAATGCTTATGAAATTTGTATCATTTTTAGATTTAAGTCATATGTCATCATTTTTGAGTCCTATCATCCTTGATCCTCTTCTCCCTTAACATTGATGTCCTGATGGAATCTTTTGTTTTGCTCATCAATAACATCATCCAAAGTGAATTATATCATCAGTGACAAGTTTCTCTATCAAACGTTTGATGCAGACTGTAAAGGGATTATATCAAAGGACTTTACATCGTTTGTATTTGTAACTTAGAACAACGCAATTGAACAGTCGTCATCATAAGACAAAAACCAACAGGAAGTCAATAAGATGCCGGAAGTTTTGCAAGAGGTATTCAGAATTAATTTTAACATTATGGCTATAAATAACCAATTTTTTAAACAATGATTCTCTATGGCCAAATATATACTTAACCAGTAAAAATTAATTTCAGACTCAGCCATTTAGATAAGAAAAAGTATAAGTTGGCTTGCCCCAAAATATGTCTTGGCCAAAGTTACTTGTCTTATCAAATTGGTGGAAACATTTTTCAGTATAGTGTTTCTTTAATTATACTATGTTTTCTATTATTTCATTATATATATTTATATATATTTATTTTTTATGTTATTTCATATATATATATATATATATATATATATATATATATATATATATATATATATATATATTTATATATATATATATATATATATATATATATATATTATATATATATATATATATATATATATATATATATATACAGTGTAACCCGGATATAAAAGACTCGGATATAAGAGAAACCCGGTTATAAGAGATATTTTCTCTGGTCCCAAATTAGAGCCTGTGTTAATGTATATAAAATAGACCAAACCCGGATATAAGAGAAACCCTGATATAAGAAACTTCTTCTCCGGTCCCGACAACTCTCTTATATCCGGGTTACACTGTATTTATATATATTTATTATACAGGGTTTCCATAAAGTTTGTGTGCACTTTAAAAAAATTATATCTTTATTTGTATTTGCGATAGAAATAATCTGTAAAAAATGTTATAAAGTTTAATGCACCTAGTTTTAAGTATAACTAAAATAGCTAATGTGATTTCAGGCATTACTGTAAATCAGTTGGCAAATGTTTTCCATGAACTGCAAAATCGTATTACCCTTTGTATTGCTAATGATGGTGGACATGTGGAAACTTAAATAAAAATTCAATAAAACCTTAAAAAAATGTAGATTTACTTCTTTCTAATCCTTTTTACAAATTATTTGTATCGCAAATACAAATAAAGTTATAAATTTTTTAAAGTGCACACGAACTTTATGGACACCTTGTATATATTAGATTGGTGCAAAAATAATGTCGTTTGTTGACGTCAAAAACGACGTTATTTTTGCACCAACCTAATATTATATATTTCATATATTAAATAACTTGAATCATTTGTCACGCGTAAGTTTAAAGTGGGAACATTGCTTTTAATCTGCGAGAATTATGCTAAATCATATACAAAAAAATAAGTTGTACTTTCATTCTGAGCACATAGACCAACACCTCAATTTATTAAACAAATTCCTTAACTCACCTGTCTCATTGCGGTGAGGAAGCCTTGCGGATTGAAGAATCCTGTCATCCAAAAAGATATTGGTCGACCTTCAAAGCACCAGCTACGAAACTGGGAATTTCTGTCAACAAGTTCTGTGAACCAAAAACCGAGGTTGCTGGAATCCCAGGAAATCTGAAAGTAGCAATTCAGTTTGTTTGATAGTTAAAAAAAAAATAAAAATGAAAATTCTCTAACCATCTTCTTTTTTTTTTTTACAACCCCAATCATCTCTTCCATGAAATGTCCACTCTTTTTTGACGAGATTGATTATTCAGAATTAATAGAACGTGCTGAACTTTTCTAGAATGAGTCCATTTCCTTTGATTGATTCTCCATTTGGATATAATGTTATATACAAAAAATACTTGGATCTGAATGTCTTTCAAAATACGTGACGTCTTTGCTCTTCTGCAAGATGAATGTGAAACAGCATTTCACTAACTTTTAAATGAAAAAAAGCTAAATATCTTGAAAAAGTAAAGCAAAAAGAAACATTTGATACCTTTGATAAAATAAAATCTAGAATTTACCAACAATAAAACGTTTGTTCCCTCTCAAGACAAAATTCGAAGAATAATTCTGTATGTTGCACTTCAAGGATATCGTTAGGTAAAACAATATTAGATTAATATTTAAATTTCAACAGCTCTACTGTACAGGCTCCAATGGGCAAATTGTCGCCATTTATATTTTTTATTTTTGCGCATGCGCCTTGTTTGTTTTTGATTTTGAGTATAATAGTGTTAGTTGGGAACCATCTGTGCGAGAAAGAGCAACATGATGCAATTCACCCTGCCAGAAATTTGGAAACGGTATGATGTACTGCTTGACATTCGTGCCGGAAGCTCCAATACAAACATTTCAGTGTGTTTGGATGTCAATCTGAAAACAGTGCAGATGATTCAGAAAGAGTTGGATGAGTCTAATGGTAATTACGAAGGTACGACAGCTCCGAAAACTCACTCTGATCGTTCTGATAAGAAAATAAATACCGAATTTGTTGGTGAGGGCCTCAAACTCAGACTCAATATGGAGGTCTACTTCAAGTTCTTTGAAAAGGTAGTGCTGCCCTGGGCCAAGAAGAGGGCGGCTGTAAAATTCTATGTCTGACAACAGGACTCTGCACCAGGTCATACGAGAAGAACCCACTCATGGCTTTCTATGACAACATCACCCTTTTACATCTTGCCATTTAACTCCGCAGATTGCAACCCTCTTGATTATTATGTGTGTGGCACAGTTGAGCGAGAGACCAACAAAACTCCTTGTAACACCAAAGATGAACTGAAACCAAGCATTATCGCAGCATTCACTAGCTCAAACAAGGAGACAGTCCAGGAGATATGCAGGAGTAGTCTGGAGGTCGTTATTGAATAAACGTACTATTTAGTATTTCAAGATATGTTTGTGTAATGTTGGCAAATATATCTGTTAAAATGAGATGTCAAAGTTGTTTTCATTTTTGTGTAATTTAGACGTCAATTTATGCATCGCACCCTGTAATCGTCAAGGCGTACAGCCATATCACGTTGAAATATTGGTTCCTGTACGATCACGGAAGTTAAGCAATGTCGAGACAGGTCAGTATCTAGATGGGTGGCCGCTTGAATATACTAGATTCTGTAATCTTGGACGTGCGGGTGGTGTAATGGATAATGGCTCGGAATTGTTAATAGGAGAGCCAAGGTTCAATTCCCGTTGGTTTCCTTATATTCAGTTATGTAAAATACCCTTAGGAAATTGCGAATTCGCCTCTTCTTCACCCCACCCCGTCTCCAGCAATGGATAAATTTGTGAGAGAGAGAGAGATAGAAGTTTTAAAGCGACATTTATCTGTATCTCACTCATTTAAACCGTTATTTAAAACTTTTCTCTGTTAAATTTTAATCCCCACCTTCACCTTTAGGCCTTCCTGTTTTTCTTTCTTCTGTTACACCTCTCTCTAGAGCTTTCATATATTTCCCTCTCACACTTGTTTCCCCCTCCCACACATACACTCTCACTAAAATTTTATTTTTTATACCCAGAGTTATATTTTCCGATTTCTTTTTTAATTTGTAAGTCTGATGAATTGGATCGTGATTACGATTCCAATGTAATAAATTATAACCATGGAATATTAGTATTTCAGCCTTTTATATATTATCATATTATATTATATTATATATATATATGTAATATTTGATATATATATATATATATATATATATATATATATATATATATATATATATATATATATATTGAACTTTATTTCACTCCTTCTTAAGCTTCCGATCCTTAGCTATGATTAATTAATGATGGACATGTCATTTTCGTTTATGATCGATTTCGTCACGAATCTTCTGTTAAGCTTGGAGAGCAATTATACATTCTTAGTGCTCAAAGGAGAGTCCAATAGTGTCACAAAACCCTCGTAGAATTTCAGTAAGATATCTTCAATCGTTTCTACGGTTCAGAGCTTAATCTAACAAATGGGCAATTTTGCTTTTACACTATTTGGACAATTTTGCTGTTACACGCGGTATAAACCCTCACTCCAAGTGAGAAGGAGGAAAAAGTTCTTGAAATCCGCTGGCGAAGAAGAATCCACATTCAGAGAAATCCCACCAAGACACACACTCACTCACTCACCGTCCCCTGTTTTATTAGCCTTTACAAGGAAAACATTATATATCTATGTGAAAACCAAAGAAAGTGATAACGATATTAAACACTGTCTTTTCGCAGTTTATTTTATTTATATTTTGTTTATCTTTATAGTCATTGTTTTATTTAGTCATGCCCAAAAAAGGAGTATGCAACCATTATGGCTGGACTCTCGTTTCTAAAGTTGATGTGAATAAACACCGAAATGACCACCTCCATTTGATGAGTCAATAAATGAACGCGTTATGTAATTTGTAATTGTAATTATAAAATTTAAAAGATTTTTCTCAAACATTCACTCACTTTGAATATCTTTTTAATGTCAGGTCACTTCAGGACGTCGGCAGTCATGACTCTCCACACCTTCCTTTTTCTTTATTATTTATGAATTGCCATGAGTTATTAGGAAAAATACGGGAATAGTTTCCTGCTGCCTTCACCACGATTTGGAGTTTTTATTCTCTTAGACCAGTTGCCACCCACAGCTAAAGAGCCCAGTATTTAACCATTACAAGGTGGAAGAGAATACGGATTCATACCTTTTCCAAAGGCATTAGTGAGAAAGTGGACACATCAGATGAGCTCTGAATTTGAACTTACCTCGTCGATTTCAGCCTCGTGCCGATATCTTTCACATCATCCGCATATCGAGGAATTACTAACTCTGAACGTCAAAACCTGTTCAGTGCCTAGTCATAGTTTTGAAAACAACCGATCAGTTGAAAATAAGATCACCAGCGGTTCCTATCAACTTACAAAATAAAGCGCGCTATAGTTATATTCGTTATTGCACTCAACAGTTTTCTATAACGTTCAACCAAAATCGCAATAAAAACATTCATAATTAAAGACATCATGAGGTGGGGTCCCCCAAAATTTGGGGGATTTTGACTCTAGCTAAAACTAATAAACTCTCTCACATATCTTACTGCTCATAAAAAAAAATAGCGGCAATTCCGTACTATTAGGTTGGTGCAAAAATAATGACGTAGTAATGTCGTTTTTTGACGTATTTTTTAACGTCAAAAAACGACATTCTTACGTCATTATTTTTGCACCAACCTAATACATTCGTTGCCAGCGTTAAGTTCCCTAAGACTACTTCGAATTTGTAAGAATATAATAAAACAACTAACAGGTAATTATTGCATTAATTTGTCGATGTCTTGATTTAAACTGATCATTTTCGGAAGAGTGCCAATATTGATAACGGTTTACATGTAAATAAAAACCATATATGAAGCGGGTATTTTAAATAAAGAATTCTAGACGTGACAAAAAAAATGAGGCTTAATCACAAATTTTACTCCTCACAAAAAGTAGGGACAAAGCGGTACTAAATTCATTGCAGACGAAAAAAGTAGGCTAAATGACTATACATGTCTCCGAGCTAGACATGCCCCAGAGCTTTTCATTTGTCTTACCTTCTGCCAATAGGTGGGTATACGTGCATCAAACATAGAATCCAGTGCATCGCGGAGGTTCTCATTCATGATGATTGTCCCGTCGATTGCCAGCTTAAGATCAGTCAGAGTTGTTCGGACAGACATGATGACTCTCTGCATACGGTCGATTTCTTGCTTGAGGAAGATGTTCATAGGTTCCAAGGCTCCCATCTTGACCAGGCGTTGATTGACTTCGAATGGCGCGTAGTCCAAAGGAAGACTATCCAACATGTCATCGCACAACCGGTAGACGACAGATTCGCGAGTTTCACCACCACCACTGCTACTGTCTTTCGGTTGAATGCTAAGGATTGTGTCCAAGATTGACTGGGCTGTCTTACTAGAATACCTTCAGAAAAAAAAAAACAAACAAACAAATAAAGCTTTTAAAACAAAACGCATTTACGTTCCATCAATTCAGACATTTACAACTAAAACACGCCATTCCACCTCCACGGGGACGATTCCCGAACATTTCCATATTATTCTAATTGCAAGAAATGAGTGTGGTGTAAATAATGGCGGATGGGAATCGGGGAGCTGAGTTTAAATTCCAGTCGAGTTCGTTACATTCACTCATGCGCAAATACGCTTGGGAAAGCTATGAAACAATCTCCTTCCCCCGCTATGGGTTAAGTTATAGGAATTGCATCTAGAAAATTTATTTTTATTTTAAAAGAATAAATAATGTAATAGAAACTTGCAAGAATAAATATTTTTTCTTATAAATCAAAATAAAAAATAATATATAAACGGTTGATAAGCCGTAAAAAACCAAATCAGTCTATCAGTCAATCTACTCGAAAAGCGCTTACCCAAGCTACTTTGTGGAATAGACTCCGGCATTGATTCTTTCCGGAACACTACAGTGATAATATCTTCAGATGAAGGGTCAATCGTTATCTCTCCTCCTTATCCTCATAATCTTCGCCTCCTACCACCTCATTTTTATTAATATCTTTTACTTCATTCATTATAAGAATTAGCTTGAATAGTTATTGAGTCTTATACTCAGCGAACTTTACTATAACATTAGAAATTACCTCCCGCGTCCTTAAAACTCGTTTGTCTTTAGGATGTCCAGCTTCAGAATCCTATATTTTGACAGGGAAGAAATATATTATTTTTTTTATTATTTCATGCGAAGCAAGTCGATAATGCCATTAAGATTCAAGGGAGTTACTGGGAGTAAAAGAGAATGAGAACGTATTAAGGAGAAAGGACAATAAAAGCACGGGTCTCAAGAAGAGATGACGTTTGGCGTTGCGTTTAAATTATTGAAGATTCTAAGTGGCAGGAAAGCAAGAAATCGGAACAGAGTTATACAGGCGAGAAGTTCATCAAAAGAAACTATTAGAACAGAACATACGGTTTCATTTAACTCGTTCAATAGTAAAAGGGTGAGACCTAACTGCCAATCTAGTAGCACGCTTAAATTCATGCAGTCGAGACATCAAGGAGGAAAGCTTCATCAGAACAATTGCCATGAAAATATTTGCAGAAAAGTCAAAAGGAAGCCAGTTCACGCCGATGTGAAAGTGACTGAAGTCAAGATGACAGGTCAGGATCGATTATATTACAAACCTTTCGTTAGATTTTGTTAAGAATCTCGATATATGTAGTCGGAGCATCAGACAAAATATGGTAGCATTATTCAGAGAAAGAATGGTAGACTTATAAATGTATAAGATAGATTCTGGCGACAAAAAATGTCTGGTATGACACAATAAACCAACTTTTCTAGCAGTAGACCTAGCAATGGATTCAATTAATCACTCCACTTGATGTGAGTGGAAAGTAGGAGCCCAAGAATGTGTAAAGAGTCATTCATCTGAGGGTTAGCATTAGCCATGCTGATGGAAAGCAGAAAAGGGTCTCTATTGTGATTAAATGAAAGCAATTTTGTTTTGGAGCGTTAAAATCTACATGCCATTTATACCACTTCTTTCCTGTCCTAAATAGTTATGATTTTTTTGTTTCTCTCTCTATTTTCAATTCAACAAATATCCGTACATTTCGACTTTCTCTTTCAGGATTTGACTGATCATGTTTCTCCACAACTTCCTGTCTTGGTTGCTCTGAGCAACACTAGCTCTTTCATCGTCGCTCTTAGTCTTTATAATACTTGTTCCGCCATCTATTTGCTCAAACTTGTTGCTATCGACATGCAGCAAAGTACCCTGTGAGTGTTGTATTCTCTAAGCTTTATTGCTTTATTATTTGTGCCGTAAATTTCAGCTGCCTCTTTCGAATTGGCAACAGCAGTTTCCTTGTAGTTCCTTTTCAGCTTAAAATTTCCTCGTCTTTCTTATGCAAGCCTTTGTTTTACACCACTCATTCATTATGATTATTTTAAAACTCTACCTTCAGCGGCTTTCGAGCCTTGTGTTAGGTGAAATTTAGCAGTTAAAAAAACTCGCTGAAGCGTAACCAATCTTTTATTATTTTTTTCGAAGCCTGGTTGCAATTCGACTTAAATACAAAATGATTTAGAATAATTTTACAAAAGAGATGAACATATGCTTACAATAGATGCATTGCACAACCACTATGTGTAATCAGTTGCTTTTGAGACCCAGCTGCAGCTCAAATTGAAAAGTGAAATAACACTTTTTTTGTTTTATTTTATTTTATTTATTTTATTTATTTATTTTGAAGAATCTAACAACCAATATATTTTTTGTAGCTGTTGGATTTTTTTTTGTTTGTTTATTTTTTTTTTTTTTTTCTTAATTAAATTCCCCTACTCCACGTTTAGAAATAACCGAAAACATGATTGAAATAACAACACAAAGAAACAGCGTGTCATTGTCCTTCCGGGAGAACTGTAGGCATTTCTCACTATGGAGTCATATCCAACGTGAAACGCTAAAAGCTGACAGTCGAAGTGTCGCCACTCCAGAGTCAATGTCAATATGCCAAAATGGTATGAATTCAAAGCTTTATTTCTCTCAATTCCAATTTCCGAACTGATAAACACAGTGCTATACGCACATGCTAGACATAACAGACACAAACTAACTTATGTAAATAGTTGGCAGAAGTGGTATCGTACACACAGCACATAGAAGAGAAAAGCAAGAACACAGTTAAAAGGTATCGGCAGCTCGTCTTCAACCGGTGAATATGGACAAACATGCTTCTTCATATATTCCCTTTCTTCTCTTTATTTTCTGTGAATTGCCATGACTTGCTGGGAAAGATAGGGGAGTGGTTCTTTTTTCCTTCGCCACAGTTTTGAATTCAGAATTCCCCTTATCTTAGGCTGACTGCCACCGTGCTATTCAACCAATGGCTAAGAGGGAAAAGATGCATTCATGCCTTTTCCCAGCGGATTAGCGAAGGAAAAACGCAACAGAGTTGTGTGAAAACTAATTCATCATCCACAAGGCCACGTAAACGTTTTTGAAGTTTGGAAAATAAGGATTGTGTAGCTTCATTCCAAATATGGCAGCATTACTCTATTTTTTTTTTTTTGGTCTGGATTAGCTCTTTTAAAGAGGCAGCATTACAGAAGGAGTCAGGTACTTTCCAGAGCTATAAAAGAACAGACCATTTTCCCTGCCTGTTTAGTGTTGGATCGTCTAAGTTCCACTTGAGATATGGGATAAGCTTGAGTCCTAACAGACGTTTAAATCAAGCAGTTACATTATGGGTACAAGCGTCCAACATGATTTAAGTAAATTCGGTGTCTGTTCAATGTTGTTGAAACGTTATTATTACTTTGGAGGTTTTTTAACTAATGTTCACCCAATACAAGGCCCAAGGGTCACTCAAAGCAGAGGGTTATCGTGTGAAGTTATATCAGCGTAAACGACAGCAAGATAACAGGAAAAACTAGACAGCTAATTCTAGACTTGAAGATGTTAATATTTAATTACTGAATAAAGTTTCTGAGTCCAGGCGGGAACGTTAGGTGTATAGAGTTGAAGTGGACGTTAGAAGGGACCGGAAACCCGTTCCTAAACAGGAAACAAGGGATGAACCCCTACTCCTGTTCAGAAGACTGGAGATGGGTACTGAATTTTACTAGCTAGTTTTTTCCCCACTGAGCTGTTAAAACGAATCCCCACCAGTGCTTTTAAAAGAAACTCTTTTCTCATTTTAGTCGCCTATGCGTAGGGTTACAAACCTGGTGTAAAGCGTCTCTCACCAACCGGTCAGTAAATACTTCTTTTCTTTCTTCAGAAGCATAGGCTTTTGAACGTGGTCTCCTTTGATAGCGAAAGGCGAAAGTTTTATCCATCGACAGAAGTTTACTATTTTGTACCAACGTTTTGTTCCGCATCTGTCTATATCCCTGGTTTTGTAATTATTTACACTATTTACATTCGTCGGACTGTTGTTCTCATCTTTGTTGCCATATTCACGATGTTTGTATGTTCCAGCCTTCTTCAGATGATTAAAATTTCGAACTGGACCCTTTATTTCGTCCTCCGGAGAACATTATTCTAGTTCCACTTGCCATGCCACTTGGATCAAGTCAAGAGATCCAATCAACGATTTTCGTCCACTTGGCCAACATGCCCTTGAGGAGATCAATAGCTGGCTGCTGCAGAGATGAACAAAACTTGGAGAGTTGAGCTAAATGGAGCAAATTCCAATCACCTGAAGATAGCCGGAGCATACAACGTCCGAAACGTCATGAATATGACAACAAGAATGGGGACAACAGTCCGAACAATGTAAATAGTGTAAATAGTTTCGTTCTGAATTGTTTAGTTGGGAATATTTTTGGGTGGGAGACATATCTCCTTGGTAAAGTCGCTGCAGTAATTGACACAAAATCTTCAATTTATTAAGCGTCTCACAGCACAGAAAATATGAAACACCCAGCGAGTATCGAACTCACTACTCAATCGGAATTGGGTAGTGAGTTCGATTCTCGATGGGTATATAGCAGTATCACGGAATTATTACCCTAAGCATAAACAGTGTGACACTATGGCGTAGAGATACTATAAAAACACTTCGACTTACATGCTCAACAGTATTGGGCCTAACACATAAATTTAACTGCCTTGTTATTGTATATACCTTATTGTTAAGGAAGGCTTATTAAGTTATCAGCGCCTCACTTGCAATTAGAACGATTATATAACATCACCAACTTTACATATGCTCCATACTTTAAGTTTTATGCCATATTTAAGCTACACTTAGTAAATCGATATTTGGGCACTGGAACGTGGTCTAATAGCTTTCAAGCTGGTCTCACTAGATCAATTACGACTGAGCGGCGAGTTTGATCCTTACTTCCTGCTCCATGCTTTCGGCATTATGGCACATCTAAGCTAAGCTTAGTAAATCACTATCTGGGCACTTTGACGTGGATTAATGGCTTTCAAGCTGATCTCGATAGATCAATTATAACTGAGCAGTGAATTGATCCTCACTGGGGGCTGCAGGCATTTGTTATTGTACCACATCTAAGTTACGCTTAGTAAAGCACTATCTGGGCCCTATGGGGTGGACTATTGGCTTTCAAGCTGATCTTGATAGATCAATTATGACTCAGCAGTGAATTGATCCTCACTGAGGGCTGCAGGCATTCGTTATTTTGCCACATCTAAGCTACGCTTAGTAAATCACTATCTGGGCACTTTGACATGGATTAATGGCTTTCAAGCTGATCTCGATAGATCAGTTACCACTGAATAGTGTGTTTGATTGTCACTGGGGGCTCCATACTTTCGGCATTGTACCCCATCTAAGCTAAGCTTAGTAAATCGATATAATAATTAATCTCAAGTTGTAATCTCTTAGAAATTCGGAGTGTATGCTTATTTTTTTTAATTCCGTTCAGAAAACAAAATGGATCCGTATGGATTGGAATCTTGCGAGTCGACCTCGTCACAAAACGAAAAGCATATAAAAAGATTTATTTCTTATTTTTATTCTATCTTCATTTTATTATATTCCTCTGTGTGTTTGCGTGTGCGTCTTAAGAGACAAAGTAGAAAAGCCTCGAACAACGAAGAGAGATTTATTAAAACGAAGTTGACAACAGTTGGAATTGAATGCGATATCGATTTTTAAAACAATGTTTCAGCGCACTTAGGGCAGGTATGTGGGGGGTGCAATAATTTCTGTTTAAAGAAAACAGAAAATGATAAAATATAGAAAATAGCAAAAATAAAAAATAAAATGAATGAACGTATGAAAAAAAACATTTAAAAATTAATATGAACGCGATGCGCATGCGCGAAACCTGTTGCGGTGACATCACTAATTAAACCTGTTTTCCCCTTTTTTATTTGTGTTCTTTCTATTTAAGAACAAACCCGTAACGACGAAAAAACAAACAATGAATGTATTCTATAATCAATATGGCGGGAAATTATCTTGAAAATATAGGTTACATGTAGAATTTCAAAATGAATGAAAGGACTCAGTAAACCCCCAATAGGCTAATTGTATTATATATACATATATATATATATATATATATATATATATATATGTGTGTATGTGTGTGTGTGTGTGTGTGTGTGTGTGTGTGTGTGTGTGTGTGTAAGACAAGAAGAAGCTTTCTTATCCAACGTGTTTCGACATTTTCATGGACTTTAGCAGCGAACAAAACACGTCGGTAAAGAAAAGTTTTCATTTTATCTGTATTGATATTGTCTTTTTTCAAATATATTTTTAGTTACGCCTGAATTTTTACACATATACACTTATATATATATATATATATATATATATATATATATATATATATATATATATATATATATATATATATAAATGGTGGTACTCGCTTGGAAATACCTTTGGTAATAGTACAAACCAGTACCCAAGGAAAAATGAGGAATAAAAAAGAAAGAACCAAGAAAATGAAATTGAGGCGAAATTAATCGTCCAGAGTTCAAGCTCAGAGTCCAAAGAAAAAAAAAACTTCAAAAACGAGTAAAAGTAACTAAGTGCTCAATACACGAAGCAGAGCAAACCTAATATAAACCTAAAGAGCCAGGCAAACCTACCTAGGTTTCACGTAAACGGGTCGTCAGGGTAAAGCTGGCCAGAACAGAATCAACTACGCATACTTCAGTAATGTTCTGAAATGCCTGTAAAGGAACAGTTTCTTCATGCTTTAATGCGCGCGTGACCATGATATTATAACATAAGGAAAAAAATCTATAATGGATAATTTTTTTCACGTTCTAATGAACGGTCAGCACATTGTCAACCGTTTTGCCCTTAAAAGCATAATGAAAAAATTACGGTAATGGATAACAACGAACATCTTTTATATAAATACTTATACTAATAAACAAACATAGTTTTGTACCACTTGCACCCCTGAAGATGATCTTGGAAGAAGATCGAAAGTACTTGGGAAATTAAAATAAAAGAAATTTAAACAGCTACAGCACATTTCTCTCATCCTTTAACATCAATACACGGAAGGTTATTCGTGAGTATGAACGGATTTTATTAAAAATTAGCAGGCATGATGTCTGTAATTTATTCAATCAGACATGTCTATATAAGTAGAAATATAATGCTACTACATACGTTATGTCAGCATTTCCGTGCAAGCCAAAAACTTCAGGAGAATCGGTTGAAGGGAGCCCATTGATGTAATCGACAATTTCCTGAAGCTTTGTGTTCCTTGGAATGATGTAGTCATGGTAAAATTCAAAATTTGTCGGAAACATATTCTCACCAAACCACTTCCGGCAGTAGGTATTCAGAAGACGTTTGTCATAGTCGTCCGTAACCCGACCGCCATATTGGATTTCACCTAACATGTAGCGTACGCACGTCCAATTGACACCCTGAGAAAGAAAACAAAATATTTACGATAAATGAAGTACACTTATATATTATTTTTCTGTCTCACTATATCATTTTTGTCGCTGGCTGTCCCTTTCTCTCATCACCATCTCTCTCTCTCTCTCTCTCTCTCTCTCTCTCTCTCTCTCACTCTGTGTATATATAAATATATATATATATATATATGTTTGTGTGTGTGTGTGTGTGTGTGTATCTGCGTCTTCTATATAATAAATGTGAATGTCAGTGGTTCACTGTGTCACACTTTTTCAATTAAAGGGACAAAACTCTCTGACTTTCAATAGCTCATGTTACAGAAATTTTGGATTACCAAGAGTTCATTACTGCGATTGTTTTCGGCCATTTTTTTTTTTACGTGTTTTTTAGTTGTTTTTTTTGCGACGAATTTTTTGTACGATAACAATTTTTATAACTCGGAAATAAATTTGGGAATAATCGAAATTAATATGCAAAATCCAACAAAAGTCACAAATGAAATAAAATTATTTTTGTATGAAAATTAAGGACCTACGCACATCGTATTGTCTTCAAAATAATTGGCAGTAGAAGAATTATAGTTGATCTTTAAAAAGATAAGCTTAAAAGTAAGTATGCCTCGCAAAAAGAAATCTCCGTCAGCAGACGACAGGTTGCAATCAAAAGATCCAAGACTGCAGCGAGGAGAAGAAAGTCCTGTACAAATGAAAAACCAGGTCAAACGGCAAACAGGAGAAAATTTTTTGCGACGAATTTTTTGGTGCGATAACAATTTTTATAGCTTGGAAATAAATTTGGGAATAATCGAAATTAATTACAAAATCCAACAAAATTCACTCATGAAATAAAAATATTTTTTGTACGGAAAGTAAGGACATATTTACATCACATTGTCTTCAAATGAATTGGCGGTAAAAGAATTATCGTTGAACTTTTAAAATGTAAGCTTAAATATTAATGCAATACGTAAATGTAGCGATCAATTTTGAGTTCCTCTGTAGTTTATCGCTGCCTATCGCATACGACAGCAGTATGCCTTGCAAAAAGAAATCTCCGCTAGCAGACTACCAGATTGCAATCAAAAGATCCAAGGCTGCAGCGAGGAGAAGAAATCCCGTGAAATCAAGAACCCAGATCAAACGGCAGCCAGGAGGACTTCTAATGCTGAGAATATACAAAGACTTAGGGACTCTCAAATTCCTGGATAAGTCGAAGACACAATCACTAGCCCTCCGTAGCAGCGAGCTTAAATGCCGCCAGAATCGGCGTCTTTTAAGTTTGTCTTGTTAAATACGACTGAGAAAATAGTTTTGTTCATTTTTTTTATTCTAGTTTTCTTGTGTGAAAACATCTGCTTTCTTTTCTAGATTTAGTCGGTGTGTAGGAATTGCCGAAATGTTTGCTGATTCCGATAGCTTTCGGCTATTCTATTAGCCGTATTCAGCAGTTGAGAATATACCTATTTTTCAGCAACTTGTAGACTGTCTAAAATAGCAGTTACACACCATTTATTACAGTGCTATTTCTAAAATCGTTAAAAATGGCTTATAGATTAGCGGAAATGGCATAGAATCGAAAAACATTTGGGCAATTTTTAAGTACAGATAAGAAGCCACTTGTTCACATACAACAAAAATATAATAAGATTTTTTAAAAAGTACCTTGTGATTTTTTAACAAAATATATATTTAAAGTGAGATTGCTGCCCAAATGCAAAATTGTATATATATATATATATATATATATATATATATATATATATATATATATATATATATATATTTCGTTGAATACGACAGACAAGGTGCTTTTATTTATATAAAATTTCTCATGCGATCCAGTATTTTTTTTCTTTTTGGATAAACAATAACATTAATATTTTTTATAAAAATCAGATGAACGAAAATTATAAACAGGATGAATGCAGAATTAAGAACATTATAAAAAATGTATAACACCAGTTGACAATAGCAAAAATATTAGATTAATTATTTATTACAAAAAATTTAATACCTCTAAACTTATAGCTAAAAATAATAATTCACCTCTTAGAACAAAATTAAATAGGGCAAATATTATTTACGAATTTAAATGCCTATTATGGAATTGTATTCCTGATCAATCAAAATTCGTAAATAATTATATTGTCCACACTACAACATGTTTGACACGCAGACTCGCACTACACCTTTCTGATCATAGCTTAGATCTCATTTAAATATTCATGGAGACCTACCGGACATTATTCGTAACATATTGTTGACAACACTAATATAATAGCATCATCTACATGCAAAAAAAAGGCTAAAAATAATGGAAGCCTTATTAATAAAAACAAAAAATCAACACTTAATAATATTATCTTTGAACATAGACACATCTTGATTGTGTTTTGAAAAATGGAAACATTTTATAAAACATACATACAACAAACTATTTCTCATTTAACAGTTAAAATATTTAATCCTTGAAAATGGCTAAATGTATAACCGAAAGCCCTCGGATAAAAAAAACATTCGGACAGATTTTATATAATTTATCATCCGAAAAGAAAAAAAAATATTAGATCGCATGAGAAATTGTATAAAAAACTAAATAAAAGCACCTTGCCTGTCGTATTCAATGAAATGTTCATGAAAGAAGTATTACTGCCTAAATACACAAATATATATATATATATATATATATATATATATATATATATAGAGAGAGAGAGAGAGAGAGAGAGAGAGAGAGAGTGAGTGAGAGAGAGAGGGAGATAGAGAGAGAGAATATATGTGGCAGCAAACTTTATTTCATTGAATATCATCGACAAGGAAAATTTGATGATTTTTTTTATTGAGGTTTTCTAGTATTCTTAATTTGTTTCCATTTGGTGTGTGCGTAAGGGAGTGTAATTATTACCCGTATTGTCTGACTTTAATAATGATTAACAACTAACCCCTTGAAAATAGTTGAAGAACAGGTAGAAAGCGCTCGGGACAATAAACTCTGCGGTCAATTTTTACACTTCCTAGCCCCGACCAAACAGAAAAATTTAAGAATACTAGAAAAAAAATAATAAATAGCTAAGGCAATACAAATTATATATATATATATATATATATATATATATATATATATATATATATATAGTCTTAAGATGTGCTATATTTACGGGATAAAGTGCTCAATATCAGATATAGAGCGTATGTAAATATAAAAGTGAACATAGAAGTAAACACTTAGAGGCGCCAGACTGTTTCATGCTAGATGCAATCGTCATGCATGACGATTGCATCTAGCATGAAACAGACTGTCACCTCTAAGTGTTGACTTCTATGTTCACTTTTATATATATATATATATATATATATATATATATATATATATATATATATATATATATAGTAAATAAGTAAGGCAAGGGAAGACTATTTCGTGAACCGGCGTCTTCAGAAAAAAATTATTCATACAAAATTTACATTACTGAAACAAAAACGTGATTCAAGTAAAAACGTATGATCCCTTGATTTTTGCTTTAATATTTATTATTGTCACCATTGTCATTAGTCCCCTGTCTAGGTGTGGTCATAGGGTCACTGCGCACCTGGCAAAAATTTTCGACATATCTGTAAAATTATGAGACCTTACCGCCAATCTAGTACTGTGTTTAAATTCATAAAGTCTACGTACTATAGAGGAAATATTATAAATCTTACTTATTATAAAACGCAGATAGTGTGTGTGTATGTGTGTGTGTGTGTGTGTGTGTGTGTGTACGTTTATATATTGGATCGGATTTCCTACATTTTTCAACCGATTTCAACAAAACCTCACAGGACTACGTAAAATTACCTTGCGGTGGTTCTGATAGCGCCAAAAATTGGAAAAACACAATTGTTTTTGCACGAAATCAATTTGAAAACACGATCAAGAGGCATTAATGAAAGGGAGACAACTCATATCGAGTTATACTTATTGTTATCGAGTTATACTTATTATAAAACCCAGGTTGGTTGGTTGTTTGGTTGGTTGGTTGGTTGGTTGGTTGGTTGTGTGTGTGTGTGTGTGTGTGTGTGTGTTCGTTTATATATGGGATCGGATTTCCTACATTTTTCAACCGATTTCAACAAAACATCACTTTTTTTTAGCAGGTAGTGTTTCTTATTGTCTTGCACACTTTTTTCTTTATTTTTACATTCAGAATGCTTTAAAAATTCCATTTACAAGACAATTGTTTATAATAAAATTCTATTCAATCGGTAGACTCATAACGATTGAAAACAATGTTTTTGTTTGAGTTTGGGTTTGACCAATTCGTAAAAAAAAAGCAAAACAAAAAAATAAAACTGATTAAGACATGCGTGTCCGTCAACCTTAAACAATAATCTTTGTCAATTTTATTTTTCAGTCTTTATGATGGTCGATACTTGATCTATCTCTTACTGTTACATCCCCGGGCAATGCCGGGCTCTACTGCTAGTATACTCTAATCTTTGTAGATATATTTTCGGTAACTTTTGTGTGCGGACCCTTATAAAATGTATCACTTACTCTTTTTATTTCCATATCGTCTAAGTGGTTCTGCACAAACTGAATGCTGGCGTTGAAATCGGAAGTGTTGAATTCGTACGGAATGTTCCAACCGAGAGGCCCAAACTTACGCCGTTCTTGGACGACGCTGTGAAGAAATGCCACAGTAAACAGCATTGGTTTCCATTGAGGCATGTTGGTCACGTCCAGAAAGTCTTGCGACAATCCTGTGTATGTTCGCTTTAAACCAGCTCGCACCCCTTGTGGCGGTTCGTTGGTAAATTTTATTGACATCTACAAGAGAGACAAAAACTCATTAAAATTAATCCGTCTTTTGTTTTGTTTTTTTGTTCTTGTTTTTTACAAAATCTGAGAAATTACATTATTTACATTATTCGGACTAGTGTCCTCATCAGAATATTAAAATAAGAAAGAAGAGCATGTTTCCTTAGACCGGTCACCTCTCAATAATATTTCCAGCTACGCTCTGTCCGAAGACAGAGACACAATTGAAAGATGATATGAAGTTTATCCGCCCGAGGTCAGATACTACACTTTGATCCTAGCCAAAAGGCCCTTTATTTACTTGACCCCCCACCCACACACACACACTGAGTCATGTTGTGACACAAGATCGGTTTTTAACATGGGGAGCCGAATGTTTTCAATAGGACCGCTGGTCCAAGCTGGTCTTAGCTAGTCATAGCTTGTCCAAGCTGGTCAGAGCTGGTCTAAGCTAGTCATAGCTGGTCATGGCTTGTTCTAGCTGGTCCAGACCCGAGCCGGTACAAGCTAGGCGTAGCCGTGATCAAATCATAGCCAAAAGGCCAAAAACAATGACGAGCGCAATAAAAACGCTATTTTTCAAACGTACAGTATAGAACGACGTAAACCGAGTAAGACAATCGCCAAAAATCTATTTACCATGCTGAATTATTTTAGATCATTATGAAGAGAAATGTTCGTAAGACGGGGATTTTTCTCGCAGGAAAATAAAGACACAGTTGAATTTCAGTAGGTTAATTAAAGAAAGAATGGAAGATGGAAGTGTTTAACATCCGCGAATAACTTATATAAATAGGCACTATTTACATTATTCGAACTATTGTCCTCATCTTTTTCGCCATATTTATAACAACGTTTAGGTCGTTGTACGCTCCGGCCTTCTTCAGGTGGTTGGAATGTCGAACAATATATGAATATGAGCATTATTAAAAAATGGTTGCTGAAGACAGTAGGTTTATAATAGCAAGAAATTCATACACAGATGTCCTCAAGGACATATGGCACAGTGGATAAACCCTTTATTTCGCTCACTGGGGTAGACTATTCTAGTTCCATGTGCCATGTCTTAATGGATGTCAGTTATGAGTTATCTCCTGCTAATTTTCCTCTGAAAGTTCTCCACTGCCTTAACCGGGTATTGGACTCACGCCTTTATCCACTGTGCCATGTGACCTTAACTACACGTGGCATAGTGGATAAAGGGACACACTGAAGAAGGCCGGAGCGTACAACGGCCGAAACGTTGTAATAAATATGGCGACAAAGATGAGGACAATAGTTCGAATAATGTAAATAGTGTACATAATACCTCATCTCAAAAATATTGAGAGAAACTGAAAGGCCGAAACGTTGTAATAAATATGGCGACAAAGATGAGGACAATAGTTCGAATAATGTAAATAGTACATAATACCTCATCTCAGAAATATAGACAGATTCTGAGAAATTAATTGATTTTAGAAAAAAAAGTAACTAACAAAAAATTAAATCAAGTACACAGTTGAAGAAGGGAACCATAGTTGTATTCCCTTCAAACTATTTGACTATAAAAGAAATGGTTGAACCTCTTTCATGAGTTGTAATCAAATTACATTAAATAAATCTTCACTACAAACATAAAAGTTCGACTGTTTTTTCTTTTTCAAGATCAGTGGAATAAAGTCAAAGTAATAAAGATAGAAGTTCATTGTAAATTTTAAAGAAACAGCGCGCATACATACACAACATTTCAAAAGTTTCAAGTCCCAGAATAAGCATGAGATGAACTTCCCAGAAGAGTCAAAAAAATGAAAAAGTGCTCTTAGACTCATTGAAAACAGAATGGAATCAATTATCAAACTTATACAACGAATGCCAAAAATTGTGTGTTGCTAAAGACAAAAGGAGGATATTTTGTGTTTCTCAAGAGAATTTGTGCTGCTCAAGGCTAAAAGAGGATATTTGGTGATGCCAATGATAATTTGTACAGCTAATGATAATTTGCGCTGCCAAAGGCTAAAAGAGGATATTCTGTGCTGTTAAGCATAATGTGTGCTGCTCAAGGCTAAAGGGCGATATTTGGAGCTGCTAATTATAATTTATGCTGCTCAAGGCTAAAGGTTGTTATTTTATGTTTTAATGATAATTTTTGTTGCTCAAGGCTAAAGGAGAATATTTTGTGCTGCTAATGATAATTTGTGATGCTCAAGGCTGTAAGAGGACATTTTATGTTGCTAATGATAATTTTTGCTGCTCAAAGCTAAAGGAGGACATTTGGTGCTGCCAATGATAATTTGGACAGCTAATGATAATTTGTGCTGCGCAAGTCTAAAGGAGGATATTTTTTACTGTTAAGCATAGTGTGCCGCGCAAGGCGAAAGAAGAATATTTGTGTTGCCAATGATAATTTGTGCTGCTCAAGGGATAAGAATGTTATTTTGTGTTTTAATGATAATTTTTGTTGCTCAAGGCTAAAGGATGATATTTAGTGCTGCCAATGATAATTTGTGTAACTAATGATAATTTGTGCAGCTCAAGGCTAAAGGATGATATTTTGTGTTGTTAAGCATACTGTGTGTGCTGCTAAAGGCTAAAGGAGGATATTTGGTGCTGCTAATAATAATTTGTGCTCCTAAAGGCTAAAGGGGGAATTTTGTGTTGCTAATGATAATTTGAACTGCACAAGGCTAAAAAAGGATATTTTATGCTGCTAATGATAATGTGTGCAGCTCAAGGTTAAAGGAGGATATTTTGTGTTGCTAATGATAATTTGTGCAGCTCAAGGCGAAATGATATTTTTATGCTGCTAATGATAATTTGTGCTGCTCAAGGCTAAATGATATTTTTTTGTAATTTAATGATAATTTTTGTTGCTCAAGTCTAATGGAGGATATTTTGTGTTGCTAATGATAATTTGTGATGCTCAAGGTTAAAGAAAATATTTGGTGCTGCCAATGATAATTTGCGCTGTCCAAGTCTAAAGGAGGATATTTTGTGCTGTTAATCATAATGTGCGCTGCTCAAGGCTAAAGGAGGATATTTTGTGTTGCTAATGATAATTTGTGCAGCTCATGGGTAAAGAAGGTTATTTTGACAAGTGCAAAATTTAAACATAAAATCTTTTTTTCATAAATATAATTTTAAATAAAAAATCATGTCTCACTTTTTTAATCATGTATAATAATTTTCTCTTATTTAATGTTCAAAACAACTTCTTTTAGGCCAATTTAAAAAATTACAAGGTTTTTTCCTCAAACTTTTGAACTGTAGTGTATTTCTGTAGTTTTTTAGTATATTATTGTAACTAATCGCATACAGTCAGTGGAAATAAATATTCGTACACATGAGAAATTTTATTCTAATAAACTTCCCCCTCCGTATAATTAGTTTAATTTTTCATTAACAATAAATTAATACTTATGAAATAAACGTACGAAAAAGACAATACAAAAAAAATCAAACTAGGCAAAGGAAAAATGTTTTCGTACAAATCAGTTATCTTAAAATAATATTTCATTACGATGCCATTCTTGAAGTTTGTCATTGCCGTCTGGTAGTGCTTGATAACTTTGCGTCGAATTTTATCCCACTCTTTTTCACAAATAACCTTCAAGTTATTAATATTTGGCGGGCTCTTCAAACGAATTTGAAGATTTTCAATTTTCACCATAAGTTCTCAATTCGCTCCGCCACAAGTTCCCTCTGAGCTTTTCTTGGTGAGTCGTTTCTGTGTAAGTTTAGACGTATGTTTAGGCTGGTTATCTTGTTGAAAACAACATTCATCTTTTCTATAGAGACAAATAAGTATACTTCTAAAATACTGAAAGACATCCCTCCGTTCATAGTACCAACTGTCACATGAATTGCTCTAGTAACATTGGAAGAAAAACCCTCCTACATCGTAATGCTTCCACCACTGAATGGATAAATCTATATTTATATCTGTCCATAGTTAATTAATAAACTTAATTTCGCATAAATCTGGGGCAAGTTTGTCCCCAATTAGGATTAAACACTCTAATACTCGTCTACAAGAACTGTTTGCTCATTATTACTCTACGGTGGGATCCTTAAATGCTTATGTAAATTTTTCTTTAACTTAGAGTAATGGTTCGCATTTACAATGGAAGAAAATAAATATCCAAACACCTGAAAATGTGTATTTTAATAAATTCCTCGTTTGTATAATTATCTCTGACTTACACACAACATGGAGAAATATATTAGATTAACATTTATCAAATAAACGGATAAAAAATACTATTGAATATTTTTTTTAAATCTAACTTCCGAAAATGGGTAGAAAAAAATACGTTTACAACTGCAATAAGAATTTTATAAGTTATATCAACTTATTTCGTATGAAAAAAGCTTCTAAAAATGTTCTAGAATTGTTTGGAACACCTTGTGACGGTTTTACAATTCCTCCAAATCTGTTGCTTTCGGCTAATGTAGGAAGGTTAGCAGTATGAGAAAGACAAAGGAGCTTTTTACTAAACCAAAGACTAAAACAACATGGCTGCATAATGAAAGGTTGAGCTCAATTGATTAGGTTAAATAGGTCATTTAGTACAATAGGCAATTTTGTTTTGAAATGATAGAAGACAGGAAACACTCCCAAAATACCTCGCCCATACACATTAAGAAAACGAGAAGGAAAATTATCTCCACCTAGTTCTTTAATTGATAACCTTATAATTTTATACAATTTCATCGCCATTAAACTGTTTCGATTTGAGGTCATGAATTAACAGTTAAATTGTATACTAGTTCGACAATATTTTACCAGCTTTCTCTGTCCTCCGCGGATTTGTTGCAGGTCTTCCTTGATTGTAAACTTCTCCAAAAGAAAAATAGGGATTTTTGTCTTGTTCTTTGAATGTCTCAAGACAAAAATCCCTATTGAAATGACTGTAACCTTTGAAATTTTTGAAGTCAGTCATTTCAAAGTAAAACTCCATGGCTTCGTTATCTGGGCATTCTGGGTCTATTTGCAAAATAAGTCAAAGAAGTTTCCTTCTTGCTTTCAAAAAGAACAAAGACAAACGCGATTCTTGACATCGTCAAGTTCTTGTTGGTTATATTATGAGTGCACTTTTTCCTATCAGAATTCCCAGTTGTCGTCTGTAGAAACTGTCTAGCTCCTGTTCTACTGCCATTGTAAGGCCCCAAGTTCCACACTTGTAGGTTAAAATTGGTTTCACCAAGGTGTTATACAGCTTTAATCTTCTGTTATCAGATATTCTGTCTCAATGTATAGCATGAAAAGTTGAGAGTAGTAACCGTGTTATAAGATAAAAATTGCTTAATCTTTGAACATATTGACAAGTCAGGACATACCCTGCTGACGAAAATATATTTCTTGTAATATTTTTTTCAAAAAGTAAGTAATATTTTTACAAAATCTAATTAAGTGCTTCTTAAAATTAGTATTTTCTTTGAAACGAATGTCTGCAACAAATATTGTTTGTTTTTAAGAATTTTTTTAATTTTTTTAAATTTCCGTATTGTTGGCGTTCATCGCTTATTGAACTGGGCGAAAATGAGTTTGATTTTCCTTTTTTATATTTTAAAATATCACCACACTTTATTTAAAGATGTAAAATAATGTTTCTTTATTTTACAGATTAACTTTATTATCTTTCAAACAAAATTACAATTTAACTTCAAAGAAATATATTTAAACTGTTCAAAATTCCTTGTTTAGCTTTTTTAGAAAGCCTGTGGAGTTACCTATGTTTTATTGAGTCGAATCATCCACCCCCACTCCGTGCTTCATTTTTGAGAACGAAGCTCCACTCAATTTTTTCCCGATAATTACTACTCACAGTCCCGCGTGGATGCTTCCCGGGATGTTACAATCTTAAGCTTTTGAAGTCAAGGGTTAGTGGTTATCTATCCTCCTTATTGCCATAATATTACCTTCCTCTTACATTTATATCACGCACATCATACAGTAACGCTCTACCTTGAGTGGCTCTTAGGATTTCTATTGGGTGAATTTTAGAATGAAAAAATGAATCAATTGAACTCAATTCTCAGTGATAAAAGAATAATTGCATCTACTTTGAAAACTACTACTTTCAGGAACAGACTCCCACGGGAATACTTTTCTGAACGATGCAATCTTAATTTCTTCGGGTCAAGGGTCAGTCATTATTTATCCTTATCGTCAAAATATTTCCTTCTTTTACACACCTCATTCCCTAACGCTCTACCTTGAGTGGCTTTAGAGCTTTTTGCATCAATGAAGAATTTGGTTGCACATATAGTTTGGGGAAATGATCTTTTATTTTACTATTGTTAATAAAATATAAGGTCTAAATGTCTCTCTTAGTGAATTACTGAATGAGGAAGTTGTACAGGCGTATAGGGAGCTTAGCGAAGGGAAGCGACAGATACACGTTCTACTTATGAGGCAGCACGGCTTTGAGGCTCCTGGAGGAGCTGTCGATGAAGAGGCCCCATACGCTGGGGGTGACAGGCGATTCCAGTTGCCTCTAACAAGACCGATCACATTGTGGCAGAAACGAAGCCCATTTTGACGGCTAAAAAATGTCGAAAGGTACTGGTGACGCTTTGTCTGGCCTGCGACTCGCACGCATTCATCGAACAAATTCCACTGCTTGAGAATTCAAAAGCAAAGTTTGAAGTAAATAATAACCATTTCCGTTGCTTTCTAGATAGAAGCAATTAAAAAATAACACTTACTGACCAAAGAGGAAAAAAAGTCAAAATTTTCTCATGCAGTATTATTAGTGTGTTTAATTTTAACATAATGTTTACTACTCTTGTCTTTTTACCTAAGCTTCTCCTTTTACCTAAGCTTATTAATTAACTATAGAGAAATAAAGATTTATCCATTCTGATTATGTTCCATTGAAGTATCAATTGAATTCTCAATAATAATATATATAAAAAAAAACATCCTCTATCTTCCTGCTTTACTGAATATCAACGCATTTTTGTTTCTTTGCTTTCTTTTGTAAGTTGCTTTGACAGGAAATTTGAATTGAGGAAAACGGAAGTGGATATTAATGAAATATTAAACGTGTGTTGGAAATCAGCTTTACCAATATGTCAGACAGGACCAGAAACAATTTAAAAACTGACGTCATTAAATCAAACGAGGCTTCATTCTTTATTTATAAACTATGATAAAATACTGGACGCTTAGCCTAACACAGCGGATTACATGCTTCACTCGCAAATATTTACTGATGCAGTGTGTTTGGTCCTCACCGGATATATTATTATTTCAATTATGTTGCTAAGAAAAATCGGCCTTTCTGTTCAAGCTTCACTCCGTAAATAAAGAAAACTGATTCTTTCACTTCTAAATAAAATGCAGCGGAACAAAATAGAAAATAACTCATGATAGCAGGAATAACAAACCAGCTTTGGAAATAAGATTAAAAAGACTGATCTCTAGACTATGAACAGATCAAAACCCGTTGAAACTGGCTCCTGTTTCCTCGTTTGTGATCTTCAGATCCGGTATTCTCACGTAGATGGGCTGTCAAAATTCCAAATATTTTGTATGTGTTCTTTTTTTATTCAGACGATTATTAAATAATAGATAGTAGATTATTATTTTTTTTTGAGAAAATGTATCGCAGCTCCGACATCTAGGGGTTGACCTTCAGGGTCATATGTAAAACATAATCAGAAAGTCGATTTTGATTGTCTGAACTAGCGTAGGAATTATAGATAAAGTTTTTTTCAGTGAATCGAGTCTTAATCGTAAAGCAATGTAGACTTGTTCTCTTTCGTGTCTGAAACGGCTCCCCAGAGATGGAGACCGATCCCCCACTAGATAGTAGATGTCGACATTAATAAAATAGTTAAGAGAAAATTATTCGTTTTGAGTTCTTTTATCTCTGGACCCAAAACATCTTGCGATCACCGGCCGAGATAGAAGACGCAACATTATTATCAAATTGGCGCCGTTGACCTCCAAGCATGAGGGAGCTGCATAAGACGATCGTTTGTTTGCATTAATGTTATCTGTACACATTTTTGCACAATTTCTGGTGTATAAGATTCATCCCATCCTGTCGTGACTTCTTTTGTATTCTTTCAAGGTCAACTTGCAACATTTACTGGTTAAACTTGCTATCACGTAGCTTCGCTTCAAAAGCTCAATGTCATTATCAAACAGACGGAGCGACTGTCAAAGTAAAAAAGCAAACAAAAGAAATGTAAGAGCCACTGTTACTTACAAGGTTAGGCTATATTGTTGTGATTATATCCTAAATAGTCGTAAATGAAAAAATCCAATTTTATCGAATGCTAAGTCCTGTGCACTCAAACGAACTAGGCCGACAGCTTTTGAAGAGAAGGGACTTCTTTGCATTCTAACACGTTGACCTCCAGAGGTCAATTACAAAGTCTGACGAAGTTTCATATATCTAAATCGGCAAGAGAAATGAAGTAAAAAAAGTGTTTACAGACTATGTGTAAAAAAAATCGTCCGGATATCCTTTCACGAAGACGTCACTTGATGGCGATCTTCTGCGAGGAACAGTAAATTTTCTTACGGCAGCCAGCACTGAACAAGAAAGCAACGACAAAGTCTTAAGGAAAACAGAAAGATAACAAAAGGACACTTAGATTTGAAGACGGTTAAAGTTTCTGGGGCCCATAACGAGGAAAGAGGACTAAGAAAATTTGGTACTCACGGGGCATATTGAAGGCAAGAGGGACAGAGGAGAGCAGCACATAACCTACATAATAAACTTGTGTACGTGGTTAGCAGAACAGAGATTATGAAATTTATTTGTTTTTTTGCAATAAGGTTCTTCTTGTACAAGGCGTGGGGCCACTCGAGGTAGAGGTTCACGTTAAGAAGCAGTTGATGCGGATAAAGAGATGCTGATAACGATTAACTCCATATTTGAAAAGGTTCAGATGGAAGTGATAGAAGAAACATCATCGGTTCCACTGAGTAATAGATTAGCGTCAAGACGGTTGAAGTTTCTTGGGCCCATAACGAGGAAAGAGGACTTAGAAAATTTGACACTCATTGGACGTGCTGAAGACAAGAGGAAAGCAGGGCATAACCCACTTAACATGTAAATGGTTTGCAGAACAGGGATTAAGCAGTATAGCAAAAAGACAAAATAATATAAGACTTAAAAAACAAATATAAGAAACCGGATGTATACAAGCTGTTCGTCTAATACCCCATCCCGGACCCAAACTTTTAAAATTAAAAATATAACGTCTCTACATCTTCAGCGTTGTGCTTTGGTTCGGCTCTTTATATATGCTGGCCATATAAAGACTCAAGCCGATACACAACGCAATATAAATATCAATCCTGAAAAAAGTCACAGTGTAAATATCTATACTGGAAAAAACACTCACTGTAAATATCTATCATGGAAAAAAGACACAGTGTAAATATCTATACCGGAAAAAAGACACATTGTAAATATCTATCCTGGATAAAGACACACTGTAAATATCAATCCTGTAAAAAGTCACAGTGTACATATCTATCCTGGAAAAAACACTCACTATAAATATCTATCCTGGAAAAAGACATACTGTAAATATCAATCCTGTAAAAAGTCACAGTGTACATATCTATACTGGAAGTAACACTCTCTGTAAATATCTATCCTGGAAAAAGACACACTGTAAATATCAATCCTGGAAAAAGTCACAGTGTAAATATCTCTACTGGAAAAAACACTGTGAATATCTATACTGAAAAAAAACACGGTAAGTATCTATACTGGAAAAAAGACACACTGTAAATATTTCTCCTTGAACTGCGAATTGATATGAACTAAAAAGGGACAAATTGAAAATAAGATATTTGAATAATATGTTATCAGGATAGAAAAAAGACACTCTCCAAGATCTGGTCTTTATAAAAAAGTGTGCAAGAACAAAAAGAGAATGAGTATAAATAAGACATTTTGATGAAATGTGGTGCCGTATAGAAAAGAAAAGTCACACTTCATAATGTGTCCTTATTTTTGAAATGATGCAAATCAAGTGAATAATAGAAGATCGTACGAGAGGTAAAAATTTTACCATATATATAACTTGCGTATCATGCGACCACCGAAGACCTAATGTTGAAGTTAGTTTGACTAAAATAAACAGATATATACTCTGGTTAACGGCGTAGCCTGGGCCAACAGTACATACGCTAATTTTATATCTCGTGTATTAACATTAGCTTCAAAACTAATTCTTCAAAAGTCGCATGATATCCTAGTATATACGGTATGTCAAAATAAATCTGGGTACACAGTGGAATTATTTATTTACCTCTTTTTATTTCACAACTCATTTTAATTTGCTTGTGGGAATGAAAACCAAATTAAAGATTAACTCAGTATCGAGATAAAAATATAGAATTTTGCATCTAATAGTTTTATTCTTTAAGGCTTTCATTCGTTCCTGAAAGTAAAGAATTACAATCAAAATTAAACAAATTATGTCCATTGGAAATTAGAATACAGTGTGCTGCAAAAGTAGGTATACACTAAGTTTTAACAATATTATAATAGTGATTTTAGTATATGAGATATATAAAATCATATAGGTAAGTACAGTATATACTCGCTTATGCAGTCTTGAAGACCTAATTTTGGAGCTAATTTGACGACAGTAAATGGTAAATGGTCTAAGGCGTAGCCAGAGCCAGTATTACATACGCGAATATTATATCTCATGTATGATGCGACCGTCTTAATATTTTCTTCAAAATGAGGTCTTCAAAAGTCGTATGGTACCCGAGTATATACGCTTATTAATGCGAAATGATTTTTTCTTACTGCTTATCAATTTTTTGATGGTCATTTCTGCCTGAATTTTGGTGGTGACGTATTTTTCAGTGCGCACACGTCGCTACCGAACGTGACACAAGGACGAAGCTTAAAGTGGGTTTACTGGCAATATCTTGAAAAAATTACTCAAGCACCTTCAATACTTCCCCTTTTGAAGACGCCCCAGGTACCGAATAATGATACATAACCCTTTCCGAAGGAGAGATCTTGCCTGAGAGGATGAAGAGGGCTTGAGATAATATTGTTTTCAACTTCCTCGGCAGAAGTTCGAGGACAAATTTCTGTGACGAAGAGTTATCATTACTCAGACTATTTTACATTCGAACTATTGTCCACGTTTTGTCTTTTGATGATTTTTTTAAAGCAGAAACATATCTTTGAGTTTAGGAGGTCCATTACAGTAGCCGCTGTTCTGAACCGTTCCCCCCCCCCATCTAAATAGCGTCTGGGATCAACATTGCTTAACAATGATCAAACGAGGACTTTTTTTTCAGAATTATACGGACGTAATTAAAAGGATCAAAAAAGAAAACAACAAAAGTAATATGAAATAATAACAACAATAATAACAAAGGAATAAGCTATCGTATATTCTTATATATAATAGAAGCCCTTGTTTCTGAAGCTAAAAACTAGGAATAAATTAATTCATTGAGTATAATACGACCCCGTAGTATAATACGACCCCGTAGTATAATACGACCCCGTAGTATAATACGACCCCGTAGTAGAACCATCCGTGAGTAATTTCTTTAAAGGTTGTAACATATTATCCATTAAAATCTCAATGTCGTACGTATATTTCATTAAAATATTTATTTTTTCACGATATTAAAGAATAGAAATGAACTGGATGTTCCGCTATTTTGTGCTTCTTCTAATTTCCGTTTCAAGATTTATTTTCGAATTTTTGGTGAAAGGTACTAACTAGATATACACGGTAATACATTTTAAGGTGTTAATTAATCTATCGTCCATTTCTGTTTGATATGAATTTATTATAATTCTATATATTAAACTATGAAAATAAAATAGCCTTTTATTAAGATTAAGGAGAGAAAACTTTATAAAAAGAAACTAAGTAAATTCAACTATAGACAAACTTTATCTTGTGTATTTGTAATCTCGCTACTTCAAATAAGAGCATTTTTTGTAGCTGATTAAAAAAATCTGAGAGATCTCATAGCCATAACACGAGAGATTTTGAACGAAAATTAATAGCAAAAAAGGTGCGGTGTATTATACACCACTGCACACACATTTGTGTATAATACGCTCCACTTTATTGTTATCAATTTTCGTTCAAAATCTCTCGTATTATGCCCATGAAAATACGTTAAATAGTTATCGCTCACCACACATCAGAACTCTGCCAAAAAACGACAACTTGTTTACTAGATCAATCTGTGCTTTTCTTTTGCTATTTTCTTTCCTAATTTCTTATTGCTAACCCCCACCATAGTTGCTTTCTCTTTGTGTTCTTTTTCCCCTCTTTTTCCGATAAATAAATCACTATATATAAAACAGAGGATGTCTGTCTATCAGTGTAATATCTTTTCACTCGAGATCCATCCAACCGATTTTGACCAAACTTGGCCAAATAGATTGAACAATGTAAGAGATAGGTTCTCGGCATTAAAAATCGATAATTTAAAAAAATCAATAATTGATCAAAAATTGATAAATTCAACTTTATTCCTCCGATTTCGTTCAAACTCGGTATGTAGGTTACTTACATCATGACGAGCTCAACGATAACTCATTTTTGTTTCTACGCCACTGCGTTTAGCGAAAAACTGCGAAAAACGAAAAATCGATTTGAACACAAATTGATTTCAACGGAAATTTTAAACTAAAAACTCAATTTTCAACCAATCTAATACACACTTCACTGAATTGTAGCCGCGTAAATAACGAAACATGACGATTTTTACTGGTTTCTTTCTTATTTTTCGTTGATCCTTCAACCAATTTTTGTCAAACTTAACAATTGCTTTAGAAATGTATCCTCTTTTATATTCCTGGTAATACACTGACAAATTGAATTTCAAAAACTTCAAAATAATTGTGGTCTAAAGTGGGTCTTCATGTTGCCTGTTTTACCCCTTCATGTCCTCGGCTAACTTTGATTGAATAAATACAGACTACTTCTGTTATATCAGTAACTGCATTCATTCAAAATGTTTTTTTAATGAAAGTACTTTAAAGTAATTGAAGAAGATAAACTCTGTTGCATTTAAACATGATTCTGTTTTTGCTCCATTTTAATTGAACGCTTTTTCTGATCGACAAGCTTTGTATGGCGACTAGTAATACATATAAAACATCTTTTCATCACAGGTTGTCTGGATAGAAAATTATCGAACGATATATTTTTTAATTGGTATCAACCCAGGCAAGGCAGTAAAGCCACTAAGACACGTTGAGTTTGAGAGTGTAGAAGAATTAGGAACAGAAACATTAATAATGAGCAGAAAGAGAAACCAAGTGGACAGTAAATAGCGATTGGCATTGCATTTAATTGTTTGCAGATTAATGTTGGCTGGAAAGCATAAAGTCGGAAGGGAGTGCCACAAATGAGAATTGCGAGAAAAAGAAACAATTAGCATAGAACTTACGACTACCTCTAGCCAGCTCAACTGTCAATTAATGAGATCTTGATGCCAGTCTAGTACTGCGCTTAAATTCATGAAGTCTAGGTACCATGACGAAGAGCTGATCCGAACAATTACGATGAAAGTATTTATAGAAAAGACACAGAGAGGCAACCTTACCGCGGTTGGAAAATGACTAAAGCTGAGCCACCAGATCAGAACCAATAATATTGCTGGTTCTCCTTTAGATCTCATCAAGAAGCTCAAAGTAAATAGCAGGAGCACCGGGCCATATGTGGCAGCAATATTCTAAGCACGGATGAATGGTAGACTTACAGATATGTATGATAGATTCTGGAGAGAAAAATTGTCTCGCACGACACAGTGAACCGACTTACTTGGCAGCTGACCTAGCAATGGATTCATTATAGGCTTTCCACTTCATGTCAGCTGAGAACGTTCACCCGAGAAGGTGCAACGAGTCACTTTCCTGGAGGTTAGCATCAGCCATAGTGATGGAAGGCAGAGAGTAGTCTCTCAGATGATTAATGGAGAGAAGTTTAAATTTGGAGGCGTTGAAAAACAACAAGCCATTTTTTGGACTTACTAACGAGGCAAGAGTAAATTAATCAGTGTAGATACCAAGTTGACAGCTGATGTCATCAGGAATGTCATTAATGAAAATTAAATAAAGAGTAGGACAAATGAAGCATCCCTGGGGCGGGGACACCAGCGGTAGTACGAAAGGATGTAGGCGAGTGGCCGTTCAGGATAACTTTCATTTCGAGATGTGATAGGAAAGACTGGATCAGTTCAAAAATGTGTCCGGAGACACCGTAACTTCCCAGCTTGCGGAGAAGATCTGTATGTCAAACACTGTCAAAGACCTTCAAGATGTCCAAAGCTACACCGTTTTTATCTCGAGCAGAGTTTAGGAACGAAAGACGAAAGCACATGAAAGAGTAGTCAATGGCCTCGAGAGACAATTCCCTGGCCATTTGGAAGATTATCCCGGATTTAGACATTAAGGACATGTATGTGAATCTTTTCAGCAGAGGGGAAGATAACCTGAAACTAATAATACATTGGTAGCAATGGAAGATAAAAATAAAAAAGAAATAGTAAGTATCTATAAAACATGTCACTGTGAGGATGTTTGGATATAATTTTTTTTTTTTTTTTGATTGATTCATTTTCTACGGCTTATCAACCCTTTCCAGATTATTTAAAGCCAGTAAATAGTTTTCATTTGTAAGAATTTGGGGAAGATAAAAAATAGTTTAGTGATAAAAATCTTACTAATTAACCGATAGCTGGTGGATTCATATTTTTAACAAGGGTATTTGCGCGTAAGTGAACGGGAATTAGAAGTTTGCTCTCTGTTTAACAATTCCGAGCCATTATCCGTTCCACCTCCCACACATCCAAGTTTGCAGCACCTGGTATTCCGAAGAGGTAACCCGCATATGTACTGACTAGGCTCAACGTTGTTTAATGTCGGTGATCATACGGGAACCGGTGTATCAACGTGATATGGCCGAAACTCGATAGGAAAAGTCACACTTAGATCATCATTTCTGTCTCAATTTCTCATCTCTGTCTGAGTTCATCATACGAAAAATACCCGAGCGATATATATAAACAAAGCGTAGTCGTCAAAGTTGTAATATCGCTAATAATATCGGCGGACAGCGTGCCTATTGTTGGAATCACATCATAC
Organism: Acanthosepion lycidas; assembly: GCA_963932145.1. Lineage (NCBI taxonomy): Eukaryota > Metazoa > Mollusca > Cephalopoda > Sepiida > Sepiidae > Acanthosepion > Acanthosepion lycidas. Next base: position 115,382,896 of record OZ010578.1, on the reverse strand, counting down.
ACCTACATAAGATAACGTAAATCATAAATTTTCTCATAAGGAATTCATATATACTTTTTTACCCACTGCCAACACAAGTCGTTTCTTTTGTTTCATAAAAAGAAATAAAAAACATTTTTCGTTAAACTTTGTTTGCAAGGAAGTTTAAAACTTGTTTCTTTCAACGTAAAATAAAAAAAAGATTATTTTTATAATAATAATAATAATAATAATAATAATAATAATAATAAATAAATAAATAAATGTAGTAATAAAACTATTTAAATTTGTAGAACTGAGTTTGAGGATTATTTCTTTTCTTCGCTTTTCACACATTTTCCTCTACAAGTAAAACTCTACCTTGATTTTCTCTTGGGACTTGTATCTTATGAACAATAGTAATAAAAAATGTAGCAGACCCAGTGAGGTCTGAACTTTGACAATCATTAGAAAGACTAGCTCACTAACATTTGCGTTACGGCAATTATATAGAAACTTCACGACATGGGACTAAAACCAAATTTTTGCCAGGGTCTTTTATTTTTAAAAATAGGCAATCACTAACCTTCTTGGGATGAGGCTTCCAGAGTAGACATCCGGTGAGGTTTAAAATGATTATCGTAATAACAATCTGTGAAATTATTTTAATAGCGATTACTCCAGAGTCATTAAAAATTATTAATCAGTTTGTTTTAATCATTTCACCCCAAGGAAGACGATAACGCCACTAAGACAAAATGGGTTAATGGAACTGAAAGTGAACGAGACTTTTATACGGAGAAAAGAGAATAAAAGAACAGGTTTCTTAAAGACAGAACATGGTGACTGATGTTACATTTAAATTTTTGAAGATTATAGGTGGCAGGAAAGTAAAAAAAACAAAAAAAAAACAGAAAAGAGCTCCACATGTAAGAAGTGTGAGAAAAGCCTATTAGAATAAAGCATACAGTTATATCAAGTTAGTTCAACAGTAAAATGGTGAGACCTAGTTACCAATTTAGCAGTACACTTAATTTCATTCAGTCGAGGTAGCAAAGGGAAAAGCCCACCAGAACAATTGCTGTGAAAATATTTATAGAAAAGACAGAGTGAAGCCGCATCACGACGATGGGAAAGTGATTAAAGTCGAGATGCCAGATAAGGGAGCAGAAATGTTATAAGTATGGACAGGCAGCTTGAATCGAACTCTACAGAAGAGAGAAAAGTATTTTGACTCCAAAACTAATATATTGTGAAAACTAAAATTGTACCGCATCCTTTCCACTATTGCTAAATTAATTTTAAGATTATATTCCGTTGATGCAGTTGATGGCATATAAAACGAATTTTCTCAAATATCTCTGCGTCTTATATGCGAAATTGAGGCGTACCGCAGGCTAATTTCCTGCCCGTTGCTCTATCCTCAACTTTAGATTCAGATTACACGGTCCCGTGGGTAATGACTTATTTTTTTCCCTACAGGCCAAAAGTCGCAGGGTCGCAAGCTTGTCGCTATTTCCATAGCAAATTTTCAGAAGAACTCAATTTTTCAGTGTTACCAACTCAGACCGGTAAAAAAGACCCTCCATTCCAAAAGCATTTTCCCAAGAACCACTATTTTGTGGATGAGACTCCCGCGTGGATACTTTCTCGAACACTATAGCATCTTCAAGTCTAGGATCAGTCGTCCTCTATTTGCCATATCCTCGTAATCTTCACTTCCCACTTTCTCCTCTTGCGTTCATATCACACACCTCATTCACTAACACTCTACCTTGAGTGGCTTTTGAGCCTTGTATCGGTTTAGATTTTGTAAAATGAATTATGAAGATTTACTGAAACGAATTCCCGCGTCTTTGTTGTATAATCATCCTCTTCCGGTGGATCGTTTTTTTCTTCAAAGGAACAAATAGGAAGAAAAAAGATCTATCTGAAGAATGCTTAAGAGTAGAGGGGCAGAAACGTGATGATAATTAAAATAAATAATAAAGAACTGTATATAAGTTTGATTGAACCAAAGCACAATTAAGAGGTTTTTTTGTTTTTTGTGTTTTGTTTTTTTGTTTTGTTTTTTTTTTGTTTTTTGTTTTTGTTTTTGTTTTTTTTGTTGTTTTTTGTTTTTGTTTTTGTTTTTTTGTGGTTGTTTTTAATTTCCATAGATAGATAGATAGATAGATAGATAGATAGATAGATAGATAGATAGATAGATAGACTGGGATAGATAGATATATAACAGCTTGGGATAGATAGATAGATAGATAGATAGATAGATAGATAGATAGATAGATATGACCAGCTCTTAATAGATAGATAGATAGATAGATAGATAGATAGATAGATAGATAGATAGATATGACCAGCTCTTAATAGATAGATAGATAGATAGATAGATAGATAGATAGATAAGTATAGCTGGCCACTCGTATTCGAGGATACCCCCTTTATATTCAACACCCATTATAATGCAACTATACTGAGCAGACCTTAGTTACAGTTTCTGGGAAAGCGCGTGCTATCTAGCGTAATCCAGAATTTGAAAAAGGCTACGAAGACTTATGACTTCGTGCTAACAGAGCAAGGGTTCCGTTTACAAGGCTTGGGTCAACTAGTAGCATGGTTTCCAAAGGTGCCGCACACTGGAATCGACCTCTCCAGTCCGATAACATCAGGATTCTCTGAGATTCTCATAGTCAGAATGCGAACGTTTTAACCACTCAGTCACGTGTCCAGATACATGCATACATAGTGGTTGGCCATTACTAGATATCTTATGGGAGAAAATTTACTAATGTGCTGAACGAATGTGGCTCTTTATCTTAGCAAGAGACCTACATAAATAGGGCACTTAAGAGGTCCATCAGCGGCTGGTACATTATCATGCAATTTAAAATGTCACATGAAACCGCTTCTGGACCCGCATGTCTTACCATAAATAACACATTTCAGTTGCTGGACGTCTACGCTTTTATAGTCAATTGTCACTTTCCGCTGGTGCCAATGTTTCCCAAATTACTCCATAGACCAGCCATCGACAAACACACTTTACCATAATTTGTACACGTTAGATCGAGCTTCCTGCAGGTGTCTTCAGCAAGCTCAACGGGGACACCTTTACGCACATCTCTTTTAAGCTTTGCGTGCCTCCTCTTCTCATTTTCAAAGTTACGCCTTCCACTACTAGCAGCCTCATTCCAAACATTGTAATCAGATGTACATTCTTTCCAGTGCTCACAAGGAATGTCGCCTTTCTTCAGCGCATCCTTGATGCAGTGCTTAATGCTCATCTTATGTTTGACGGCATTTCTCTTCCCTGTTCGCAGCTCACCATAAAATAATTGCTTTGGAATGCGGCTGTCATCCATTCTGACGAGGTGACCTGCCCACCGAAGTCGATGCTTTAGTATCAAGGACTTGAGACTATATATATATACATATATACATACATACATTGATCTTCTATGTTCCTTCTGGGCGTGTACGACCTACTATTTTCTATCCTTGTATCTCTTAATAAATTTTGTCTTTTTCCTATTTCGCCTAATCCCTGTTCTACGAACAATTTACACAAGCTAGTTTGGAAAGTTATTCGTTACTTTCTTTCGTCCCTCTGATTTTCAATGTCCTCTGAGTGTCAAGTTTTCCAAGCCTTTTTTCTTTGTTATGTGCCCTAGAAAATTCAGCAGTCTCTTTCTGATGCTAAGAATAAGTGTCCTTTTTGTTTCCATTTTCTCTAAAACTTTGGTGTTGCTCGCATGTTAGGTCCATGGTGACCTCAGCATCCTTCTGTAGAAACACATTCACATCCCAAATAGCTCCGTTTGACTTGTCTCTGTTTCCTAAACTCAAATCCCGCCTGTGTAGTCGCCATTTTAGAAAAAATGATGAGATCATATGTGCTATGGGGGAGTTTTTCGAGGACCAGGATGCCATCTTCTTCCGTGATGGGATTGCAATGTTTAAACATCGTTGGACCAAGTGCATTGATGCCAAGGAGGAATATATTGGCAAATAGTGAAAAAATGTCTTGTTTATCCGGCTCCTTCTGGGTCGGGATTAGAACTTTTTGAACGACCTTCGTAGATAGATAGATAGATAGATAGATAGATAGATAGATACCAAACATACATAGAGAGAGAAATACCAGACATAGACAGAGAGATAACTACCAAACATAGATAAATAAAGAGAGAGAGAGAGATACCAGATATAGATAGATAGATAGATAGATAGATAGATAGATTTTTTTCATATAATACTTTTGTTGTTGTTGTTGCTGCTGTTAATCTACCCCCGCCCCGTACCTAAAAGTTTTATCCATTTGCGCAGGAAATGCGAGACGAGGTAGTGAAAAACTCTCACTTGATACGATAAGGTGGGCGACATTTTCTTTTTCTTTTCTTTTTACTTAAGGAATAAATTTTAACATTAAAAAAAGTATATTCCAACAACAGAAAATGGAATGTATATATGTTTATGATTATCATAAGAAAATAATATTTGTCTATATCTTTAACTTCGGTATATTTTTGATAACATCCACTGCTGTCAGGCGCCTACCGTAGAGTGATAGTTAATAAGCTTGTCTCATAGTATCGTCGATTCGACCTGCTTTGTGAAATTCACTAGACTGTCCTTATGCCAGATTAAACGAAGACAAGCAAATAACGGTTCGGTCTGATTTGAGTACTCCACTATGCTAGCCTTATGCCTGACAAGGCTAAACTTTCCATAGTGCGTTTTGCTTTCGTGTTTTTTTGTTTCTTCCAATCCTCATTTGTTGTTTTTGTTCTTCATGTGTCATAGGGCATAGGCGACGATGGCCCTCCACATTTTTCTGTCGCTTGTCGCTCTTAATATTTTTTTTTATTTTTGCTATTTTTCTCAAACTCTGTTCTAACATCCATTTACTAAAGCCCATCAAGTATGTCACCCGATGCTTTCCGCTGTCTCTCTTTCCGTCAATCTGTCCTGTGAGTATCAGATTTTACAAGCTCTCCTTCTCTAAAAAATCCATTGTTACGGATCTTTTTTTTTTTTTTTTTTTCAAATTGCTTAATTCTGAGGACGGAGAAGACAGAAATTGTGTACAGGAAAAGAATGTTTGTTGGCTTTGTTTTCCGAAGCCCACGTTTTTAACTGGGCTTGAACACCGGCCTTTTTCACTGGTAGGAAATATACAACCACTTCAACCACGTTGCAGTTCCTTGTTTAATATTGCACAAAGCCGTAGCTTATGTGCTAAGCTCTACTTAACCGGGTATTAAAAAACCACATCGCACAAAACAATGCAATAAGCAGAATTGATTCTTTTTTTTTCTTTTTAATAATGTTTAATCTGCACAATGCCCAAGACACACTCTAGGTAAAGGGTTACAGAATAAGAGGTAAGATGTAGGGTTTATGGGGGTGGGATATGAAAATGGTTAACCCTAAACTTGAATTGGTTAAGCGTCAAGACAAAAAAATTTAGATATTTCTTATCTTGGGCCAAAGCGAAATCTAGAATTTTCAATTTCCTGATTTTACTTTAATGTCTGATCCTCTTTATCTTTTTTTTCAAATATTTTTGGCGTTTATGGTGTCTATAAGTAATACATTCTAGAAATCGTCTTTTATTCAAATTGTAAAAGTCGTCTATTTTATAAATCATCCAGTTTGCAACTCATCCATTTTACAAAACATACATTTCACAAGTCACCTATTTGACAAATCGTCAATTTTGCAAGTGAACCATTTAGAAGTCGTCCATTTTGCAACTGAACCATTTTAGAAGTGGTTTATTTTGCAAATGAACCGATTTAGAAGTCGACCATTTTGCAACTAAACCATTTTAGAAGTCGTCCATTTTGCAACTGAACCATTTTAGAAGTCGTCCATTTTGCAACTGAACAATTTTAGAAGTCGTCCATTTTGCAACTGAACAACTTTAGAAGTCGTCCATTTTGCAACTGAACAATTTTAGAAGTCGTCCATTTTGCAATTGAACCATTTTAGAAGTGGTTTATTTTGCAAATGAACCGATTTAGAAGTCGACCATTTTGCAACTAAACCATTTTAGAAGTCGTCCATTTTGCAACTGAACCATTTTAGAAGTCGTCCATTTTGCAACTGAACAACTTTAGAAGTCGTCCATTTTGCAACTGAACAACTTTAGAAGTCGTCCATTTTGCAACTGAACCATTTTAGAAGTAGTCAATTTTGCAACTGAACCATTTTAGAAGTCGTTCATTTTGCAACTGAACCATTTTTGAAGTTCATTTTGCAACTGAACAATTTTAGAAGTCGTCCATTTCGCAACTGAACCATTTTAGAAGTCGTCCATTTTGCAACTGAACCATTTTAGAAGTCGTCCATTTTGCAACTGAACCATTTTAGAAGTCGTTCATTTTGCAACTGAACCATTTTAGATGTCGTCAATTTTGCAACTGAACAACTTTAAAAGTAGTACATTTTGCAACTGAACAATTTCAGAAGTCGTCCATTTTGCAATTGAAACATTTTAGAAGTCCTCCATTTTGGAACTGAACCATTTTAGAAGTCGTTCATTTTGCAACTGAACCATTTTAGAAGTCGTTCATTTTGCAACTGAACCATTTTAGAAGTCGTTCATTTTGCAACTGAACCATTTTAGAAGTCGTCCATTTTGCAACTGAACCATTTTAGAAGTCGTTCATTTTGCAACTGAACCATTTTTGAAATTCATTTTGCAACTGAACCATTTTAGAAGTCGTTCATTTTGTAACTGAACCATTTTAGAAGTCGTTCATTTTGCAACTTAACCATTTTAGAAGTCGTCCATTTTGCAACTGAACCATTTTAGAAGTTGTCCATTTTGCAACTGAACCATTTTAGAAGCCGTCTATTTTGCAACTGAACCATTTTAGAAGTCGTCCATTCTGCAACTGAACCATTTTAGAAGCCGTCTATTTTGCAACTGAACCATTTTAGAAGTCGTTCATTTTGCAACTGAACCATTTTAGAAGTCGTCCATTTTGCAACTGAACCATTTTAGAAGTCGTCCATTTTGCTACCGAACCATTTTAGAAGTCGTCCATTTTGCTACCGAACCATTTTAGAAGTCTTCCATTTTGCAACTGAACCATTTTTGAAGTCGTCAATTTTGCAACTGAACCATTTTAGAAGTCGTCCATTTTGCAACTGAACCATTTTAGAAGTCGTTTATTTTGCAAATGAACCGATTTAGAAGTCGACCATTTTGCAACTAAACCATTTTAGAAGTCGTCCATTTTGCAACTGAACAATTTTAGAAGTCGTTCATTCTGCAACTGAACCATTTTAGAAGTCGTCCATTTTGCAAATGAACCATTTTAGAAGTCCTCCATTTTGCAACTGAACCATTTTAGAAGTCGTTCATTTTGCAACTGAACCATTTTAGAAGTCGTTCATTTTGCAACTGAACCATTTTAGAAGTTGTCCATTTTGCAACTGAACCATTTTAGAAGTCGTCCATTTTGCAACTGAACAATTTTAGAAGTCGTCCATTTTGCTACCGAACCATTTTAGAAGTCGTCCATTTTGCTACCGAACCATTTTAGAAGTCGTTCATTTTGCAACTGAACCATTTTAGAAGTCGTCAATTTTGCAACTGAACCATTTTTGAAGTCGTCAATTTTGCAACTGAACCATTTTTGAAGTCGTCAATTTTGCAACTGAACCATTTTAGAAGTCGTCTATTTTGCAACTGAACCATTTTAGAAGTCGTTCATTTTGCAACTGAACCATTTTAGAAGTCGTTCATTTTGCAACTGAACCATTTTAGAAGTTGTCCATTTTGCAACTGAACCATTTTAGAAGTCGTCCATTTTGCAACTGAACAATTTTAGAAGTCGTCCATTTTGCTACCGAACCATTTTAGAAGTCGTCCATTTTGCTACCGAACCATTTTAGAAGTCGTTCATTTTGCAACTGAACCATTTTAGAAGTCGTCAATTTTGCAACTGAACCATTTTTGAAGTCGTCAATTTTGCAACTGAACCATTTTAGAAGTCGTTCATTTTGCAACTGAACCATTTTAGAAGTCGTTCATTCTGCAACTGAACCATTTTAGAAGTCGTCCATTTTGCAAATGAACCATTTTAGAAGTCGTCAATTTTGCAACTGAACAACTTTAGAAGTCGTCCATTTTGCAACTGAACAATTTTAGAAGTCGTCCATTCTGCAACTGAACCATTTTAGAAGTCCTCCATTTTGCAATTGAACAATTTTAGAAGTCGTCCATTTTGCAACTGAACCATTTTAGAAGTCCTCCATTTTGCAACTGAACAATTTCAGAAGTCGTCCATTTTGCAATTGAACCATTTTAGAAGTCGTCCATTTTGCAACTGAACCATTTTAGAAGTCGTCCATTTTGCAAATGAACCATTTTAGAAGTCGTTCATTTTGCAACTGAACCATTTTAGAAGTCGTTCATTTTGCAACTGAACCATTTTAGAAGTCGTTCATTTTGCAACTGAACCATTTTAGAAGTCGTTCATTTTGCAACTGAACAATTTTAGAAGTCGTCCATTTTGCTACCGAACCATTTTAGAAGTCGTCCATTTTGCTACCGAACCATTTTAGAAGTCGTTCATTTTGCAACTGAACCATTTTAGAAGTCGTTCATTTTGCAACTGAACCATTTTAGAAGTCGTTTATTTTGCAAATGAACCGATTTAGAAGTCGACCATTTTGCAACTAAACCATTTTAGAAGTCGTCCATTTTGCAACTGAACAATTTTAGAAGTCGTTCATTCTGCAACTGAACCATTTTAGAAGTCGTCCATTTTGCAAATGAACCATTTTAGAAGTCCTCCATTTTGCTACCGAACCATTTTAGAAGTCGTTCATTTTGCAACTGAACCATTTTAGAAGTCGTCAATTTTGCAACTGAACCATTTTTGAAGTCGTCAATTTTGCAACTGAACCATTTTAGAAGTCGTCTATTTTGCAACTGAACCATTTTAGAAGTCGTTCATTTTGCAACTGAACCATTTTAGAAGTCGTTCATTTTGCAACTGAACCATTTTAGAAGTTGTCCATTTTGCAACTGAACCATTTTAGAAGTCGTCCATTTTGCAACTGAACAATTTTAGAAGTCGTCCATTTTGCTACCGAACCATTTTAGAAGTCGTCCATTTTGCTACCGAACCATTTTAGAAGTCGTTCATTTTGCAACTGAACCATTTTAGAAGTCGTCAATTTTGCAACTGAACCATTTTTGAAGTCGTCAATTTTGCAACTGAACCATTTTAGAAGTCGTTCATTTTGCAACTGAACCATTTTAGAAGTCGTTCATTCTGCAACTGAACCATTTTAGAAGTCGTCCATTTTGCAAATGAACCATTTTAGAAGTCGTCAATTTTGCAACTGAACAACTTTAGAAGTCGTCCATTTTGCAACTGAACAATTTTAGAAGTCGTCCATTCTGCAACTGAACCATTTTAGAAGTCCTCCATTTTGCAATTGAACAATTTTAGAAGTCGTCCATTTTGCAACTGAACCATTTTAGAAGTCCTCCATTTTGCAACTGAACAATTTCAGAAGTCGTCCATTTTGCAATTGAACCATTTTAGAAGTCGTCCATTTTGCAACTGAACCATTTTAGAAGTCGTCCATTTTGCAAATGAACCATTTTAGAAGTCGTTCATTTTGCAACTGAACCATTTTAGAAGTCGTTCATTTTGCAACTGAACCATTTTAGAAGTCGTTCATTTTGCAACTGAACCATTTTAGAAGTCGTTCATTTTGCAACTGAACAATTTTAGAAGTCGTCCATTTTGCTACCGAACCATTTTAGAAGTCGTCCATTTTGCTACCGAACCATTTTAGAAGTCGTTCATTTTGCAACTGAACCATTTTAGAAGTCGTCAATTTTGCAACTGAACCATTTTTGAAGTCGTCAATTTTGCAACTGAACCATTTTTGAAGTCGTCAATTTTGCAACTGAACCATTTTAGAAGTCGTCTATTTTGCAACTGAACCATTTTAGAAGTCGTCCATTTTGCTACCGAACCATTTTAGAAGTCGTCGATTTTGCTACCGAACCATTTTAGAAGTCGTTCATTTTGCAACTGAACCATTTTAGAAGTCGTCAATTTTGCAACTGAACCATTTTTGAAGTCGTCAATTTTGCAACTGAACCATTTTTGAAGTCGTCAATTTTGCAACTGAACCATTTTAGAAGTCGTCAATTTTGCAAATGAACAATTTTAGAAGTCGTCAATTTTGCAACTGAACAACTTTAGAAGTCGTCCATTTTGCAACTGAACAATTTTAGAAGTCGTCCATTCTGCAACTGAACCATTTTAGAAGTCCTCCATTTTGCAACTGAACAATTTTAGAAGTCGTCCATTTTGCAACTGAACCATTTTAGAAGTCCTCCATTTTGCAACTGAACAATTTCAGAAGTCGTCCATTTTGCAATTGAACCATTTTAGAAGTCGTCCATTTTGCAACTGAACCATTTTAGAAGTCGTTCATTTTGCAACTGAACCATTTTAGAAGTCGTTCATTTTGCAACTGAACCATTTTAGAAGTCGTTCATTTTGCAACTGAACCATTTTAGAAGTCGTTCATTTTGCAACTGAACCATTTTAGAAGTCGTCTATTTTGCAACTGAACCATTTTAGAAGTCGTTCATTTTGCAACTGAACCATTTTAGAAGTCGTCTATTTTGCAACTGAACCATTTTAGAAGTCGTTCATTTTGCAACTGAACCATTTTAGAAGTCGTCTATTTTGCAACTGAACCATTTTAGAAGTCGTTCATTTTGCAACTGAACCATTTTAGAAGTCGTCTATTTTGCAACTGAACCATTTTAGAACTCGTTCATTTTGCAACTGAACCATTTTAGAAGTCGTCTATTTTGCAACTGAACCATTTTAGAAGTCGTTCATTTTGCAACTGAACCATTTTAGAAGTCGTTCATTTTGCAACTGAACCATTTTAGAAGTCGTTCATTTTGCAACTGAACCATTTTAGAAGTCGTTCATTTTGCAACTTAACCATTTTAGAAGTCGTCTATTTTGCAACTGAACCATTTTAGAAGTCGTTCATTTTGCAACTGAACCATTTTAGAAGTCGTCTATTTTGCAACTGAACCATTTTAGAAGTCGTTCATTTTGCAACTGAACCATTTTAGAAGTCGTTCATTTTGCAACTGAACCATTTTAGAAGTCGTTCATTTTGCAACTGAACCATTTTAGAAGTCGTTCATTTTGCAACTTAACCATTTTAGAAGTCGTCTATTTTGCAACTGAACCATTTTAGAAGTCGTTCATTTTGCAACTGAACCATTTTAGAAGTCGTCTATTTTGCAACTGAACCATTTTAGAAGTCGTTCATTTTGCAACTGAACCATTTTAGAAGTCGTTCATTTTGCAACTGAACCATTTTAGAAGTCGTTCATTTTGCAACTTAACCATTTTAGAAGTCGTCTATTTTGCAACTGAACCATTTTAGAAGTCGTTCATTTTGCAACTGAACCATTTTAGAAGTCGTCTATTTTGCAACTGAACCATTTTAGAAGTCGTTCATTTTGCAACTGAACCATTTTAGAAGTCGTCTATTTTGCAACTGAACCATTTTAGAAGTCGTTCATTTTGCAACTGAACCATTTTAGAAGTCGTTCATTTTGCAACTGAACCATTTTAGAAGTCCTCCATTTTGCAACTGAACAATTTCAGAAGTCGTCCATTTTGCAATTGAACCATTTTAGAAGTCGTCCATTTTGCAACTGAACCATTTTAGAAGTCGTTCATTTTGCAACTGAACCATTTTAGAAGTCGTTCATTTTGCAACTGAACCATTTTAGAAGTCGTTCATTTTGCAACTGAACCATTTTAGAAGTCGTTCATTTTGCAACTGAACCATTTTAGAAGTCGTTCATTTTGCAACTGAACCATTTTAGAAGTCGTTCATTTTGCAACTTAACCATTTTAGAAGTCGTCTATTTTGCAACTGAACCATTTTAGAAGTCGTTCATTTTGCAACTGAACCATTTTAGAAGTCGTCTATTTTGCAACTGAACCATTTTAGAAGTCGTTCATTTTGCAACTGAACCATTTTAGAAGTCGTTCATTTTGCAACTGAACCATTTTAGAAGTCGTTCATTTTGCAACTTAACCATTTTAGAAGTCGTCTATTTTGCAACTGAACCATTTTAGAAGTCGTTCATTTTGCAACTGAACCATTTTAGAAGTCGTCTATTTTGCAACTGAACCATTTTAGAAGTCGTTCATTTTGCAACTGAACCATTTTAGAAGTCGTCTATTTTGCAACTGAACCATTTTAGAAGTCGTTCATTTTGCAACTGAACCATTTTAGAAGTCGTTCATTTTGCAACTGAACCATTTTAGAAGTCGTTCATTTTGCAACTGAACCATTTTAGAAGTCGTTCATTTTGCAACTTAACCATTTTAGAAGTCGTCTATTTTGCAACTGAACCATTTTAGAAGTCGTTCATTTTGCAACTGAACCATTTTAGAAGTCGTCTATTTTGCAACTGAACCATTTTAGAAGTCGTTCATTTTGCAACTGAACCATTTTAGAAGTCGTCTATTTTGCAACTGAACCATTTTAGAAGTCGTTCATTTTGCAACTGAACCATTTTAGAAGTCGTCTATTTTGCAACTGAACCATTTTAGAAGTCGTTCATTTTGCAACTGAACCATTTTAGAAGTCGTTCATTTTGCAACTGAACCATTTTAGAAGTCGTCTATTTTGCAACTGAACCATTTTAGAAGTCGTCTATTTTGCAACTGAACCATTTTAGAAGTCGTCCATTTTGCTACCGAACCATTTTAGAAGTCGTCTATTTTGCTACCGAACCATTTTAGAAGTCGTCAATTTTGCAACTGAACCATTTTTGAAGTCGTCAATTTTGCAACTGAACCATTTTAGAAGTCGTTCATTTTGCAACTGAACCATTTTAGAAGTCGTTCATTCTGCAACTGAACCATTTTAGAAGTCGTCCATTTTGCAAATGAACCATTTTAGAAGTCGTCAATTTTGCAACTGAACAACTTTAGAAGTCGTCCATTTTGCAACTGAACAATTTTAGAAGTCGTCCATTCTGCAACTGAACCATTTTAGAAGTCCTCCATTTTGCAACTGAACAATTTTAGAAGTCGTCCATTTTGCAACTGAACCATTTTAGAAGTCGTCCATTTTGCAAATGAACCATTTTAGAAGTCGTCCATTTTGCTACCGAACCATTTTAGAAGTCGTCCATTTTGCTACCGAACCATTTTAGAAGTCGTCAATTTTGCAACTGAACCATTTTTGAAGTCGTCTATTTTGCAACTGAACCATTTTAGAAGTCGTTCATTTTGCAACTGAACCATTTTAGAAGTCGTCTATTTTGCAACTGAACCATTTTAGAAGTCGTTCATTTTGCAACTGAACCATTTTAGAAGTCGTCTATTTTGCAACTGAACCATTTTAGAAGTCGTTCATTTTGCAACTGAACCATTTTAGAAGTCGTCTATTTTGCAACTGAACCATTTTAGAAGTCGTTCATTTTGCAACTGAACCATTTTAGAAGTCGTTCATTTTGCAACTGAACCATTTTAGAAGTCGTCTATTTTGCAACTGAACCATTTTAGAAGTCGTCTATTTTGCAACTGAACCATTTTAGAAGTCGTCCATTTTGCTACCGAACCATTTTAGAAGTCGTCCATTTTGCTACCGAACCATTTTAGAAGTCGTCAATTTTGCAACTGAACCATTTTTGAAGTCGTCAATTTTGCAACTGAACCATTTTAGAAGTCGTTCATTTTGCAACTGAACCATTTTAGAAGTCGTTCATTCTGCAACTGAACCATTTTAGAAGTCGTCCATTTTGCAAATGAACCATTTTAGAAGTCGTCAATTTTGCAACTGAACAACTTTAGAAGTCGTCCATTTTGCAACTGAACAATTTTAGAAGTCGTCCATTCTGCAACTGAACCATTTTAGAAGTCCTCCATTTTGCAACTGAACAATTTTAGAAGTCGTCCATTTTGCAACTGAACCATTTTAGAAGTCGTCCATTTTGCAAATGAACCATTTTAGAAGTCGTCCATTTTGCTACCGAACCATTTTAGAAGTCGTCCATTTTGCTACCGAACCATTTTAGAAGTCGTCAATTTTGCAACTGAACCATTTTTGAAGTCGTCAATTTTGCAACTGAACCATTTTAGAAGTCTTCCATTTTGCAACTGAACCATTTTAGAAGTCGTCAATTTTGCAACTGAACCATTTTAGAAGTCGTCCATTTTGCTACGTAACCATTTTAGAAGTCGTCCATTTTGCAACTGAACCATTTTAGAAGTCGTCAATTTTGCAACTGAACCATTTTAGAAGTCGTTCATTTTGCAACTGAACCATTTTAGAAGTCGTTCATTTTGCAACTGAACCATTTTAGAAGTCTTCCATTTTGCAACTGAACCATTTTAGAAGTCGTCAATTTTGCAACTGAACAATTTTAGAAGTCGTCCATTTTGCTACGTAACCATTTTAGAAGTCGTTCATTTTGCAACTGAACCATTTTTGAAGTCGTTCATTTACAATTCATTCATTTTAAAGTTACATATTTTACAAGACATACATTTTACCAGGACATATTTTACGAAATATATATTTTACAAGTTATCCATTTTACAGGTCATCGATTTTAGAAATCACCCGTTTTACAAGCCTTTCATTTTAAATATTATCAGTTTTTACCGTTTATTTTTCGTCATTATTTGCTACTATTTATGTAAGAACGTTTTTGTCTTCGGGTAAATATTATTTTTCCGATAAACATTATTTATCTGAATTTTCTTGATTTTACTTTTATTACGGTTTTTAAAAAAAAATTCTGTGTAAATTTTATTTTGCATCTAAACAACTTGTTAGAAAATCAAAACTTTTCGTAATCATGTCACTGTATATATTAACAACAATGTTTGATTATGATGATGAAGCAGATGATGATGATGTTTCTTAGCATGGCTTAAAATTTGAAACTATTGCTCTCAGTTAAAATCTTTCGATTCCGGCGGCCAGTGAACACCATCGCTTACGTACTAGAAAATGTATTTGCTGCAAGTAATAATTCTAATGAGGAAGGAACTTATATATATATATATATATATATATATATATATATATATATATATATATATATATATAGTTATATATAGTTATATATATACTTATATATATATATATATATACATATATATATATATATATAGTTATATATGTATATACTTATATATATATATATATATACTTATATATATACATACATACATATATATATATAGTTATATATGTATATACTTATATATATATATACATACATATATATAGTTATATATGTATATACTTATACATATATGCATACATCCATATATATATATATATATATAGTTATATATGTATATACTTACATATATATATATACATACATATATATATATATAGTTATATATGTATATACTTATATATATATATACATCCATCCATATATATATATATATAGTTATATATGTATATACCTATATATATATATATATACATCCATCCATCCATATATATAGTTATATATGTATATACTTATATATATATATACATCCATCCATATATATATATATATAGTTATATATGTATATACCTATATATATATATATACACATCCGTCCATCCATATATATATATATAGTTATATATGTATATACTTATATATATATATATATATATATATATATATATACATCCATTCATCCATATATATATATATATATATATATATATATATATATATAGTATGTAAATATTATATATACAGAATGGAATGGATAAATTCTCGTCTAAATTACGAAATAGAAAAATAACACTGATATCTCATTTTAACAGATATATTTACCAAGATTACACAAAAATATCTTGAAATACTAAATTTATTCAATAAAGTTGTCATTAGCTTCAGCCACTGCCTTCAGAATCTCCTGCAACTCTTCTGGTCGGTTTTCTTGTTTCAGCTGGTAAATGCTGCCATAATCCTTGCCTTGAGTTCATCTTTGTTGTCACAAAGAGTTTTGTTGGTCTCCCGCTCAACTGCACCACACACATCATAATCAAAGAGATTGCACTCCTTGGAGTTAGGTGGACAGGTGTAAGAGGTGATGTGGAGGTGATGTGGCCACAGAAATTGTCTGACAGACATGACTGGACTCTCATGTTGCCAGACACAGAATCTTCCAGCAGCCACCCTCTTGACCCAGGACAGCACTACTTCCTCAAGGTACGTGTTGAGCCTGAGTCCCTGTGGAAAGATGAATGGAGGCATAACGTTGCCATCACTAGTGATCACTCCAAACACCAGGATGTTGACTGGATATATCATCCAAATCTTTCCGAATCCTTGGCACCCAAAAACTCCGAAATGTTTATATTAGAGCTACCGGTGAGAATGCCAAGCAGTACACCAGGACGTTTCCAAATTTATGGTGGAATGAATTGCGTCATGGTACTCTTTTTTCTCACATACAGTGCCCAATTGACCCTACTATACTGTGCAATCGGCAAAAATCAAAAAAAGACAATGCGCATGCGTAAATTTTGAAATATAACACGGGGACAATTTACCCATCGCACCCTGGACTTTTTACTTGTATCAATTCTATTTTACGATATATACATATAACGTAAGTATGTATGGTTAAACAAATTTTCTCATCATCATTATTATTATTATTATTATTATTATTATTTCCTTTGATTTCTGGCGTTTAAACATTTCTTTCCGGGTCTCGCCCAGGGACCTAAGTTTAGAAATCGCATCATGACACTTTCCACTGACAAAAAAAAAATACATAGATAAAACCCTTCGTAAATTGTGGGCTGTACTTGTCAGAACAATTTTTTGTACTTCTTTGAGGCATGGACTTTCAGGAATCCCTACAATTAATCTACTGAAGACTTTTCCAACCTGTCCTAGGGCTCCAACTACAACAGGGATTGTTGATGTTCCCATGTGCCACATTTTTAAGATGTCTATTTCAAGATCCTTGTATTTTGACAGTTTTTTGAATATCTTCAAAGATACATTGCATTATTATTATTATTATTATTATTATTATTATTATTATTATTATTATTATTATTATTTCATGTATTCTTATGTTCAAACCCGATTACCGGTGAGTATCACTGTAAAACTTTCTCACTATCTTCACAGACAGCAGGACCGCCCCGATCTGACCAAAGTGATTACTTTTTGGCGTTTCTGAATCCTTGAGTTTTGATTCTAATTGATTCTATTTTCGCACAGTTCCAACTGTTACCAGCACTAATCTAATTTGCACCGTTTCATGAACTCTCTGGTGAGGTCCTGGTCGTTTTTCACTCTTTTTTTCACTTTCTTTTGTCTGAAATCAATAGTCTGCTGAGAATCCTACGTCCCCTATCAAACAGCTCCTATATTTAGTTACGACTATCAGATCTGATTTTTCTTGTTTTCGATGAGTGGGTCAGCGCGCATCTCAAAATTCCAGAGTATTCTTTCTTTCTTTCTTTCTTTCTTTCTTTCTTTCTTCTGATTATTATTATTATTTGTTATTATTGTTGTTGTGTATGTTATGTTTCCTGCTTTATATCCCGTAGAGCCGGGTCCAAACTATGGCCCTTCATTTAATTGATAGTACTTTTCTAAGTATATGGGATGTTCCTTGTAGGTCGATCTTCTGGGCAACTTTTACGCTGATGTTACCTGTTAACTGAACTGTTTCTTGAAGAATGCAGCTTCTTTGTTTGATGGAGTGGATTTGGTGTTTTACTATTTGTAGAAGAGGGTCAATTGTTTTTGTGAATTATGCTTCCAATCCGAGTGTTGTAGTTTTTAGCGTTAGTTAAAGTTGGATTAGACCACGGCCACCTAAAGCTCTTGGTACCTACAGCCTATCAACATCTGATTTCCAGTGGTGCATCCTCATTTGGGTAAGCATTTTAATCTTTTAATGTCATTCAGTTTCCATTTAATAATGTTAAAGCTGTATGTTCCTACGTGTATAGCTAAGGTGTTGATAGCCTTCATTTTATTGACCCCCATTAAGTTCGCTTTCTAGTATCAAATGCATTCTCCTATAATATTATTTTTGGACTCTTTTCTTCATACTTGAATAATCTGTTCCGTCTCCTTCATTAATTCCAAAGTATTTGTCTAGTTTCTTAATCTTGTTATTGATATCAAGGTCTAAATCTGGAGTTTTCGTTAGTTTACCACCTTTGAAGGTAGCTTCTTCTCATTATTATTTTTTTTTTAATTATTTCCAGGCCTTCCTCCTTGTCTTTTTTCTTCTTCTTCTTATCATTATTATTGTATACGAGAGCAACAGCAGGCTAACAAAGTTACACTGAGGTACAAATATACTTATATTGACGCTGAATCTGACCAGGAAATGCGAGGTACATGTATCACAGAGGTTTTGGTAAAACATCGCATAACATTACAGTGGGGCTCAATTAGAAATAAATTCAGGTTGGATAATCCAGTCCATCGAGAAGAGCTCTGATTGAGGGTGGTCCCAGGTATCTAGGTATTCTTTTGACATCTGGCTATTATACCCCCGCTCATGGACGGATATTCTTTGTTTTGCTTTCTGCTTTATTGGTTTGAAGTAGATGATATTCGCTTCGTTTTTTTGTTGGTAAGGTTTCAGGTATATTAAGCTGTTTCTTGAAGAGTGCAGCTTCTTTGTTGATGGAGTGGATTTGGTGTTTTACTATTTGTAAGAGAGGGTCATTCTTTTTTTTGTAAGGTAGGCTTCCAATCCGATCCGAGTGTTGTAGTTTTTACTGTTAATTCAAGCTAAGGTGTTGACAGCCTTCATTTTATTGACCCCCATTAAGTTCGCTTTCTAGTATCAAACGCACTCTTCTATAATATTCTTTTCGCATCTTTTTCTTTATAATTCACTCTTGTATTCCATCTCTTTTATTAATTCATTATTATTATTATTATTATTATTATTATTATTATTATTATCATTTTTATTTTCTTTGCTTTCTGGCGTTTACACATTTCTTTCCGGGTCCCACCCAGGGACCTAAGGTTAGAAATGGCATCATGACACTTTTCACTGACAAAAAAAAAATAAAATAAAATAAAATAATTACATAGATAGAGCCCTTCGTAAAGTGTGGGCTGTACTTGTCAGAACAATTTTTTGTATCTCCTTGAGGCATGGGCTTCCAGGAATCCCTGCAATTAGTCTACTGCAATCTTTTCCAACCAGTCCTAGGGCTCCAACTACAACAGGGATTGTTGATGTTCCCATATGCCACATTTTCGAGACCTCTATTTCAAGGTCCTTGTATTTTGACAGCTTTTTGAATATCTTCAAAGATACATTGCAGTCAGCAGGGACTGCCATATCAATAAGGAGGCACCGTTTTTGTTTGTGGTCTTTAATAACAATATCTGGGTGGTTGGCCTTGATTGTTCTGTCAGTGTGAATTGTGTAGTCCCATAGAATTGTAACAGGTCCTATCTCCGTAACCGGGTCTGGGTGGTGTTGGTACCAGTTTCTTTCAGTTTCCTTCCCGTAGAAGTTTCAGATTTTCCAGTGCAGATATTGGCCCACTCTGTCATGTCGGGTTTTATATTCAGTGGGTGCCAACATCGTGCAACCTGATACAAGATGATCAATAGTTTCTGGATATTTATCACAGAATCTGCATTTTGGGCTGACACAATATTTTAGTATATGTGCTTGATAATTCCTAGTTAGCAAGCATTGGTCCTGCGCAGCAAGGATAAAACCTTCAGTTTCCGCTTTCAACCCTGCACTGCGTAGCCACTGATGGGTACGGGTTTTGTCTACATCAGCTTGGTTGATACGGGCAGAGTATTGGCCATGAAGCGGTTTATCTTGCCATCGCTTCTGTATCTGGTCGGTTGCATTCGTCTTTGCTGTCTTTTTCAAGTATTTTGCAGTTTCAGCCGGTGTATTGTGCTGTAGTTGCATCTCTACGCCCATTTGAAGCTCCAGTTTGAATTTGTTGGCTTCTTTCATTACGGAGTAAAGACGCTTACTACTTTCATGTTCCTTGACGCATACCATCATCCAGTCTTCTGTAGTTTCCAAGTATCTTTGGAGGCCAATTGTTGTAGTTTTGTAGGACAGTTCTAGTTGAACTAATCCTCTGCCTCCTTCGGATCTGGGCACATACAGACGATCAACATCAGCTTTGGGATGATGCATGCGATAGCAAGTGAGAAGCTTTCTCGTTTTGGCGTCCATTCGCTTAATTTCAGCTATGGTCCAGTTAAGGACATTAAAGCTGTAATGCACCACTGGGACAGCCAATGTGTTTATAGCTGATATTCTATTTTTTGAGTTTAGTTCAGTATTTAGTATCAGACGTACACGCCTGTAGTACTCTTTTCTTATTTTTTCTTTCATTTGGGGGTGTTGTATGCCATCTCCTTCGCTAATTCCTAGGTACTTATAAGCTTCTTCATGCTCCAATTCCCTAATCTTTGTGACAAAATCTAAATCTATTGAGGGTGTTTCTGTAATTCTACCTTTCTTGAATGTTACTTTTGCACATTTATCTAATCCGAAGTCCATACCTATGTCGTCACTAAAGTATTTTACAATATTGAGGAGGCCTTTCAACTCATTGTCGTCTTTGGCAAAGAGTTTGAGATCATCCATGTATAGTAGGTGATTGAAAATTTTCTTATTTATTTTGTAACCATAGCTACTGTTGTTCAGTTCATGTGTAAGAGGGGTTAAGGATAAACAAAACATAAGGGGTGACAGAGAGTCTCCTTGAAAAATTCCACGTCGGATATTCAGACGGTTGGATATGGCAGTGCCCCCGGTGTGCCTAAGGTATAGTTTTGTGTTCCACATCCCCATGCTGTGCTTAAGAAAGTTTATTATTATTATTATTATTATTATTATTATTATTATTATTATTATTATTATTATCTTCCACACAGCTTTTCATATACAACCGGAGATCTTACATTATGAGTGTTCTCCATTAAATCATACGACCTCAGAGAGAGATCTTTCGCAGAATATTTGCAGTGCCATAAAACGCAGACTTCTAAAACGATGGTATCCTCGGCTCTATTCATTTTTTTCTCTATGCAGGACTCCAACGCCCCAGTGATAACTGGGACAATAGTGGCCTGAACACCGCACTTTCTAGCTACTCCAATCCGGGGGCTGTCCTGGGTATGACGATAAACTACATCCGACAGGGAGGCCTCTGATCAGGAGGTTTTAAGGAGCGTGAAGCTACCTCTTAATTGCTGGTGTTCCCAGGTCCACCTTGACCCAGGGGGGTGGCACCTATTGGGGTACCGGTTGTGGACAAATAGTTGACCTCAAACTGGGGTCAAAACGTGTAAAAATAGGTTTTATTACCAGCAATACATCTTTGGAAAAACTTATCACCAGCAATAATTTTTTGAAGAAAATGTTATTATCAGCAATACATATTTGGAAAAAATTTACCAGTAATACATTTCTGAAAAAAGCAATACATTTTTAAAAAAAAAATATTTCTAGCAATATATTATTGCCAGAAATACATTTTGAAAAAAAATATTTCCAACAATACATTTTTGAAAAAAATATTGCCAGCAATCTTGTCGGCATTAAATAACCCATTGAAGTGTTGATATGCCGTAAAACAAACCAAACGAATATATACTGAGATAGATAGATAGATAGATAGATAGATAGATAGATAGATAAAAAAAATATTACCAGCAATAAAAATTTTGTCGGCATTAAATAACCCATTGAGGCTGATATGCCGTAAACCAAACCAAAGCAAACCAATCCGTGGGGTCTGTGTATTTCTTACAATTGTTATTTTATTTGACCTTGATATTATGACCACCAGTAAGGAGGTATTTTCTTTATTTTTGTGGTAGGTGTCAACGAAGATGATGTCTGGTTTTAGAGTCTCAAGGATGCGGTCTATTTGCCACAATATCTTGACTTGGTCGTTTTTGATCATCTTCTCTGGCTTTTAGCAGCCCAAATTTCTCGTCGATTTCAAGTCCATACTTCCTACACAGATACCAATGCAGATGCGTTGTCACATTATCAACGCGGTGTCTGTCTTCTTTCTACACAAGCAGTCCACAGGCGCTGATGATGTGGGCGACATTTCCACCTCCATAGCCTGTACTTGTCCGAATCCACTTGGTGGTAGATCTTATTCCGGGCGGAATTATTTAGTGCTTGGCCTTTGGCGCCAACGAGTCGGCTTTCAATCTCGCGTTTCACTTCGCCTTTCGTCAATCCTACTAATCTTTTATCTTTTGTCTTAATGATCTTGGTGTCCCTCTCACATTGTCCATGAAGCGGCATTTCCTTTCTTGCTTTTAATGTCGCCTTCGGTGCTTTCTTTCTATATTCTTCTTTGTTTTCCATCAATTATTATTATTCAATTACTTTATGGACAGCATCGGATGTATTCTGATTTGCACGCAATTAATATTCATACTCTTACTAATTAATAACTTTCATTGGAGATCAAGTGACGGCAAGAGTTCTGAATCAACCAGCAACCTCTTCAGCATATTCATTCTGGATGGTTTCGTTCCTTTTCAATTCTTCCTACCTATTTGCAAAGATTTCCGGAACACTTCCGAGTACGCCGATAATCATGGGTAGGACTGCTATAATTATGCTCTCGATATTCTCCAAATTCTTTCAGTTTCACTCTTTTTTCTTTTTTTTCTAAAAAATATTATTTGTTACTGACAGAAATTTTTTTCTCAATTATAATGCCAAGATGCAACCTCCTCACGAAGAAATTTAAATGTAGTTGATCTCTAGTCCTGACTTAAGAGTATGTTTGAATTACAAATTAAATCGCAAATTCCGAAAGAATTTTAGTTGCTCTATTTGTCTGTATTCCTGAGATGAGGTATTAGGTACACTATTTACATTATTCGGACTATTGTCCTCATCTTTGTCGCCATATTTATTACAATGTTTCGGCCCTTCAGTATCTGTCTATATTTCTGAGATGAGGTATTATGTACACTATTTACATTATTCGGACTATTGACCTCATCTTTGTTGCCATATTTATCATAACGATTCGGCTGTGTCCTCAAGGACACATGGCACAGTGGATAAAGGCGTTAGTTAGATTTAGTGACAGGACCCAAAGAGTGTGAGTTCAATACCTGTTTACGGCAGTGGAGAACTTGGTGAGGGGAATTAACAGGAGATAACTGATAACTGACATCCATTAGACATGGCACGTGGAACTATAACAGTCTACCCCAGTGAGCGAAATAAAGGGTTCGAAATTGCAACCACCTGAAGAAGTCCTGAGTGTACAACGGCCGAAACGTTGTGATAAATATGTCAACAAAGATGAGGACAATAGTCCGAATACTGTAAATAGTTTACTTGCTCTCTTCTCTATAGCCGTTTTTTCCTGGTTGTATCCTCAGGTCTGATTGAATTTCAAAGTTCTGAAAATAAACTTGGGTAGGACTGTCATATTGTATGCTCTCGATATTCTCCAGATTCTTAGATTCTTTCAGTTTCACTATTTTTTTTTTTTTTCTAAAAAATATTATTTGTTACTGACAGAACATTTTTTCCTCAATTATAATGCCGGGATGCAACCTCCTCGCGAAGAAATTTAAATGTAGTCGTCTTTGGATTTGATCTCTAGTCCGAAATTAAGCGTATGTTTGAATTTCAAATTCTCAAAGAATCCTAAGAAATCCTCATCTCTAGACTCTAGACTTCATTTCCTGGCCTAGAGTAGATGATATGTATAAATCTCAAATTCCGAAAGAATTTTACTTGCTCTATCTGTCTGTATTCCTGAGATGAGGTATTATATAGACTATTTACATTATTCGGACTATTGTCTTCATCTTTGTCGCCATATTTATTACAACGTTTTGGCCCTTAGGTATCTGTCTATATTTCTGAGATGAGGTATTATGTACACTATTTACATTATTCGGACTATCGTCTTCATCTTTGTCGCCATATTTATTACAACGTTTCCGCCCTTCAGTATCTGTATTCCTGAGATGAGGTATTATGTACATTAATTACATTATTCGGACTATTCCAGAGATGAGGTATTATATACACTATTTACATTATTCGGACTATTGTTCTCATCTTTGTCGCCATATTTATCACGTTTCCGCCCTTCAGCATCTGTCTATATTCCTGAGATGAGGTATTGAATTTCAAAGTTCTGAAAATGAACTTCTTTTCTTTTCTGTAGATAATAAGGTCTAATGGTCTAAAGTGGGCAATCTATTGAAATTTCAATTCTCTCGGAATTTTGATTTTTTTTTCCTCTGTAGATATGGTCTAATTCACTGGATTGGGGATTTATTTGAATTTCAGATTCCTTTAGAATTTTCTATATTCTCTTCGGTAGACATTGATTACTGGCTTGAATCCGGGGATCCACTCGATCCCCAGAGAATCTTGCGTTTTATCTTCTGTAATTATGGTTTAATTTCCTTGATTGAGGGATACATTTTTTAAACTGGTCCCCCCCAAAGAAAGACAGTAAATACACTAAGACACAAGGGGGTTACTGGTTGTGGAAGAATTAGAAAACAGAAACATGTCTAAGGAGCGATAACAATATAAGAGTAATCAGGAGGACGGTAGATAGTGATTGATATTGCATTTAAATTTTTGAAGATTAAAGATGGCTGGAAATTATAAAACCGGAAGTAACTTCTCCAAAGAATTTTAAACCTCCCATGGAATCTTTCTTCTGTAGATATTGCCTGATGTCCTGGATTGGGGGTTCTCTCGGAATTTAAAATTCTTAGAAGATCATCAATTTTCTTTTCCCTGTACCCGATTCTGCAGTCATCTGTGCTCCATTTGAATTTCAAAACTTTAGTCAATTCTTATATTTTTACATACCTCATTAAGTTCTGTCATATTATTCTAGTCGTTTGTTCATCCATAGTACATTATTTGTGTCTGGATCATTGCGTGTGCATGCGTGTGTGTGAGAGAGAGAGAACAGGCGTCCATTTGTGTATATGTTTTGTTCCGTGCAACTATGCGCATGCGTGCGTGTGTAAATGCTTGCTAGTGTGTCGAACGAGTGTTATGGATCGATGGGATACAGAACTGGCACATCAGTTTGAATCCCTTGTGCAAACACTGATAATTCCCTGGTGTAAAAACGTAACGAATTCTACAACAGCAAGTGTGACAACAGAACGAATAGCAATCACCCCCCCCATGGCCACATCGCTAGATTCGCTAATGGCAACATGTAGAAATATAGATCGAATAACAATTCCAATCAATCATCTATTGTTCACAATTATATCGATTGCTTTGAGCAAAGTGTTGGCGTGACGAGATAAGAAAGAAAGAAAAAAAGAGAAAGAATCTGAAAAGAAAAGTAATGAAGCAAGTTTAAGAAAGAAACAAAGAAAGTAAAAAAGAAAGAAAGTATCTGAAAAGTAAAGCAATTTTAAGAAAGAAAGAAAGAAAGAAAGGGAAAAAGAAAGAAAGAAAGAAAGAAAGAAAGAATCTGAAAAGAAAAGTAAAAAAGCAATTGTAAGAAAGAAAGAAAGAAAGAAAGAAAGAAAGAAAGAAAGAAAGAAAGAAAGAAAGAATCTGAAAATAAAAATAAAAAAGCAATTATAAGAAAGAAAGAAAGGGAAAAAGAAAGAAAGAATCTGAAAAGAAAAGTAAAAAAGCAATTATAAGAAAGAAAGAAAGAAAGAAAGAAAGAAAGAAAGAGTGAAAAAGAAAGAAAGAATCTGAAAAGAAAATTAAAAAAGCAATTATAAGAAAGAAATAAAAGGAAAAAGAAAGACAGAAAGAATCTGAAAAGAAAAGTAAAAAAAGCAATTATAAGAAAGAAAGAAAGAGTGAAAAAGAAAGAAAGAATCTGAAAAGAAAAGTAAAAAAGCAATTGAAAGAAAGAAAGAAAGGAAGAAAAGAAGAAAGAAAGAAAGAGAGAAAGAAAGAATCTGAAAAGAAAAGTAAAAAAGCAATTGTAAGACAGAAAGAAAGAAAGAATCTGAAAATAACAGTAAAGAATCAATTTAAAGAAAGAAAAAAGAGAGTAAAAAAGAAAGTATGTGAAAAGAACAATAAAGAAACAAGCAAGACGGGAAATTTTCAAAGAAACAAATAACGAATCTAAAAAGAAGAGTAAAGAAGTAATTTTAAGAAAGAAAGAAAGAAAGTAAGAAAGAAAGAAAGAAAGAAAGAAAGGGAAAAAGAAAGAAAGAATCTAAAAAGAAAAGTATACAAGTAATTTTAAGAAAGAAAGAAAAAAAGAAAGAAAGAAAGAAAGAAAGAAAGAAAGAAAGAAAGAAAGGGAAAATGAAAGAAATAATCTGAAAAGAAAAGAAGTAATTTTAAGAAAGAAAGAAAGAAATACGGCGAGGAAGGGAAAGAAAAAATGTGCATTAAAGAGGAAACAAAAAGAATAAAATCACAGCAACATTCAATGATCGAGTTTCGAAGCCCAACGAAAAGGAAACGTTTCGAATGTTGATTTTCAAGGTATGCAGTCCTTTTCTCATTTGGCAAACGATAGGAAATTATTCTTCCCACTGACATTATTTGTCAGTAAACGTAAAAGAGTAAGACACAAAACGAAGACGGGAAAGCGAAGAGAGAAAAAAAAGGAGAACTAAGATAGTCAATAAAAAGTAGAGAAAAAAGAAAAGAATTAATAAAGAGAAAGAAAGAAAGAACAAAAGCAGTTGGAAGGATTATTAAAAGGAGAGGTGGAAGAAACAAAATGATGTGTAAAGTTGAAAGAAAGAAAGAAAGAAAGACTGAAAAAATGAAAAGAAATAGGAAAAAACATCTACAGCAGAAAATGAAAGTTCAGGTAAAAAGAAAGAGAAAGTTGAAAGAGTGTGTGAGGAGAGGAACTGAAGAGAACAAAGAAGACTACGGTGGGAGGTGAATAAAGACGAAGCTGATAGGGAGGGGAGTGCGAAGGGAAGGGAGGACACAGAGAAGAAGTGTGAGGAGAGGAACTGAAGAGAACAAAGAAGACTACGGTGGGAGGTGAATAAAGACGAAGCTGATAGGGAGGGGAGTGCGAACGAAAGGGAGGACAGAGAGAAGAAGTGTGAGGAGAGGAACTGAAGAGAACAAAGAAGACTACGGTGGGAGGTGAATAAAGACGAAGCTGATAGGGAGGGGAGTGCGAACGAAAGGGAGGACAGAGAGAAGAAGTGTGAGGAGAGGAACTGAAGAGAACAAAGAAGACTACGGTGGGAGGTGAATAAAGACGAAGCTGATAGGGAGGGGAGTGCGAACGAAAGGGAGGACAGAGAGAAGTGGTGGGAGGAGAAGAACTGAAAAGAACAAAGAAGACTACGGTGGGAGGTGAATAAAGACGAAGCTGATAGGGAGGGGAGTGCGAACGAAAGGGAGGACAGAGAGAAGAAGTGTGAGGAGAGGAACTGAAGAGAACAAAGAAGACTACGGTGGGAGGTGAATAAAGACGAAGCTGATAGGGAGGGGAGTGCGAACGAAAGGGAGGACAGAGAGAAGAAGTGTGAGGAGAGGAACTGAAGAGAACAAAGAAGACTACGGTGGGAGGTGAATAAAGACGAAGCTGATAGGGAGGGGAGTGCGAACGAAAGGGAGGACAGAGAGAAGAAGTGTGAGGAGAGGAACTGAAGAGAACAAAGAAGACTACGGTGGGAGGTGAATAAAGACGAAGCTGATAGGGAGGGGAGTGCGAACGAAAGGGAGGACAGAGAGAAGAAGTGTGAGGAGAGGAACTGAAGAGAACAAAGAAGACTACGGTGGGAGGTGAATAAAGACGAAGCTGATAGGGAGGGGAGTGCGAACGAAAGGGAGGACAGAGAGAAGTGGTGGGAGGAGAAGAACTGAAAAGAACAAAGAAGACTACGGTGGGAGGTGAATAAAGACGAAGCTGATAGGGAGGGGAGTGCAAACGGAAGGGAGAACAGAGAGAAGAAATGTGAGGAGAGGAACAGAAGAGACAACAACAAATCTGTCAATGTGGATGAAGGGGACGATGAGGAGAAAAAAGAGGACAGAAGAAGAAGGTACAAGAAGAGGAAAAGAGACAGGTGGATGAAAAGAAGAACAGTCAGGCACAAGGTCATTATCATGAGGTATTCAGTCAAGCGACCGCATATAGGCATTTCAATTTATCCGTCGACAATTAACGGAAACCATAAGCAGTTAATGGGTGAAGGAACGTAAAAATTTCATTAGAAACAAAGAAAAGAGTACTAATCCCCAAAATGGCAGGGAATGTTGGACAATCTCCTCAACGATTGAGAAGTGACTTAAAGCGACATAAATGTGATTCTACAGAAGGATTCTGAGGATACGATGGACCTGCGCTTTGTGATTCCTTGATGCACACTGCTAGTGGAGTGGCCATGTTTACATTGTAACAGCAGCAAGAAAAGCGGTGCGATCAAGCTCCAACTTCGATCACGTGACCACAATATTACCAATTATAAGCACGGATGAGAATGTGACAAAACTAAAGAAATCTTATGACGACAGTGCGGATACTTTTTGACTTAACCTGGTATTAAGCCGTGGCGTAGAGCAGGTTGCAATAATTACTGGTTTTTAACGCGGGAATAGAAACAATTCATTGGACTTACCTGAAGGAAATTAATGAGAAATTTCGGATGGATCTCAGTTGTGACCCATAATCGGAATTCTTGGTGAACATTTTCGGTGTCGGTCAGAATGTCCATTATCTCAGAAATGAAATCCAAACTAAGATGGCAATTCTGTAGCAGAAGCCAACCACCCTGCTGGATTCCAAGGTTCAGCAAACGCCGGGCGTGCACTTCTTGTCCTTGGCCCATGGAAATAGCACGACATTCTGTTTAATAACGAAATAATGAATAATTAGCTATCTAAATGAATATATATATATATATATGTGAAAAGAAAAAATCAACCTTGCACTAATAGAAAGTACATATATAAAAGAAAAACGAGAAAATGAACAGTCAATTGCTAATATCCCTTGACGAGTGGTCTGTATACGGACCTCTAGAGTCGGGATGCTGAATGTAACACTGATCAGCAAAGTGACAAATTGTATATTAATTCTCTCTCCCTCCCTCTCTCTCTATATTATATATATATATATATATATATAATTTATTCGAAAATTATACCATAAATATTTTATAAAATCACTACAAAAATAGCCATTTTGTTTCAACACTTATGGTGTCTTATCAAGTGATAATGTGTAGATTCTACATTCAACACCATCACTTGATAACACACCAGAAGTGTTGAAACAAAATGGCTATTTTTGTAGTGATTTTATAAAATATTTATAAAATATTTATGGTATAATTTTCGAATAAATTATTTATATATATATATATATATATATATATATATATATATATATATATATATATATATATATAATATAATATAATATAATATAATATAAAACCTAATATATATATATATATATATATATATATATATATATATATATATATATTAGGTTGGTGCAAAAATAATTTCGTTTTCTCACATAGTAACATATGTTAAAAAACGAAATTATTTTTGCACCAACCTAATATACATATATATATATATATGTTGATGCACGTTTCATTAAATAATAGAGACAAGTTTTGTCTATTTATTTTTAGTAAGTTCCTTTGATATTGTCTGATAAGTTTGATATCCAATCTAAGCTTTCGGCTCACATAAGCCATTATCAAAGATGACAATTACATTTCAATATATCAACCAAGACACGGAACAATAATGATAGTCTGTTTTTGTTGCATGAAAAATTTCAAAGCAACGACTAACTTAACTTTCTTAACCAATATCTATTACATCAAGAAATCTTAGTAAAGAAAATACGCCTTCCGGCAGGGATCGAACCTGTATCTTCCGTTGTAGGAAACAGTAAGGTGATCTGGCAAGCGTTACCGCTCGGTCACAAATTACATCACAGTACGCGAAGCTCTTTTTATCCTATTTAAGGAAAGCATACCCTATAAAAGAGGGACGCATGTTCGATCTCTGTTGGAAGACATTTTCTTTATTAGGATTACTCGAATGCGCAAGATCAGTTAGCGCAATGCACACGGTTTAAAAAAAAATGTCCGATTAAAAATAAATCCATAAATTCTTTAGAAATATACAGTAGAATCCCTCATATCCGGAATAACTCATATCCGAAACCCCTCATAACCGGAATCCCATATATCCGGACATGATTTTGGTGTGTATATTTGAACTATTAAGTGGTGCAAAATAATGACGTAATAATGTCGTTTTTTGACGTTAAAAAATACGTCAAATACGACATTATTACGTCATTATTTTTCCACCAACCTAATATTTGGGTGATATGCAACTGATTTGAAATTTCTGTTTTTCAGGAAATTTACAATGTATAATTGTTTATGCTAATTTCACCCTAATGGCTTGCATTGGTGTAAAAGTTGATGGGAATAAGAGGAAAGGATGACAACGAGACACATCTGCAACAAGATAACGACGAGATGCATGATTGTGATGAAACCTGGACTGAAATTGAAAAAAAGCTATTGAAATGGTTGTCACTTTTATGGAAAGAAAGCCAGCGTCTAGCTATGACGATCGCAATAACGCAAGCAGAGTTAAAAAGTGTCTTTCGTTTAAAAAAATTCAAGAATAAATACAAAACGAAATGTAGAAAAAGTTGAGAATAGCATTAGAAGAGAAAGAATCATCATGCAACAGCGTTTAAAAAAATCCTCGTTACATTATTTATTTTGCATACGTGGCAGACTTAATTTAATGAATTTTCATTAACATATCATAATTTATTTCTTTTTTCTTAAAATCAATTCCGTTATATTTCACTCAACATTAGCTTATTTTCTTTACTATAAAACATTGAAAATAAATGTTAAACCTGATTTCAGTTCTTTTATTTTAATCTAAATATAACCTCTCATATCCGGACTTTGTAACCAATTCCTCATATCCGGAAGGCATTCTTAGTCCAGTTGTCAGGGATTCTACTGCATATATATATATATATATATATATATATATATATATATATATATATATATATATATATATATATCTGTGTGTGTGTGTGATGACGTTACATAAATTTTTATATATCAGGAACAATTTTTGGAGAAAGCTATATGACAAAGTGGAAAAAAGATTTCGTGTGAAATCATCAAGTTTATATTTACTTCGATGCGTCTACACATGTGCACGAAAAAATGACGCTGGGAATTTTAATTTAATTTTATTTTTTTTGCGGGGGGGTGTAAAATATATGTTTGGGATATATAATCTAGCCGCGTTCATTTAGATTCTTTTTCTTTTATCTTTTGTTTCCATCATTTTTGTTATGCAATGTTCCACATTGTGATAATAGAAGATCTGCCAAGAATGGAAAAAAGTTCTAAGAATCTGCACGCAAATTTACTTACTAGCGATTAAATTCAGTTATGTGCCATGTATGATACACGCTTAGGCGAATGGGCACTCGAGGCGGTGTAGTGGTTAGCAAGCTTATCTCGCTAGAACAATTACATCTGAGTAGCGAGTTCGATACTCACTGGATGCCCCCCTAGTTTCGGCCTTGTGCCACATCTAAGCTACGCTTGGAAAATCACTACACGCTTAGGCGATCATGTATCTTTCGATACATGACTAACGAGGCAGATTTTTCCCGCAGTAGGTTACCATTTCTTTCTGTGGTAGACCAGCTGCCATCCGAGGCTATAGAACCCGGTCTGTCCTGCTATTTACCCATAGCTAGGGGGTAGAAGAAGAGGATTCATACCTTTCCCAAGGGTATTAGTAAGTGAATGTAATGGATTTGACTGGAATTTGAACTTCCTCAATCCTAGCATCCCACTAATTAAAGCGATTAAATCACTTTCTAAATATTAAATTAAGTTATATGTATTATATATATATATTGTATATTATATATATATATATATATATATATATATATATATATATATATATATATATATATATATATTGAATTATATATTAAATTAAAGCACTTTCTAAATATTTTCGTCTTAGTAAATTGTCCTATCTTGTAATTAGAGAAAAAAAAAATAATCAAATTGTGCTCAGTCTTGTTACGGTGAGCAGTGTGTTTTGTAAAAGATCCCTTTTGTGTTCATGTAATCTTTACTTAAAATCTTTGAAGTTTCTCCGATGTATTGCTTGTGGCAATTATTACAGGTATCGGAGTAAATTACTCCTTCAAGTTTTAGCTTATTATTTTGTTTTGTATTAATTAATAATTTTATTGTTTTAGATGTTGTGACAATTTTTATACGTTGAGTTTAGATAAATTCTTTTCAATGGTCTTTTTGGTAGAGTTGGTGGGAAGAACAATATATTTTGATCCGTAGAGTTTTGTCTGGAAGAACCGATTTTCTATTTTTAAATATTTTATGAACATTTTGTTTCTTACGAAACTTATTTTTAAATTTACTGAGTTTTACTCAGTAAATTTCAAAATAAGTTATTCCAAAATTCGCTTGAAAATGAATCAGTACTAGGGATTTTAATTTAATTCTATAATTAAATTTGAAGGTTTTAGTTTCTATATTTGAAACACGGTAATTTCTATGTAGCGATGGAACCATATTTTGAAATTAGAAAATTTATATTTATGCTCTACAGAATTGCTAAATATTTTTAAATAAGAACAATTAATAAGAAAACCGGATTATAAATCATACAGTTCTTTCTCTTTATTTTATTATATATATATATATATATATATATATATATATATATATATATATATATATATATATATCAAGTTACATGTGCTATTCATTAATGAATAACACATGTAACTTGATAATGACAATGTTAAGATTTTGACATTCTACACTACTTCAAAGGAATAGAAAGGTTATATATATATATATATATATATATATATATATATATATATATATATATGAATTGCCTATAAATGAAACTCAGTTTTACCCCATTTTCATGCACATTTCGCTCCTCGAGATAAATTGCCTGGAGCTTGTCAATACTAAAACTTTTGATAAAAAAATGACCATTCATGTTTTTTATCAAACGTTTTAGTATTGACAAGCACCAGGGAATTTATCCCGAGGAGCGAAATGGTCATATAAATGGGATACATTTGAATTTCATTTTATGCAATTCATTTCTATGCTCTATAATAAATATATTGAGTCCTCTTTTGTGGACCAGTTTTAATATTTTATATTAATAGGATTCATTTGGATTTCTTACCCACGGATTTTTTTACCTATCTATATCTATATCCATCTATATATATATATATGTATATTACACAACAAAATCCAAAATTAGGTCATATGGAGGGTTAGATCTATTTCAACCGAAATACATCAATGTTCTTCAACTCCGGTGTATAGTCTGCGTTCGTGCCGGAATTAGAAATTTAACTTTGTCAGCAGTCGAAAAATTGATACAGAATTTATCCATTTCAATGTTTGATAAGACGAAATGCCAAGTCGGTGATATGGGGACCTTAAAGAGAAGAGGTTTTATAAAATTAGCCCGGATATCAACCTTATGACATTAAATTTACTAGGATCCACTTGGATTATATACCAACAGATTTATTACCTGTACTATATATATATATATATATATATATATATATATATATATATATATATATATATATATGGAGATCTAAGGAAATTTTGAAACTATTAAATTAGGAGAATTTGTGCGAATATTGGAACATGAAAAAAAATTAAATTAAATGCTTTGTTAATTACTTATTTTTAAATTCTTCAGAGAAAGTATTTACACTAATATTATTTTATGATTAGTTTCATTCCATCTTATTGGTGCTTTTAGATGAGGCATTTCCATTATTATTGTTATTAATAGTTTCATCCTATCTCGTTACTGTGAATTTTTTATATGATACAAAATTGGAGTCATATACTTAAATCACCTCGTAAAATCGAAACTTTCATATGGATGCTATGCATAGCGCCAAACTCGTGTAGAAATATCCCAACGATCATCAATTTACAACGACATTATCAGATTAATGTTTAAAAATGGCTTTAAGCGAATGAAGCTTGTAGGTCATACAGAGGGCAATCCTTCTTCGAATCACGTGGCCTGGCGCTATAAAGAAAGGGCCCCAAATAACAGAAACTATATCACATGAGGACTTTAAATAACTAAAATGAATATCACGTTTAACTTGAAGAGAAAATAATGGCATCATCAATATGTTGTTTTCCCACACTACTTCGAGCAAAAAGCTAAAAAGGAAACCACCATCAGATAACAGATTTTGTTACCAGTTTTATTCCATTTTAAAGTATTTGTTTTTAGAAGAAACATTTTCAAAATTATTATTTTACCACTAGTTTGAATCCATTTTCTATTTCTTTTAAGATTAATCATTTTCACTATTGCTATTTTATAACTAGTTTTATTCCATTTTAGAAATTTCTTTTTGGATGAAACATTTTCAATGTTATCTTACTTATTATAAAACGCAGATTTTGTGTGTGTGTGTGTGTGTGTGTGTGTGTGTGTGTGTGTGTGTGTGTGTGTGTGTGTGTGCATTTATGTATTGGATCGGATTTCCTACATTTTTCAACAAAACTTCACAGGACTACGTAAAATTACCTTGCGGTGGTTCTGACAGCGCAAAAATTGGAGAAACAATTGTTTTTGCACGAAATCAATTTGAAAACACAATTAAGAGGCATTAATGAAAGAGGGACAACTCATATCGAGTTATACTTATAAAGAAACCCAGGGTTCTTGTGTGTGTGTTCGTTTATATATGGGATCGGATTTCCTACATTTTTCAACCGATTTGAACAAAACTTTTTTTTCGGAGGTAGTATTACTTATTGTCTTACACAATTTTTTCTTCATTTTTGCATTCAGAAAGCTTTAAAAATTCCATTTACAAGATAATTGTTTATAATAAAATACTATTCAATCGGTAGACACATAACGACTGAAAACAATGTTATTGTTTGAGTTTGGGTTTGACCAATTGGTAAAAAAAAAAAAGAAAAACTAATTAAGACATGCGTGTCCGTCAACCTAAAACAATATTCTTTGCCAATTTTATTTATCAGTCTTTCTGATGGTTGATAATTGACCTATCACTTACTGTTTCATCCCAGAACAACGCCAGTCTCTACAGCTATTGCCAAAAAAAAGTAGTAAAAAAAAATCTAAGGGGGAAGGGACGAGAAATGGAATGTGATCCGCCACATTGCATTCAGAAAATTTATCACTCAAACCCAACTCATGATATGACAAAATTTCCATTCTACACTCAGTTAATATATTCGAACGAAAAATATTTTTAAACAGGATTTCGAGGACATGCTTAACATAATGCTAAATAAAAGTAATAAAAAATAAAGCTAAAAGGGAACGGGACAAGAAATAGAATGTGATCACCCACTTGGCGCCCAGACAATTTTTCATTGAAATCCGACTCATGATATGTATCCTTTTGCATTTTACAGTCACTCCATATCTTAAAATGAAAAATATTTTTAATCAGGTTTTAGAAGAGAATCTCTGCTTAACATAATACTAAATAAAAGTAGTAAAAAATAAAACTGAACGGTAATGGGACGAGAAATGGAATGTGATCCCCCACTTTGCACCCAGAAAATATTTCATTCAAATCCCACTCATAATACGCCACCTATGGCATTCTACACTCATTTCATATATTTGAATGAAAAATATGTTTGGACAGGTTTAAGAGGAGAGACTTTTTTTAAAATAACGATTCATAAAAGTAGAAAAAATGAGAAGGGGAATCGGACGAGAAATGGAATGTGATCCCCCACTTTCCGCACGGAAAATTTATCATTCAAATCCCACACATAATGTGACACCTTTTACATTCACTGACTAAATATGTTCAAAGAAAAATATTTTAAACAGGTTTTAGAGGAAAGACTTTGATTAACATAATGCTAAATAAAAGTAGTAAAAAAGAAATATAAAAGGGAATAGGAAGAGAAATGGAATGTGATCCCCCACTTTGCGCCCAGACAATTTTTCATTGAAATCCCACTCACGATATGACACCTTTTGCATTCTCCACTCATTTCATATGTTCGAATGAAAAATATTTTTCATCAGGTTTTAGAGGGGAGACTCTTCTTAACATAATGCTAAATAAAAGTAGTAAAAAAGTAATATAAAGCGGAATAGGAAGAGAAATGGCATGTGATCCACCATTTTGGCTCCAGACAATTTTTCTTTTAAATCCCACTCACGTTATGACTCCTTTTGCATTCTCCACTCACAGCATATGTTCAAATGAAAAATATTTTTAATCAGCTTTTAAAGGAGAGACTCTGCTTAACATTATGCTAAATATTAGGTTGGTGCAAAAAAATTTCATTTTCTAACAATGTAACATATGTTAGAAAACAAAATTATTTTTGCACCAACCTAATAAAAGTACTAAAAAAGCAATATAAAGCGGAATAGGAAAGGAAATGGCATGTGATCCCCAACTTTGCGCACAGACACTTTTTCATTAAAATCCCAATCACGATATGATTCCATTTGCATTCTCCACTCACTTCATATGTTCGAATGAAAAATATTTTTAATCAGGTTTTAGAGGGGAGACTCTGCTTAACATAAAGCTAAATAAAAGTAGAAAATAAGCAATATAAAGGGGAATAGAAGAGAAATGACATGTGATCCCCCACTTTGGGCCAGGACAATTTTTCATTTAAATCCCACTCAGAATATGATTCCTATTGTATTCTCCATCACTTCATATGTACGACTGAAAAAAAATTTTAAACAGGTTTTAGAGGGGAGACTCTGCTTAACATAATGCTAAATAAAATAGTCAAAAATCAATATAAAGGGGAATAGGAAGAAAAATGGCATGTAATCTCCCACTTTGGGCCAAGACAATTTTTCATTTAAATCACACTCTCGATATGACACATTTTGCATTCTCCACTCACTTCATATGTTCGAATGAAAAATATTTTTAAACAGCTTTCAGAGGAGGCACTCTACTTAACACAATGCTAAATAAAATAATAAAAAAGAAATACAAATGGGAATAGGAAGAGAAATGGCAAGTGATCCCCCACTTCGAGCCCAGACAATCTTTTATTTAAATCCCACTCACGCTATGACTCCTTTAGCATTCTGCACTCACTTCATATGTTCGAATGAAAAATACATTTAATCAGGTTTCAGAGGAAAGACTCAGTTTAACATAATGTTAAATAAAAGTAGTAAAAAAGCAATATAAAGGGGAATAGGAAAAGAAATGGCAAGTGATCCCCCACTCGGCGCCCAGACAATTTTTCATTTAAATCCCACTCACGTTATGACTCCTTTCGCATTCTACACTCACTTCATATCTTCGAAAGAAAAATATTTTTAAACAGGTTTTAGAGGCTAGACTCTGCTTAACATAATGATAAATAGAAGTAGTAAAAAAGCAATATAAAGGGGAATAGGAAGAGAAATGGCAAGTGATCCCCCACTTTGCGCCCAGACAATTTTACATTTAAATCCCACTCACGTTATGAATCCTTTTGCATTCTCCACTCACTTCATATGTTCGAATGAAAAATATTTTAAACAGGTTTTAGAGGGGAGACTCTGCTTATCATAATGCTAGATAAAAGTAGTAAAAAAGCAATATAAAGCAGAATAGGAAGAGAAATTGCAAGTGATCCCCCACTTAGCGGCCAGACAATTTTTCATTTAAATCCTAATCACGTTATAACTCCTTTTGCATTCTCCACTCACTTCATATGTACGAATGAAAAATATTTTTAAACAGGTCTTAGAGGCTAGACTCTGCTTAACATAATGCTAATTAAAAGTAGTAAAAAAGATATACAAAGGGGAATAGGAAGAGAAATGGCAAGTGATCCCCCACTTTGTGCACAAACAATATTTCATTTAAATCACATTCACGTTAATACTCCTTTTGCATTCTCCACTCACTTCATATGTTCGAATGAAAAATATTTTTAAACAGGTTATAGAGGGGAGACTCTGCTTAACATAATGCTAAATAAAAGTTCTAAAAAAGCAATATAAAGGGGAATAAAAAGAGAAATGGCAAGTGATCCCCGACTTTGCGCCCAGACAATTTTTAATTGAAATCCCACTCACGTTAGGACTTTTTTTGCATTCTCCACTCACTTCATATGTTCGAATGAAAAATATTTTTAATCAGGTTTTAGAGGGGAGACTCTGCTTAACATAATGCTAAATAAAAGTAGTAAAAAAGCAATATAAAGGGGAATAGGAAGAGAAATGGCAAGTGATCCCCCACTTTGCGCCCAGACAATTTTTCATTGAAATCCCACTCACGTTATGACTCCTTTTGCATTCTCCACTCACTTCATATGTTCGAAGGAAAAATACATTTAATCAGGTTTCAGAGGAGAGACTCTGCTTAACATAATGTTAAATAAAAGTAGTAAAAAAGCAATATAAAGGGGAATAGGAAGAGAAATGGCAAGTGATCCCCCACTCTGCACCCAGACAATTTTTCATTTAAATCCCACTCACGTTATGACTCCTTTCGCATTCTCCACTCACTTCATATGTTCGAAAGAAAAATATTTTTAAACAGGTTTTAGAGGGGAGACACTGCTTAACATAATGCTAAATAAAAGTACTAAAAAAGCAATATAAAGCGGAATAGGAAGAGAAATGGCAAGTGATCCCCCACTTTGCGCCCAGACAATTTTTCATTTAAATGCCACTCACGTTATGACTCCTTTTGCATTCTCGACTCACTTCATATGTTCGAATGAAAAATATTTTTAATCAGGTTTTAGAGAGGAGACTCTGCTTAACATAATGCTAAATAAAAGTACTAAAAAAGCAATATAAAGCGGAATAGGAAGAGAAATGGCAAGTGATCCCCCACTTTGCGCCCAGACAATTTTGCATTGAAATCCCACTCACGTTATGACTCCTTTTGCATTCTCCACTCACTTCATATATTCGAATGAAAAATATTTTTAATCAGGTTTTAGAGGGGAGACTCTTCTTAACATAATGCTAAATAAAAGTACTAAAAAAGCAACATAAAGCGGAATAGGAAGAGAAATGGCAAGTGATCCCCCACTTTGCGCCCAGACAATTTTGCATTGAAATCCCACTCACGTTATGACTCCTTTTGCATTCTCCACTCACTTCATATGTTCGAATGAAAAATATTTTTAATCAGGTTTTAGAGGGGAGACTCTTCTTAACATAATGCTAAATAAAAGTACTAAAAAAGCAATATAAAGCGGAATAGGAAGAGAAATGGCAAGTGATCCCCCACTTTGCGCCCAGACAATTTTTCATGTAAAGGCCACTCACGTTATGACTCCTTTTGCATTCTCCACTCACTTCATATGTTCGAATGAAAAATATTTTTAATCAGGTTTTAGAGGGGAGACTCTTCTTAACATAATGCTAAATAAAAGTACTAAAAAAGCAATATAAAGCGGAATAGGAAGAGAAATGGCAAGTGATCCCCCACTTTGCGCCCAGACAATTTTTCATTTAAATGCCACTCACGTTATGACTCCTTTTGCATTCTCCACTCACATCATATGTTCGAATGAAAAATATTTTTAATCAGGTTTTAGAGAGGAGACTCTGCTTAACAGAATGCTAAATAAAAGTACTAAAAAAGCAATATAAAGCGGAATAGGAAGAGAAATGGCAAGTGATCCCCCACTTTGCGCCCAGACAATTTTTCATTGAAATCCCACTCACGTTATGACTCCTTTTGCATTCTACACTCACTTCATATGTTCGAATGAAAAATATTTTTAATCAGGTTTTAGAGGGGAGACTCTTCTTAACATAATGCTAAATAAAAGTACTAAAAAAGCAATATAAAGCGGAATAGGAAGAGAAATGTCAAGTGATCCCCCACTTTGCGCCCAGACAATTTTTCATTTAAATGCCACTCACGTTATGACTATTTTGCATTCTCCACTCACTTCATATGTTCGAATGAAAAATATTTTTAATCAGGTTTTAGAGGGGAGACTCTTCTTAACATAATGCTAAATAAAAGTAGTAAAAAAGCAATATAAAGGCGAATAGGAAGAGAAATAGCAAGTGATCCCCCACTTTGCGCCCAGACAATTTTTCATTGAAATCCCACTCACGTTATGACTCCTTTTGCATTCTCCACTCACTTCATATGTTCGAAGGAAAAATATTTTTAATCAGGTTTTAGAGGGGAGACACTGCTTAACATAATGCTAAATAAAAGTAGTAAAAAAGCAATATAAAGGGGAATAGGAAGAGAAATGGCAAGTGATCCCCCACTTTGCGCCCAGACAATTTTTCATTGAAATCCCACTCACGTTATGACTCCTTTTGCATTCTCCACTCACTTCATATGTTCGAAGGAAAAATATTTTTAATCAGGTTTTAGAGGGGAGACTCTGCTTAACATAATGCTAAATAAAAGTAGTAAAAAAGCAATATAAAGGGGAATAGGAAGAGAAATAGCAAGTGATCCCCCACTTTGCGCCCAGACAATTTTTCATTGAAATCCCAGTCACGTTATGACTCCTTTTGCATTCTCCACTCACTTCATATGTTCGAAGGAAAAATATTTTTAATCAGGTTTTAGAGGGGAGACACTGCTTAACATAATGCTAAATAAAAGTAGTAAAAAAGCAATATAAAGGGGAATAGGAAGAGAAATGGCAAGTGATCCCCCACTTTGCGCCCAGACAATTTTTCATTGAAATCCCACTCACGTTATGACTCCTTTTGCATTCTCCACTCACTTCATATGTTCGAAGGAAAAATATTTTTAATCAGGTTTTAGAGGGGAGACTCTGCTTAACATAATGCTAAATAAAAGTAGTAAAAAAGCAATATAAAGCGGAATAGGAAGAGAAATGGCAAGTGATCCCCCACTTTGCGCCCAGACAATTTTTCATTGAAATCCCACTCACGTTATGATTCCTTTTGCATTCTTCACTCACTTCATATGTTCGAATGAAAAATATTTTTAATCAGGTTTTAGAGGGGAGACTCTTCTTAACATAATGCTAAATAAAAGCAGTAAAATAGAAATACAAAGGGGAATAGGAAGAGAAATGGCAAGTG
The DNA here is from genome assembly GCA_963932145.1 of Acanthosepion lycidas. Taxonomy (NCBI): domain Eukaryota; kingdom Metazoa; phylum Mollusca; class Cephalopoda; order Sepiida; family Sepiidae; genus Acanthosepion; species Acanthosepion lycidas. The sequence goes on along the minus strand of OZ010578.1, from coordinate 115,341,764 downwards.
ATCCCCCACTTTGCGTCCAGACAATTTTTCTTTGAAATCCCACTCACGCTATAAACCCTTTGGTATCCTCAACACACTTCATATGTTCGAATGAAAAATATTTTTAATCAGGTTTTAGAGGGGAGACTCTTCTTAACATAATGCTAAATAAAAGTACTAAAAAAGCAATATAAAGCGGAATAGGAAGAGAAATGGCAAGTGATCCCCCACTTTGCGCCCAGACAATTTTTCATTGAAATCCCACTCACGTTATGACTCCTTTTTCATTCTCCACTCACTTCCTATGTTCGAAGTAAAAATATTTTTAATCAGGTTTTAGAGGGGAGACTCTGCTTAACATAATGCTAAATAAAAGTAGTAAAAAAGTAATATAAAGGGGAATAGGAAGAGAAATGGCAAGTGATCCCCCACTTTGCGCCCAGACAATTTTTCATTGAAATCCCACTCACGTTATGACTCCTTTTGCATTCTCCACTCACTTCATATGTTCGAATGAAAAATATTTTTAATCAGGTTTTAGAGGGGAGACTCTGCTTAACATAATGCTAAATAAAAGTACTAAAAAAGCAATATAAAGCGGAATAGGAAGAGAAATGGCAAGTGATCCCCCACTTTGCGCCCAGACAATTTCTCATTGAAATCCCACTCACGTTATGACTCCTTTTGCATTCTCCACTCACTTCATATGTTCAAATGAAAAATATTTTTAATCAGGTTTTAGAGGGGAGACTCTGCTTAACATAATGCTAAATAAAAGTACTAAAAAAGCAATATAAAGCGGAATAGGAAGAGAAATGGCAAGTGATCCCCCACTTTGCGCCCAGACAATTTTTCATTTAAATCCCACTCACGTTATGACTCCTTTTGCATTCTTCACTCACTTCATATGTTCGAATGAAAAATATTTTTAATCAGGTTTTAGAGGGGAGACTCTGCTTAACATAATGCTAAATAAAAGTATTAAAAAAGCAATATAAAGCAGAATAGGAAGAGAAATGGCAAGTGATCCCCCACTTTGCGCCCAGACAATTTTTCATTGAAATCGCACTCACGTTATGACTCCTGTTGCATTCTACACTCACTTCATATGTTCGAATGAAAAATATTTTTAATCAGGTTTTAGAGGGGAGACTCTTCTTAACATAATGCTAAATAAAAGTAGTAAAAAAGTAATATAAAGCGGAATAGGAAGAGAAATGGCAAGTGGTCCCCCACTTTGCGCCCAGACAATTTTTCATTGAAATCCCACTCACCTTATGATTCTTTTTGCATTCTCCACTCACTTCATATGTTCGAATGAAAAATATTTTTAATCAGGTTTTAGAGGGGAGACTCTGCTTAACAGAATGCTAAATAAAAGTACTAAAAAAGCAATATAAAGCGGAATAGGAAGAGAAATGGCAAGTGATCCCCCACTTTGCGCCCAGACAATTTTTGATTGAAATCCCACTCACGTTATGACTCCTTTTTCATTCTCCTCTCACTTCATATGTTCGAATGAAAAATATTTTTAATCAGGTTTTAGAGGGGAGACTCTTCTTAACATAATGCTAAATAAAAGTACTAAAAAAGCAATATAAAGCGGAATGGGAAGAGAAATGGCAAGTGATCCCCCAATTGCGACCAGACAATTTTTCATTTAAATCCCACTCCCGTTATGACTCCTTTTGCATTCTCCACTCACTTCATATGTTCGAATGCAAAAATGTTTTTAATCAGGTTTTAGAGGGGGGACTCTTCTTAACATAATGCTAAATAAAAGCAGTAAAATAGAAATACAAAGGGGAATAGGAAGAGAAATGGCAAGTGATCCCCCACTTTGCGTCCAGACAATTTTTCATTTAAATCCCACTCACGTTATGACTCCTTTTTCATTCTTCACTCACTTCATATGTTCGAATGAAAAATATTTTTAATCAGGTTTTAGAGGGGAGACTCTTCTTAACATAATGCTAAATAAAAGCAGTAAAATAGAAATCCAAAGGGGAATAGGAAGAGAAATGGCAAGTGATCCCCCACTTTGCGTCCAGACAATTTTTCTTTGAAATCCCACTCACGTTATGACTCCTTTTGCATTCTCCACTCACTTCATATGTTCAAAGGAAAAATATTTTTAATCAGGTTTTAGAGGGGAGACTCTTAACATAATGCTAAATAAAAGTAGTAAAAAAGTAATATAAAGCGGAATAGGAAGAGAAATGTCAAGTGGTCCCTCACTTTGCGCCCAGACAATTTTTCATTGAAATCCCACTCACCTTATGATTCTTTTTGCATTCTCCACTCACTTCATATGTTCGAATGAAAAATATTTTTAATCAGGTTTTAGAGGGGAGACTCTTCTTAACATAATGCTAAATAAAAGTAGTAAAAAAGCAATATAAAGCGGAATGGGAAGAGAAATGGCAAGTGATCCCCCAATTGCGACCAGACAATTTTTCATTTAAATCCCACTCCCGTTATGACTCCTTTTGCATTCTCCACTCACTTCATATGTTCGAATGAAAAATATTTTTAATCAGGTTTTAGAGGGGGGACTCTTCTTAACATAATGCTAAATAAAAGCAGTAAAATAGAAATACAAAGGGGAATAGGAAGAGAAATGGCAAGTGATCCCCCACTTTGCGTCCAGACAATTTTTCTTTGAAATCCCACTCACGTTATGACTCCTTTTGCATTCTCCACTCACTTCATATGTTCGAATGAAAAATATTTTTAATCAGGTTTTAGAGGGGAGACTCTTCTTAACATAATGCTAAATAAAAGCAGTAAAATAGAAATACAAAGGGGAATAGGAAGAGAAATGGCAAGTGATCCCCCACTTTGCGTCCAGACAATTTTTCTTTGAAATCCCACTCACGTTATGACTCCTTTTGCATTCTCCACTCACTTCATATGTTCGAATGAAAAATATTTTTAATCAGGTTTTAGAGGGGAGACTCTTCTTAACATAATGCTAAATAAAAATAGTAAAAAAGCAATATAAAGGGGAATAGGAAGAGAAATGGCAAGTGATCCACCACTTTGTGCCCAGACAATTTTTCATTGAAATCCCACTCACGTTATGATTCCTTTTGCATTCTCCACTCACTTCATATGTTCGAAGGAAAAATATTTTTAATCAGGTTTTAGAGGGGAGACTCTTCTTAACATAATGCTAAATAAAAGTATTAAAAAAGTAATATAAAGCGGAATAGGAAGAGAAATGGCAAGTGGTCCCCCACTTTGCGCCCAGACAATTTTTCATTGAAATCCCACTCACGTTATGACTCCTTTTGCATTCTCCACTCACTTCATATGTTCGAATGAAAAATATTTTTAATCAGGTTTTAGAGGGGAGACTCTGCTTAACATAAGGCTAAATAAAAGTAGTAAAAAAGCAATATAAAGGGGAATAGGAAGAGAAATGGCAAGTGATCCCCCACTTTGTGCCCAGACAATTTTTCATTGAAATCCCACTCACGTTAAGACTCCTGTTGCATTCTACACTCACTTCATATGTTCGAATGAAAAATATTTTTAATCAGGTTTTAGAGGGGAGACTCTTCTTAACATAATGCTAAATAAAAGCAGTAAAATAGAAATACAAAGGGGAATAGGATGAGAAATGGCAAGTGATCCCTCACTTTGCGCCCAGACAATTTTTCTTTGAAATCCCACTCACGTTATGACTCCTTTTGCATTCTCCACTCACTTCATATGTTCGATGGAAAAATATTTTTAATCAGGATTTAGAGGGGAGACTCTTCTTAACATAATGCTAAATAAAAGTAGTAAAAAAGTAATATAAAGCGGAATAGGAAGAGAAATGGCAAGTGTTCCCCCACTTTGCGCCCAGACAATTTTTCATTGAAATCCCACTCACGTTATGACTCCTTTTGCATTCTCCACTCACTTCATATGTTCGAAGGAAAAATATTTTTAAACAGGTTTTAGAGGGGAGAATCTTCTTAACATAATGCTAAATAAAAGTAGTAAAAAAGTAATATAAAGCGGAATAGGAAGAGAAATGGCAAGTGGTCCCCCACTTTGCGCCCAGAAAATTTTTCATTGAAATCCCACTCACGTTATGACTCCTTTTGCATTCTCCACTCACTTCATATGTTCGAATGAAAAATATTTTTATTCAGGTTTTAGAGGGGAGACTCTTCTTAACATAATGCTAAATAAAAGTAGTAAAAAAGCAATATAAAGGGGAATAGGAAGAGAAATGGCAAGTGATCCCCCACTTTGCGCCCAGACAATTTTTCATTGAAATCCCACTAACGTTATGACTCCTTTTGCATTCTCCACTCACTTCATATGATCGAAGGAAAAATATTTTTAATCAGGTTTTAGAGGGGAGACTCTTCTTAACATAATGCTAAATAAAAGTAGTAAAAAAGAAATATAAAGCGGAATAGGAAGAGAAATGGCAAGTGGTCCCCCGCTTTGCGCCCAGAAAATTTTTCATTGAAATCCCACTCACGTTATGACTCCTTTTGCATTCTCCACTCACTTCATATGTTCGAAGGAAAAATATTTTTAATGAGGTTTTAGAGGGGAGACTCTTCTTAACATAATGCTAAATAAAAGTAGTAAAAAAGCAATATAAAGGGGAATAGGAAGAGAAATGGCAAGTGATCCCCCATTTTGCGCCCAGACAATTTTTATTGAAATCCCACTCACGTTATGACTCCTTTTGCATTCTCCACTCACTTCATATGTTCGAAGGAAAAATATTTTTAATCAGGTTTTAGAGGGGAGACTCTTCTTAACATAATGCTAAATAAAAGTAGTAAAAAAGTAATATAAAGCGGAATAGGAAGAGAAATGGCAAGTGGTCCCCCACTTTTCGCCCAGACAATTTTTCATTGAAATCCCACTCACGTTATGACTCCTTTTGCATTCTCCACTCACTTCATATGTTCGAATGAAAAATATTTTTAATCAGGTTTTAGAGGGGAGACTCTTCTTAACATAATGCTAAATAAAAGTAGTAAAAAAGCAATATAAAGGGGAATAGGAAGAGAAATGGCAAGTGATCCCCCACTTTGCGCCCAGACAATTTTTCATTGAAATCCCACTCACGTTATGACTCCTTTTGCATTCCCCACTCACTTCATATGTTCGAAGGAAAAATATTTTTAATCAGGTTTTAGAGGGGAGACTCTGCTTAACATAATGCTAAATAAAAGTAGTAAAAAAGCAATATAAAGGGGAATAGGAAGAGAAATGGCAAGTGATCCCCCACTTTGCGCCCAGACAATTTTTCATTGAAATCCCACTCACGTTATGACTCCTTTTGCATTCTCCACTCACTTCATATGTTCGAAGGAAAAATATTTTTAATCAGGTTTTAGAGGGGAGACTCTTCTTAACATAATGCTAAATAAAAGTAGGAAAAAAGCAATATAAAGGGGAATAGGAAGAGAAATGGCAAGTGATCCCCCATTTTGCGCCCAGACAATTTTCATTGAAATCCCACTCACGTTATGACTCCTTTTGCATTCTCCACTCACTTCATATGTTCGAATGAAAAATATTTTTAATCAGGTTTTAGAGGGGAGACTCTGCTTAACATAATGCTAAATAAAAGTAGTAAAAAAGCAATATAAAGGGGAATAGGAAGAGTAATGGCAAGTGATCCCCCACTTTCCGCCCAGACAATTTTTCATTGAAATCCCACTCACGTTATGACTCCTTTTGCATTCTCCACTCACTTCATATGTTCGAAGGAAAAATATTTTTAATCAGGTTTTAGAGGGGAGACTCTTCTTAACATAATGCTAAATAAAAGTAGTAAAAAAGCAATATAAAGGGGAATAGGAAGAGAAATGGCAAGTGATCCCCCACTTTGCGCCCAGACAATTTTTCTTTGAAATCCCACTCACGTTATGACTCCTTTTGCATTCTCCACTCACTTCATATGTTCGAATGAAAAATATTTTTAATCAGGTTTTAGAGGGGAGACACTGCTTAACATAATGCTAAATAAAAGTAGTAAAAAAGTAATATAAAGCGGAATAGGAAGAGAAATGTCAAGTGGTCCCCCACTTTTCGCCCAGAGAATTTTTCATTGAAATCCCACTCACGTTATGACTCCTTTTGCATTCTCCACTCACTTCATATGTTCGAATGAAAAATATTTTTAATCAGGTTTTAGAGGGGAGACTCTTCTTAACATAATGCTAAATAAAAGTAGTAAAAAAGCAATATAAAGGGGAATAGGAAGAGAAATGGCAAGTGATCCCCCATTTTGCGCCCAGACAATTTTCATTGAAATCCCACTCACGTTATGACTCCTTTTGCATTCTCCACTCACTTCATATGTTCGAAGGAAAAATATTTTTAATCAGGTTTTAGAGGGGAGACTCTTCTTAACATAATGCTAAATAAAAGTAGTAAAAAAGCAATATAAAGGGGAATAGGGAGAGAAATGGCAAGTGATCCCCCACTTTGCGCCCAGACAATTTTTCATTGAAATCCCACTCACGTTATGACTCCTTTTGCATTCTCCACTCACTTCATATGTTCGAAGGAAAAATATTTTTAATCAGGTTTTAGAGGGGAGACTCTTCTTAACATAATGCTAAATAAAAGTAGTAAAAAAGCAATATAAAGGGGAATAGGAAGAGAAATGGCAAGTGATCCCCCACTTTGCGCCCAGACAATTTTTCATTGAAATCCCACTCACGTTATGACTCCTTTTGCATTCTCCACTCACTTCATATGTTCGAAGGAAAAATATTTTTAATCAGGTTTTAGAGGGGAGACTCTTCTTAACATAATGCTAAATAAAAGTAGTAAAAAAGCAATATAAAGGGGAATAGGAAGAGAAATCGCAAGTGATCCCCCACTTTGCGCCCAGACAATTTTTCTTTGAAATCCCACTCACGTTATGACTCCTTTTGCATTCTCCACTCACTTCATATGTTCGAATGAAAAATATTTTTAATCAGGTTTTAGAGGGGAGACACTGCTTAACATAATGCTAAATAAAAGTAGTAAAAAAGCAATATAAAGGGGAATAGGAAGAGAAATGGCAAGTGATCCCCCACTTTGCGCCCAGACAATTTTTCATTGAAATCCCACTCACGTTATGACTCCTTTTGCATTCTCCACTCACTTCATATGTTCGAAGGAAAAATATTTTTAATCAGGTTTTAGAGGGGAGACTCTTCTTAACATAATGCTAAATAAAAGTAGTAAAAAAGTAATATAAAGCGGAATAGGAAGAGAAATGGCAAGTGGTCCCCCACTTTGCGCCCAGACAATTTTTCATTGAAATCCCACTCACGTTATGACTCCTTTTGCATTCTCCACTCACTTCATATGTTCGAATGAAAAATATTTTTAATCAGGTTTTAGAGTGGAGACTCTTCTTAACATAATGCTAAATAAAAGTAGTAAAAAAGCAATATAAAGGGGAATAGGAAGAGAAATGGCAAGTGATCCCCCACTTTGCGCCCAGACAATTTATCATTGAAATCCCACTCACGTTATGACTCCTGTTGCATTCTACACTCACTTCATATGTTCGAATGAAAAATATTTTTAATCAGGTTTTAGAGGGGAGACTCTTCTTAACATATTGCTAAATAAAAGCAGTAAAATAGAAATACAAAGGGGATTAGGAAGAGAAATGGCAAATGATCCCCCACTCTGCGCCCAGACAATTTTTCTTTGAAATCCCACTCACGTTATGACTCCTTTTGCATTCTCCACTCACTTCATATGTTCGAAGGAAAAATATTTTTATTCAGGTTTTAGAGGGGAGACTCTTCTTAACATAATGCTAAATAAAAGTAGTAAAAAAGCAATATAAAGGGGAATAGGAAGAGAAATGGCAAGTGATCCCCCACTTTGCGCCCAGACAATTTTTCATTGAAATCCCACTCACGTTATGACTCCTTTTGCATTCTCCACTCACTTCATATGTTCGAAGGAAAAATATTTTTAATCAGGTTTAGAGGGGAGACTCTTCTTAACATAATGCTAAATAAAAGTAGTAAAAAAGCAATATAAAGGGGAATAGGAAGAGAAATGGCAAGTGATCCCCCACTTTGCGCCCAGACAATTTTTCATTGAAATCCCACTCACGTTATGACTCCTGTTGCATTCTAAACTCACTTCATATGTTCGAATGAAAAATATTTTTAATAAGGTTTTAGAGGGGAGACTCTTCTTAACATATTGCTAAATAAAAGCAGTAAAATAGAAATACAAAGGGGAATAGGAAGAGAAATGGCAAGTGATCACCCACTTTCCGCCCAGACAATTTTTCTTTGAAATCCCACTCACGTTATGACTCCTTTTGCATTCTCCACTCACTTCATATGTTCGAATGAAAAATATTTTTAATCAGGTTTTAGAGGGGAGACACTGCTTAACATAATGCTAAATAAAAGTAGTAAAAAAGCAATATGAAGGGGAATAGGAAGAGAAATGGAAAGTGATCCCCCACTTTGCGCCCAGACAATTTTTCATTGAAATCCCACTCACGTTATGACTCCTGTTGCATTCTACACTCACTTCATATGTTCGAATGAAAAATATTTTTAATCAGTTTTAGAGGGGAGACTATTCTTAACATAATGCTAAATAAAAGCAGTAAAATAGAAATACAAAGGGGAATAGGAAGAGAAATGGTAAGTGATCCCCAACTTTGCGCCCAGACAATTTTTCTTTCAAATCCCACTCACGTTATGACTCCTTTTGCATTCTCCACTCACTTCATATGTTCGAAGGAAAAATATTTTTAATCAGGTTTTAGAGGGGAGACTATTCTTAACATAATGCTAAATAAAAGTAGTAAAAAACAATATAAAGGGGAATAGGAAGAGAAATGGCAAGTGATCCCCCACTTTGCGCCCAGACAATTTTTCATTGAAATCCCACTCACGTTATGACTCCTTTTGCATTCTCCACTCACTTCATATGTTCGAAGGAAAAATATTTTTAATCAGGTTTTAGAGGGGAGACTCTGCTTAACATAATGCTAAATAAAAGTAGTAAAAAAGCAATATAAAGGGGAATAGGAAGAGAAATGGCAAGTGATCCCCCACTTTGCGCCCAGACAATTTTTCATTGAAATCCCACTCACGTTATGACTCCTTTTGCATTCTCCACTCACTTCATATGTTCGAAGGAAAAATATTTTTAATCAGGTTTTAGAGGGGAGACTCTTCTTAACATAATGCTAAATAAAAGTAGTAAAAAAGCAATATAAAGGGGAATAGGAAGAGAAATGGCAAGTGATCCCCCACTTTGCGCCCAGACAATTTTTCATTGAAATCCCACTCACGTTATGACTCCTTTTGCATTCTCCACTCACTTCATATGTTCGAAGGAAAAATATTTTTAATCAGGTTTTAGAGGGGAGACTCTGCTTAACATAATGCTATATAAAAGTAGTAAAAAAGCAATATAAAGGGGAATAGGAAGAGAAATGGCAAGTGATCCCCCACTTTGCGCCCAGACAATTTTTCTTTGAAATCCCACTCACGTTATGACTCCTTTTGCATTCTCCACTCACTTCATATGTTCGAATGAAAAATATTTTTAATCAGGTTTTAGAGGGGAGACTGCTTAACATAATGCTAAATAAAAGTAGTAAAAATGCAATATAAAGGGGAATAGGAAGAGAAATGGCAAGTGATCCCCCACTTTGCGCCCAGACAATTTTTCATTGAAATCCCACTCACGTTATGACTCCTTTTGCATTCTACACTCACTTCATATGTTCGAATGAAAAATATTTTTAAACAGGTTTTAGAGGGGAGACTCTTCTTAACATAATGCTAAATAAAAGTAGTAAAAAAGTAATATAAAGCGGAATAGGAAGAGAAATGGCAAGTGGTCCCCCACTTTGCGCCCAGACAATTTTTCATTGAAATCCCACTCACGTATGACTCCTTTTGCATTCTCCACTCACTTCATATGTTCGAAGGAAAAATATTTTTAATCAGGTTTTAGAGGGGAGACTCTGCTTAACATAATGCTATATAAAAGTAGTAAAAAAGCAATATAAAGGGGAATAGGAAGAGAAATGGCAAGTGATCCCCCACTTTGCGCCCAGACAATTTTTCTTTGAAATCCCACTCACGTTATGACTCCTTTTGCATTCTCCACTCACTTCATATGTTCGAATGAAAAATATTTTTAATCAGGTTTTAGAGGGGAGACTGCTTAACATAATGCTAAATGAAAGTAGTAAAAAAGCAATATAAAGGGGAATAGGAAGAGAAATGGCAAGTGATCCCCAACTTTGCGCCCAGACAATTTTTCATTGAAATCCCACTCACGTTATGACTCCTTTTGCATTCTCCACTCACTTCATATGTTCGAATGAAAAATATTTTTAATCAGGTTTTAGAGGGGAGACTGCTTAACATAATGCTAAATAAAAGTAGTAAAAATGCAATATAAAGGGGAATAGGAAGAGAAATGGCAAGTGATCCCCCACTTTGCCCCCTGACAATTTTTCATTGAAATCCCACTCACGTTATGACTCCTTTTGCATTCTACACTCACTTCATATGTTCGAATGAAAAATATTTTTAATCAGGTTTTAGAGGGGAGACTCTTCTTAATATAATGCTGAATAAAAGCAGTAAAATAGAAATACAAAGGGGAATAGGAAGAGAAATGGCAAGTGATCCCCCACTTTGCGCCCAGACAATTTTTCTTTGAAATCCCACTCACGTTATGACTCCTTTTGCATTCTCCACTCACTTCATATGTTCGAATGAAAAATATTTTTAATCAGGTTTTAGAGGGGAGACACTGCTTAACATAATGCTAAATAAAAGTAGTAAAAAAGCAATATGAAGGGGAATAGGAAGAGAAATGGAAAGTGATCCCCCACTTTGCGCCCAGACAATTTTTCATTGAAATCCCACTCACGTTATGACTCCTGTTGCATTCTACACTCACTTCATATGTTCGAATGAAAAATATTTTTAATCAGTTTTAGAGGGGAGACTATTCTTAACATAATGCTAAATAAAAGCAGTAAAATAGAAATACAAAGGGGAATAGGAAGAGAAATGGTAAGTGATCCCCAACTTTGCGCCCAGACAATTTTTCTTTCAAATCCCACTCACGTTATGACTCCTTTTGCATTCTCCACTCACTTCATATGTTCGAAGGAAAAATATTTTTAATCAGGTTTTAGAGGGGAGACTATTCTTAACATAATGCTAAATAAAAGTAGTAAAAAACAATATAAAGGGGAATAGGAAGAGAAATGGCAAGTGATCCCCCACTTTGCGCCCAGACAATTTTTCATTGAAATCCCACTCACGTTATGACTCCTTTTGCATTCTCCACTCACTTCATATGTTCGAAGGAAAAATATTTTTAATCAGGTTTTAGAGGGGAGACTCTTCTTAACATAATGCTAAATAAAAGTAGTAAAAAAGCAATATAAAGGGGAATAGGAAGAGAAATGGCAAGTGATCCCCCACTTTGCGCCCAGACAATTTTTCTTTGAAATCCCACTCACGTTATGACTCCTTTTGCATTCTCCACTCACTTCATATGTTCGAAGGAAAAATATTTTTAATCAGGTTTTAGAGGGTAGACTCTGCTTAACATAATGCTATATAAAAGTAGTAAAAAAGCAATATAAAGGGGAATAGGAAGAGAAATGGCAAGTGATCCCCCACTTTGCGCCCAGACAATTTTTCTTTGAAATCCCACTCACGTTATGACTCCTTTTGCATTCTCCACTCACTTCATATGTTCGAATGAAAAATATTTTTAATCAGGTTTTAGAGGGGAGACTGCTTAACATAATGCTAAATAAAAGTAGTAAAAAAGCAATATAAAGGGGAATAGGAAGAGAAATGGCAAGTGATCCCCCACTTTGCGCCCAGACAATTTTTCATTGAAATCCCACTCACGTTATGAATCCTTTTGCATTCTCCACTCACTTCATATGTTCGAATGAAAAATATTTTTAATCAGGTTTTAGAGGGGAGACTGCTTAACATAATGCTAAATAAAAGTAGTAAAAATGCAATATAAAGGGGAATAGGAAGAGAAATGGCAAGTGATCCCCCACTTTGCGCCCAGACAATTTTTCATTGAAATCCCACTCACGTTATGACTCCTTTTGCATTCTACACTCACTTCATATGTTCGAATGAAAAATATTTTTAAACAGGTTTTAGAGGGGAGACTCTTCTTAACATAATGCTAAATAAAAGTAGTAAAAAAGTAATATAAAGCGGAGTAGGAAGAGAAATGGCAAGTGGTCCCCCACTTTGCGCCCAGACAATTTTTCATTGAAATCCCACTCACGTATGACTCCTTTTGCATTCTCCACTCACTTCATATGTTCGAAGGAAAAATATTTTTAATCAGGTTTTAGAGGGGAGACTCTGCTTAACATAATGCTATATAAAAGTAGTAAAAAAGCAATATAAAGGGGAATAGGAAGAGAAATGGCAAGTGATCCCCCACTTTGCGCCCAGACAATTTTTCTTTGAAATCCCACTCACGTTATGACTCCTTTTGCATTCTCCACTCACTTCATATGTTCGAATGAAAAATATTTTTAATCAGGTTTTAGAGGGGAGACTGCTTAACATAATGCTAAATAAAAGTAGTAAAAAAGCAATATAAAGGGGAATAGGAAGAGAAATGGCAAGTGATCCCCAACTTTGCGCCCAGACAATTTTTCATTGAAATCCCACTCACGTTATGACTCCTTTTGCATTCTCCACTCACTTCATATGTTCGAATGAAAAATATTTTTAATCAGGTTTTAGAGGGGAGACTGCTTAACATAATGCTAAATAAAAGTAGTAAAAATGCAATATAAAGGGGAATAGGAAGAGAAATGGCAAGTGATCCCCCACTTTGCCCCCTGACAATTTTTCATTGAAATCCCACTCACGTTATGACTCCTTTTGCATTCTACACTCACTTCATATGTTCGAATGAAAAATATTTTTAATCAGGTTTTAGAGGGGAGACTCTTCTTAATATAATGCTGAATAAAAGCAGTAAAATAGAAATACAAAGGGGAATAGGAAGAGAAATGGCAAGTGATCCCCCACTTTGCGCCCAGACAATTTTTCTTTGAAATCCCACTCACGTTATGACTCCTTTTGCATTCTCCACTCACTTCATATGTTCGAAGGAAAAATATTTTTAATCAGGTTTTAGAGGGTAGACTCTTCTTAACATAATGCTAAATAAAAGTAGTAAAAAAGCAATATAAAGGGGAATAGGAAGAGAAATGGCAAGTGATCCCCCACTTTGCGCCCAGACAATTTTTCATTGAAATCCCACTCACGTTATGACTCCTTTTGCATTCTCCACTCACTTCTTATGTTCGAAGGAAAAATATTTTTAATCAGGTTTTAGAGGGGAGACTCTGCTTAACATAATGCTATATAAAAGTAGTAAAAAAGCAATATAAAGGGGAATAGGAAGAGAAATGGCAAGTGATCCCCCACTTTGCGCCCAGACAATTTTTCTTTGAAATCCCACTCACGTTATGACTCCTTTTGCATTCTCCACTCACTTCATATGTTCGAATGAAAAATATTTTTAATCAGGTTTTAGAGGGGAGACTGCTTAACATAATGCTAAATAAAAGTAGTAAAAAAGCAATATAAAGGGGAATAGGAAGAGAAATGGCAAGTGATCCCCCACTTTGCGCCCAGAAAATTTTTCTTTGAAATCCCACTCACGTTATGACTCCTTTTGCATTCTCCACTCACTTCATATGTTCGAAGGAAAAATATTTTTAATCAGGTTTTAGAGGGTAGACTCTTCTTAACATAATGCTAAATAAAAGTAGTAAAAAAGTAATATAAAGCGGAATAGGAAGAGAAATGGCAAGTGGTCCCCCACTTTGCGCCCAGAAAATTTTTCATTGAAACCCACTCACGTTATGACTCCTTTTGCATTCTCCACTCACTTCATATGTTCGAATGAAAAATATTTTTAATCAGGTTTTAGAGGGGAGACTCTTCTTAACATAATGCTAAATAAAAGTAGTAAAAAAGTAATATAAAGGGGAATAGGAAGAGAAATGGCAAGTGGTCCCCCACTTTGCGCCCAGACAATATTTCATTGAAATCCCACTCACGTTATGACTCCTTTTGCATTCTCCACTCACTTCATATGTTCGAAGGAAAAATATTTTTAATCAGGTTTTAGAGGGTAGACTCTTCTTAACATAATGCTAAATAAAAGTAGTAAAAAAGTAATATAAAGCGGAATAGGAAGAGAAATGGCAAGTGGTCCCCCACTTTGCGCCCAGAAAATTTTTCATTGAAACCCACTCACGTTATGACTCCTTTTGCATTCTCCACTCACTTCATATGTTCGAATGAAAAATATTTTTAATCAGGTTTTAGAGGGGAGACTCTGCTTAACATAATGCTAAATAAAAGTATTAAAAAAGGAATATAAAGGGGAATAGGAAGAGAAATGGCAAGTGATCCCCCACTTTGCGCCCAGACAATTTTTCATTGAAATCCCACTCACGTTATGACTCCTTTTGCATTCTCCACTCACTTCATATGTTCGAAGGAAAAATATTTTTAATCAGGTTTTAGAGGGGAGACTCTTCTTAACATAATGCTAAATAAAAGTAGTAAAAAAGTAATATAAAGTGGAATAGGAAGAGAAATGGCAAGTGGTCCCCCACTTTGCGCCCAGACAATATTTCATTGAAATCCCACTCACGTTATGACTCCTTTTGCATTCTCCACTCACTTCATATGTTCGAAGGAAAAATATTTTTAATCAGGTTTTAGAGGGGAGACTCTGCTTAACATAATGCTAAATAAAAGTAGTAAAGAAGCAATATAAAGGGGAATAGGAAGAGAAATGGCAAGTGATCCCCCACTTTGCGCCCAGACAATTTTTCATTGAAATCCCACTCACGTTATGACTCCTTTTGCATTCTCCACTCACTTCATATGTTCGAATGAAAAATATTTTTAATCAGATTTTAGAGGGGAGACTCTGCTTAACATAATGCTAAATAAAAGTAGTAAAAAAGCAATATAAAGGGGAATAGGAAGAGAAATGGCAAGTGATCCCCCACTTTGCGCCCAGACAATTTTTCATTGAAATCCCACTCACGTTATGACTCCTGTTGCATTCTCCACTCACTTCATATGTTCGAATGAAAAATATTTTTAATCAGGTTTTAGAGGGTAGACTCTTCTTAACATAATGCTAAATAAAAGTAGTAAAAAAGTAATATAAAGCGGAATAGGAAGAGAAATGGCAAGTGGTTCCCACTTTGCGCCCAGAAAATTTTTCATTGAAACCCACTCACGTTATGACTCCTTTTGCATTCTCCACTCACTTCATATGTTCGAATGAAAAATATTTTTAATCAGGTTTTAGAGGGGAGACTCTGCTTAACATAATGCTAAATAAAAGTATTAAAAAAGGAATATAAAGGGGAATAGGAAGAGAAATGGCAAGTGATCCCCCACTTTGCGCCCAGACAATTTTTCATTGAAATCCAACTCACGTTATGACTCCTTTTGCATTCTCCACTCACTTCATATGTTCGAAGGAAAAATATTTTTAATCAGGTTTTAGAGGGGAGACTCTTCTTAACATAATGCTAAATAAAAGTAGTAAAAAAGCAATATAAAGTGGAATAGGAAGAGAAATGGCAAGTGGTCCCCCACTTTGCGCCCAGACAATATTTCATTGAAATCCCACTCACGTTATGACTCCTTTTGCATTCTCCACTCACTTCATATGTTCGAAGGAAAAATATTTTTAATCAGGTTTTAGAGGGGAGACTCTGCTTAACATAATGCTAAATAAAAGTAGTAAAGAAGCAATATAAAGGGGAATAGGAAGAGAAATGGCAAGTGATCCCCCACTTTGCGCCCAGACAATTTTTCATTGAAATCCCACTCACGTTATGACTCCTTTTGCATTCTCCACTCACTTCATATGTTCGAATGAAAAATATTTTTAATCAGATTTTAGAGGGGAGACTCTGCTTAACATAATGCTAAATAAAAGTAGTAAAAAAGCAATATAAAGGGGAATAGGAAGAGAAATGGCAAGTGATCCCCCACTTTGCGCCCAGACAATTTTTCATTGAAATCCCCTCACGTTATGACTCCTGTTGCATTCTACACTCACTTCATATGTTCGAATGAAAAATATTTTTAATCAGGTTTTAGAGGGTACACTCTTCTTAACATAATGCTAAATAAAAGTAGTAAAAAAGTAATATAAAGCGGAATAGGAAGAGAAATGGCAAGTGGTCCCCCACTTTGCGCCCAGACAAATTTTCATTGAAATCCCACTCACGTTATGACTCCTTTTGCATTCTCCACTCACTTCATATGTTCGAATGAAAAATATTTTTAATCAGGTTTTAGAGGGGAGACTCTGCTTAACATAATGCTAAATAAAAGTATTAAAAAAGCAATATAAAGGGGAATAGGAAGAGAAATGGCAAGTGATCCCCCACTTTGCGCCCAGACAATTTTTCATTGAAATCCCACTCACGTTATGACTCCTTTTGAATTCTCCACGCACTTCATATGTTCGAAGGAAAAATATTTTTAATCAGGTTTTAGAGGGGAGACTCTTCTTAACATAATGCTAAATAAAAGTAGTAAAAAAGTAATATAAAGCGGAATAGGAAGAGAAATGGCAAGTGGTCCCCCACTTTGCGCCCAGACAATATTTCATTGAAATCCCACTCACGTTATGACTCCTTTTGCATTCTCCACTCACTTCATATGTTCGAATGAAAAATATTTTTAATCAGGTTTTAGAGGGGAGACTCTGCATAACATAATGCTAAATAAAAGTAGTAAAAAAGCAATATAAAGGGGAATAGGAAGAGAAATGGCAAGTGATCCCCCACTTTGCGCCCAGACACTTTTTCTTTGAAATCCCACTCACGTTATGACTCCTTTTGCATTCTCCACTCACTTCATATGTTCGAAGGAAAAATATTTTTAATCAGGTTTTAGAGGGGAGACTCTTCTTAACATAATGCTAAATAAAAGTAGTAAAAAAGTAATATAAAGCGGAAGAGGAAGAGAAATGGCAAGTGGTCCCCCACTTTGCGCCCAGACAATTTTTCATTGAAATCCCACTCACGTTATGACTCCTTTTGCATTCTCCACTCACTTCATATGTTCGAATGAAAAATATATTTAATCAGGTTTTAGAGGGGAGACTCTGCTTAACATAATGCTAAATAAAAGTAGTAAAAAAGCAATATAAAGGGGAATAGGAAGAGAAATGGCAAGTGATCCCCCACTTTGCGCCCAGAAAATTTTTCATTGAAATCCCACTCATGTTATGACTCCTTTTGCATTCTCCACTGACTTCATATGTTCGAAGGAAAAATATTTTTAATCAGGTTTTGAGGGGAGACTCTGCTTAACATAATGCTAAATAAAAGTAGTAAAAAAGCAATATAAAGGGGAATAGGAAGAGAAATGGCAAGTGATCCCCCACTTTGCGCCCAGACAATTTTTCATTGAAATCCCACTCACGTTATGACTCCTTTTGCATTCTCCACTCACTTCATATGTTCGAAGGAAAAATATTTTTAATCAGGTTTTAGAGGGGAGACTCTTCTTAACATAATGCTAAATAAAAGTAGTAAAAAAGCAATATAAAGGGGAATAGGAAGAGAAATGGCAAGTGATCCCCCACTTTGCGCCCAGACAATTTTTCATTGAAATCCCACTCACGTTATGAGTCCTGTTGCATTCTACACTCACTTCATATGTTCGAATGAAAAATATTTTTAATCAGGTTTGAGAGGGGAGACTCTGCTTAACATAATGCTAAATAAAAGTAGTAAAGAAGCAATATAAAGGGGAATAGGAAGAGAAATGGCAAGTGATCCCCCACTTTGCGCCCAGACAATTTTTCATTGAAATCCCACTCACGTTATGACTCCTTTTGCATTCTCCACTCACTTCATATGTTCGAATGAAAAATATTTTTAATCAGGTTTTACAGGGGAGACTCTGCTTAACATAATGCTAAATAAAAGTAGTAAAAAAGCAATATAAAGGGGAATAGGAAGAGAAATGGCAAGTGATCCCCCACTTTGCGCCCAGACAATTTTTCATTGAAATCCCCTCACGTTATGACTCCTGTTGCATTCTACACTCACTTCATATGTTCGAATGAAAAATATTTTTAATCAGGTTTTAGAGGGTACACTCTTCTTAACATAATGCTAAATAAAAGTAGTAAAAAAGTAATATAAAGCGGAATAGGAAGAGAAATGGCAAGTGGTCCCCCACTTTGCGCCCAGACAAATTTTCATTGAAATCCCACTCACGTTATGACTCCTTTTGCATTCTCCACTCACTTCATATGTTCGAATGAAAAATATTTTTAATCAGGTTTTAGAGGGGAGACTCTGCTTAACATAATGCTAAATAAAAGTATTAAAAAAGCAATATAAAGGGGAATAGGAAGAGAAATGGCAAGTGATCCCCCACTTTGCGCCCAGACAATTTTTCATTGAAATCCCACTCACGTTATGACTCCTTTTGAATTCTCCACGCACTTCATATGTTCGAAGGAAAAATATTTTTAATCAGGTTTTAGAGGGGAGACTCTTCTTAACATAATGCTAAATAAAAGTAGTAAAAAAGTAATATAAAGCGGAATAGGAAGAGAAATGGCAAGTGGTCCCCCACTTTGCGCCCAGACAATATTTCATTGAAATCCCACTCACGTTATGACTCCTTTTGCATTCTCCACTCACTTCATATGTTCGAATGAAAAATATTTTTAATCAGGTTTTAGAGGGGAGACTCTGCATAACATAATGCTAAATAAAAGTAGTAAAAAAGCAATATAAAGGGGAATAGGAAGAGAAATGGCAAGTGATCCCCCACTTTGCGCCCAGACACTTTTTCTTTGAAATCCCACTCACGTTATGACTCCTTTTGCATTCTCCACTCACTTCATATGTTCGAAGGAAAAATATTTTTAATCAGGTTTTAGAGGGGAGACTCTTCTTAACATAATGCTAAATAAAAGTAGTAAAAAAGTAATATAAAGCGGAAGAGGAAGAGAAATGGCAAGTGGTCCCCCACTTTGCGCCCAGACAATTTTTCATTGAAATCCCACTCACGTTATGACTCCTTTTGCATTCTCCACTCACTTCATATGTTCGAATGAAAAATATATTTAATCAGGTTTTAGAGGGGAGACTCTGCTTAACATAATGCTAAATAAAAGTAGTAAAAAAGCAATATAAAGGGGAATAGGAAGAGAAATGGCAAGTGATCCCCCACTTTGCGCCCAGAAAATTTTTCATTGAAATCCCACTCATGTTATGACTCCTTTTGCATTCTCCACTGACTTCATATGTTCGAAGGAAAAATATTTTTAATCAGGTTTTGAGGGGAGACTCTGCTTAACATAATGCTAAATAAAAGTAGTAAAAAAGCAATATAAAGGGGAATAGGAAGAGAAATGGCAAGTGATCCCCCACTTTGCGCCCAGACAATTTTTCATTGAAATCCCACTCACGTTATGACTCCTTTTGCATTCTCCACTCACTTCATATGTTCGAAGGAAAAATATTTTTAATCAGGTTTTAGAGGGGAGACTCTTCTTAACATAATGCTAAATAAAAGTAGTAAAAAAGCAATATAAAGGGGAATAGGAAGAGAAATGGCAAGTGATCCCCCACTTTGCGCCCAGACAATTTTTCATTGAAATCCCACTCACGTTATGAGTCCTGTTGCATTCTACACTCACTTCATATGTTCGAATGAAAAATATTTTTAATCAGGTTTGAGAGGGGAGACTCTGCTTAACATAATGCTAAATAAAAGTAGTAAAGAAGCAATATAAAGGGGAATAGGAAGAGAAATGGCAAGTGATCCCCCACTTTGCGCCCAGACAATTTTTCATTGAAATCCCACTCACGTTATGACTCCTTTTGCATTCTCCACTCACTTCATATGTTCGAATGAAAAATATTTTTAATCAGGTTTTACAGGGGAGACTCTGCTTAACATAATGCTAAATAAAAGTAGTAAAAAAGCAATATAAAGGGGAATAGGAAGAGAAATGGCAAGTGATCCCCCAATTTGCGCCCAGACAATTTTTCATTGAAATCCCACTCACGTTATGACTCCTTTTGAATTCTCCACTCACTTCATATGTTCGAAGGAAAAATATTTTTAATCAGGATTTAGAGGGGAGACTCTTCTTAACATAATGCTAAATAAAAGCAGTAAAATAGAAATACAAAGGGGAATAGGAAGAGAAATGGCAAGTGATCCCCCACTTTGCGCCCAGACAATATTTCATTGAAATCCCACTCACGTTATGACTCCTTTTGCATTCTCCACTCACTTCATATGTTCGAATGAAAAATATTTCTAATCAGGTTTTAGAGGGGAGACTCTGCTTAACATAATGCTAAATAAAAGTAGTAAAAAAGCAATATAAAGGGGAATAGGAAGAGAAATGGCAAGTGATCCCCCACTTTGCGCCCAGAAAATTTTTCATTGAAATCCCACTCATGTTATGACTCCTTTTGCATTCTCCACTCACTTCATATGTTCGAAGGAAAAATATTTTTAATCAGGTTTTAGAGGGGAGACTCTGCTTAACATAATGCTAAATAAAAGTAGTAAAAAAGCAATTTAAAGGGGAATAGGAAGAGAAATGGCAAGTGATCCCCCACTTTGCGCCCAGACAATTTTTCATTTAAATCCCACTCACGTTATGACTCCTTTTGCATTATCCACTCACTTCATATGTTCGAAGGAAAAATATTTTTAATCAGGTTTTAGAGGGGAGACTCTTCTTAACATAATGCTAAATAAAAGTAGTAAAAAAGTAATATAAAGCGGAATAGGAAGAGAAATGGCAAGTGGTCCCCCACTTTGCGCCCAGACAATTTTTCATTGAAATCCCACTCACGTTATGACTCCTTTTGCATTCTCCACTCACTTCATATGTTCGAATGAAAAATATTTTTAATAAGGTTTTAGAGGGGAGAATCTGCTTAACATAATGCTAAATAAAAGTAGTAAAAAAGCAATATAAAGGGGAATAGGAAGAGAAATGGCATGGGAACCCCCACTTTGCGCCCAGACAATTTTTCATTGAAATCCCACTGACGTTATGACTCCTGTTGCATTCTACACTCACTTCATATGTTCGAATGAAAAATATTTTTAATCAGGTTTTAGAGGGGAGACTCTTCTTAACATAATGCTAAATAAAAGCAGTAAAATAGAAATACAAAGGGGAATATGAAGAGAAATGGCAAGTGATCCCCCACTTTGCGCCCAGACAATTTTTCATTGAAATCCCACTCACGTTATGACACCTTTTGCATTCTCCACTCACTTCATATGTTCGAAGGAAAAATATTTTTAATCAGGTTTTAGAGGGGAGACTCTTCTTAACATAATGCTAAATAAAAGTAGTAAAAAAGCAATATAAAGGGGAGTAGGAAGAGAAATGGCAAGTGATCCCCCACTTTGCGCCCAGACAATTTTTCATTGAAATCCCACTCACGTTATGACTCCTTTTGCATTCTCCACTCACTTAATATGTTCGAAGGAAAAATATTTTTAATCAGGTTTTAGAGGGGAGACTCTTCTTAACATAATGCTAAATAAAAGTAGTAAAAAAGCAATATAAAGGGCAATAGGAAGAGAAATGGCAAGTGATCCCCCACTTTGCGCCCAGACAATTTTTCATTGAAATCCCACTCACGTTATGACTCCTTTTGCATTCTCCACTCACTTCATATGTTCGAATGAAAAATATTTTTAATCAGGTTTTAGAGGGGAGACTCTGCTTAACATAATGCTAAATAAAAGTAGTAAAAAAGCAATATAAAGGGGAATAGGAAGAGAAATGGCAAGGGATCCCCCACTTTGCGCCCAGACAGTTTTTCATTGAAATCCCACTCACGTTATGACTCCTGTTGCATTCTACACTCACTTCAGATGTTCGAATGAAAAATATTTTTAATCAGGATTTAGAGGGGAGACTCTTCTAAACATAATGCTAAATAAAAGCAGTAAAATAGAAATACAAAGGGGAATAGGAAGAGAAATGGCAAGTGATCCCCTACTTTGCGCCCAGACAATTTTTCATTGAAATCCCACTCACGTTATGACTCCTTTTGCATTCTCCACTCACTTCATATGTTCGAATGAAAAATATTTTTAATCAGGTTTTAGAGGGGAGACTCTTCTTAACATAATGCTAAATAAAAGTAGTAAAAAAGCAATATAAAGGGGAATAGGAAGAGAAATGGCAAGTGATACCCCACTTTGCGCCCAGACAATTTTTCATTGAAATCCCACTCACGTTATGACTCCTTTTGCATTCTCCACTCACTTCATATGTTCGAAGGAAAAATATTTTTAATCAGGTTTTAGAGGGGAGACACTTCTTAACATAATGCTAAATAAAAGTAGTAAAAAAGCAATATAAAGGGGAATAGGAAGAGAAATGGCAAGTGATCCCCCACTTTGCGCCCAGACAATTTTTCATTGAAATCCCACTCACGTTATGACTCCTTTTGCATTCTCCACTCAATTCATATGTTCGAATGAAAAATATTTTTAATCAGGTTTTAGAGGGGAGACTCTGCTTAACATAATGCTAAATAAAAGTAGTAAAAAAGCAATATAAAGGGGAATAGGAAGAGAAATGGCAAGTGATCCCCCACTTTGCGCCCAGACAATTTTTCATTGAAATCCCACTCACGTTATGAATCCTGTTGCATTCTACACTCACTTCATATGTTCGAATGAAAAATATTTTTAATCAGGTTTTAGAGGGGAGACTCTGCATAACATAATGCTAAATAAAAGTAGTAAAAAAGCAATATAAAGGGGAATAGGAAGAGAAATGGCAAGTGATCCCCCACTTTGCGCCCAGACAATTTTTCATTGAAATCCCATTCACGTTATGACTCCTTTTGCATTCTCCACTCACTTCATATGTTCGAATGAAAAATATTTTTAGTCAGGTTTTAGAGGGGAGAATCTGCTTAACATAATGCTAAATAAAAGTAGTAAAAAAGCAATATAAAGGGGAATAGGAAGAGAAATGGCAAGGGATCCCCCACTTTGCGCCCAGACAATTTTTCATTGAATTCCCACTCACGTTATGACTCCTGTTGCATTCTACACTCACTTCATATGTTCGAATGAAAAATATTTTTAATCAGGTTTTAGAGGGGAGACTCTTCTTAACATAATGCTAAATAAAAGTAGTAAAAAAGCAATATAAAGGGGAATAGGAAGAGAAATGGCAAGTGATCCCCCACTTTGCGCCCAGACAATTTTTCATTGAAATCCCACTCACGTTATGACTCCTTTTGCATTCTCCACTCACTTCATATGTTCGAAGGAAAAATATTTTTAATCAGGTTTTAGAGGGGAGACTCTTCTTAAAATAATGCTAAATAAAAGTAGTAAAAAAGCAATATAAAGGGGAATAGGAAGAGAAATGGCAAGTGATCCCCCACTTTGCGCCCAGACAATTTTTCATTGAAATCCCACTCACGTTATGACTCCTGTTGCATTCTACACTCACTTCATATGTTCGATTGAAAAATATTTTTAATCAGGTTTTAGAGGGGAGACTCTGCTTAACATAATGCTAAATAAAAGCAGTAAAATAGAAATACAAAGGGGAATATGAAGAGAAATGGCAAGTGATACCCCACTTTGCGCCCAGACAATTTTTCATTGAAATCCCACTCACGTTATTACTCCTTTTGCATTCTCCACTCACTTCATATGTTCGAATGAAAAATATTTTTAATCAGGTTTTAGAGGGGAGACTCTGCTTAATATAATGCTAAATAAAAGTAGTAAAAAAGCAATATAAAGGGGAATAGGAAGAGAAATGGCAAGGGATCCCCCACTTTGCGCCCAGACAGTTTTTCATTGAAATCCCACTCACGTTATGACTCCTGTTGCATTCTACACTCACTTCAGATGTTCGAATGAAAAATATTTTTAATCAGGATTTAGAGGGGAGACTCTTCTAAACATAATGCTAAATAAAAGCAGTAAAATAGAAATACAAAGGGGAATAGGAAGAGAAATGGCAAGTGATCCCCCACTTTGCGCCCAGACAATTTTTCATTGAAATCCCACTCACGTTATGACTCCTTTTGCATTCTCCACTCACTTCATATGTTCGAATGAAAAATATTTTTAATCAGGTTTTAGAGGGGAGACTCTTCTTAACATAATGCTAAATAAAAGTAGTAAAAAAGCAATATAAAGGGGAATAGTTAGAGAAATGGCAAGTGATACCCCACTTTGCGCCCAGACAATTTTTCATTGAAATCCCACTCACGTTATGACTCCTTTTGCATTCTCCACTCACTTCATATGTTCGAAGGAAAAATATTTTTAATCAGGTTTTAGAGGGGAGACACTTCTTAACATAATGCTAAATAAAAGTAGTAAAAAAGCAATATAAAGGGGAATAGGAAGAGAAATGGCAAGTGATCCCCCACTTTGCGCCCAGACAATTTTTCATTGAAATCCCACTCACGTTATGACTCCTTTTGCATTCTCCACTCACTTCATATGTTCGAATGAAAAATATTTTTAATCAGGTTTTAGAGGGGAGACTCTGCTTAACATAATGCTAAATAAAAGTAGTAAAAAAGCAATATAAAGGGGAATAGTAAGAGAAATGGCAAGTGATCCCCCACTTTGCGCCCAGACAATTTTTCATTGAAATCCCACTCACGTTATGACTCCTGTTGCATTCTACACTCACTTCATATGATCGAATGAAAAATATTTTTAATCAGGTTTTAGAGGGGAGACTCTGCATAACATAATGCTAAATAAAAGTAGTAAAAAAGCAATATAAAGGGGAATAGGAAGAGAAATGGCAAGTGATCCCCCACTTTGCGCCCAGACAATTTTTCATTGAAATCCCACTCACGTTATGACTCCTTTTGCATTCTCCACTCACTTCATATGTTCGAAGGAAAAATATTTTTAATCAGGTTTTAGAGGGGAGACACTGCTTAACATAATGGTAAATAAAAGTAGTAAAAAAGCAATATAAAGGGGAATAGGAAGAGAAATGGCAAGTGATCCCCCACTTTGCGCCCAGACAATTTTTCATTGAAATCCCACTCACGTTATGAATCCTTTTGCATTCTCCACTCACTTCATATGTTCGAAGGAAAAATATTTTTAATCCGGTTTTAGAGGGGAGACACTGCTTAACATAACGCTAAATAAAAGTAGTAAAAAAGCAATATAAAGGGGAATAGGAAGAGAAATGGCAAGTGATCCCCCACTTTGCGCCCAGACAAATTTCATTGAAATCCCACTCACGTTTTGACTCCTTTTGCATTCTCCACTCACTTCATATGTTCGAAGGAAAAATATTTTTAATCAGGTTTTAGAGGGGAGTCACTGCTTAACATAATGCTAAATAAAAGTAGTAAAAAAGCAATATAAAGGGGAATAGGAAGAGAAATGGCAAGTGATACCCCACTTTGCGCCCAGACAATTTTTCATTGAAATCCCACTCACGTTATGACTCTTGTTGCATTCTACACTCACTTCATATGTTCGAATGAAAAATATTTTTAATCAGGTTTTAGAGGGGAGACTCTGCTTAACATAATGCTAAATAAAAGTAGTAAAAAAGCAATATAAAGGGGAATAGGAAGAGAAAAATGGCAAGTGATACCCCACTTTGCGCCCAGACAATTTTTCATTGAAATCCCACTCACGTTATGACTCCTTTTGCATTCTCCACTCACTTCATATGTTCGAGGGAAAATTTTTTTAATCAGGTATTAGAGGTGAGACACTGCTTAACATAATGCTAAATAAAAGTAGTAAAAAAGCAATATAAAGGGGAATAGGAAGAGAAATGGCAAGTGATCCCCCACTTTGCGCCCAGACAAATTTTCATTGAAATCCCACTCACGTTATGACTCCTGTTGCATTCTACACTCACTTCATATGTTCGAATGAAAAATATTTTTAATCAGGTTTTAGAGGGGAGACTCTGCTTAACATAATGCTAAATAAAAGTAGTAAAAAAGCAATATAAAGGGGAATAGGAAGAGAAATGGCAAGTGATCCCCCACTTTGCGCCCAGACAATTTTTCATTGAAATCCCACTCACGTTATGACTCCTGTTGCATTCTACACTCACTTCATATGTTCGAATGAAAAATATTTTTAATCAGGTTTTAGAGGGGAGACTCTGCTTAACATAATGCTAAATAAAAGCAGTAAAATAGAAATACAAAGGGGAATATGAAGAGAAAAATGGCAAGTGATACCCCACTTTGCGCCCAGACAATTTTTCATTGAAATCCCACTCACGTTATGACTCCTTTTGCATTCTCCACTCACTTCATATGTTCGAGGGAAAATTTTTTTAATCAGGTTTTAGAGGTGAGACACTGCTTAACATAATGCTAAATAAAAGTAGTAAAAAAGCAATATAAAGGGGAATAGGAAGAGAAATGGCAAGTGATCCCCCACTTTGCGCCCAGACAAATTTTCATTGAAATCCCACTCACGTTATGACTCCTGTTGCATTCTACACTCATTCATATGTTCGAATGAAAAATATTTTTAATCAGGTTTTAGAGGGGAGACTCTGCTTAACATAATGCTAAATAAAAGTAGTAAAAAAGCAATATAAAGGGGAATAGGAAGAGAAATGGCAAGTGAGCCCCACTTTGCGCCCAGACAAATTTCATTGAAATCCCACTCACGTTTTGACTCCTTTTGCATTCTCCACTCACTTCATATGTTCGAAGGAAAAATATTTTTAATCAGGTTTTAGAGGTGAGACACTGCTTAACATAATGCTAAATAAAAGTAGTAAAAAAGCAATATAAAGGGGAATAGGAAGAGAAATGGCAAGTGATACCCCACTTTGCGCCCAGACAATTTTTCATTGAAATCCCACTCACGTTATGACTCTTGTTGCATTCTACACTCACTTCATATGTTCGAATGAAAAATATTTTTAATCAGGTTTTAGAGGGGAGACTCTGCTTAACATAATGCTAAATAAAAGTAGTAAAAAAGCAATATAAAGGGGAATAGGAAGAGAAAAATGGCAAGTGATACACCACTTTGGGCCCAGACAATTTTTCATTGAAATCCCACTCACGTTATGACTCCTTTTGCATTCTCCACTCACTTCATATGTTGGAGGGAAAATTTTTTTAATCAGGTTTTAGAGGTGAGACACTGCTTAACATAATGCTAAATAAAAGTAGTAAAAAGCAATATAAAGGGGAATAGGAAGAGAAATGGCAAGTGATCCCCCACTTTGCGCCCAGACAATTTTTCATTGAAATCCCACTCACGTTATGACTCCTTTTGCATTCTCCACTCACTTCATATGTTCGAATGAAAAATATTTTTAATCAGGTTTTAGAGGGGAGACACTGCTTAACATAATGCTAAATAAAAGTAGTAAAAAAGCAATATAAAGGGGAATAGGAAGAGAAATGGCAAGTGATCCCCCACTTTGCGCCCAGACAATTTTTCATTGAAATCCCACTCACGTTATGACTCCTTTTGCATTCTCCACTCACTTCATATGTTCGAATGAAAAATATTTTTAATCAGGTTTTAGAGGGGAGAATCTGCTTAACATAATGCTAAATAAAAGTAGTAAAAAAGCAATATAAAGGGGAATAGGAAGAGAAATGGCAAGGGATCCCCCACTTTGCGCCCAGACAATTTTTCATTGAAATCCCACACACGTTATGACACCTTTTGCATTCTCCACTCACTTCATATGTTCGAAGGAAAAATATTTTTAATCAGGTTTTAGAGGGGAGATTCTTCTTAACATAATGCTAAATAAAAGTAGTAAAAAAGCAATATAAAGGGGAATAGGAAGAGAAATGGCAAGTGATCCCCCACTTTGCGCCCAGACAATTTTTCATTGAAATCCCACTCACGTTATGACTCCTTTTGCATTCTCCACTCACTTCATATGTTCGAAGGAAAAATATTTTTAATCAGGTTTTAGAGGGGAGACTCTTCTTAACATAATGCTAAATAAAAGCAGTAAAATAGAAATACAAAGGGGAATAGGAAGAGAAATGGCAAGTGATCCCCCACTTTGCGCCCAGACAATTTTTCATTGAAATCCCACTCACGTTATGACTCCTTTTGCATTCTCCACTCACTTCATATGTTCGAAGGAAAAATATTTTTAATCAGGTTTTAGAGGGGAGACACTGCTTAACATAATGCTAAATAAAAGTAGTAAAAAAGCAATATAAAGGGGAATAGGAAGAGAAATGGCAAGTGATCCCCCACTTTGCGCCCAGACAATTTTTCATTGAAATCCCACTCACGTTATGAATCCTTTTGCATTCTCCACTCACTTCATATGTTCGAAGGAAAAATATTTTTAATCCGGTTTTAGAGGGGAGACACTGCTTAACATAATGCTAAATAAAAGTAGTAAAAAAGCAATATAAAGGGGAATAGGAAGAGAAATGGCAAGTGATCCCCCACTTTGCGCCCAGACAAATTTCATTGAAATCCCACTCACGTTTTGACTCCTTTTGCATTCTCCACTCACTTCATATGTTCGAAGGAAAAATATTTTTAATCAGGTTTTAGAGGGGAGACACTGCTTAACATAATGATAAATAAAAGTAGTAAAAAAGCAATATAAAGGGGAATAGGAAGAGAAATGGCAAGTGATACCCCACTTTGCGCCCAGACAATTTTTCATTGAAATCCCACTCACGTTATGACTCTTGTTGCATTCTACACTCACTTCATATGTTCGAATGAAAAATATTTTTAATCAGGTTTTAGAGGGGAGACTCTGCTTAACATAATGCTAAATAAAAGCAGTAAAAAAGCAATATAAAGGGGAATAGGAAGAGAAAAATGGCAAGTGATACCCCACTTTGCGCCCAGACAATTTTTCATTGAAATCCCACTCACGTTATGACTCCTTTTGCATTCTCCACTCACTTCATATGTTCGAGGGAAAATTTTTTTAATCAGGTTTTAGAGGGGAGACACTGCTTAACATAATGCTAAATAAAAGTAGTAAAAAAGCAATATAAAGGGGAATAGGAAGAGAAATGGCAAGTGATCCCCCACTTTGCGCCCAGACAAATTTTCATTGAAATCCCACTCACGTTATGACTCCTTTTGCATTCTCCACTCACTTCATATGTTCGAATGAAAAATATTTTTAATCAGGTTTTAGAGGGGAGACACTGCTTAACATAATGCTAAATAAAAGTAGTAAAAAAGCAATATAAAGGGGAATAGAAAGAGAAATGGCAAGTGATCGCCCACTTTGCGCCCAGACAATTTTTCATTGAAATCCCACTCACGTTATGACTCCTTTTGCATTCTCCACTCACTTCATATGTTCGAATGAAAAATATTTTTAATCAGGTTTTAGAGGGGAGACTCTGCTTAACATATTGCTAAATAAAAGTAGTAAAAAAGCAATATAAAGGGGAATAGGAAGAGAAATGGCAAGTGATCCCCCACTTTGCGCCCAGACAATTTTTCATTGAAATCCCACTCACGTTATGACTCCTTTTGCATTCTCCACTCACTTCATATGTTCGAATGAAAAATATTTTTAATCAGGTTTTAGAGGGGAGACTCTGCTTAACATAATGCTAAATAAAAGTAGTAAAAAAGCAATATAAAGGGGAATAGGAAGAGAAATGGCAAGGGATCCCCCACTTTGCGCCCAGACAGTTTTTCATTGAAATCCCACTGACGTTATGACTCCTGTTGCATTCTACACTCACTTCATATGTTCGAATGAAAAATATTTTTAATCAGGTTTTAGAGGGGAGACTCTTCTTAACATAACGCTAAATAAAAGCAGTAAAATAGAAATACAAAGGGGAATAGGGAGAGAAATGGCAAGTGATCCCCCACTTTGCGCCCAGACAATTTTTCATTGAAATCCCACTCACGTTATGACTCCTTTTGCATTCTCCACTCACTTCATATGTTCGAAGGAAAAATATTTTTAATCAGGTTTTAGAGGGGAGACTCTTCTTAACATAATGCTAAATAAAAGTAGTAAAAAAGCAATATAAAGGGGAATAGGAAGAGAAATGGCAAGTGATCCCCCACTTTGCGCCCAGACAATTTTTCATTGAAATCCCACTCACGTTATGACTCCTTTTGCATTCTCCACTCACTTCATATGTTCGAAGGAAAAATATTTTTAATCAGGTTTTAGAGGGGAGACTCTTCTTAACATAATGCTAAATAAAAGTAGTAAAAAAGGAATATAAAGGGGAATAGGAAGAGAAATGGCAAGTGATCCCCCACTTTGCGCCCAGACAATTTTTCATTGAAATCCCACTCACGTTATGACTCCTTTTGCATTCTCCACTCACTTCATATGTTCGAATGAAAAATATTTTTAATCAGGTTTTAGAGGGGAGACTCTGCTTAACATAATGCTAAATAAAAGTAGTAAAAAAGCAATATAAAGGGGAATAGGAAGAGAAATGGCAAGTGATCCCCCACTTTGCGCCCAGACAATTTTTCATTGAAATCCCACTCACGTTATGAATCCTTTTGCATTCTCCACTCACTTCATATGTTCGAAGGAAAAATATTTTTAATCAGGTTTTAGAGGGGAGACACTGCTTAACATAATGCTAAATAAAAGTAGTAAAAAAGCAATATAAAGGGGAATAGGAAGAGAAATGGCAAGTGATACCCCACTTTGCGCCCAGACAATTTTTCATTGAAATCCCACTCACGTTATGACTCTTGTTGCATTCTACACTCACTTCATATGTTCGAATGAAAAATATTTTTAATCAGGTTTTAGAGGGGAGACTCTGCTTAACATAATGCTAAATAAAAGCAGTAAAAAAGCAATATAAAGGGGAATAGGAAGAGAAAAATGGCAAGTGATACCCCACTTTGCGCCCAGACAATTTTTCATTGAAATCCCACTCACGTTATGACTCCTTTTGCATTCTCCACTCACTTCATATGTTCGAGGGAAAATTTTTTTAATCAGGTTTTAGAGGGGAGACACTGCTTAACATAATGCTAAATAAAAGTAGTAAAAAAGCAATATAAAGGGGAATAGGAAGAGAAATGGCAAGTGATCGACCACTTTGCGCCCAGACAAATTTTCATTGAAATCCCACTCACGTTATGACTCCTGTTGCATTCTACACTCACTTCATATGTTCGAATGAAAAATATTTTTAATCAGGTTTTAGAGGGAAGACTCTTCTTAACATAATGCTAAATAAAAGTAGTAAAAAAGGAATATAAAGGGGAATAGGAAGAGAAATGGCAAGGGATCCCCCACTTTGCGCCCAGACAATTTTTCATTAAAATCCCACTCACGTTATGACTCCTGTTGCATTCTACACTCACTTCATATGTTCGAATGAAAAATATTTTTAATCAGGTTTTAGAGGGGAGACTCTTCTTAACATAATGCTAAATAAAAGTAGTAAAAAAGCAATATAAAGGGGAATAGGAAGAGAAATGGCAAGTGATACCCCACTTTGCGCCTAGACAATTTTTCATTGAAATCCCACTCACGTTATGACTCTTGTTGCATTCTACACTCACTTCATATGTTCGAATGAAAAATATTTTTAGTCAGGTTTTAGAGGGGAGACTCTGCTTAACATAATGCTTAATAAAAGCAGTAAAAAAGCAATATAAAGGGGAATAGGAAGAGAAAAATGGCAAGTGATACCCCACTTTGCGCCCAGACAATTTTTCATTGAAATCCCACTCACGTTATGACTCCTTTTGCATTCTCCACTCACTTCATATGTTCGAGGGAAAATTTTTTTAATCAGGTTTTAGAGGGGAGACACTGCTTAACATAATGCTAAATAAAAGTAGTAAAAAAGCAATATAAAGGGGAATAGGAAGAGAAATGGCAAGTGATCGACCACTTTGCGCCCAGACAATTTTTCATTGAAATCCCACTCACGTTATGACTCCTTTTGCATTCTCCACTCACTTCATATGTTCGAATGAAAAATATTTTTAATCAGGTTTTAGAGGGGAGACTCTGCTTAACATATTGCTAAATAAAAGTAGTAAAAAAGCAATATAAAGGGGAATAGGAAGAGAAATGGCAAGTGATCCCCCACTTTGCGCCCAGACAATTTTTCATTGAAATCCCACTCACGTTATGACTCCTTTTGCATTCTCCACTCACTTCATATGTTCGAATGAAAAATATTTTTAATCAGGTTTTAGAGGGGAGAATCTGCTTAACATAATGCTAAATAAAAGTAGTAAAAAAGCAATATAAAGCGGAATAGGAAGAGAAATGGCAAGGGATCCCCCACTTTGCGCCCAGACAATTTTTCATTGAATTCCCACTCACGTTATTACTCCTGTTGCATTCTACACTCACTTCATATGTTCGAATGAAAAATATTTTTTAATCAGGTTTTAGAGGGGAGACTCTTCTTAACATAATGCTAAATAAAAGTAGTAAAAAAGCAATATAAAGGGGAATAGGAAGAGAAATGGCAAGTGATCCCCCAATTTGCGCCCAGACAATTTTTCATTGAAATCCCACTCACGTTATGACTCCTTTTGCATTCTCCACTCACTTCATATGTTCGAATGAAAAATATTTTTAATCAGGTTTTAGAGGGGAGACTCTGCTTAACATAATGCTAAATAAAAGTAGTAAAAAAGCAATATAAAGGGGAATAGGAAGAGAAATGGCAAGGGATCCCCCACTTTGCGCCCAGACAGTTTTTCATTGAAATCCCACTCACGTTATGACTCCTGTTGCATTCTACACTCACTTCATATGATCGTATGAAAAATATTTTTAATCAGGTTTTAGAGGGGAGACTCTTCTTAACATAATGCTAAATAAAAGCAGTAAAATAGAAATACAAAGGGGAATAGGAAGAGAAATGGCAAGTGATCCCCCACTTTGCGCCCAGACAATTTTT
This sequence comes from Acanthosepion lycidas, assembly GCA_963932145.1. Classification (NCBI taxonomy): domain Eukaryota; kingdom Metazoa; phylum Mollusca; class Cephalopoda; order Sepiida; family Sepiidae; genus Acanthosepion; species Acanthosepion lycidas. Next base: position 115,308,808 of record OZ010578.1, on the reverse strand, counting down.
CATTGAAATCCCACTCACGTTATGACTCCTTTTGCATTCTCCACTCACTTCATATGTTCGAAGGAAAAATATTTTTAATCAGGTTTTAGAGGGGAGACTCTTCTTAACATAATGCTAAATAAAAGTAGTAAAAAAGCAATATAAAGGGGAATAGGAAGAGAAATGGCAAGTGATCCCCCACTTTGCGCCCAGACAATTTTTCATTGAAATCCCACTCACGTTATGACTCCTTTTGCATTCTCCACTCACTTCATATGTTCGAAGGAAAAATATTTTTAATCAGGTTTTAGAGGGGAGACACTTCTTAACATAATGCTAAATAAAAGTAGTAAAAAAGCAATATAAAGGGGAATAGGAAGAGAAATGGCAAGTGATCCCCCACTTTGCGCCCAGACAATTTTTCATTGAAATCCCACTCACGTTATGACTCCTTTTGCATTCTCCACTCACTTCATATGTTCGAATGAAAAATATTTTTAATCAGGTTTTAGAGGGGAGACTCTGCTTAACATAATGCTAAATAAAAGTAGTAAAAAAGCAATATAAAGGGGAATAGGAAGAGAAATGGCAAGTGATCCCCCACTTTGCGCCCAGACAATTTTTCATTGAAATCCCACTCACGTTATGAATCCTTTTGCATTCTCCACTCACTTCATATGTTCGAAGGAAAAATATTTTTAATCAGGTTTTAGAGGGGAGACACTGCTTAACATAATGCTAAATAAAAGTAGTAAAAAAGCAATATAAAGGGGAATAGGAAGAGAAATGGCAAGTGATACCCCACTTTGCGCCCAGACAATTTTTCATTGAAATCCCACTCACGTTATGACTCTTGTTGCATTCTACACTCACTTCATATGTTCGAATGAAAAATATTTTTAATCAGGTTTTAGAGGGGAGACTCTGCTTAACATAATGCTAAATAAAAGCAGTAAAAAAGCAATATAAAGGGGAATAGGAAGAGAAAAATGGCAAGTGATCCCCCACTTTGCGCCCAGACAATTTTTCATTGAAATCCCACTCACGTTATGACTCCTTTTGCATTCTCCACTCACTTCATATGTTCGAGGGAAAATTTTTTTAATCAGGTTTTAGAGGGGAGACACTGCTTAACATAATGCTAAATAAAAGTAGTAAAAAAGCAATATAAAGGGGAATAGGAAGAGAAATGGCAAGTGATCCCCCACTTTGCGCCCAGACAAATTTTCATTGAAATCCCACTCACGTTATGACTCCTGTTGCATTCTACACTCACTTCATATGTTCGAATGAAAAATATTTTTAATCAGGTTTTAGAGGGAAGACTCTTCTTAACATAATGCTAAATAAAAGTAGTAAAAAAGGAATATAAAGGGGAATAGGAAGAGAAATGGCAAGTGATCCCCCACTTTGCGCCCAGAAAATTTTTCATTGAAATCCCACTCACGTTATGACTCCTTTTGCATTCTCCACTCACTTCATATGTTCGAATGAAAAATATTTTTAATCAGGTTTTAGAGGGGAGAATCTGCTTAACATAATGCTAAATAAAAGTAGTAAAAAAGCAATATAAAGGGGAACAGGAAGAGAAATGGCAAGGGATCCCCCACTTTGCGCCCAGACAATTTTTCATTGAAATCCCACTCACGTTATGACTCCTGTTGCATTCTACACTCACTTCATATGTTCGAATGAAAAATATTTTTAATCAGGTTTTAGAGGGGAGACTCTTCTTAACATAATGCTAAATAAAAGTAGTAAAAAAGCAATATAAAGGGGAATAGGAAGAGAAATGGCAAGTGATACCCCACTTTGCGCCCAGACAATTTTTCATTGAAATCCCACTCACGTTATGACTCTTGTTGCATTCTACACTCACTTCATATGTTCGAATGAAAAATATTTTTAGTCAGGTTTTAGAGGGGAGACTCTGCTTAACATAATGCTAAATAAAAGCAGTAAAAAAGCAATATAAAGGGGAATAGGAAGAGAAAAATGGCAAGTGATACCCCACTTTGCGCCCAGACAATTTTTCATTGAAATCCCACTCACGTTATGACTCCTTTTGCATTCTCCACTCACTTCATATGTTCGAGGGAAAATTTTTTTAATCAGGTTTTAGAGGGGAGACACTGCTTAACATAATGCTAAATAAAAGTAGTAAAAAAGCAATATAAAGGGGAATAGGAAGAGAAATGGCAAGTGATCCCCCACTTTTCGCCCAGACAAATTTTCATTGAAATCCCACTCACGTTATGACTCCTGTTGCATTCTACACTCACTTCATATGTTCGAATGAAAAATATTTTTAATCAGGTTTTAGAGGGAAGACTCTTCTTAACATAATGCTAAATAAAAGTAGTAAAAAAGGAATATAAAGGGGAATAGGAAGAGAAATGGCAAGTGATCCCCCACTTTGCGCCCAGACAATTTTTCATTGAAATCCCACTCACGTTATGACTCCTTTTGCATTCTCCACTCACTTCATATGTTCGAATGAAAAATATTTTTAATCAGGTTTTAGAGGGGAGAATCTGCTTAACATAATGCTAAATAAAAGTAGTAAAAAAGCAATATAAAGGGGAATAGGAAGAGAAATGGCAAGGGATCCCCCACTTTGCGCCCAGACAATTTTTCATTGAAATCCCACTCACGTTATGACTCCTGTTGCATTCTACACTCACTTCATATGTTCGAATGAAAAATATTTTTAATCAGGTTTTAGAGGGGAGACTCTGCTTAACATAATGCTAAATAAAAGTAGTAAAAAAGCAATATAAAGGGGAATAGGAAGAGAAATGGCAAGTGATAGCCCACTTTGCGTCCAGACAATTTTTCATTGAAATCCCACTCACGTTATGACTCTTGTTGCATTCTACACTCACTTCATATGTTCGAATGAAAAATATTTTTAGTCAGGTTTTAGAGGGGAGACTCTGCTTAACATAATGCTAAATAAAAGCAGTAAAAAAGCAATATAAAGGGGAATAGGAAGAGAAAAATGGCAAGTGATACCCCACTTTGCGCCCAGACAATTTTTCATTGAAATCCCACTCACGTTATGACTCCTTTTGCATTCTCCACTCACTTCATATGTTCGAGGGAAAATTTTTTTAATCAGGTTTTAGAGGGGAGACACTGCTTAACATAATGCTAAATAAAAGTAGTAAAAAAGCAATATAAAGGGGAATAGGAAGAGAAATGGCAAGTGATCCCCCACTTTGCGCCCAGACAATTTTTCATTGAAATCCCACTCACGTTATGACTCTTGTTGCATTCTACACTCACTTCATATGTTCTAATGAAAAATATTTTTAATCAGGTTTTAGAGGGAAGACTCTTCTTAACATAATGCTAAATAAAAGTAGTAAAAAAGGAATATAAAGGGGAATAGGAAGAGAAATGGCAAGTGATACCCCACTTTGCGCCCAGACAATTTTTCATTGAAATCCCACTCACGTTATGACTCCTTTTGCATTCTCCACTCACTTCATATGTTCGAATGAAAAATATTTTTAATCAGGTTTTAGAGGGGAGACTCTGCTTAACATAATGCTAAATAAAAGTAGTAAAAAAGCAATATAAAGGGGAATAGGAAGAGAAATGGCAAGTGATCCCCCACTTTGCGCCCAGACAATTTTTCATTGAAATCCCACTCACGTTATGACTCCTTTTGCATTCTCCACTCGCTTCATATGTTCGAATGAAAAATATTTTTAATCAGGTTTTAGAGGGGAGACTCTGCTTAACATAATGCTAAATAAAAGTAGTAAAAAAGCAATATAAAGGGGAATAGGAAGAGAAATGGCAAGTGATCCCCCACTTTGCGCCCAGACAAATTTTCATTGAAATCCCACTCACGTTATGACTCCTGTTGCATTCTACACTCACTTCATATGTTCGAATGAAAAATATTTTTAATCAGGTTTTAGAGGGAAGACTCTTCTTAACATAATGCTAAATAAAAGTAGTAAAAAAGGAATATAAAGGGGAATAGGAAGAGAAATGGCAAGTGATCCCCCACTTTGCGCCCAGACAATTTTTCATTGAAATCCCACTCACGTTATGACTCCTTTTGCATTCTCCACTCACTTCATATGTTCGAATGAAAAATATTTTTAATCAGGTTTTAGAGGGGAGAATCTGCTTAACATAATGCTAAATAAAAGTAGTAAAAAAGCAATATAAAGGGGAATAGGAAGAGAAATGGCAAGGGATCCCCCACTTTGCGCCCAGACAATTTTTCATTGAAATCCCACTCACGTTATGACTCCTGTTGCATTCTACACTCACTTCATATGTTCGAATGAAAAATATTTTTAATCAGGTTTTAGAGGGGAGACTCTGCTTAACATAATGCTAAATAAAAGTAGTAAAAAAGCAATATAAAGGGGAATAGGAAGAGAAATGGCAAGTGATAGCCCACTTTGCGTCCAGACAATTTTTCATTGAAATCCCACTCACGTTATGACTCTTGTTGCATTCTACACTCACTTCATATGTTCGAATGAAAAATATTTTTAGTCAGGTTTTAGAGGGGAGACTCTGCTTAACATAATGCTAAATAAAAGCAGTAAAAAAGCAATATAAAGGGGAATAGGAAGAGAAAAATGGCAAGTGATACCCCACTTTGCGCCCAGACAATTTTTCATTGAAATCCCACTCACGTTATGACTCCTTTTGCATTCTCCACTCACTTCATATGTTCGAGGGAAAATTTTTTTAATCAGGTTTTAGAGGGGAGACACTGCTTAACATAATGCTAAATAAAAGTAGTAAAAAAGCAATATAAAGGGGAATAGGAAGAGAAATGGCAAGTGATCCCCCACTTTGCGCCCAGACAATTTTTCATTGAAATCCCACTCACGTTATGACTCTTGTTGCATTCTACACTCACTTCATATGTTCTAATGAAAAATATTTTTAATCAGGTTTTAGAGGGAAGACTCTTCTTAACATAATGCTAAATAAAAGTAGTAAAAAAGGAATATAAAGGGGAATAGGAAGAGAAATGGCAAGTGATACCCCACTTTGCGCCCAGACAATTTTTCATTGAAATCCCACTCACGTTATGACTCCTTTTGCATTCTCCACTCACTTCATATGTTCGAATGAAAAATATTTTTAATCAGGTTTTAGAGGGGAGACTCTGCTTAACATAATGCTAAATAAAAGTAGTAAAAAAGCAATATAAAGGGGAATAGGAAGAGAAATGGCAAGTGATCCCCCACTTTGCGCCCAGACAATTTTTCATTGAAATCCCACTCACGTTATGACTCCTTTTGCATTCTCCACTCGCTTCATATGTTCGAATGAAAAATATTTTTAATCAGGTTTTAGAGGGGAGACTCTGCTTAACATAATGCTAAATAAAAGTAGTAAAAAAGCAATATAAAGGGGAATAGGAAGAGAAATGGCAAGTGATCCCCCACTTTGCGCCCAGACAATTTTTCATTGAAATCCCACTCACGTTATGACTCCTTTTGCATTCTCCACTCACTTCATATGTTCGAAGGAAAAATATTTTTAATCAGGTTTTAGAGGGGAGACTCTGCTTAACATAATGCTAAATAAAAGTAGTAAAAAAGCAATATAAAGGGGAGTAGGAAGAGAAATGGCAAGTGATCCCCCACTTTTCGCCCAGACAATTTTTCATTGAAATCCCACTCACGTTATGACGCCTGTTGCATTCTACACTCACTTCATATGTTCGAATGAAAAATATTTTTAATCAGGTTTTAGAGGGGAGACTCTTCTTAACATAATGCTAAATAAAAGCAGTAAAATAGAAATACAAAGGGGAATAGGAAGAGAAATGGCAAGTGATCCCCCACTTTGCGCCCAGACAATTTTTCATTGAAATCCCACTCACGTTATGATTCCTTTTGCATTCTCCACTCACTTCATATGTTCGAAGGAAAAATATTTTTAATCAGGTTTTAGAGGGGAGACTCTTCTTAACATAATGCTAAATAAAAGTAGTAAAAAAGCAATATAAAGGGGAATAGGAAGAGAAATGGCAAGTGATTCCCCACTTTGCGCCCAGACAATTTTTCATTGAAATCCCACTCACGTTATGACTCCTTTTGCATTCTCCACTCACTTCATATTTTCGAAGGAAAAATATTTTTAATCAGGTTTTAGAGGGGAGACTCTTCTTAACATAATGCTAAATAAAAGTAGTAAAAAAGCAATATAAAGGGGAATAGGAAGAGAAATGGCAAGTGATCCCCCACTTTGCGCCCAGACAATTTTTCATTGAAATCCCACTCACGTTATGACTCCTTTTGCATTCTCTACTCACTTCATATGTTCGAAGGAAAAATATTTTTAATCAGGTTTTAGAGGGGAGACTCTTCTTAACATAATGCTAAATAAAAGTAGTACAAAAGCAATATAAAGGGGAATAGGAAGAGAAATGGCAAGTGATCCCCCACTTTGCGCCCAGACAATTTTTCATTGAAATCCCACTCACGTTATGACTCCTTTCGCATTCTCCACTCACTTCATATGTTCGAAGGAAAAATATTTTTAATCAGGTTTTAGAGGGGAGACTCTGCTTAACATAATGCTAAATAAAAGTAGTAAAAAAGCAATATAAAGGGGAATAGGAAGAGAAATGGCAAGTGATCCCCCACTTTGCGCCCAGACAATTTTTCATTGAAATCCCACTCACGTTATGACGCCTGTTGCATTCTACACTCACTTCATATGTTCGAATGAAAAATATTTTTAATCAGGTTTTAGAGGGGAGACTCTTCTTAACATAATGCTAAATAAAAGCAGTAAAATAGAAATACAAAGGGGAATAGGAAGAGAAATGGCAAGTGATCCCCCACTTTGCGCCCAGACAATTTTTCATTGAAATCCCACTCACGTTATGATTCCTTTTGCATTCTCCACTCACTTCATATGTTCGAAGGAAAAATATTTTTAATCAGGTTTTAGAGGGGAGACTCTTCTTAACATAATGCTAAATAAAAGTAGTAAAAAAGCAATATAAAGGGGAATAGGAAGAGAAATGGCAAGTGATCCCCCACTTTGCGCCCAGACAATTTTTCATTGAAATCCCACTCACGTTATGACTCCTTTTGCATTCTCCACTCACTTCATATTTTCGAAGGAAAAATATTTTTAATCAGGTTTTAGAGGGGAGACTCTTCTTAACATAATGCTAAATAAAAGTAGTAAAAAAGCAATATAAAGGGGAATAGGAAGAGAAATGGCAAGTGATCCCCCACTTTGCGCCCAGACAATTTTTCATTGAAATCCCACTCACGTTATGACTCCTTTTGCATTCTCTACTCACTTCATATGTTCGAAGGAAAAATATTTTTAATCAGGTTTTAGAGGGGAGACTCTTCTTAACATAATGCTAAATAAAAGTAGTAAAAAAGCAATATAAAGGGGAATAGGAAGAGAAATGGCAAGTGATCCCCCACTTTGCGCCCAGACAATTTTTCATTGAAATCCCACTCACGTTATGACTCCTTTCGCATTCTCCACTCACTTCATATGTTCGAAGGAAAAATATTTTTAATCAGGTTTTAGAGGGGAGACTCTGCTTAACATAATGCTAAATAAAAGTAGTAAAAAAGCAATATAAAGGGGAATAGGAAGAGAAATGGCAAGTGATCCCCCACTTTGCGCCCAGACAATTTTTCATTGAAATCCCACTCACGTTATGACTCCTTTTGCATTCTCCACTCACTTCATATGTTCGAATGAAAAATATTTTTAATCAGGTTTTAGAGGGGAGACTCTGCTTAACATAATGCTAAATAAAAGTAGTAAAAAAGCAATATAAAGGGGAATAGGAAGAGAAATGGCAAGTGATCCCCCACTTTGCGCCCAGACAATTTTTCATTGAAATCCCACTCACGTTATGACTCCTTTTGCATTCTCCACTCACTTCATATGTTCGAATGAAAAATATTTTTAATCAGGTTTTAGAGGGGAGACTCTGCTTAACATAATGCTAAATAAAAGTAGTAAAAAAGCAATATAAAGGGGAATAGGAAGAGAAATGGCAAGTGATCCCCCACTTTGCGCCCAGACAATTTTTCATTGAAATCCCACTCACGTTATGACTCCTGTTGCATTCTACACTCACTTCATATGTTCGAATGAAAAATATTTTTAATCAGGTTTTAGAGGGGAGACTCTGCTTAACATAATGCTAAATAAAAGTAGTAAAAAAGCAATATAAAGGGGAATAGGAAGAGAAATGGCAAGTGATCCCCCACTTTGCGTCCAGACAATTTTTCATTGAAATCCCACTCACGTTATGACTCCTGTTGCATTCTACACTCACTTCATATGTTCGAATGAAAAATATTTTTAATCAGGTTTTAGAGAGGAGACTCTGCTTAACATAATGCTAAATAAAAGTAGTAAAAAAGCAATATAAACGGGAATAGGAAGAGAAATGGCAAGTGATCCCCCACTTTGCGCCCAGACAATTTTTCATTGAAATCCCACTCACGTTATGACTCCTGTTGCATTCTACACTCACTTCATATGTTCGAATGAAAAATATTTTTAATCAGGTTTTAGAGGGGAGACTCTGCTTAACATAATGCTAAATAAAAGTAGTAAAAAAGCAATATAAAGGGGAATAGGAAGAAAAATGGCAAGTGATCCCCCACTTTGCGTCCAGACAATTTTTCATTGAAATCCCACTCACGTTATGATTCCTGTTGCATTCTACACTCACTTCATATGTTCGAATGAAAAATATTTTTAATCAGGTTTTAGAGCGGAGACTCTTCTTAACATAATGCTAAATAAAAGTAGTAAAATAGCAATATAAAGGGGAATAGGAAGAGAAATGGCAAGTGATCCCCCACTTTGCACCCAGACAAATTTTCATTGAAATCCCACTCACGTTATGACTCCTTTTGCATTCTCCACTCACTTCATATGTTCGAAGGAAAAAAATTTTTAATCAATTTTTAGAGGGGAGACTCTGCTTAACATAATGCTAAATAAAAGTAGTAAAAAAGCAATATAAAGGGGAATAGGAAGAGAAATGGCAAGAGATCCCCCACTTTGCGCCCAGACAATTTTTCATTGAAATCCCACTCACGTTATGACTCCTGTTGCATTCTACACTCACTTCATATGTTCGAATGAAAAATATTTTTAATCAGGTTTTAGAGGGGAGACTCTGCTTAACATAATGCTAAATAAAAGTAGTAAAAAAGCAATATAAAGGGAAATAGGAAGAGAAATGGCAAGTGATCCCCCACTTTGCGCCCAGACAATTTTTCATTGAAATCCCACTCACGTTATGACTCCTGTTGCATTCTACACTCACTTCATATGTTCGAATAAAAAATATTTTTAATCAGGTTTTAGTGGGGAGACTCTGCTTAACATAATGCTAAATAAAAGTAGTAAAAAAGCAATATAAAAGGGAATAGGAAGAGAAATGGCAAGTGATCCCCCACTTTGCGACCAGACAATTTTTCATTGAAATCCCACTCACGTTATGATTCCTGTTGCATTCTACACTCACTTCATATGTTCGAATAAAAAATATTTTTAATCAGGTTTTAGAGTGGAGACTCTGCTTAACATAATGCTAAATAAAAGTAGTAAAAAAGCAATATAAAGGGGAATAGGAAGAGAAATGGCAAGTGATCCCCCACTTTGCGCCCAGACAATTTTTCATTGAAATCCCACTCACGTTATGACTCCTGTTGCATTCTACACTCACTTCATATGTTCGAATGAAAAATATTTTTAATCAGGTTTTAGAGGGGAGACTCTGCTTAAAATAATGCTAAATAAAAGTAGTAAAAAAGCAATATAAAGGGGAATAGGAAGAGAATTGGAAAGTGATCCCCCACTTTGCGCCCAGACAATTTTTCATTGAAATCCCACTCACGTTATGACTCCTTTTGCATTCTCTACTCACTTCATATGTTCGAAGGAAAAATATTTTTAATCAGGTTTTAGAGGGGAGACTCTTCTTAACATAATGCTAAATAAAAGTAGTACAAAAGCAATATAAAGGGGAATAGGAAGAGAAATGGCAAGTGATCCCCCACTTTGCGCCCAGACAATTTTTCATTGAAATCCCACTCACGTTATGACTCCTTTCGCATTCTCCACTCACTTCATATGTTCGAAGGAAAAATATTTTTAATCAGGTTTTAGAGGGGAGACTCTGCTTAACATAATGCTAAATAAAAGTAGTAAAAAAGCAATATAAAGGGGAATAGGAAGAGAAATGGCAAGTGATCCCCCACTTTGCGCCCAGACAATTTTTCATTGAAATCCCACTCACGTTATGACGCCTGTTGCATTCTACACTCACTTCATATGTTCGAATGAAAAATATTTTTAATCAGGTTTTAGAGGGGAGACTCTTCTTAACATAATGCTAAATAAAAGCAGTAAAATAGAAATACAAAGGGGAATAGGAAGAGAAATGGCAAGTGATCCCCCACTTTGCGCCCAGACAATTTTTCATTGAAATCCCACTCACGTTATGATTCCTTTTGCATTCTCCACTCACTTCATATGTTCGAAGGAAAAATATTTTTAATCAGGTTTTAGAGGGGAGACTCTTCTTAACATAATGCTAAATAAAAGTAGTAAAAAAGCAATATAAAGGGGAATAGGAAGAGAAATGGCAAGTGATCCCCCACTTTGCGCCCAGACAATTTTTCATTGAAATCCCACTCACGTTATGACTCCTTTTGCATTCTCCACTCACTTCATATTTTCGAAGGAAAAATATTTTTAATCAGGTTTTAGAGGGGAGACTCTTCTTAACATAATGCTAAATAAAAGTAGTAAAAAAGCAATATAAAGGGGAATAGGAAGAGAAATGGCAAGTGATCCCCCACTTTGCGCCCAGACAATTTTTCATTGAAATCCCACTCACGTTATGACTCCTTTTGCATTCTCTACTCACTTCATATGTTCGAAGGAAAAATATTTTTAATCAGGTTTTAGAGGGGAGACTCTTCTTAACATAATGCTAAATAAAAGTAGTAAAAAAGCAATATAAAGGGGAATAGGAAGAGAAATGGCAAGTGATCCCCCACTTTGCGCCCAGACAATTTTTCATTGAAATCCCACTCACGTTATGACTCCTTTCGCATTCTCCACTCACTTCATATGTTCGAAGGAAAAATATTTTTAATCAGGTTTTAGAGGGGAGACTCTGCTTAACATAATGCTAAATAAAAGTAGTAAAAAAGCAATATAAAGGGGAATAGGAAGAGAAATGGCAAGTGATCCCCCACTTTGCGCCCAGACAATTTTTCATTGAAATCCCACTCACGTTATGACTCCTTTTGCATTCTCCACTCACTTCATATGTTCGAATGAAAAATATTTTTAATCAGGTTTTAGAGGGGAGACTCTGCTTAACATAATGCTAAATAAAAGTAGTAAAAAAGCAATATAAAGGGGAATAGGAAGAGAAATGGCAAGTGATCCCCCACTTTGCGCCCAGACAATTTTTCATTGAAATCCCACTCACGTTATGACTCCTTTTGCATTCTCCACTCACTTCATATGTTCGAATGAAAAATATTTTTAATCAGGTTTTAGAGGGGAGACTCTGCTTAACATAATGCTAAATAAAAGTAGTAAAAAAGCAATATAAAGGGGAATAGGAAGAGAAATGGCAAGTGATCCCCCACTTTGCGTCCAGACAATTTTTCATTGAAATCCCACTCACGTTATGACTCCTGTTGCATTCTACACTCACTTCATATGTTCGAATGAAAAATATTTTTAATCAGGTTTTAGAGAGGAGACTCTGCTTAACATAATGCTAAATAAAAGTAGTAAAAAAGCAATATAAACGGGAATAGGAAGAGAAATGGCAAGTGATCCCCCACTTTGCGCCCAGACAATTTTTCATTGAAATCCCACTCACGTTATGACTCCTGTTGCATTCTACACTCACTTCATATGTTCGAATGAAAAATATTTTTAATCAGGTTTTAGAGGGGAGACTCTGCTTAACATAATGCTAAATAAAAGTAGTAAAAAAGCAATATAAAGGGGAATAGGAAGAAAAATGGCAAGTGATCCCCCACTTTGCGTCCAGACAATTTTTCATTGAAATCCCACTCACGTTATGATTCCTGTTGCATTCTACACTCACTTCATATGTTCGAATGAAAAATATTTTTAATCAGGTTTTAGAGCGGAGACTCTTCTTAACATAATGCTAAATAAAAGTAGTAAAATAGCAATATAAAGGGGAATAGGAAGAGAAATGGCAAGTGATCCCCCACTTTGCACCCAGACAATTTTTCATTGAAATCCCACTCACGTTATGACTCCTTTTGCATTCTCCACTCACTTCATATGTTCGAAGGAAAAAAATTTTTAATCAATTTTTAGAGGGGAGACTCTGCTTAACATAATGCTAAATAAAAGTAGTAAAAAAGCAATATAAAAGGGAATAGGAAGAGAAATGGCAAGAGATCCCCCACTTTGCGCCCAGACAATTTTTCATTGAAATCCCACTCACGTTATGACTCCTGTTGCATTCTACACTCACTTCATATGTTCGAATGAAAAATATTTTTAATCAGGTTTTAGAGGGGAGACTCTGCTTAACATAATGCTAAATAAAAGTAGTAAAAAAGCAATATAAAGGGAAATAGGAAGAGAAATGGCAAGTGATCCCCCACTTTGCGCCCAGACAATTTTTCATTGAAATCCCACTCACGTTATGACTCCTGTTGCATTCTACACTCACTTCATATGTTCGAATAAAAAATATTTTTAATCAGGTTTTAGTGGGGAGACTCTGCTTAACATAATGCTAAATAAAAGTAGTAAAAAAGCAATATAAAAGGGAATAGGAAGAGAAATGGCAAGTGATCCCCCACTTTGCGACCAGACAATTTTTCATTGAAATCCCACTCACGTTATGACTCCTGTTGCATTCTACACTCACTTCATATGTTCGAATAAAAAATATTTTTAATCAGGTTTTAGAGTGGAGACTCTGCTTAACATAATGCTAAATAAAAGTAGTAAAAAAGCAATATAAAGGGAAATAGGAAGAGAAATGGCAAGTGATCCCCCACTTTGCGCCCAGACAATTTTTCATTGAAATCCCACTCACGTTATGACTCCTGTTGCATTCTACACTCACTTCATATGTTCGAATGAAAAATATTTTTAATCAGGTTTTAGTGGGGAGACTCTGCTTAACATAATGCTAAATAAAAGTAGTAAAAAAGCAATATAAAGGGGAATAGGAAGAGAATTGGAAAGTGATCCCCCACTTTGCGCCCAGACATTTTTTCATTGAAATTCCACTCACGTTATGACTCCTTTTGCATTCTCCACTCACTTCATATGTTCGAATGAAAAATATTTTTAATCAGGTTTTAGTGGGGAGACTCTGCTTAACATAATGCTAAATAAAAGTAGTAAAAAAGCAATATAAAGGTGAATAGGAAGAAAAATGGCAAGTGATCCCCCACTTTGCGTCCAGACAATTTTTCATTGAAATCCCACTCACGTTATGATTCCTGTTGCATTCTACACTCACTTCATATGTTCGAATAAAAAATATTTTTAATCAGGTTTTAGAGTGGAGACTCTGCTTAACATAATGCTAAATAAAAGTAGTAAAAAAGCAATATAAAGGGGAATAGGAAGAGAAATGGCAAGTGATCCCCCACTTTGCGCCCAGACAATTTTTCATTGAAATCCCACTCACGTTATGACTCCTGTTGCATTCTACACTCACTTCATATGTTCGAATGAAAAATATTTTTAATCAGGTTTTAGAGGGGAGACAGCTTAACATAATGCTAAATAAAAGTAGTAAAAAAGCAATATAAAGGGGAATAGGAAGAGAATTGGAAAGTGATCCCCCACTTTGCGCCCAGACATTTTTTCATTGAAATTCCACTCACGTTATGACTCCTTTTGCATTCTCCACTCACTTCATATGTTCGAATGAAAAATATTTTTAATCAGGTTTTAGTGGGGAGACTCTGCTTAACATAATGCTAAATAAAAGTAGTAAAAAAGCAATATAAAGGGGAATAGGAAGAGAAATGGCAAGTGATCCCCCACTTTGCGCCCAGACAATTTTTCATTGAAATCCCACTCACGTTATGACTCCTGTTGCATTCTACACTCACTTCATATGTTCGAATGAAAAATATTTTTAATCAGGTTTTAGAGGGGAGACTCTGCTTAACATAATGCTAAATAAAAGTAGTAAAAAAGCAATATAAAGGTGAATAGGAAGAAAAATGGCAAGTGATCCCCCACTTTGCGTCCAGACAATTTTTCATTGAAATCCCACTCACGTTATGATTCCTGTTGCATTCTACACTCACTTCATATGTTCGAATAAAAAATATTTTTAATCAGGTTTTAGAGTGGAGACTCTGCTTAACATAATGCTAAATAAAATAGTAAAAAAGCAATATAAAGGGGAATAGGAAGAGAAATGGCAAGTGATCCCCCACTTTGCGCCCAGACAATTTTTCATTGAAATCCCACTCACGTTATGACTCCTGTTGCATTCTACACTCACTTCATATGTTCGAATGAAAAATATTTTTAATCAGGTTTTAGAGTGGAGACTCTGCTTAACATAATGCTAAATAAAAGTAGTAAAAAAGCAATATAAAGGGGAATAGGAAAAGAAATGGCAAGTGATCCCCCACTTTGCGCCCAGACAATTTTTCATTGAAATCCCACTCACGATATGACTCCTGTTGCATTCTACACTCACTTCATATGTTCGAATGAAAAATATTTTTAATCAGGTTTTAGAGGGGAGACTCTGCTTAACATAATGCTAAATAAAAGTAGTAAAAAAGCAATATAAAAGGGAATAGGAAGAGAAATGGCAAGTGATCCCCCACTTTGCGCCCAGACAATTTTTCATTGAAATCCCACTCACGTTATGACTCCTTTTGCATTCTCCACTCACTTCATATGTTCGAATAAAAAATATTTTTAATCAGGTTTTAGAGTGGAGACTCTGCTTAACATAATGCTAAATAAAAGTAGTAAAAAAGCAATATAAAGGGGAATAGGAAGAGAAATGGCAAGTGATCCCCCACTTTGCGCCCAGACAATTTTTCATTGAAATCCCACTCACGTTATGACTCCTGTTGCATTCTACACTCACTTCATATGTTCGAATAAAAAATATTTTTAATCAGGTTTTAGAGGGGAGACTCTGCTTAACATAATGCTAAATAAAAGTAGTAAAAAAGCAATATAAAGGGGAATAGGAAGAGAATTGGAAAGTGATCCCCCACTTTGCGCCCAGACAATTTTTCATTGAAATTCCACTCACGTTATGACTCCTTTTGCATTCTCCACTCACTTCATATGTTCGAATGAAAAATATTTTTAATCAGTTTTAGTGGGGAGACTCTGCTTAACATAATGCTAAATAAAAGTAGTAAAAAAGCAATATAAAGGGGAATAGGAAGAGAAATGGCAAGTGATCCCCCACTTTGCGCCCAGACAATTTTTCATTGAAATCCCACTCACGTTATGACTCCTTTTGCATTCTCCACGCACTTTATATGTTCGAATGAAAATTATTTTTAATCAGGTTTTAGAGGGGAGACTCTGCTTAACATAATGCTAAATAAAAGTAGTAAGAAAGCAATATAAACGGGAATAGGAAGAGAAATGGCAAGTGATCCCCCACTTTGCGCCCAGACAATTTTTCATTGAAATCCCACTCACGTTATGACTCCTGTTGCATTCTACACTCACTTCATATGTTCGAATGAAAAATATTTTTAATCAGGTTTTAGAGCGGAGACTCTTCTTAACATAATGCTAAATAAAAGTAGTAAAAAAGCAATATAAAGGGGAATAGAAAGAGAAATGGCAAGTGATCCCCCACTTTGCGCCCAGACAATTTTACATTGAAATCCCACTCACGTTATGAATCCTTTTGCATTCTCCACTCACTTCATATGTTCGAAGGAAAAATATTTTTAATCAGGTTTTAGAGGGGAGACTCTGCTTAACATAATGCTAAATAAAAGTAGTAAAAAAGCAATATAAAGGGGAATAGGAAGAGAAATGGCAAGTGATCTCCCACTTTGCGCCCAGACAATTTTTCATTGAAATCCCACTCACGTTATGACTCCTGTTGCATTCTACACTCACTTCATATGTTCGAATGAAAAATATTTTTAATCAGGTTTTAGAGGGGAGACTCTGCTTAACATAATGCTAAATAAAAGTAGTAAAAAAGCAATATAAAGGGGAATAGGAAGAGAAATGGCAAGTGATCCCCCACTTTGCGCCCAGACAATTTTTCATTGAAATCCCACTCACGTTCTGACTCCTTTTGCATTCTCCACTCACTTCATATGTTCGAATGAAAAATATTTTTAATCAGGTTTTAGAGGGGAGACTCTGCTTAACATAATGCTAAATAAAAGTAGTAAAAAAGCAATATAAAAGGGAATAGGAAGAGAAATGGCAAGTGATCCCCCACTTTGCGCCCAGACAATTTTTCATTGAAATCCCACTCACGTTATGACTCCTTTTGCATTCTCCACTCACTTCATATGTTCGAATAAAAAATATTTTTAATCAGGTTTTAGAGTGGAGACTCTGCTTAACATAATGCTAAATAAAAGTAGTAAAAAAGCAATATAAAGGGGAATAGGAAGAGAAATGGCAAGTGATCCCCCACTTTGCGCCCAGACAATTTTTCATTGAAATCCCACTCACGTTATGACTCCTTTTGCATTCTCCACTCACTTCATATGTTCGAAGGAAAAATATTTTTAATCAGGTTTTAGAGGGGAGACTCTGCTTAACATAATGCTAAATAAAAGTAGTAAAAAAGCAATATAAAGGGGAATAGGAAGAGAAATGGCAAGTGATCCCCCACTTTGCGTCCAGACAATTTTTCATTGAAATCCCACTCACGTTATGACTCCTGTTGCATTCTACACTCACTTCATATGTTCGAATGAAAAATATTTTTAATCAGGTTTTAGAGAGGAGACTCTGCTTAACATAATGCTAAATAAAAGTAGTAAAAAAGCAATATAAACGGGAATAGGAAGAGAAATGGCAAGTGATCCCCCACTTTGCGCCCAGACAATTTTTCATTGAAATCCCACTCACGTTATGACTCCTGTTGCATTCTACACTCACTTCATATGTTCGAATGAAAAATATTTTTAATCAGGTTTTAGAGGGGAGACTCTGCTTAACATAATGCTAAATAAAAGTAGTAAAAAAGCAATATAAAGGGGAATAGGAAGAGAAATGGCAAGTGATGCCCCACTTTGCATCCAGACAATTTTTCATTGAAATCCCACTCACGTTATGACTCCTGTTGCATTCTACACTCACTTCATATGTTCGAATGAAAAATATTTTTAATCAGGTTTTAGAGAGGAGACTCTGCTTAACATAATGCTAAATAAAAGTAGTAAAAAAGCAATATAAAGGGGAATAGGAAGAGAAATGGCAAGTGATCCCCCACTTTGCATCCAGACAATTTTTCATTGAAATCCCACTCACGTTATGACTCCTGTTGCATTCTACACTCACTTCATATGTTCGAATGAAAAATATTTTTAATCAGGTTTTAGAGCGGAGACTCTTCTTAACATAATGCTAAATAAAAGTAGTAAAAAAGCAATATAAAGGGGAATAGGAAGAGAAATGGCAAGTGATCCCCCACTTTGCGCCCAGACAATTTTTCATTGAAATCCCACTCACGTTATAACTCCGGTTGCATTCTACACTCACTTCATATGTTCGAATGAAAAATATTTTTAATCAGGTTTTAGAGGGGAGACTCTGCTTAACATAATGCTAAATAAAAGTAGTAAAAAAGCAATATAAAAGGGAATAGGAAGAGAAATGGCAAGTGATCCCCCACTTTGCGCCCAGACAATTTTTCATTGAAATCCCACTCACGTTATGACTCCTTTTGCATTCTCCACTCACTTCATATGTTCGAATAAAAAATATTTTTAATCAGGTTTTAGAGTGGAGACTCTGCTTAACATAATGCTAAATAAAAGTAGTAAAAAAGCAATATAAAGGGGAATAGGAAGAGAAATGGCAAGTGATCCCCCACTTTGCGCCCAGACAATTTTTCATTGAAATCCCACTCACGTTATGACTCCTTTTGCATTCTCCACTCACTTCATATGTTCGAAGGAAAAATATTTTTAATCAGGTTTTAGAGGGGAGACTCTGCTTAACATAATGCTAAATAAAAGTAGTAAAAAAGCAATATAAAGGGGAATAGGAAGAGAAATGGCAAGTGATCCCCCACTTTGCGTCCAGACAATTTTTCATTGAAATCCCACTCACGTTATGACTCCTGTTGCATTCTACACTCACTTCATATGTTCGAATGAAAAATATTTTTAATCAGGTTTTAGAGAGGAGACTCTGCTTAACATAATGCTAAATAAAAGTAGTAAAAAAGCAATATAAACGGGAATAGGAAGAGAAATGGCAAGTGATCCCCCACTTTGCGCCCAGACAATTTTTCATTGAAATCCCACTCACGTTATGACTCCTGTTGCATTCTACACTCACTTCATATGTTCGAATGAAAAATATTTTTAATCAGGTTTTAGAGAGGAGACTCTGCTTAACATAATGCTAAATAAAAGTAGTAAAAAAGCAATATAAAGGGGAATAGGAAGAGAAATGGCAAGTGATCCCCCACTTTGCATCCAGACAATTTTTCATTGAAATCCCACTCACGTTATGACTCCTGTTGCATTCTACACTCACTTCATATGTTCGAATGAAAAATATTTTTAATCAGGTTTTAGAGCGGAGACTCTTCTTAACATAATGCTAAATAAAAGTAGTAAAAAAGCAATATAAAGGGGAATAGGAAGAGAAATGGCAAGTGATCCCCCACTTTGCGCCCAGACAATTTTTCATTGAAATCCCACTCACGTTCTGACTCCTTTTGCATTCTCCACTCACTTCATATGTTCGAATGAAAAATATTTTTAATCAGGTTTTAGAGGGGAGACTCTGCTTAACATAATGCTAAATAAAAGTAGTAAAAAAGCAATATAAAAGGGAATAGGAAGAGAAATGGCAAGTGATCCCCCACTTTGCGCCCAGACAATTTTTCATTGAAATCCCACTCACGTTATGACTCCTTTTGCATTCTCCACTCACTTCATATGTTCGAATAAAAAATATTTTTAATCAGGTTTTAGAGTGGAGACTCTGCTTAACATAATGCTAAATAAAAGTAGTAAAAAAGCAATATAAAGGGGAATAGGAAGAGAAATGGCAAGTGATCCCCCACTTTGCGCCCAGACAATTTTTCATTGAAATCCCACTCACGTTATGACTCCTTTTGCATTCTCCACTCACTTCATATGTTCGAAGGAAAAATATTTTTAATCAGGTTTTAGAGGGGAGACTCTGCTTAACATAATGCTAAATAAAAGTAGTAAAAAAGCAATATAAAGGGGAATAGGAAGAGAAATGGCAAGTGATCCCCCACTTTGCGTCCAGACAATTTTTCATTGAAATCCCACTCACGTTATGACTCCTGTTGCATTCTACACTCACTTCATATGTTCGAATGAAAAATATTTTTAATCAGGTTTTAGAGAGGAGACTCTGCTTAACATAATGCTAAATAAAAGTAGTAAAAAAGCAATATAAACGGGAATAGGAAGAGAAATGGCAAGTGATCCCCCACTTTGCGCCCAGACAATTTTTCATTGAAATCCCACTCACGTTATGACTCCTGTTGCATTCTACACTCACTTCATATGTTCGAATGAAAAATATTTTTAATCAGGTTTTAGAGGGGAGACTCTGCTTAACATAATGCTAAATAAAAGTAGTAAAAAAGCAATATAAAGGGGAATAGGAAGAGAAATGGCAAGTGATGCCCCACTTTGCGTCCAGACAATTTTTCATTGAAATCCCACTCACGTTATGACTCCTGTTGCATTCTACACTCACTTCATATGTTCGAATGAAAAATATTTTTAATCAGGTTTTAGAGAGGAGACTCTGCTTAACATAATGCTAAATAAAAGTAGTAAAAAAGCAATATAAAGGGGAATAGGAAGAGAAATGGCAAGTGATCCCCCACTTTGCATCCAGACAATTTTTCATTGAAATCCCACTCACGTTATGACTCCTGTTGCATTCTACACTCACTTCATATGTTCGAATGAAAAATATTTTTAATCAGGTTTTAGAGCGGAGACTCTTCTTAACATAATGCTAAATAAAAGTAGTAAAAAAGCAATATAAAGGGGAATAGGAAGAGAAATGGCAAGTGATCCCCCACTTTGCGCCCAGACAATTTTTCATTGAAATCCCACTCACGTTATGAATCCTTTTGCATTCTCCACTCACTTCATATGTTCGAAGGAAAAATATTTTTAATCAGGTTTTAGAGGGGAGACTCTGCTTAACATAATGCTAAATAAAAGTAGTAAAAAAGCAATATAAAGGGGAATAGGAAGAGAAATGGCAAGTGATCTCCCACTTTGCGCCCAGACAATTTTTCATTGAAATCCCACTCACGTTATGACTCCTGTTGCATTCTACACTCACTTCATATGTTCGAATGAAAAATATTTTTAATCAGGTTTTAGAGGGGAGACTCTGCTTAACATAATGCTAAATAAAAGTAGTAAAAAAGCAATATAAAGGGGAATAGGAAGAGAAATGGCAAGTGATCCCCCACTTTGCGCCCAGACAATTTTTCATTGAAATCCCACTCACGTTATGACTCCTTTTGCATTCTCCACTCACTTCATATGTTCGAATGAAAAATATTTTTAATCAGGTTTTAGAGGGGAGACTCTGCTTAACATAATGCTAAATAAAAGTAGTAAAAAAGCAATATAAAAGGGAATAGGAAGAGAAATGGCAAGTGATCCCCCACTTTGCGCCCAGACAATTTTTCATTGAAATCCCACTCACGTTATGACTCCTTTTGCATTCTCCACTCACTTCATATGTTCGAATAAAAAATATTTTTCATCAGGTTTTACAGGGGAGACTCTGCTTAACATAATGCTAAATAAAAGTAGTAAAAAAGCAATATAAAGGGGAATAGGAAGAGAAATGGCAAGTGATCCCCCACTTTGCGCACAGACAATTTTTCATTGAAATTCCACTCACGTTATGACTCCTTTTGCATTCTCCACTCACTTCATATGTTCGAATGAAAAATATTTTTAATCAGGTTTTAGTGGGGAGACTCTGCTTAACATAATGCTAAATAAAAGTAGTAAAAAAGCAATATAAAGGGGAATAGGAAGAGAAATGGCAAGTGATCCCCCACTTTCCGCCCAGACAATTTTTCATTGAAATCCCACTCACGTTATGATAGCTTTTGCATTCTCCACTCACTTCATATGTTCGAATGAAAAATATTTTTAATCAGGTTTTAGAGGGGAGACTCTGCTTAACATAATGCTAAATAAAAGTTGTAAAAAAGCAATATAAACGGGAATAGGAAGAGAAATGGCAAGTGATCCCCCACTTTGCGCCCAGAAAATTTTTCATTGAAATCCCACTCACATTATGACTCCTGTTGCATTCTACACTCACTTCATATGTTCGAATGAAAAATATTTTTAATCAGGTTTTAGAGGGGAGACTCTGCTTAACATAATGCTAAATAAAAGTAGTAAAAAAGCAATATAAAGGGGAATAGGAAGAGAAATGGCAAGTGATGCCCCACTTTGCGTCCAGACAATTTTTCATTGAAATCCCACTCACGTTATGACTCCTGTTGCATTCTACACTCACTTCATATGTTCGAAGGAAAAATATTTTTAATCAGGTTTTAGAGGGGAGACTCTGCTTAACATAATGCTAAATAAAAGTAGTAAAAAAGCAATATAAAGGGGAATAGGAAGAGAAATGGCAAGTGATCCCCCACTTTGCATCCAGACAATTTTTCATTGAAATCCCACTCACGTTATGACTCCTGTTGCATTCTACACTCACTTCATATGTTCGAATGAAAAATATTTTTAATCAGGTTTTAGAGCGGAGACTCTTCTTAACATAATGCTAAATAAAAGTAGTAAAAAAGCAATATAAAGGGGAATAGGAAGAGAAATGGCAAGTGATCCCCCACTTTGCGCCCAGACAATTTTTCATTGAAATCCCACTCACGTTATGAATCCTTTTGCATTCTCCACTCACTTCATATGTTCGAAGGAAAAATATTTTTAATCAGGTTTTAGAGGGGAGACTCTGCTTAACATAATGCTAAATAAAAGTAGTAAAAAAGCAATATAAAGGGGAATAGGAAGAGAAATGGCAAGTGATCTCCCACTTTGCGCCCAGACAATTTTTCATTGAAATCCCACTCACGTTATGACTCCTGTTGCATTCTACACTCACTTCATATGTTCGAATGAAAAATATTTTTAATCAGGTTTTAGAGGGGAGACTCTGCTTAACATAATGCTAAATAAAAGTAGTAAAAAAGCAATATAAAGGGGAATAGGAAGAGAAATGGCAAGTGATCCCCCACTTTGCGCCCAGACAATTTTTCATTGAAATCCCACTCACGTTATGACTCCTTTTGCATTCTCCACTCACTTCATATGTTCGAATGAAAAATATTTTTAATCAGGTTTTAGAGGGGAGACTCTGCTTAACATAATGCTAAATAAAAGTAGTAAAAAAGCAATATAAAAGGGAATAGGAAGAGAAATGGCAAGTGATCCCCCACTTTGCGCCCAGACAATTTTTCATTGAAATCCCACTCACGTTATGACTCCTTTTGCATTCTCCACTCACTTCATATGTTCGAATAAAAAATATTTTTCATCAGGTTTTACAGGGGAGACTCTGCTTAACATAATGCTAAATAAAAGTAGTAAAAAAGCAATATAAAGGGGAATAGGAAGAGAAATGGCAAGTGATCCCCCACTTTGCGCCCAGACAATTTTTCATTGAAATTCCACTCACGTTATGACTCCTTTTGCATTCTCCACTCACTTCATATGTTCGAATGAAAAATATTTTTAATCAGGTTTTAGTGGGGAGACTCTGCTTAACATAATGCTAAATAAAAGTAGTAAAAAAGCAATATAAAGGGGAATAGGAAGAGAAATGGCAAGTGATCCCCCACTTTGCGCCCAGACAATTTTTCATTGAAATCCCACTCACGTTATGATAGCTTTTGCATTCTCCACTCACTTCATATGTTCGAATGAAAAATATTTTTAATCAGGTTTTAGAGGGGAGACTCTGCTTAACATAATGCTAAATAAAAGTTGTAAAAAAGCAATATAAACGGGAATAGGAAGAGAAATGGCAAGTGATCCCCCACTTTGCGCCCAGAAAATTTTTCATTGAAATCCCACTCACATTATGACTCCTGTTGCATTCTACACTCACTTCATATGTTCGAATGAAAAATATTTTTAATCAGGTTTTAGAGGGGAGACTCTGCTTAACATAATGCTAAATAAAAGTAGTAAAAAAGCAATATAAAGGGGAATAGGAAGAGAAATGGCAAGTGATGCCCCACTTTGCGTCCAGACAATTTTTCATTGAAATCCCACTCACGTTATGACTCCTGTTGCATTCTACACTCACTTCATATGTTCGAATGAAAAATATTTTTAATCAGGTTTTAGAGAGGAGACTCTGCTTAACATAATCCTAAATAAAAGTAGTAAAAAAGCAATATAAAGGGGAATAGGAAGAGAAATGGCAAGTGATCCCCCACTTTGCATCCAGACAATTTTTCATTGAAATCCCACTCACGTTATGACTCCTGTTGCATTCTACACTCACTTCATATGTTCGAATGAAAAATATTTTTAATCAGGTTTTAGAGCGGAGACTCTTCTTAACATAATGCTAAATAAAAGTAGTAAAAAAGCAATATAAAGGGGAATAGGAAGAGAAATGGCAAGTGATCCCCCACTTTGCGCCCAGACAATTTTTCATTGAAATCCCACTCACGTTATGAATCCTTTTGCATTCTCCACTCACTTCATATGTTCGAAGGAAAAATATTTTTAATCAGGTTTTAGAGGGGAGACTCTGCTTAACATAATGCTAAATAAAAGTAGTAAAAAAGCAATATAAAGGGGAATAGGAAGAGAAATGGCAAGTGATCTCCCACTTTGCGCCCAGACAATTTTTCATTGAAATCCCACTCACGTTATGACTCCTGTTGCATTCTACACTCACTTCATATGTTCGAATGAAAAATATTTTTAATCAGGTTTTAGAGGGGAGACTCTGCTTAACATAATGCTAAATAAAAGTAGTAAAAAAGCAATATAAAGGGGAATAGGAAGAGAAATGGCAAGTGATCCCCCACTTTGCGCCCAGACAATTTTTCATTGAAATCCCACTCACGTTATGACTCCTTTTGCATTCTCCACTCACTTCATATGTTCGAATGAAAAATATTTTTAATCAGGTTTTAGAGGGGAGACTCTGCTTAACATAATGCTAAATAAAAGTAGTAAAAAAGCAATATAAAAGGGAATAGGAAGAGAAATGGCAAGTGATCCCCCACTTTGCGCCCAGACAATTTTTCATTGAAATCCCACTCACGTTATGACTCCTTTTGCATTCTCCACTCACTTCATATGTTCGAATAAAAAATATTTTTCATCAGGTTTTACAGGGGAGACTCTGCTTAACATAATGCTAAATAAAAGTAGTAAAAAAGCAATATAAAGGGGAATAGGAAGAGAAATGGCAAGTGATCCCCCACTTTGCGCCCAGACAATTTTTCATTGAAATTCCACTCACGTTATGACTCCTTTTGCATTCTCCACTCACTTCATATGTTCGAATGAAAAATATTTTTAATCAGGTTTTAGTGGGGAGACTCTGCTTAACATAATGCTAAATAAAAGTAGTAAAAAAGCAATATAAAGGGGAATAGGAAGAGAAATGGCAAGTGATCCCCCACTTTGCGCCCAGACAATTTTTCATTGAAATCCCACTCACGTTATGATAGCTTTTGCATTCTCCACTCACTTCATATGTTCGAATGAAAAATATTTTTAATCAGGTTTTAGAGGGGAGACTCTGCTTAACATAATGCTAAATAAAAGTTGTAAAAAAGCAATATAAACGGGAATAGGAAGAGAAATGGCAAGTGATCCCCCACTTTGCGCCCAGAAAATTTTTCATTGAAATCCCACTCACATTATGACTCCTGTTGCATTCTACACTCACTTCATATGTTCGAATGAAAAATATTTTTAATCAGGTTTTAGAGGGGAGACTCTGCTTAACATAATGCTAAATAAAAGTAGTAAAAAATTAATATAAAGGGGAATAGGAAGAGAAATGGCAAGTGATCCCCCACTTTGCGTCCAGACAATTTTTCATTGAAATCCCACTCACGTTATGACTCCTGTTGCATTCTACACTCACTTCATGTGTTCGAATGAAAAATATTTTTAATCAGGTTTTAGAGGGGAGACTCTGCTTAACATAATGCTAAATAAAAGTAGTAAAAAATTAATATAAAGGGGAATAGGAAGAGAAATGGCAAGTGATCCCCCACTTTGCGTCCAGACAATTTTTCATTGAAATCCCACTCACGTTATGACTCCTGTTGCATTCTACACTCACTTCATATGTTCGAATGAAAAATATTTTTAATCAGGTTTTAGAGGGGAGACTCTTCTTAACATAATGCTAAATAAAAGTAGTAAAAAAGCAATATAAAGGGGAATAGGAAGAGAAATGGCAAGTGATCCCCCACTTTGCGCCCAGACAATTTTTCATTGAAATCCCACTCACGTTATGACTCCTTTTGCATTCTCCACTCACTTCATATGTTCGAAGGAAAAATATTTTTAATCAGGTTTTAGAGGGGAGACTCTTCTTAACATAATGCTAAATAAAAGTAGTAAAAAAGCAATATAAAGGCGAATAGGAAGAGAAATGGAGAGTGATCCCCCACTTTGCGCCCAGACAATTTTTCATTGAAATCCCACTCACGTTATGACTCCTTTTGCATTCTCCACTCACTTCATATGTTCGAATGAAAAATATTTTAAATCAGGTTTTAGAGGGGAGACTCTGCTTAACATAATGCTAAATAAAAGTAGTAAAAAAGCAATATAAAGGGGAATAGGAAGAGAAATGGCAAGTGCTCCCCCACTTTGCGCCCAGACAATTTTTCATTGAAATCCCACTCACCTTATGACTCCTTTTGCATTCTCCACTCACTTCATATGTTCGAAGGAAAAATATTTTCAATCAGGTTTTAGAGGGGAGACTCTGCTTAACATAATGCTAAATAAAAGTAGTAAAAAAGCAATATAAACGGGAATAGGAAGAGAAATGGCAAGTGATCCCCCACTTTGCGCCCAGACAATTTTTCATTGAAATCCCACTCACGTTATGACTCCTGTTGCATTCTACACTCACTTCATATGTTCAAATGAAAAATATTTTTAATCAGGTTTTAGAGGGGAGACTCTGCTTAACATAATGCTAAATAAAAGTAGTAAAAAAGCAATATAAAGGGGAATAGGAAGAGAAATGGCAAGTGATGCCCCACTTTGCGTCCAGACAATTTTTCATTAAATTCCCACTCACGTTATGACTCCTGTTGCATTCTACACTCACTTCATATGTTCGAATGAAAAATATTTTTAATCAGGTTTTAGAGAGGAGACTCTGCTTAACATAATGCTAAATAAAAGTAGTAAAAAAGCAATATAAAGGGGAATAGGAAGAGAAATGGCAAGTGATCCCCCACTTTGCATCCAGACAATTTTTCATTGAAATCCCACTCACGTTATGACTCCTGTTGCATTCTACACTCACTTCATATGTTCGAATGAAAAATATTTTTAATCAGGTTTTAGAGCGGAGACTCTTCTTAACATAATGCTAAATAAAAGTAGTAAAAAAGCAATATAAAGGGGAATAGGAAGAGAAATGGCAAGTGATCCCCCACTTTGCGCCCAGACAATTTTTCATTGAAATCCCACTCACGTTATGAATCCTTTTGCATTCTCCACTCACTTCATATGTTCGAAGGAAAAATATTTTTAATCAGGTTTTAGAGGGGAGACTCTGCTTAACATAATGCTAAATAAAAGTAGTAAAAAAGCAATATAAAGGGGAATAGGAAGAGAAATGGCAAGTGATCTCCCACTTTGCGCCCAGACAATTTTTCATTGAAATCCCACTCACGTTATGACTCCTGTTGCATTCTACACTCACTTCATATGTTCGAATGAAAAATATTTTTAATCAGGTTTTAGAGGGGAGACTCTGCTTAACATAATGCTAAATAAAAGTAGTAAAAAAGCAATATAAAGGGGAATAGGAAGAGAAATGGCAAGTGATCCCCCACTTTGCGCCCAGACAATTTTTCATTGAAATCCCACTCACGTTATGACTCCTTTTGCATTCTCCACTCACTTCATATGTTCGAATGAAAAATATTTTTAATCAGGTTTTAGAGTGGAGACTCTGCTTAACATAATGCTAAATAAAAGTAGTAAAAAAGCAATATAAAAGGGAATAGGAAGAGAAATGGCAAGTGATCCCCCACTTTGCGCCCAGACAATTTTTCATTGAAATCCCACTCACGTTATGACTCCTTTTGCATTCTCCACTCACTTCATATGTTCGAATAAAAAATATTTTTCATCAGGTTTTAGAGGGGAGACTCTGCTTAACATAATGCTAAATAAAAGTAGTAAAAAAGCAATATAAAGGGGAATAGGAAGAGAAATGGCAAGTGATCCCCCACTTTGCGCCCAGACAATTTTTCATTGAAATTCCACTCACGTTATGACTCCTTTTGCATTCTCCACTCACTTCATATGTTCGAATGAAAAATATTTTTAATCAGGTTTTAGAGGGGAGACTCTGCTTAACATAATGCTAAATAAAAGTAGTAAAAAAGCAATATAAAGGGGAATAGGAAGAGAAATGGCAAGTGATCCCCCACTTTGCGCCCAGACAACTTTTCATTGAAATCCCACTCACGTTATGACAGCTTTTGCATTCTCCACTCACTTCATATGTTCGAATGAAAAATATTTTTAATCAGGTTTTAGAGGGGAGACTCTGCTTAACATAATGCTAAATAAAAGTTGTAAAAAAGCAATATAAACGGGAATAGGAAGAGAAATGGCAAGTGATCCCCCACTTTGCGCCCAGAAAATTTTTCATTGAAATCCCACTCACATTATGACTCCTGTTGCATTCTACACTCACTTCATATGTTCGAATGAAAAATATTTTTAATCAGGTTTTAGAGGGGAGACTCTGCTTAACATAATGCTAAATAAAAGTAGTAAAAAATTAATATAAAGGGGAATAGGAAGAGAAATGGCAAGTGATCCCCCACTTTGCGTCCAGACAATTTTTCATTGAAATCCCACTCACGTTATGACTCCTGTTGCATTCTACACTCACTTCATGTGTTCGAATGAAAAATATTTTTAATCAGGTTTTAGAGGGGAGACTCTGCTTAACATAATGCTAAATAAAAGTAGTAAAAAATTAATATAATGGGGAATAGGAAGAGAAATGGCAAGTGATCCCCCACTTTGCGTCCAGACAATTTTTCATTGAAATCCCACTCACGTTATGACTCCTGTTGCATTCTACACTCACTTCATATGTTCGAATGAAAAATATTTTTAATCAGGTTTTAGAGGGGAGACTCTTCTTAACATAATGCTAAATAAAAGTAGTAAAAAAGCAATATAAAGGGGAATAGGAAGAGAAATGGCAAGTGATCCCCCACTTTGCGCCCAGACAATTTTTCATTGAAATCCCACTCACGTTATGACTCCTTTTGCATTCTCCACTCACTTCATATGTTCGAAGGAAAAATATTTTTAATCAGGTTTTAGAGGGGAGACTCTTCTTAACATAATGCTAAATAAAAGTAGTAAAAAAGCAATATAAAGGGGAATAGGAAGAGAAATGGAGTGTGATCCCCCACTTTGCGCCCAGACAATTTTTCATTGAAATCCCACTCACGTTATGACTCCTTTTGCATTCTCCACTCACTTCATATGTTCGAATGAAAAATATTTTTAATCAGGTTTTAGAGGGGAGACTCTGCTTAACATAATGCTAAATAAAAGTAGTAAAAAAGCAATATAAAGGGGAATAGGAAGAGAAATGGCAAGTGATCCCCCACTTTGCGCCCAGACAATTTTTCATTGAAATCCCACTCACCTTATGACTCCTTTTGCATTCTCCACTCACTTCATATGTTCGAATGAAAAATATTTTTAATCAGGTTTTAGAGCGGAGACTCTTCTTAACATAATGCTAAATAAAAGTAGTAAAAAAGCAATATAAAGGGGAATAGGAAGAGAAATGGCAAGTGATCCCCCACTTTGCGCCCAGACAATTTTTCATTGAAATCCCACTCACTTTATGAATCCTTTTGCATTCTCCACTCACTTCATATGTTCGAAGGAAAAATATTTTTAATCAGGTTTTAGAGGGGAGACTCTGCTTAACATAATGCTAAATAAAAGTAGTAAAAAAGCAATATAAAGGGGAATAGGAAGAGAAATGGCAAGTGATCTCCCACTTTGCGCCCAGACAATTTTTCATTGAAATCCCACTCACGTTATGACTCCTGTTGCATTCTACACTCACTTCATATGTTCGAATGAAAAATATTTTTAATCAGGTTTTAGAGGGGAGACTCTGCTTAACATAATGCTAAATAAAAGTAGTAAAAAAGCAATATAAAGGGGAATAGGAAGAGAAATGGCAAGTGATCCCCCACTTTGCGCCCAGACAATTTTTCATTGAAATCCCACTCACGTTATGACTCCTTTTGCATTCTCCACTCACTTCATATGTTCGAATGAAAAATATTTTTAATCAGGTTTTAGAGGGGAGACTCTGCTTAACATAATGCTAAATAAAAGTAGTAAAAAAGCAATATAAAAGGGAATAGGAAGAGAAATGGCAAGTGAACCCCCACTTTGCGCCCAGACAATTTTTCATTGAAATCCCACTCACGTTATGACTCCTTTTGCATTCTCCACTCACTTCATATGTTCGAATAAAAAATATTTTTCATCAGGTTTTAGAGGGGAGACTCTGCTTAACATAATGCTAAATAAAAGTAGTAAAAAAGCAATATAAATGGGAATAGGAAGAGAAATGGCAAGTGATCCCCCACTTTGCGCCCAGACAATTTTTCATTGAAATTCCACTCACGTTATGACTCCTTTTGCATTCTCCACTCACTTCATATGTTCGAATGAAAAATATTTTTAATCAGGTTTTAGTGGGGAGACTCTGCTTAACATAATGCTAAATAAAAGTAGTAAAAAAGCAATATAAAGGGGAATAGGAAGAGAAATGGCAAGTGATCCCCCACTTTGCGCCCAGACAATTTTTCATTGAAATCCCACTCACGTTATGACAGCTTTTGCATTCTCCACTCACTTCATATGTTCGAATGAAAAATATTTTTAATCAGGTTTTAGAGGGGAGACTCTGCTTAACATAATGCTAAATAAAAGTTGTAAAAAAGCAATATAAAGGGGAATAGGAAGAGAAATGGCAAGTGATCCCCCACTTTGCGTCCAGACAATTTTTCATTGAAATCCCACTCACGTTATGACTCCTGTTGCATTCTACACTCACTTCATGTGTTCGAATGAAAAATATTTTTAATCAGGTTTTAGAGGGGAGACTCTGCTTAACATAATGCTAAATAAAAGTAGTAAAAAATTAATATAAAGGGGAATAGGAAGAGAAATGGCAAGTGATCCCCCACTTTGCGTCCAGACAATTTTTCATTGAAATCCCACTCACGTTATGACTCCTGTTGCATTCTACACTCACTTCATATGTTCGAATGAAAAATATTTTTAATCAGGTTTTAGAGGGGAGACTCTGCTTAACATAATGCTAAATAAAAGTAGTAAAAAAGCAATATAAAGGGGAATAGGAAGAGAAATGGCAAGTGATCCCCCACTTTGCGCCCAGACAATTTTTCATTGAAATCCCACTCACGTTATGACTCCTTTTGCATTCTCCACTCACTTCATATGTTCGAATGAAAAATATTTTTAATCAGGTTTTAGAGGGGAGACTCTGCTTAACATAATGCTAAATAAAAGTAGTAAAAAAGCAATATAAAAGGGAATAGGAAGAGAAATGGCAAGTGAACCCCCACTTTGCGCCCAGACAATTTTTCATTGAAATCCCACTCACGTTATGACTCCTTTTGCATTCTCCACTCACTTCATATGTTCGAATAAAAAATATTTTTCATCAGGTTTTAGAGGGGAGACTCTGCTTAACATAATGCTAAATAAAAGTAGTAAAAAAGCAATATAAATGGGAATAGGAAGAGAAATGGCAAGTGATCCCCCACTTTGCGCCCAGACAATTTTTCATTGAAATTCCACTCACGTTATGACTCCTTTTGCATTCTCCACTCACTTCATATGTTCGAATGAAAAATATTTTTAATCAGGTTTTAGTGGGGAGACTCTGCTTAACATAATGCTAAATAAAAGTAGTAAAAAAGCAATATAAAGGGGAATAGGAAGAGAAATGGCAAGTGATCCCCCACTTTGCGCCCAGACAATTTTTCATTGAAATCCCACTCACGTTATGACAGCTTTTGCATTCTCCACTCACTTCATATGTTCGAATGAAAAATATTTTTAATCAGGTTTTAGAGGGGAGACTCTGCTTAACATAATGCTAAATAAAAGTTGTAAAAAAGCAATATAAAGGGGAATAGGAAGAGAAATGGCAAGTGATCCCCCACTTTGCGTCCAGACAATTTTTCATTGAAATCCCACTCACGTTATTACTCCTGTTGCATTCTACACTCACTTCATGTGTTCGAATGAAAAATATTTTTAATCAGGTTTTAGAGGGGAGACTCTGCTTAACATAATGCTAAATAAAAGTAGTAAAAAATTAATATAAAGGGGAATAGGAAGAGAAATGGCAAGTGATCCCCCACTTTGCGTCCAGACAATTTTTCATTGAAATCCCACTCACGTTATGACTCCTGTTGCATTCTACACTCACTTCATATGTTCGAATGAAAAATATTTTTAATCAGGTTTTAGAGGGGAGACTCTTCTTAACATAATGCTAAATAAAAGTAGTAAAAAAGCAATATAAAGGGGAATAGGAAGAGAAATGGCAAGTGATCCCCCACTTTGCGCCCAGACAATTTTTCATTGAAATCCCACTCACGTTATGACAGCTTTTGCATTCTCCACTCACTTCATATGTTCGAATGAAAAATATTTTTAATCAGGTTTTAGAGGGGAGACTCTGCTTAACATAATGCTAAATAAAAGTTGTAAAAAAGCAATATAAAGGGGAATAGGAAGAGAAATGGCAAGTGATCCCCCACTTTGCGTCCAGACAATTTTTCATTGAAATCCCACTCACGTTATGACTCCTGTTGCATTCTACACTCACTTCATGTGTTCGAATGAAAAATATTTTTAATCAGGTTTTAGAGGGGAGACTCTGCTTAACATAATGCTAAATAAAAGTAGTAAAAAATTAATATAAAGGGGAATAGGAAGAGAAATGGCAAGTGATCCCCCACTTTGCGTCCAGACAATTTTTCATTGAAATCCCACTCACGTTATGACTCCTGTTGTATTCTACACTCACTTCATATGTTCGAATGAAAAATATTTTTAATCAGGTTTTAGAGGGGAGACTCTGCTTAACATAATGCTAAATAAAAGTAGTAAAAAAGCAATATAAAGGGGAATAGGAAGAGAAATGGCAAGTGATCCCCCACTTTGCGCCCAGACAATTTTTCATTGAAATCCCACTCACGTTATGACTCCTTTTGCATTCTCCACTCACTTCATATGTTCGAATGAAAAATATTTTTAATCAGGTTTTAGAGGGGAGACTCTGCTTAACATAATGCTAAATAAAAGTAGTAAAAAAGCAATATAAAAGGGAATAGGAAGAGAAATGGCAAGTGAACCCCCACTTTGCGCCCAGACAATTTTTCATTGAAATCCCACTCACGTTATGACTCCTTTTGCATTCTCCACTCACTTCATATGTTCGAATAAAAAATATTTTTCATCAGGTTTTAGAGGGGAGACTCTGCTTAACATAATGCTAAATAAAAGTAGTAAAAAAGCAATATAAATGGGAATAGGAAGAGAAATGGCAAGTGATCCCCCACTTTGCGCCCAGACAATTTTTCATTGAAATTCCACTCACGTTATGACTCCTTTTGCATTCTCCACTCACTTCATATGTTCGAATGAAAAATATTTTTAATCAGGTTTTAGTGGGGAGACTCTGCTTAACATAATGCTAAATAAAAGTAGTAAAAAAGCAATATAAAGGGGAATAGGAAGAGAAATGGCAAGTGATCCCCCACTTTGCGCCCAGACAATTTTTCATTGAAATCCCACTCACGTTATGACAGCTTTTGCATTCTCCACTCACTTCATATGTTCGAATGAAAAATATTTTTAATCAGGTTTTAGAGGGGAGACTCTGCTTAACATAATGCTAAATAAAAGTTGTAAAAAAGCAATATAAAGGGGAATAGGAAGAGAAATGGCAAGTGATCCCCCACTTTGCGTCCAGACAATTTTTCATTGAAATCCCACTCACGTTATGACTCCTGTTGCATTCTACACTCACTTCATGTGTTCGAATGAAAAATATTTTTAATCAGGTTTTAGAGGGGAGACTCTGCTTAACATAATGCTAAATAAAAGTAGTAAAAAATTAATATAAAGGGGAATAGGAAGAGAAATGGCAAGTGATCCCCCACTTTGCGTCCAGACAATTTTTCATTGAAATCCCACTCACGTTATGACTCCTGTTGCATTCTACACTCACTTCATATGTTCGAATGAAAAATATTTTTAATCAGGTTTTAGAGGGGAGACTCTTCTTAACATAATGCTAAATAAAAGTAGTAAAAAAGCAATATAAAGGGGAATAGGAAGAGAAATGGCAAGTGATCCCCCACTTTGCGCCCAGACAATTTTTCATTGAAATCCCACTCACGTTATGACTCCTGTTGCATTCTCCACTCACTTCATATGTTCGAAGGAAAAATATTTTTAATCAGGTTTTAGAGGGGAGACTCTTCTTAACATAATGCTAAATAAAAGTAGTAAAAAAGCAATATAAAGGGGAATAGGAAGAGAAATGGAGAGTGATCCCCCACTTTGCGCCCAGACAATTTTTCATTGAAATCCCACTCACGTTATGACTCCTTTAGCATTCTATACTCACTTCATATGTTCGAATGAAAAATATTTTTAATCAGGTTTTAGAGGGGAGACTCTGCTTAACATAATGCTAAATAAAAGTAGTAAAAAAGCAATATAAAGGGGAATAGGAAGAGAAATGGCAAGTGATCCCCCACTTTGCGCCCAGACAATTTTTCATTGAAATCCCACTCACCTTATGACTCCTTTTGCATTCTCCACTCACTTCATATGTTCGAATGAAAAATATTTTTAATCAGGTTTTAGAGCGGAGACTCTTCTTAACATAATGCTAAATAAAAGTAGTAAAAAAGCAATATAAAGGGGAATAGGAAGAGAAATGGCAAGTGATCCCCCACTTTGCGCCCAGACAATTTTTCATTGAAATCCCACTCACTTTATGAATCCTTTTGCATTCTCCACTCACTTCATATGTTCGAAGGAAAAATATTTTTAATCAGGTTTTAGAGGGGAGACTCTGCTTAACATAATGCTAAATAAAAGTAGTAAAAAAGCAATATAAAGGGGAATAGGAAGAGAAATGGCAAGTGATCTCCCACTTTGCGCCCAGACAATTTTTCATTGAAATCCCACTCACGTTATGACTCCTGTTGCATTCTACACTCACTTCATATGTTCGAATGAAAAATATTTTTAATCAGGTTTTAGAGGGGAGACTCTGCTTAACATAATGCTAAATAAAAGTAGTAAAAAAGCAATATAAAGGGGAATAGGAAGAGAAATGGCAAGTGATCCCCCACTTTGCGCCCAGACAATTTTTCATTGAAATCCCACTCACGTTATGACTCCTTTTGCATTCTCCACTCACTTCATATGTTCGAATGAAAAATATTTTTAATCAGGTTTTAGAGGGGAGACTCTGCTTAACATAATGCTAAATAAAAGTAGTAAAATTTAATATAAAGGGGAATAGGAAGAGAAATGGCAAGTGATCCCCCACTTTGCGTCCAGACAATTTTTCATTGAAATCCCACTCACGTTATGACTCCTGTTGCATTCTACACTCACTTCATGTGTTCGAATGAAAAATATTTTTAATCAGGTTTTAGAGGGGAGACTCTGCTTAACATAATGCTAAATAAAAGTAGTAAAAAATTAATATAAAGGGGAATAGGAAGAGAAATGGCAAGTGATCCCCCACTTTGCGTCCAGACAATTTTTCATTGAAATCCCACTCACGTTATGACTCCTGTTGCATTCTACACTCACTTCATATGTTCGAATGAAAAATATTTTTAATCAGGTTTTAGAGGGGAGACTCTTCTTAACATAATGCTAAATAAAAGTAGTAAAAAAGCAATATAAAGGGGAATAGGAAGAGAAATGTCAAGTGATCCCCCACTTTGCGCCCAGACAATTTTTCATTGAAATCCCACTCACGTTATGACTCCTTTTGCATTCTCCACTCACTTCATATGTTCGAAGGAAAAATATTTTTAATCAGGTTTTAGAGGGGAGACTCTGCTTAACATAATGCTAAATAAAAGTAGTAAAAAAGCAATATAAAGGGGAATAGGAAGAGAAATGGCACGTGATCTCCCACTTTGCGCCCAGACAATTTTTCATTGAAATCCCACTCACGTTATGACTCCTGTTGCATTCTACACTCACTTCATATGTTCGAATGAAAAATATTTTTAATCAGGTTTTAGAGGGGAGACTCTGCTTAACATAATGCTAAATAAAAGTAGTAAAAAAGCAATATAAAGGGGAATAGGAAGAGAAATGGCAAGTGATCCCCCACTTTGCGCCCAGACAATTTTTCATTGAAATCCCACTCACGTTATGATTCCTTTTGCATTCTCCACTCACTTCATATGTTCGAATGAAAAATATTTTTAATCAGGTTTTAGAGGGGAGACTCTGCTTAACATAATGCTAAATAAAAGTAGTAAAAAAGCAATATAAAGGGGAATAGGAAGAGAAATGGCAAGTGATCTCCCACTTTGCGCCCAGACAATTTTTCATTGAAATCCCACTCACGTTATGACTCCTGTTGCATTCTACACTCACTTCATATGTTCGAATGAAAAATATTTTTAATCAGGTTTTAGAGGGGAGACTCTGCTTAACATAATGCTAAATAAAAGTAGTAAAAAAGCAATATAAAAGGGAATAGGAAGAGAAATGGCAAGTGATCCCCCACTTTGCGCCCAGACAATTTTTCATTGAAATCCCACTCACGTTATGACTCCTGTTGCATTCTACACTCACTTCATATGTTCGAATGAAAAATATTTTTAATCAGGTTTTAGAGGGGAGACTCTGCTTAACATAATGCTAAATAAAAGTAGTAAAAAAGCAATATAAAGGGGAATAGGAAGAGAAATGGCAAGTGATCCCCCACTTTGCGCCCAGACAATTTTTCATTGAAATCCCACTCACGTTATGATTCCTTTTGCATTCTCCACTCACTTCATATGTTCGAATGAAAAATATTTTTAATCAGGTTTTAGAGGGGAGACTCTGCTTAACATAATGCTAAATAAAAGTAGTAAAAAAGCAATATAAAGGGGAATAGGAAGAGAAATGGCAAGTGATCTCCCACTTTGCGCCCAGACAATTTTTCATTGAAATCCCACTCACGTTATGACTCCTGTTGCATTCTACACTCACTTCATATGTTCGAATGAAAAATATTTTTAATCAGGTTTTAGAGGGGAGACTCTGCTTAACATAATGCTAAATAAAAGTAGTAAAAAAGCAATATAAAAGGGAATAGGAAGAGAAATGGCAAGTGATCCCCCACTTTGCGCCCAGACAATTTTTCATTGAAATCCCACTCACGTTATGACTCCTTTTGCATTCTCCACTCACTTCATATGTTCGAATAAAAAATATTTTTCATCAGGTTTTAGAGGGGAGACTCTGCTTAACATAATGCTAAATAAAAGTAGTAAAAAAGCAATATAAAGGGGAATAGGAAGAGAAATGGCAAGTGATCCCCCACTTTGCGCCCAGACAATTTTTCATTGAAATTCCACTCACGTTATGACTCCTTTTGCATTCTCCACTCACTTCATATGTTCGAATGAAAAATATTTTTAATCAGGTTTTAGTGGGGAGACTCTGCTTAACATAATGCTAAATAAAAGTAGTAAAAAAGCAATATAAAGGGGAATAGGAAGAGAAATGGCAAGTGATCCCCCACTTTGCGCCCAGACAATTTTTCATTGAAATCCCACTCACGTTATGACAGCTTTTGCATTCTCCACTCACTTCATATGTTCGAATGAAAAATATTTTTAATCAGGTTTTAGAGGGGAGACTCTGCTTAACATAATGCTAAATAAAAGTTGTAAAAAAGCAATATAAACGGGAATAGGAAGAGAAATGGCAAGTGATCCCCCACTTTGCGCCCAGAAAATTTTTCATTAAAATCCCACTCACATTATGACTCCTGTTGCATTCTACACTCACTTCATATGTTCGAATGAAAAATATTTTTAATCAGGTTTTAGAGGGGAGACTCTGCTTAACATAATGCTAAATAAAAGTAGTAAAATTTAATATAAAGGGGAATAGGAAGAGAAATGGCAAGTGATCCCCCACTTTGCGTCCAGACAATTTTTCATTGAAATCCCACTCACGTTATGACTCCTGTTGCATTCTACACTCACTTCATGTGTTCGAATGAAAAATATTTTTAATCAGGTTTTAGAGGGGAGACTCTGCTTAACATAATGCTAAATAAAAGTAGTAAAAAATTAATATAAAGGGGAATAGGAAGAGAAATGGCAAGTGATCCCCCACTTTGCGTCCAGACAATTTTTCATTGAAATCCCACTCACGTTATGACTCCTGTTGCATTCTACACTCACTTCATATGTTCGAATGAAAAATATTTTTAATCAGGTTTTAGAGGGGAGACTCTTCTTAACATAATGCTAAATAAAAGTAGTAAAAAAGCAATATAAAGGGGAATAGGAAGAGAAATGGCAAGTGATCCCCCACTTTGCGCCCAGACAATTTTTCATTGAAATCCCACTCACGTTATGACTCCTTTTGCATTCTCCACTCACTTCATATGTTCGAAGGAAAAATATTTTTAATCAGGTTTTAGAGGGGAGACTCTTCTTAACATAATGCTAAATAAAAGTAGTAAAAAAGCAATATAAAGGGGAATAGGAAGAGAAATGGAGAGTGATCCCCCACTTTGCGCCCAGACAATTTTTCATTGAAATCCCACTCACGTTATGACTCCTTTTGCATTCTCCACTCACTTCATATGTTCGAATGAAAAATATTTTTAATCAGGTTTTAGAGGGGAGACTCTGCTTAACATAATGCTAAATAAAAGTAGTAAAAAAGCAATATAAAAGGGAATAGGAAGAGAAATGGCAAGTGATCCCCCACTTTGCGCCCAGACAATTTTTCATTGAAATCCCACTCACCTTATGACTCCTTTTGCATTCTCCACTCACTTCATATGTTCGAAGGAAAAATATTTTCAATCAGGTTTTAGAGGGGAGACTCTGCTTAACATAATGCTAAATAAAAGTAGTAAAAAAGCAATATAAAGGGGAATAGGAAGAGAAATGGCAAGTGATCCCCCACTTTGCGTTCAGACAATTTTTCATTGAAATCCCACTCACGTTATGACTCCTTTTGCATTCTCCACTCACTTCATATGTTCGAATGAAAAATATTTTTAATCAGGTTTTAGAGGGGAGACTCTGCTTAACATAATGCTAAATAAAAGTAGTAAAAAAGCAATATAAAGGGGAATAGGAAGAGAAATGGCAAGTGATCCCCCACTTTGTGCCCAGACAATTTTTCATTGAAATCCCACTCACGTTATGACTCCTGTTGCATTCTACACTCACTTCATATGTTCGAATGAAAAATATTTTTAATCAGGTTTTAGAGGGGAGACTCTGCTTAACATAATGCTAAATAAAAGTAGTAAAAAAGCAATATAAAGGGGAATAGGAAGAGAAATGGCAAGTGATCCCCCACTTTGCGCCCAGACAATTTTTCATTGAAATTCCACTCACGTTATGATTCCTTTTGCATTCTCCACTCACTTCATATGTTCGAATGAAAAATATTTTTAATCAGGTTTTAGAGGGGAGACTCTGCTAAACATAATGCTAAATAAAAGTAGTAAAAAAGCAATATAAAGGGGAATAGGAAGAGAAATGGCAAGTGATCCCCCACTTTGCGCCCAGACAATTTTTCATTGAAATCCCACTCACGTTATGACTCCTTTTGCATTCTCCACTCACTTCATATGTTCGAATGAAAAATATTTTTAATCAGGTTTTAGAGGGGAGACTCTGCTTAACATAATGCTAAATAAAAGTAGTAAAAAAGCAATATAAACGGGAATAGGAAGAGAAATGGCAAGTGATCCCCCACTTTGCGCCCAGAAAATTTTTCATTGAAATCCCACTCACGTTATGACTCCTGTTGCATTCTACACTCACTTCATATGTTCGAATGAAAAATATTTTTAATCAGGTTTTAGAGGGGAGACTCTTCTTAACATAATGCTAAATAAAAGTAGTAAAAAAGCAATATAAAGGGGAATAGGAAGAGAAATGGCAAGTGATCCCCACTTTGCGCCCAGAAAATTTTTCATTGAAATCCCACTCACGTTATGACTCCTGTTGCATTCTACACTCACTTCATATGTTCGAATGAAAAATATTTTTAATCAGGTTTTAGAGGGGAGACTCTGCTTAACATAATGCTAAACAAAAGTAGTAAAAAAGCAATATAAAGGGGAATAGGAAGAGAAATGGCAAGTGATCCCCCACTTTGCGCCCAGACAATATTTCATTGAAATTCCACTCACGTTATGACTCCTTTTGCATTCTCCACTCACTTCATATGTTCGAATGAAAAATATTTTCAATCAGGTTTTAGAGGGGAGACTCTGCTTAACATAATGCTAAATAAAAGTAGTAAAAAAGCAATATAAAGGGGAATAGGAAGAGAAATGGCAAGTGATCCCCCACTTTGCGCCCAGACAATTTTTCATTGAAATCCCACTCACGTTATGACTCCTGTTGCATTCTACACTCACTTCATATGTTCGAATGAAAAATATTTTTAATCAGGTTTTAGAGGGGAGACTCTGCTTAACATAATGCTAAATAAAAGTAGTAAAAAAGCAATATAAAGGGGAATAGGAAGAGAAATGGCAAGTGATCCCCCACTTTGCGGCAAGGAAATTTTTCATTGAAATCCCACTCACGTTATGACTCCTTTTGCATTCTCCACTCACTTCATATGTTCGAATGAAAAATATTTTTAATCAGGTTTTAGAGGGGAGACTCTGCTTCACATAATGCTAAATAAAAGTAGTAAAAAAGCAATATAAAGGGGAATAGGAAGAGAAATGGCAAGTGATCCCCCACTTTGCGCCCAGACAATTTTTCATTGAAATCCCACTCACGTTATGACTCCTTTTGCATTCTCCACTCACTTCATATGTTCGAATGAAAAATATTTTTAATCAGGTTTTAGAGGGGAGACTCTGCTTAACATAATGCTAAATAAAAGTAGTAAAAAAGCAATATAAAGGGGAATAGGAAGAGAAATGGCAAGTGATCCCCACTTTGCGCCCAGAAAATTTTTCATTGAAATCCCACTCACGTTATGACTCCTGTTGCATTCTACACTCACTTCATATGTTCGAATGAAAAATATTTTTAATCAGGTTTTAGAGGGGAGACTCTGCTTAACATAATGCTAAATAAAAGTAGTAAAAAAGCAATATAAAGGGGAATAGGAAGAGAAATGGCAAGTGATCCCCCACTTTGCGCCCAGACAATTTTTCATTGAAATCCCACTTACGTTATGACTCCTGTTGCATTCTACACTCACTTCATATGTTCGAATGAAAAATATTTTTAATCAGGTTTTAGAGGGGAGACTCTGCTTAACATAATGCTAAATAAAAGTAGTAAAAAAGCAATATAAAGGGGAATAGGAAGAGAAATGGCAAGTGATCCCCCACGTTGCGCCCAGACAATTTTTCATTGAAATCCCACTTACGTTATGACTCCTGTTGCATTCTACACTCACTTCATATGTTCGAATGAAAAATATTTTTAATCAGGTTTTAGAGGGGAGACTCTGCTTAACATAATGCTAAATAAAAGTAGTAAAAAAGCAATATAAAGGGGAATAGGAAGAGAAATGGCAAGTGATCCCCCACTTTGCGCCCAGACAATTTTTCATTGAAATCCCACTCACGTTATGACTCCTGTTGCATTCTACACTCACTTCATATGTTCGAATGAAAAATATTTTTAATCAGGTTTTAGAGGGGAGACTCTGCTTAACATAATGCTAAATAAAAGTAGTAAAAAAGCAATATAAAGGGGAATAGGAAGAGAAATGGCAAGTGATCCCCCACTTTGCGCCCAGACAATTTTTCATTGAAATCCCACTCACGTTATGACTCCTATTGCATTCTACACTCACTTCATATGTTCGAATGAAAAATATTTTTAATCAGGTTTTAGAGGGGAGACTCTGCTTAACATAATGCTAAATAAAAGTAGTAAAAAAGCAATATAAAGGGGAATAGGAAGAGAAATGGCAAGTGATCCCCCACTTTGCGCCCAGACAATTTTTCATTGAAATCCCACTCACGTTATGACTCCTGTTGCATTCTACACTCATTTCATATGTTCGAATGAAAAATATTTTTAATCAGGTTTTAGAGGGGAGACTCTTCTTAACATAATGCTAAATAAAAGTAGTAAAAAAGCAATATAAAGGGGAATAGGAAGAGAAATGGCAAGTGATCCCCACTTTGCGCCCAGAAAATTTTTCATTTAAATCCCACTCACGTTATGGCTCCTGTTGCATTCTCCACTCACTTCATATGTTCGAATGAAAAATATTTTCAATCAGGTTTTAGAGGGGAGACTCTGCTTAACATAATGCTAAATAAAAGTAGTAAAAAAAGCAATATAAATGGGAATAGGAAGAGAAATGGCAAGTGATCCCCCACTTTTCGCCCAGACAATTTTTCATTGAAATCCCACTCACGATATGACTCCTGTTGCATTCTACACTCACTTCATATGTTCGAATGAAAAATATTTTTAATCAGGTTTTAGAGGGGAGACTCTTCTTAACATAATGCTAAATAAAAGTAGTAAAAAAGCAATATAAAGGGGAATAGGAAGAGAAATGGCAAGTGATCCCCCACTTTGAACCCAGACAATTTTTCATTGAAATCCCACTCACGTTATGACTCCTTTTGCATTCTCCACTCACTTCATATGTTCGAATGAAAAATATTTTTAATCAGGTTTTAGAGAGGAGACTCTGCTTAACATAATGCTAAATAAAAGTAGTAAAAAAGCAATATAAAGGGGAATAGGAAGAGAAATGGCAAGTGATCCCCCACTTTTTGCCCAGACAATTTTTCATTGAAATCCCACTTACTTTATGACTCCTTTTGCATTCTCCACTCACTTCATATGTTCGAATGAGAAATATTTTTAATCAGGTTTTAGAGGGGAGACTCTGCTTAACATAATGCTAAATAAAAGTAGTAAAAAAGCAATATAAAGGGGAATAGGAAGAGAAATGGCAAGTGATCCCCCACTTTGCGCCCAGACAATTTTTCATTGAAATCCCACTCACGTTATGACTCCTGTTGCATTCTACACTCACTTCATATGTTCGAATGAAAAATATTTTTAATCAGGTTTTAGAGGGGAGACTCTGCTTAACATAATGCTAAATAAAAGTAGTAAAAAAGCAATATAAAGGGGAATAGGAAGAGAAATGGCAAGTGATCCCCCACTTTGCGCCCAGAAAATTTTTCATTGAAATCCCACTCACGTTATGAC
Source organism: Acanthosepion lycidas (assembly GCA_963932145.1). Lineage (NCBI taxonomy): Eukaryota > Metazoa > Mollusca > Cephalopoda > Sepiida > Sepiidae > Acanthosepion > Acanthosepion lycidas. The sequence continues at coordinate 115,265,772 of OZ010578.1, read as the reverse complement.
TCCTGTTGCATTCTACACTCACTTCATATGTTCGAATGAAAAATATTTTTAATCAGGTTTTAGAGGGGAGACTCTGCTTAACATAATGCTAAATAAAAGTAGTAAAAAAGCAATATAAAGGGGAATAGGAAGAGAAATGGCAAGTGATCCCCCACTTTGCGCCCAGACAATTTTTCATTGAAATTCCACTCACGTTATGACTCCTTTTGCATTCTCCACTCACTTCATATGTTCGAAGGAAAAATATTTTTAATCAGGTTTTAGAGGGGAGACACTGCGTAACATAATGCTAAATAAAAGTAGTAAAAAAGCAATATAAAGGGGAATAGGAAGAGAAATGGCAAGTGATCACCCACTTTGCGCCCAGACAATTTTTCATTGAAATCCCACTCACGTTATGACACCTGTTGCATTCTACACTCACTTCATATGTTCGAATGAAAAATATTTTTAATCAGGTTTTAGAGGGGAGACTCTTCTTAACATAATGCTAAATAAAAGTAGTAAAAAAGCAATATAAAGGGGAATAGGATGAGAAATGGCAAGTGATCCCCCACTTTGCGCCCAGACAATTTTTCATTGAAATCCCACTCACGTTATGACTCCTTTTGCATTCTCCACTCACTTCATATGTTCGAAGGAAAAATATTTTTAATCAGGTTTTAGAGGGGAGACTCTGCTTAACATAATGCTAAATAAAAGTACTAAAAAAGCAATATAAAGGGGAATAGGAAGAGAAATGGCAAGTGATCCCCCACTTTGCGCCCAGACAATTTTTCATTGAAATCCCACTCACGTTATGACTCCTTTTGCATTCTCCACTCACTTCATATGTTCGAAGGAAAAATATTTTTAATCAGGTTTTAGAGGGGAGACAGCTTAACATAATGCTAAATAAAAGTAGTAAAAAAGCAGTTTAAAGGGGAATAGGAAGAGAAATGGCAAGTGATCCCCCACTTTGCGCCCAAACAATTTTTCATTGAAATCCCACTCACGTTATGACTCCTTTTGCATTCTCCACTCACATCATATGTTCGAATGAAAAATATTTTTAATCAGGTTTTAGAGGGGAGACTCTGCTTAACATAATGCTAAATAAAAGTAGTAAAAAAGCAATATAAAGGGAATTAGGATGAGAAATGGCAAGTGATCCCCTCTTTGCGCCCAGACAATTTTTCATTGAAATCCCACTCACGTTATGACTCCTGTTGCATTCTACACTCACTTCATATGTTCGAATGAAAAATATTTTTAATCAGGATTTAGAGGGGAGACTCTGCTTAACATAATGCTAAATAAAAGTAGTAAAAAAGCAATATAAAGGGGAATAGGAAGAGAAATGGCAAGTGATCCCCCACTTTGCGCCCAGACAATTTTTCATTGAAATCCCACTCACGTTATGAATCCTGTTGCATTCTACACTCACTTCATATGTTCGAATGAAAAATATTTTTAATCAGGTTTTAGAGGGGAGACTCTTCTTAACATAATGCTAAATAAAAGTAGTAAAAAAGCAATATAAAGGGGAATAGGATGAGAAATGGCAAGTGATCCCCCACTTTGCGCCCAGACAATTTTTCATTGAAATCCCACTCACGTTATGACTCCTTTTGCATTCTCCACTCACTTCATATGTTCGAAGGAAAAATATTTTTAATCAGGTTTTAGAGGGGAGACTCTGCTTAACATAATGCTAAATAAAAGTACTAAAAAAGCAATATAAAGGGGAATAGGAAGAGAAATGGTAAGTGATCCCCCACTTTGCGCCCAGACAATTTTTCATTGAAATCCCACTCACGTTATGACTCCTTTTGCATTCTCCACTCACTTCATATGTTCGAAGGAAAAATATTTTTAATCAGGTTTTAGAGGGGAGACAGCTTAACATAATGCTAAATAAAAGTAGTAAAAAAGCAATTTAAAGGGGAATAGGAAGAGAAATGGCAAGTGATCCCCCACTTTGCCCCCAAACAATTTTTCATTGAAATCCCACTCACGTTATGACTCCTTTTGCATTCTCCACTCACTTCATATGTTCGAATGAAAAATATTTTTAATCAGGTTTTAGAGGGGAGACTCTGCTTAACATAATGCTAAATAAAAGTAGTAAAAAAGCAATATAAAGGGGAATAGGAAGAGAAATGGCAAGTGATCCCCCACTTTGCGCCCAGACAATTTTTCATTGAAATCCCAATCACGTTATGACTCCTGTTGCATTCTACACTCACTTCATATGTTCGAATGAAAAATATTTTTAATCAGGTTTTAGAGGGGAGACTCTTCTTAACATAATGCTAAATAAAAGTAGTAAAAAAGCAATATAAAGGGGAATAGGATGAGAAATGGCAAGTGATCCCCCACTTTGCGCCCAGACAATTTTTCATTGAAATCCCACTCACGTTATGACTCCTTTTGCATTCTCCACTCACTTCATATGTTCGAAGGAAAAATATTTTTAATCAGGTTTTAGAGGGGAGTCTCTGCTTAACATAATGCTAAATAAAAGTACTAAAAAAGCAATATAAAGGGGAATAGGAAGAGAAATGGCAAGTGATCCCCCACTTTGCGCCCAGACAATTTTTCATTGAAATCCCATTCACGTTATGACTCCTTTTGCATTCTCCACTCACTTCATATGTTCGAAGGAAAAATATTTTTAATCAGGTTTTAGAGGGGAGACAGCTTAACATAATGCTAATTAAAAGTAGTAAAAAAGCAATTTAAAGGGGAATAGGAAGAGAAATGGCAAGTGATCCCCCACTTTGCGCCCAAACAATTTTTCATTGAAATCCCACTCACGTTATGACTCCTTTTGCATTCTCCACTCACTTCATATGTTCGAATGAAAAATATTTTTAATCAGGTTTTAGAGGGGAGACTCTGCTTAACATAATGCTAAATAAAAGTAGTAAAAAAGCAATATAAAGGGAATTAGAATGAGAAATGGCAAGTGATCCCCCACTTTGCGCCCAGACAATTTTTCATTGAAATCCCACTCACGTTATGACTCCTGTTGCATTCTACACTCACTTCATATGTTCGAATGAAAAATATTTTTAATCAGGATTTAGAGGGGAGACTCTGCTTAACATAATGCTAAATAAAAGTAGTAAAAAAGCAATATAAAGGGGAATAGGAAGAGAAATGGCAAGTAATCCACCACATTGCGCCCAGACAATTTTTCATTGAAATCCCACTCACGTTATGAATCCTGTTGCATTCTAAACTCACTTCATATGTTCGAATGAAAAATATTTTTAATCAGGTTTTAGAGGGGAGACTCTTCTTAACATAATGCTAAATAAAAGTAGTAAAAAAGCAATATAAAGGGGAATAGGATGAGAAATGGCAAGTGATCCCCCACTTTGCGCCCAGACAATTTTTCATTGAAATCCCACTCACGTTATGACTCCTTTTGCATTCTCCACTCACTTCATATGTTCGAAGGAAAAATATTTTTAATCAGGTTTTAGAGGGGAGACTCTGCTTAACATAATGCTAAATAAAAGTACTAAAAAAGCAATATAAAGGGGAATAGGAAGAGAAATGGCAAGTGATCCCCCACTTTGCGCCCAGACAAATTTCATTGAAATCCCACTCACGTTATGACTCCTTTTGCATTCTCCACTCACTTCATATGTTCGAAGGAAAAATATTTTTAATCAGGTTTTAGAGGGGAGACAGCTTAACATAATGCTAAATAAAAGTAGTAAAAAAGCAATTTAAAGGGGAATAGGAAGAGAAATGGCAAGTGATCCCCCACTTTGCGCCCAAACAATTTTTCATTGAAATCCCACTCACGTTATGACTCCTTTTGCATTCTCCACTCACTTCATATGTTCGAATGAAAAATATTTTTAATCAGGTTTTAGAGGGGAGACTCTGCTTAACATAATGCTAAATAAAAGTAGTAAAAAAGCAATATAAAGGGGAATAGGAAGAGAAATGGCAAGTGATCCCCCACTTTGCGCCCAGACAATTTTTCATTGAAATCCCAATCACGTTATGACTCCTGTTGCATTCTACACTCACTTCATATGATCGAATGAAAAATATTTTTAATCAGGTTTTAGAGGGGAGACTCTTCTTAACATAATGCTAAATAAAAGTAGTAAAAAAGCAATATAAAGGGGAATAGGATGAGAAATGGCAAGTGATCCCCCACTTTGCGCCGAGACAATTTTTCATTGAAATCCCACTCACGTTATGACTCCTTTTGCATTCTCCACTCACTTCATATGTTCGAAGGAAAAATATTTTTAATCAGGTTTTAGAGGGGAGACTCTGCTTAACATAATGCTAAATAAAAGTACTAAAAAAGCAATATAAAGGGGAATAGGAAGAGAAATGGCAAGTGATCCCCCACTTTGCGCCCAGACAATTTTTCATTGAAATCCCACTCACGTTATCACTCCTTTTGCATTCTCCACTCACTTCATATGTTCGAAGGAAAAATATTTTTAATCAGGTTTTAGAGGGGAGACAGCTTAACATAATGCTAAATAAAAGTAGTAAAAAAGCAATTTAAAGGGGAATAGGAAGAGAAATGGCAAGTGATCCCCCACTTTGCGCCCAAACAATTTTTCATTGAAATCCCACTCACGTTATGACTCCTTTTGCATTCTCCACTCACTTCATATGTTCGAAGGAAAAATATTTTTAATCAGGTTTTAGAGGGGAGACAGCTTAACATAATGCTAAATAAAAGTAGTAAAAAAGCAATTTAAAGGGGAATAGGAAGAGAAATGGCAAGTGATCCCCCACTTTGCGCCCAAACAATTTTTCATTGAAATCCCACTCACGTTATGACTCCTTTTGCATTCTCCACTCACTTCATATGTTCGAATGAAAAATATTTTTAATCAGGTTTTAGAGGGGAGACTCTGCTTAACATAATGCTAAATAAAAGTAGTAAAAAAGCAATATAAAGGGGAATAGGAAGAGAAATGGCAAGTGATCCCCCACTTTGCGCCCAGACAATTTTTCATTGAAATCCCAATCACGTTATGACTCCTGTTGCATTCTACACTCACTTCATATGATCGAATGAAAAATATTTTTAATCAGGTTTTAGAGGGGAGACTCTTCTTAACATAATGCTAAATAAAAGTAGTAAAAAAGCAATATAAAGGGGAATAGGATGAGAAATGGCAAGTGATCCCCCACTTTGCGCCGAGACAATTTTTCATTGAAATCCCACTCACGTTATGACTCCTTTTGCATTCTCCACTCACTTCATATGTTCGAAGGAAAAATATTTTTAATCAGGTTTTAGAGGGGAGACTCTGCTTAACATAATGCTAAATAAAAGTACTAAAAAAGCAATATAAAGGGGAATAGGAAGAGAAATGGCAAGTGATCCCCCACTTTGCGCCCAGACAATTTTTCATTGAAATCCCACTCACGTTATGACTCCTTTTGCATTCTCCACTCACTTCATATGTTCGAAGGAAAAATATTTTTAATCAGGTTTTAGAGGGGAGACAGCTTAACATAATGCTAAATAAAAGTAGTAAAAAAGCAATTTAAAGGGGAATAGGAAGAGAAATGGCAAGTGATCCCCCACTTTGCGCCCAAACAATTTTTCATTGAAATCCCACTCACGTTATGACTCCTTTTGCATTCTCCACTCACTTCATATGTTCGAATGAAAAATATTTTTAATCAGGTTTTAGAGGGGAGACTGCTTAACATAATGCTAAATAAAAGTAGTAAAAAAGCAATATAAAGGGGAATAGGGAGAGAAATGGCAAGTGATCCCCCACTTTGCGCCCAGACAATTTTTCATTGAAATCCCACTCACGTTATGACTCCTTTTGCATTCTCCACTCACTTCATATGTTCGAAGGAAAAATATTTTTAATCAGGTTTTAGAGGGGAGACTCTGCTTAACATAATGCTAAATAAAAATACTAAAAAAGCAATATAAAGGGGAATAGGAAGAGAAATGGCAAGTGATCCCCCACTTTGCGCCCAAACAATTTTTCATTGAAATCCCACTCACGTTATGACTCCTTTTGCATTCTCCACTCACTTCATATGTTCGAAGGAAAAATATTTTTAATCAGGTTTTAGAGGGGAGACTGCTTAACATAATGCTAAATAAAAGTAGTAAAAAAGCAATATAAAGGGGAATAGGAAGAGAAATGGCAAGTGATCCCCCACATTTTGCGCCCAGACAATTTTTCATTGAAATCCCACTCACGTTATGATTCCTTTTGCATTCTCCACTCACTTCATATGTTCGAAGGAAAAATATTTTTAATCAGGTTTTAGAGGGGAGACTCTTCTTAACATAATGCTAAATAAAAGTAGTAAAAAAGCAATATAAAGGGGAATAGGATGAGAAATGGCAAGTGATCCCCCACTTTGCGCCGAGACAATTTTTCATTGAAATCCCACTCACGTTATGACTCCTTTTGCATTCTCCACTCACTTCATATGTTCGAAGGAAAAATATTTTTAATCAGGTTTTAGAGGGGAGACTCTGCTTAACATAATGCTAAATAAAAGTACTAAAAAAGCAATATAAAGGGGAATAGGAAGAGAAATGGCAAGTGATCCCCCACTTTGCGCCCAGACAATTTTTCATTGAAATCCCACTCACGTTATGACTCCTTTTGCATTCTCCACTCACTTCATATGTTCGAAGGAAAAATATTTTTAATCAGGTTTTAGAGGGGAGACAGCTTAACATAATGCTAAATAAAAGTAGTAAAAAAGCAATTGAAAGGGGAATAGGAAGAGAAATGGCAAGTGATCCCCCACTTTGCGCCCAAACAATTTTTCATTGAAATCCCACTCACGTTATGACTCCTTTTGCATTCTCCACTCACTTCATATGTTCGAATGAAAAATATTTTTAATCAGGTTTTAGAGGGGAGACTCTGCTTAACATAATGCTAAATAAAAGTAGTAAAAAAGCAATATAAAGGGGAATAGGAAGAGAAATGGCAAGTGATCCCCCACTTTGCGCCCAGACAATTTTTCATTGAAATCCCAATCACGTTATGACTCCTGTTGCATTCTACACTCACTTCATATGTTCGAATGAAAAATATTTTTAATCAGGTTTTAGAGGGGAGACTCTTCTTAACATAATGCTAAATAAAAGTAGTAAAAAAGCAATATAAAGGGGAATAGGATGAGACATGGCAAGTGATCCCCCACTTTGCGCCCAGACAATTTTTCATTGAAATCCCACTCACGTTATGACTCCTTTTGCATTCTCCACTCACTTCATATGTTCGAAGGAAAAATATTTTTAATCAGGTTTTAGAGGGGAGACTCTGCTTAACATAATGCTAAATAAAAGTACTAAAAAAGCAATATAAAGGGGAATAGGAAGAGAAATGGCAAGTGATCCCCCACTTTGCGCCCAGACAATTTTTCATTGAAATCCCATTCACGTTATGACTCCTTTTGCATTCTCCACTCACTTCATATGTTCGAAGGAAAAATATTTTTAATCAGGTTTTAGAGGGGAGACAGCTTAACATAATGCTAATTAAAAGTAGTAAAAAAGCAATTTAAAGGGGAATAGGAAGAGAAATGGCAAGTGATCCCCCACTTTGCGCCCAAACAATTTTTCATTGAAATCCCACTCACGTTATGACTCCTTTTGCATTCTCCACTCACTTCATATGTTCGAATGAAAAATATTTTTAATCAGGTTTTAGAGGGGAGACTCTGCTTAACATAATGCTAAATAAAAGTAGTAAAAAAGCAATATAAAGGGAATTAGGATGAGAAATGGCAAGTGATCCCCCACTTTGCGCCCAGAAAATTTTTCATTGAAATCCCACTCACGTTATGACTCCTGTTGCATTCTACACTCACTTCATATGTTCGAATGAAAAATATTTTTAATCAGGATTTAGAGGGGAGACTCTGCTTAACATAATGCTAAATAAAAGTAGTAAAAAAGCAATATAAAGGGGAATAGGAAGAGAAATGGCAAGTAATCCACCACTTTGCGCCCAGACAATTTTTCATTGAAATCCCACTCACGTTATGAATCCTGTTGCATTCTAAACTCACTTCATATGTTCGAATGAAAAATATTTTTAATCAGGTTTTAGAGGGGAGACTCTGCTTAACATAATGCTAAATAAAAGTAGTAAAAAAGCAATATAAAGGGGAATAGGAAGAGAAATGGCAAGTGATCCCCCACTTTGCGCCCAGACAATTTTTCATTGAAATCCCAATCACGTTATGACTCCTGTTGCATTCTACACTCACTTCATATGATCGAATGAAAAATATTTTTAATCAGGTTTTAGAGGGGAGACTCTTCTTAACATAATGCTAAATAAAAGTAGTAAAAAAGCAATATAAAGGGGAATAGGATGAGAAATGGCAAGTGATCCCCCACTTTGCGCCGAGACAATTTTTCATTGAAATCCCACTCACGTTATGACTCCTTTTGCATTCTCCACTCACTTCATATGTTCGAAGGAAAAATATTTTTAATCAGGTTTTAGAGGGGAGACTCTGCTTAACATAATGCTAAATAAAAGTACTAAAAAAGCAATATAAAGGGGAATAGGAAGAGAAATGGCAAGTGATCCCCCACTTTGCGCCCAGACAATTTTTCATTGAAATCCCACTCACGTTATCACTCCTTTTGCATTCTCCACTCACTTCATATGTTCGAAGGAAAAATATTTTTAATCAGGTTTTAGAGGGGAGACAGCTTAACATAATGCTAAATAAAAGTAGTAAAAAAGCAATTTAAAGGGGAATAGGAAGAGAAATGGCAAGTGATCCCCCACTTTGCGCCCAAACAATTTTTCATTGAAATCCCACTCACGTTATGACTCCTTTTGCATTCTCCACTCACTTCATATGTTCGAAGGAAAAATATTTTTAATCAGGTTTTAGAGGGGAGACAGCTTAACATAATGCTAAATAAAAGTAGTAAAAAAGCAATTTAAAGGGGAATAGGAAGAGAAATGGCAAGTGATCCCCCACTTTGCGCCCAAACAATTTTTCATTGAAATCCCACTCACGTTATGACTCCTTTTGCATTCTCCACTCACTTCATATGTTCGAATGAAAAATATTTTTAATCAGGTTTTAGAGGGGAGACTCTGCTTAACATAATGCTAAATAAAAGTAGTAAAAAAGCAATATAAAGGGGAATAGGAAGAGAAATGGCAAGTGATCCCCCACTTTGCGCCCAGACAATTTTTCATTGAAATCCCAATCACGTTATGACTCCTGTTGCATTCTACACTCACTTCATATGATCGAATGAAAAATATTTTTAATCAGGTTTTAGAGGGGAGACTCTTCTTAACATAATGCTAAATAAAAGTAGTAAAAAAGCAATATAAAGGGGAATAGGATGAGAAATGGCAAGTGATCCCCCACTTTGCGCCGAGACAATTTTTCATTGAAATCCCACTCACGTTATGACTCCTTTTGCATTCTCCACTCACTTCATATGTTCGAAGGAAAAATATTTTTAATCAGGTTTTAGAGGGGAGACTCTGCTTAACATAATGCTAAATAAAAGTACTAAAAAAGCAATATAAAGGGGAATAGGAAGAGAAATGGCAAGTGATCCCCCACTTTGCGCCCAGACAATTTTTCATTGAAATCCCACTCACGTTATGACTCCTTTTGCATTCTCCACTCACTTCATATGTTCGAAGGAAAAATATTTTTAATCAGGTTTTAGAGGGGAGACAGCTTAACATAATGCTAAATAAAAGTAGTAAAAAAGCAATTTAAAGGGGAATAGGAAGAGAAATGGCAAGTGATCCCCCACTTTGCGCCCAAACAATTTTTCATTGAAATCCCACTCACGTTATGACTCCTTTTGCATTCTCCACTCACTTCATATGTTCGAATGAAAAATATTTTTAATCAGGTTTTAGAGGGGAGACTGCTTAACATAATGCTAAATAAAAGTAGTAAAAAAGCAATATAAAGGGGAATAGGGAGAGAAATGGCAAGTGATCCCCCACTTTGCGCCCAGACAATTTTTCATTGAAATCCCACTCACGTTATGACTCCTTTTGCATTCTCCACTCACTTCATATGTTCGAAGGAAAAATATTTTTAATCAGGTTTTAGAGGGGAGACTCTGCTTAACATAATGCTAAATAAAAATACTAAAAAAGCAATATAAAGGGGAATAGGAAGAGAAATGGCAAGTGATCCCCCACTTTGCGCCCAAACAATTTTTCATTGAAATCCCACTCACGTTATGACTCCTTTTGCATTCTCCACTCACTTCATATGTTCGAAGGAAAAATATTTTTAATCAGGTTTTAGAGGGGAGACTGCTTAACATAATGCTAAATAAAAGTAGTAAAAAAGCAATATAAAGGGGAATAGGAAGAGAAATGGCAAGTGATCCCCCACATTTTGCGCCCAGACAATTTTTCATTGAAATCCCACTCACGTTATGATTCCTTTTGCATTCTCCACTCACTTCATATGTTCGAAGGAAAAATATTTTTAATCAGGTTTTAGAGGGGAGACTCTTCTTAACATAATGCTAAATAAAAGTAGTAAAAAAGCAATATAAAGGGGAATAGGATGAGAAATGGCAAGTGATCCCCCACTTTGCGCCGAGACAATTTTTCATTGAAATCCCACTCACGTTATGACTCCTTTTGCATTCTCCACTCACTTCATATGTTCGAAGGAAAAATATTTTTAATCAGGTTTTAGAGGGGAGACTCTGCTTAACATAATGCTAAATAAAAGTACTAAAAAAGCAATATAAAGGGGAATAGGAAGAGAAATGGCAAGTGATCCCCCACTTTGCGCCCAGACAATTTTTCATTGAAATCCCACTCACGTTATGACTCCTTTTGCATTCTCCACTCACTTCATATGTTCGAAGGAAAAATATTTTTAATCAGGTTTTAGAGGGGAGACAGCTTAACATAATGCTAAATAAAAGTAGTAAAAAAGCAATTGAAAGGGGAATAGGAAGAGAAATGGCAAGTGATCCCCCACTTTGCGCCCAAACAATTTTTCATTGAAATCCCACTCACGTTATGACTCCTTTTGCATTCTCCACTCACTTCATATGTTCGAATGAAAAATATTTTTAATCAGGTTTTAGAGGGGAGACTCTGCTTAACATAATGCTAAATAAAAGTAGTAAAAAAGCAATATAAAGGGGAATAGGAAGAGAAATGGCAAGTGATCCCCCACTTTGCGCCCAGACAATTTTTCATTGAAATCCCAATCACGTTATGACTCCTGTTGCATTCTACACTCACTTCATATGTTCGAATGAAAAATATTTTTAATCAGGTTTTAGAGGGGAGACTCTTCTTAACATAATGCTAAATAAAAGTAGTAAAAAAGCAATATAAAGGGGAATAGGATGAGACATGGCAAGTGATCCCCCACTTTGCGCCCAGACAATTTTTCATTGAAATCCCACTCACGTTATGACTCCTTTTGCATTCTCCACTCACTTCATATGTTCGAAGGAAAAATATTTTTAATCAGGTTTTAGAGGGGAGACTCTGCTTAACATAATGCTAAATAAAAGTACTAAAAAAGCAATATAAAGGGGAATAGGAAGAGAAATGGCAAGTGATCCCCCACTTTGCGCCCAGACAATTTTTCATTGAAATCCCATTCACGTTATGACTCTTTTTGCATTCTCCACTCACTTCATATGTTCGAAGGAAAAATATTTTTAATCAGGTTTTAGAGGGGAGACAGCTTAACATAATGCTAATTAAAAGTAGTAAAAAAGCAATTTAAAGGGGAATAGGAAGAGAAATGGCAAGTGATCCCCCACTTTGCGCCCAAACAATTTTTCATTGAAATCCCACTCACGTTATGACTCCTTTTGCATTCTCCACTCACTTCATATGTTCGAATGAAAAATATTTTTAATCAGGTTTTAGAGGGGAGACTCTGCTTAACATAATGCTAAATAAAAGTAGTAAAAAAGCAATATAAAGGGAATTAGGATGAGAAATGGCAAGTGATCCCCCACTTTGCGCCCAGAAAATTTTTCATTGAAATCCCACTCACGTTATGACTCCTGTTGCATTCTACACTCACTTCATATGTTCGAATGAAAAATATTTTTAATCAGGATTTAGAGGGGAGACTCTGCTTAACATAATGCTAAATAAAAGTAGTAAAAAAGCAATATAAAGGGGAATAGGAAGAGAAATGGCAAGTAATCCACCACTTTGCGCCCAGACAATTTTTCATTGAAATCCCACTCACGTTATGAATCCTGTTGCATTCTAAACTCACTTCATATGTTCGAATGAAAAATATTTTTAATCAGGTTTTAGAGGGGAGACTCTTCTTAACATAATGCTAAATAAAAGTAGTAAAAAAGCAATATAAAGGGGAATAGGATGAGAAATGGCAAGTGATCCCCCACTTTGCGCCCAGACAATTTTTCATTGAAATCCCACTCACGTTATGACTCCTTTTGCATTCTCCACTCACTTCATATGTTCGAAGGAAAAATATTTTTAATCAGGTTTTAGAGGGGAGACTCTGCTTAACATAATGCTAAATAAAAGTAGTAAAAAAGCAATTTAAAGGGGAATAGGAAGAGAAATGGCAAGTGATCCCCCACTTTGCGCCCAAACAATTTTTCATTGAAATCCCACTCACGTTATGACTCCTTTTGCATTCTCCACTCACTTCATATGTTCGAATGAAAAATATTTTTAATCAGGTTTTAGAGGGGAGACTCTGCTTAACATAATGCTAAATAAAAGTAGTAAAAAAGCAATATAAAGGGGAATAGGAAGAGAAATGGCAAGTGATCCCCCACTTTGCGCCCAGACAATTTTTCATTGAAATCCCAATCACGTTATGACTCCTGTTGCATTCTACACTCACTTCATATGTTCGAATGAAAAATATTTTTAATCAGGTTTTAGAGGGGAGACTCTTCTTAACATAATGCTAAATAAAAGTAGTAAAAAAGCAATATAAAGGGGAATAGGATGAGAAATGGCAAGTGATCCCCCACTTTGCGCCCAGACAATTTTTCATTGAAATCCCACTCACGTTATGACTCCTTTTGCATTCTCCACTCACTTCATATGTTCGAAGGAAAAATATTTTTAATCAGGTTTTAGAGGGGAGACTCTGCTTAACATAATGCTAAATAAAAGTAGTAAAAAAGCAATTTAAAGGGGAATAGGAAGAGAAATGGCAAGTGATCCCCCACTTTGCGCCCAAACAATTTTTCATTGAAATCCCACTCACGTTATGACTCCTTTTGCATTCTCCACTCACTTCATATGTTCGAATGAAAAATATTTTTAATCAGGTTTTAGAGGGGAGACTCTGCTTAACATAATGCTAAATAAAAGTAGTAAAAAAGCAATATAAAGGGGAATAGGAAGAGAAATGGCAAGTGATCCCCCACTTTGCGCCCAGACAATTTTTCATTGAAATCCCAATCACGTTATGACTCCTGTTGCATTCTACACTCACTTCATATGTTCGAATGAAAAATATTTTTAATCAGGTTTTAGAGGGGAGACTCTTCTTAACATAATGCTAAATAAAAGTAGTAAAAAAGCAATATAAAGGGGAATAGGATGAGAAATGGCAAGTGATCCCCCACTTTGCGCCCAGACAATTTTTCATTGAAATCCCAATCACGTTATGACTCCTGTTGCATTCTACACTCACTTCATATGTTCGAATGAAAAATATTTTTAATCAGGTTTTAGAGGGGAGACTCTTCTTAACATAATGCTAAATAAAAGTAGTAAAAAAGCAATATAAAGGGGAATAGGATGAGAAATGGCAAGTGATCCCCCACTTTGCGCCCAGACAATTTTTCATTGAAATCCCACTCACGTTATGACTCCTTTTGCATTCTCCACTCACTTCATATGTTCGAAGGAAAAATATTTTTAATCAGGTTTTAGAGGGGAGACTCTGCTTAACATAATGCTAAATAAAAGTACTAAAAAAGTAATATAAAGGGGAATAGGAAGAGAAATGGCAAGTGATCCCCCACTTTGCGCCCAGACAATTTTTCATTGAAATCCCATTCACGTTATGACTCCTTTTGCATTCTCCACTCACTTCATATGTTCGAAGGAAAAATATTTTTAATCAGGTTTTAGAGGGGAGACAGCTTAACATAATGCTAATTAAAAGTAGTAAAAAAGCAATTTAAAGGGGAATAGGAAGAGAAATGGCAAGTGATCCCCCACTTTGCGCCCAAACAATTTTTCATTGAAATCCCACTCACGTTATGACTCCTTTTGCATTCTCCACTCACTTCATATGTTCGAATGAAAAATATTTTTAATCAGGTTTTAGAGGGGAGACTCTGCTTAACATAATGCTAAATAAAAGTAGTAAAAAAGCAATATAAAGGGAATTAGGATGAGAAATGGCAAGTGATCCCCCACTTTGCGCCCAGACAATTTTTCATTGAAATCCCACTCACGTTATGACTCCTGTTGCATTCTACACTCACTTCATATGTTCGAATGAAAAATATTTTTAATCAGGATTTAGAGGGGAGACTCTGCTTAACATAATGCTAAATAAAAGTAGTAAAAAAGCAATATAAAGGGGAATAGGAAGAGAAATGGCAAGTAATCCACCACTTTGCGCCCAGACAATTTTTCATTGAAATCCCACTCACGTTATGAATCCTGTTGCATTCTAAACTCACTTCATATGTTCGAATGAAAAATATTTTTAATCAGGTTTTAGAGGGGAGACTCTTCTTAACATAATGCTAAATAAAAGTACTAAAAAAGCAATATAAAGGGGAATAGGAAGAGAAATGGCAAGTGATCCCCCACTTTGCGCCCAGACAATTTTTCATTGAAATCCCACTCACGTTATGACTCCTTTTGCATTCTCCACTCACTTCATATGTTCGAAGGAAAAATATTTTTAATCAGGTTTTAGAGGGGAGACAGCTTAACATAATGCTAAATAAAAGTAGTAAAAAAGCAATTTAAAGGGGAATAGGAAGAGAAATGGCAAGTGATCCCCCACTTTGCGCCCAAACAATTTTTCATTGTAATCCCACTCACGTTATGACTCCTTTTGCATTCTCAACTCACTTCATATGTTCGAATGAAAAATATTTTTAATCAGGTTTTAGAGGGGAGACTCTTCTTAACATAATGCTAAATAAAAGTAGTAAAAAAGCAATATAAAGGGGAATAGGATGAGAAATGGCAAGTGATCCCCCACTTTGCGCCCAGACAATTTTTCATTGAAATCCCACTCACGTTATGACTCCTTTTGCATTCTCCACTCACTTCATATGTTCGAAGGAAAAATATTTTTAATCAGGTTTTAGAGGGGAGACTCTGCTTAACATAATGCTAAATAAAAGTACTAAAAAAGCAATATAAAGGGGAATAGGAAGAGAAATGGCAAGTGATCCCCCACTTTGCGCCCAGACAATTTTTCATTGAAATCCCACTCACGTTATGACTCCTTTTGCATTCTCCACTCACTTCATATGTTCGAAGGAAAAATATTTTTAATCAGGTTTTAGAGGGGAGACAGCTTAACATAATGCTAAATAAAAGTAGTAAAAAAGCAATTTAAAGGGGAATAGGAAGAGAAATGGCAAGTGATCCCCCACTTTGCGCCCAAACAATTTTTCATTGAAATCCCACTCACGTTATGACTCCTTTTGCATTCTCCACTCACTTCATATGTTCGAATGAAAAATATTTTTAATCAGGTTTTAGAGGGGAGACTGCTTAACATAATGATAAATAAAAGTAGTAAAAAAGCAATATAAAGGGGAATAGGAAGAGAAATGGCAAGTGATCCCCCACTTTGCGCCCAGACAATTTTTCATTGAAATCCCAATCACGTTATGACTCCTGTTGCATTCTACACTCACTTCATATGTTCGAATGAAAAATATTTTTAATCAGGTTTTAGAGGGGAGACTCTGCTTAACATAATGCTAAATAAAAGTAGTAAAAAAGCAATATAAAGGGGAATAGGAAGAGAAATGGCAAGTGATCCCCCACTTTGCGCCCAGACAATTTTTCATTGAAATCCCACTCACGTTATGACTCCTTTTGCATTCTCCACTCACTTCATATGTTCGAATAAAAATATTTTTAATCAGGTTTTAGAGGGGAGACTCTTCTTAACATAATGCTAAATAAAAGCAGTAAAATAGAAATACAAAGGGGAATAGGAAGAGAAATGGCAAGTGATCCCCCACTTTGCGCCCAGACAATTTTTCATTGAAATCCCACTCACGTTATGACTCCTTTTGCATTCTCCACTCACTTCATATGTTCGAAGGAAAAATATTTTTAATCAGGTTTTAGAGGGGAGACTCTGCTTAACATAATGCTAAATAAAAATACTAAAAAAGCAATATAAAGGGGAATAGGAAGAGAAATGGCAAGTGATCCCCCACTTTGCGCCCAAACAATTTTTCATTGAAATCCCACTCACGTTATGACTCCTTTTGCATTCTCCACTCACTTCATATGTTCGAAGGAAAAATATTTTTAATCAGGTTTTAGAGGGGAGACTGCTTAACATAATGCTAAATAAAAGTAGTAAAAAAGCAATATAAAGGGGAATAGGAAGAGAAATGGCAAGTGATCCCCCACTTTGCGCCCAGACAATTTTTCATTGAAATCCCACTCACGTTATGACTCCTTTTGCATTCTCCACTCACTTCATATGTTCGAAGGAAAAATATTTTTAATCAGGTTTTAGAGGGGAGACACTGCTTAACATAATGCTAAATAAAAGTAGTAAAAAAGCAATATAAAGGGGAATAGGAAGAGAAATGGCAAGTGATCCCCCACTTTGCGCCCAGACAATTTTTCATTGAAATCCCACTCACGTTATGACTCATTTTGCATTCTCCACTCACTTCATATGTTCGAAGGAAAAATATTTTTAATCAGGTTTTAGAGGGGAGACTCTTCTTAACATAATGCTAAATAAAAGTAGTAAAAAAGCAATTTAAAGGGGAATAGGAAGAGAAATGGCAAGTGATCCCCCACTTTGCGCCCAAACAATTTTTCATTGAAATCCCACTCACGTTATGACTCCTTTTGCATTCTCCACTCACTTCATATGTTCGAATGAAAAATATTTTTAATCAGGTTTTAGAGGGGAGACTCTGCTTAACATAATGCTAAATAAAAGTAGTAAAAAAGCAATATAAAGGGGAATAGGAAGAGAAATGGCAAGTGATCCCCCACTTTGCGCCCAGACAATTTTTCATTGAAATCCCACTCACGTTATGACTCCTTTTGCATTCTCCACTCACTTCATATGTTCGAAGGAAAAATATTTTTAATCAGGTTTTAGAGGGGAGACTCTGCTTAACATAATGCTAAATAAAAATACTAAAAAAGCAATATAAAGGGGAATAGGAAGAGAAATGGCAAGTGATCCCCCACTTTGCGCCCAGACAATTTTTCATTGAAATCCCACTCACGTCATGACTCCTTTTGCATTCTCCACTCACTTCATATGTTCGAAGGAGAAATATTTTTAATCAGGTTTTAGAGGGGAGACTGCTTAACATAATGCTAAATAAAAGTAGTAAAAAAGCAATATAAAGGGGAATAGGAAGATAAATGGCAAGTGATCCCCCACTTTGCGCCCAGACAATTTTTCATTGAAATCCCACTCACGTTATGACTCCTTTTGCATTCTCCACTCACTTCATATGTTCGAAGGAAAAATATTTTTAATCAGGTTTTAGAGGGGAGACACTGCTTAACATAATGCTAAATAAAAGTAGTAAAAAAGCAATATAAAGGGGAATAGGAAGAGAAATGGCAAGTGATCCCCCACTTTGCGACCAGACAATTTTTCATTGAAATCCCACTCACGTTATGACTCCTTTTGCATTCTCCACTCACTTCATATGTTCGAATGAAAAATATTTTTAATCAGGTTTTAGAGGGGAGACTCTTCTTAACATAATGCTAAATAAAAGCAGTAAAATAGAAATACAAAGGGGAATAGGAAGAGAAATGGCAAGTGATCCCCCACTTTGCGCCCAGACAATTTTTCATTGAAATCCCACTCACGTTATGACTCCTTTTGCATTCTCCACTCACTTCATATGTTCGAAGGAAAAATATTTTTAATCAGGTTTTAGAGGGAAGACTCTTCTTAACATAATGCTAAATAAAAGTAGTAAAAAAGGAATATAAAGGGGAATAGGAAGAGAAATGGCAAGTAATCCCCCACTTTGCGCCCAGACAATTTTTCATTGAAATCCCACTCACGTTATGACTCCTTTTGCATTCTCCACTCACTTCATATGTTCGAAGGAAAAATATTTTTAATCAGGTTTTAGAGGGGAGACTCTTCTTAACATAATGCTAAATAAAAGTAGTAAAAAAGCAATATAAAGGGGAATAGGATGAGAAATGGCAAGTGATCCCCCACTTTGCGCCCAGACAATTTTTCATTGAAATCCCACTCACGTTATGACTCCTTTTGCATTCTCCACTCACTTCATATGTTCGAAGGAAAAATATTTTTAATCAGGTTTTAGAGGGGAGACTCTGCTTAACATAATGCTAAATAAAAGTACTAAAAAAGCAATATAAAGGGGAATAGGAAGAGAAATGGCAAGTGATCCCCCACTTTGCGCCCAGACAATTTTTCATTGAAATCCCACTCACGTTATGACTCCTTTTGCATTCTCCACTCACTTCATATGTTCGAAGGAAAAATATTTTTAATCAGGTTTTAGAGGGGAGACAGCTTAACATAATGCTAAATAAAAGTAGTAAAAAAGCAATTTAAAGGGGAATAGGAAGAGAAATGGCAAGTGATCCCCCACTTTGCGCCCAAACAATTTTTCATTGAAATCCCACTCACGTTATGACTCCTTTTGCATTCTCCACTCACTTCATATGTTCGAATGAAAAATATTTTTAATCAGGTTTTAGAGGGGAGACTGCTTAACATAATGATAAATAAAAGTAGTAAAAAAGCAATATAAAGGGGAATAGGAAGAGAAATGGCAAGTGATCCCCCACTTTGCGCCCAGACAATTTTTCATTGAAATCCCAATCACGTTATGACTCCTGTTGCATTCTACACTCACTTCATATGTTCGAATGAAAAATATTTTTAATCAGGTTTTAGAGGGGAGACTCTGCTTAACATAATGCTAAATAAAAGTAGTAAAAAAGCAATATAAAGGGGAATAGGAAGAGAAATGGCAAGTGATCCCCCACTTTGCGCCCAGACAATTTTTCATTGAAATCCCACTCACGTTATGACTCCTTTTGCATTCTCCACTCACTTCATATGTTCGAATAAAAATATTTTTAATCAGGTTTTAGAGGGGAGACTCTTCTTAACATAATGCTAAATAAAAGCAGTAAAATAGAAATACAAAGGGGAATAGGAAGAGAAATGGCAAGTGATCCCCCACTTTGCGCCCAGACAATTTTTCATTGAAATCCCACTCACGTTATGACTCCTTTTGCATTCTCCACTCACTTCATATGTTCGAAGGAAAAATATTTTTAATCAGGTTTTAGAGGGGAGACTCTGCTTAACATAATGCTAAATAAAAATACTAAAAAAGCAATATAAAGGGGAATAGGAAGAGAAATGGCAAGTGATCCCCCACTTTGCGCCCAAACAATTTTTCATTGAAATCCCACTCACGTTATGACTCCTTTTGCATTCTCCACTCACTTCATATGTTCGAAGGAAAAATATTTTTAATCAGGTTTTAGAGGGGAGACTGCTTAACATAATGCTAAATAAAAGTAGTAAAAAAGCAATATAAAGGGGAATAGGAAGAGAAATGGCAAGTGATCCCCCACTTTGCGCCCAGACAATTTTTCATTGAAATCCCACTCACGTTATGACTCCTTTTGCATTCTCCACTCACTTCATATGTTCGAAGGAAAAATATTTTTAATCAGGTTTTAGAGGGGAGACACTGCTTAACATAATGCTAAATAAAAGTAGTAAAAAAGCAATATAAAGGGGAATAGGAAGAGAAATGGCAAGTGATCCCCCACTTTGCGCCCAGACAATTTTTCATTGAAATCCCACTCACGTTATGACTCATTTTGCATTCTCCACTCACTTCATATGTTCGAAGGAAAAATATTTTTAATCAGGTTTTAGAGGGGAGACTCTTCTTAACATAATGCTAAATAAAAGTAGTAAAAAAGCAATTTAAAGGGGAATAGGAAGAGAAATGGCAAGTGATCCCCCACTTTGCGCCCAAACAATTTTTCATTGAAATCCCACTCACGTTATGACTCCTTTTGCATTCTCCACTCACTTCATATGTTCGAATGAAAAATATTTTTAATCAGGTTTTAGAGGGGAGACTCTGCTTAACATAATGCTAAATAAAAGTAGTAAAAAAGCAATATAAAGGGGAATAGGAAGAGAAATGGCAAGTGATCCCCCACTTTGCGCCCAGACAATTTTTCATTGAAATCCCACTCACGTTATGACTCCTTTTGCATTCTCCACTCACTTCATATGTTCGAAGGAAAAATATTTTTAATCAGGTTTTAGAGGGGAGACTCTGCTTAACATAATGCTAAATAAAAATACTAAAAAAGCAATATAAAGGGGAATAGGAAGAGAAATGGCAAGTGATCCCCCACTTTGCGCCCAGACAATTTTTCATTGAAATCCCACTCACGTCATGACTCCTTTTGCATTCTCCACTCACTTCATATGTTCGAAGGAGAAATATTTTTAATCAGGTTTTAGAGGGGAGACTGCTTAACATAATGCTAAATAAAAGTAGTAAAAAAGCAATATAAAGGGGAATAGGAAGAGAAATGGCAAGTGATCCCCCACTTTGCGCCCAGACAATTTTTCATTGAAATCCCACTCACGTTATGACTCCTTTTGCATTCTCCACTCACTTCATATGTTCGAAGGAAAAATATTTTTAATCAGGTTTTAGAGGGGAGACACTGCTTAACATAATGCTAAATAAAAGTAGTAAAAAAGCAATATAAAGGGGAATAGGAAGAGAAATGGCAAGTGATCCCCCACTTTGCGACCAGACAATTTTTCATTGAAATCCCACTCACGTTATGACTCCTTTTGCATTCTCCACTCACTTCATATGTTCGAATGAAAAATATTTTTAATCAGGTTTTAGAGGGGAGACTCTTCTTAACATAATGCTAAATAAACGCAGTAAAATAGAAATACAAAGGGGAATAGGAAGAGAAATGGCAAGTGATCCCCCACTTTGCGCCCAGACAATTTTTCATTGAAATCCCACTCACGTTATGACTCCTTTTGCATTCTCCACTCACTTCATATGTTCGAAGGAAAAATATTTTTAATCAGGATTTAGAGGGAAGACTCTTCTTAACATAATGCTAAATAAAAGTAGTAAAAAAGGAATATAAAGGGGAATAGGAAGAGAAATGGCAAGTAATACCCCACTTTGCGCCCAGACAATTTTTCATTGAAATCCCACTCACGTTATGACTCCTTTTGCATTCTCCACTCACTTCATATGTTCGAAGGAAAAATATTTTTAATCAGGTTTTAGAGGGGAGACTCTGCTTACATAATGCTAAATAAAAATACTAAAAAAGCAATATAAAGGGGAATGGGAAGAGAAATGGCAAGTGATCCCCCACTTTGCGCCCAGACAATTTTTCATTGAAATCCCACTCACGTTATGACTCCTTTTGCATTCTCCACTCACTTCATATGTTCGAAGGAAAAATATTTTTAATCAGGTTTTAGAGGGGAGACTGCTTAACATAATGCTAAATAAAAGTAGTAAAAAAGCAATATAAAGGGGAATAGGAAGAGAAATGGCACGTGATCCCCCACTTTGCGCCCAGACAATTTTTCATTGAAATCCCACTCACGTTATGAATCCTGTTGCATTCTCCACTCACTTCATATGTTCGAAGGAAAAATATTTTTAATCAGGTTTTAGAGAGGAGACTCTGCTTAACATAATGCTAAATAAATGTAGTAAAAAAGCAATATAAAGGGGAATAGGAAGAGAAATGGCAAGTGATCCCCCACTTTGCGCCCAGACAATTTTTCATTGAAATCCCACTCACGTTATGACTCCTTTTGCATTCTCCACTCACTTCATATGTTCGAAGGAAAAATATTTTTAATCAGGTTTTACAGGGGAGACTCTTAACATAATGCTAAATAAAAGGAGTAAAAAAGCAATATAAAGGGGAGTAGGAAGAGAAATGGCAAGTGATCCCCCACTTTGCGCCCAGACAATTTTTCATTGAAATCCCACTCACGTTATGACTCCTTTTGCATTCTCCACTCACTTCATATATTCGAAGGAAAAATATTTTTAATCAGGTTTTAGAGGGGAGACTCTTCTTAACATAATGCTAAATAAAAGTAGTAAAAAAGTAATATAAAGCGGAATAGGAAGAGAAATGGCAAGTGGTCCCCCACTTTGCGCCCAGACAATTTTTCATTGAAATCCCACTCACGTTATGACTCCTTTTGCATTCTCCACTCACTTCATATGTTCGAATAAAAAATATTTTTAATCAGGTTTTAGAGGGGAGACTCTGCTTAACATAATGCTAAATAAAAGTAGTAAAAAAGCAATATAAAGGGGAATAGGAAGAGAAATGGCAAGTGATCCCCCACTTTGCGCCCAGACAATTTTTCATTGAAATCCCACTCACGTTATGACTCCTGTTGCATTCTACACTCACTTCATATGTTCAAATGAAAAATATTTTTAATCAGGTTTTAGAGGGGAGACTTTTCTTAACATAATGCTAAATAAAAGCAGTAAAATAGAAATACAAAGGGGAATAGGAAGAGAAATGGTAAGTGATCCCCCACTTTGCGCCCAGACAATTTTTCATTTAAATCCCACTCACATTATGATTTCTTTTGCATTCCCCAATCTCTTCATATGTTCGAATGAAAAATATTTTTAATCAGGTTTTAGAGGGGAGACTCTCCTTAACATCATGCTAAATAAAAGTACTAAAAAAGCAGTATGAAGCGGAATAGGAAGAGAAATGGCAAGTGATCCCCCACTTTGCTTCTAGAAATTTTTCATTTAAATCCCACTCACGTTATGACTCCTTTTGCATTCTTCACTCACTTCATATGTTCGAATGAAAAATATTTTTAATCAGGTTTTAGAGGGGAGACTCTGCTTAACATAATGCTAAATAAAAGTAGTAAAAAAGCAATATAAAGCGGAATAGGAAGAGAAATGGCCAGTGATCCCCCACTTTGCGCCCCAACAATTTTTCATTTAAATCCCACTCACGTTATGACTCCTTTTGCATTCTTCACTCACTTCATATGTTCGAATGAAAAATATTTTTAATCAGGTTTTAGAGGGGAGACTCTTCTTAACATAATGCTAAATAAAAGTAGTAAAAAAGCAATATAAAGCGGAATAGGAAGAGAAATGTCAAGTGATCCCCCACTTTGCTTCTAGAAATTTTTCATTTAAATCCCACTCACGTTATGACTCCTTTTGCATTCTTCACTCACTTCATATGTTCGAATGAAAAATATTTTTAATCAGGTTTTAGAGGGGAGACTCTGCTTAACATAATGCTAAATAAAATAGTAAAAAAGAAATACAAAGGGGAATAGGAAGAGAAATGGCAAGTGAGCCCCCACTTTGCGCCGAGACAATTTTTCTTTGAAATCCCACTCACGTTATGACACCTTTTGCATTCTCCACTCACTTCATATGTTCGAATGAAAAATATTTTTAATCAGGTTTTAGAGGGGAGACTCTCCTTAACATAATGCTAAATAAAAGTACTAAAAAAGGATTATAAAGCGGAATAGGAAGAGAAATGGCAAGTGATCCCCCACTTTGCTTCTAGAAATTTTTCATTTAAATCCCACTCACGTTATGACTCCTTTTGCATTCTTCACTCACTTCATATGTTCGAATGAAAAATATTTTTAATCAGGTTTTAGAGGGGAGACTCTGCTTAACATAATGCTAAATAAAAGTAGTAAAAAAGCAATATAAAGCGGAATAGGAAGAGAAATGGCCAGTGATCCCCCACTTTGCGCCCCAACAATTTTTCATTTAAATCCCACTCACGTTATGACTCCTTTTGCATTCTTCACTCACTTCATATGTTCGAATGAAAAATATTTTTAATCAGGTTTTAGAGGGGAGACTCTTCTTAACATAATGCTAAATAAAAGTAGTGAAAAAGCAATATAAAGCGGAATAGGAAGAGAAATGTCAAGTGATCCCCCACTTTCCTTCTAGAAATTTTTCATTTAAATCCCACTCACGTTATGACTCCTTTTGCATTCTTCACTCACTTCATATGTTCGAATGAAAAATATTTTTAATCAGGTTTTAGAGGGGAGACTCTGCTTAACATAATGCTAAATAAAAGTAGTAAAAAAGAAATACAAAGGGGAATAGGAAGAGAAATGGCAAGTGAGCCCCCACTTTGCGCCGAGACAATTTTTCTTTGAAATCCCACTCACGTTATGACACCTTTTGCATTCTCCACTCACTTCATATGTTCGAATGAAAAATATTTTTAATCAGGTTTTAGAGGGGAGACTCTCCTTAACATAATGCTAAATAAAAGTACTAAAAAAGGATTATAAAGCGGAATAGGAAGAGAAATGGCAAGTGATCCCCCACTTTGCTTCTAGAAATTTTTCATTTAAATCCCACTCACGTTATGACTCCTTTTGCATTCTTCACTCACTTCATATGTTCGAAGGAAAAATATTTTTAATCAGGTTTTAGAGGGGAGACTCTGCTTAACATAATGTTAATAAAAGTAGTAAAAAAGCAATATAAAGCGGAATAGGAAGAGAAATGGCCAGTGATCCCCCACTTTGCGCCCAGACAATTTTTCATTTAAATCCCACTCACGTTATGACTCCTTTTGCATTCTCCACTCACTTCATATGTTCGAAGGAAAAATATTTTTAATCACGTTTTAGAGGTGTGATTCTTCTTAACATAATGCTAAATAAAAGTACTAAAAAAGAAATACAAAGGGGAATAGGAAGAGAAATGGCCAGTGATCCCCCACTTTGCGCCCAGACAATTTTTCATTGAAATCCCACTCACGTTATGACTCCTTTTGCATTCTCCACTCACTTCATATGTTCGAAGGAAAAATATTTTTAATCACGTTTTAGAGGTGTGATTCTTCTTAACATAATGCTAAATAAAAGTACTAAAAAAGAAATACAAAGGGGAATAGGAAGAGAAATGGCCAGTGATCCCCCACTTTGCGCCCAGACAATTTTTCATTGAAATCCCACTCACGTTATGACTCCTTTTGCATTCTCCACTCACTTCATATGTTCGAATGAAAAATATTTTTAATCAGGTTTTAGAGAGGAGACTCTGCTTAACATAATGCTAAATAAAAGTAGTAAAAAAGCAATATAAAGCGGAATAGGAAGAGAAATGGCAAGTGATTCCCCACTTTGCTTCTAGAAATTTTTCATCTAAATCTCACTCACGTTATGACACCTTTTGCATTCTTCACTCACTTCATATGTTCGAATGAAAAATATTTTTAATCAGGTTTTAGAGGGGAGACTCTGCTTAACATAATGCTAAATAAAAGTAGTAAAAAAGAAATACAAAGGGGATTGGAAGAGAAATGGCAAGTGAGCCCCCACTTTGCGCCGAGACAATTTTTCTTTGAAATCCCACTCACGTTATGACACCTTTTGCATTCTCCACTCACTTCATATGTTCGAATGAAAAATATTTTTAATCAGGTTTTAGAGGGGAGACTCAGCTTAACATAATGCTAAATAAAAGTACTAAAAAAGCAATATAAAGCGGAATAGGAAGAGAAATGGCAAGTGATCCCCCACTTTGCGCCCAGACAATTTTTCATTGAAATCCCACTCACGTTATAACTCCTTTTGCATTCTTCACTCACTTCATATGTTCGAATGAAAAATATTTTTAATCAGGTTTTAGAGGGGAGACTCTTCTTAACATAATGCTAAATAAAAGTAGTAAAAAAGCAATATAAAGGGGAATAGGAAGAGAAATGGCAAGTGATCCCCCACTTTGCGCCCAGACAATTTTTCATTGAAATCCCACTCACGTTATAACTCCTTTTGCATTCTCCACTCACTTCATATGTTCGAATGAAAAATATTTTTAATCAGGTTTTAGAGAGGAGACTCTGCTTAACATAATGCTAAATAAAAGTAGTAAAAAAGCAATATAAAGCGGAATAGGAAGAGAAATGGCAAGTGATTCCCCACTTTGCTTCTAGAAATTTTTCATTTAAATCCCACTCACGTTATGACTCCTTTTGCATTCTTCACTCACTTCATATGTTCGAATGAAAAATATTTTTAATCAGGTTTTAGAGGGGAGACTCTGCTTAACATAATGCTAAATAAAAGTAGTAAAAAAGAAATACAAAGGGGAATAGGAAGAGAAATGGCAAGTGAGCCCCCACTTTGCGCCGAGACAATTTTTCTTTGAAATCCCACTCACGTTATGACACCTTTTGCATTCTCCACTCACTTCATATGTTCGAATGAAAAATATTTTTAATCAGGTTTTAGAGGGGAGACTCTGCTTAACATAATGCTAAATAAAAGTACTAAAAAAGCAATATAAAGCGGAATAGGAAGAGAAATGGCAAGTGATCCCCCACTTTGCGCCCAGACAATTTTTCATTGAAATCCCACTCACGTTATGACTCCTTTTGCATTCTCCACTCACTTCATATGTTCAAATGAAAAATATTTTTATTCAGGTTTTAGAGGGGAGACTCTGCTTAACATAATGCTAAATAAAAGCAGTAAAAAAGCAATATAAAGCGGAATAGGAAGAGAAATGACAAGTGATCCCCCACTTTGCGCCCAGACAATTTTTCATTGAAATCCCACTCACGTTATGACTCCTTTTGCATTCTCCACTCACTTCATATGTTCGAATGAAAAATATTTTTAATCAGGTTTTAGAGAGGAGACTCTTCTTAACATAATGCTAAATAAAAGTAGTAAAAAAGAAATACAAAGGGGAATAGTAAGAGAAATGGCAAGTGATCCCCCACTTTGCACCGAGACAATTTTTTATTGAAATCCCACTCACGTTATGAATCCTTTTGCATTCTCCACTCACTTCATATATTCAAATGAAAAATATTTTTAATCAGGTTTGAGAGGGGAAACTCTGCTTAACATAATGCTAAATAAAAGCAGTAAAAAAGCAATATAAAGCGGAATAGGAAGAGAAATGGCAAGTGATCCCCCACTTTGCGCCCAGACAATTTTTCATTGAAATCCCACTCACGTTATAACTCCTTTTGCATTCTCCACTCACTTCATATGTTCGAATGAAAAATATTTTTAATCAGGTTTTAGAGAGGAGACTCTGCTTAACATAATGCTAAATAAAAGCAGTAAAAAAGCAATATAAAGCGGAATAGGAAGAGAAATTGCCAGTGATCCCCCACTTTGCGCCCAGACAATTTTTCATTGAAATCCCACTCACGTTATAAATCCTTTTGCATTCTCCACTCACTTCATATGTTCGAATGAAAAATATTTTTAATCAGGTTTTAGAGAGGAGACTCTGCTTAACATAATGCTAAATAAAAGTAGTAAAAAAGCAATATAAAGCGGAATAGGAAGAGAAATGGCAAGTGATTCCCCACTTTGCTTCTAGAAATTTTTCATTTAAATCCCACTCACGTTATGACTCCTTTTGCATTCTTCACTCACTTCATATGTTCGAATGAAAAATATTTTTAATCAGGTTTTAGAGGGGAGACTCTGCTTAACATAATGCTAAATAAAAGTAGTAAAAAAGAAATACAAAGGGGAATAGGAAGAGAAATGGCAAGTGATCCCCCACTTTGCGCCCAGACAATTTTTCATTGAAATCCCACTCACGTTATGACTCCTTTTGCATTCTCCACTCACTTCATATGTTCGAAGGAAAAATATTTTTAATCAGGTTTTAGAGGGGAGACTCTTAACATAATGCTAAATAAAAGGAGTAAAAAAGCAATATAAAGGGGAGTAGGAAGAGAAATGGCAAGTGATCCCCCACTTTGCGCCCAGACAATTTTTCATTGAAATCCCACTCACGTTATGACTCCTTTTGCATTCTCCACTCACTTCATATATTCGAAGGAAAAATATTTTTAATCAGGTTTTAGAGGGGAGACTCTTCTTAACATAATGCTAAATAAAAGTAGTAAAAAAGTAATATAAAGCGGAATAGGAAGAGAAATGGCAAGTGGTCCCCGACTTTGCGCCCAGACAATTTTTCATTGAAATCCCACTCACGTTATGACTCCTTTTGCATTCTCCACTCACTTCATATGTTCGAATAAAAAATATTTTTAATCAGGTTTTAGAGGGGAGACTCTGCTTAACATAATGCTAAATAAAAGTAGTAAAAAAGCAATATAAAGGGGAATAGGAAGAGAAATGGCAAGTGATCCCCCACTTTGCGCCCAGACAATTTTTCATTGAAATCCCACTCACGTTATGACTCCTGTTGCATTCTACACTCACTTCATATGTTCAAATGAAAAATATTTTTAATCAGGTTTTAGAGGGGAGACTTTTCTTAACATAATGCTAAATAAAAGCAGTAAAATAGAAATACAAAGGGGAATAGGAAGAGAAATGGTAAGTGATCCCCCACTTTGCGCCCAGACAATTTTTCATTTAAATCCCACTCACATTATGATTTCTTTTGCATTCCCCAATCTCTTCATATGTTCGAATGAAAAATATTTTTAATCAGGTTTTAGAGGGGAGACTCTCCTTAACATAATGCTAAATAAAAGTACTAAAAAAGCAGTATGAAGCGGAATAGGAAGAGAAATGGCAAGTGATCCCCCACTTTGCTTCTAGAAATTTTTCATTTAAATCCCACTCACGTTATGACTCCTTTTGCATTCTTCACTCACTTCATATGTTCGAATGAAAAATATTTTTAATCAGGTTTTAGAGGGGAGACTCTGCTTAACATAATGCTAAATAAAAGTAGTAAAAAAGCAATATAAAGCGGAATAGGAAGAGAAATGTCAAGTGATCCCCCACTTTGCTTCTAGAAATTTTTCCTTTAAATACCACTCACGTTATGACTCCTTTTGCATTCTTCACTCACTTCATATGTTCGAATGAAAAATATTTTTAATCAGGTTTTGAGGGGAGACTCTGCTTAACATAATGCTAAATAAAAGTAGTAAAAAAGAAATACAAAGGGGAATAGGAAAAGAAATGGCAAGTGAGCCTCCACTTTGCGCCGAGACAATTTTTCTTTGAAATCCCACTCACGTTATGACACCTTTTGCATTCTCCACTCACTTCATATGTTCGAATGAAAAATATTTTTAATCAGGTTTTAGAGGGGAGACTCTGCTTAACATAATGCTAAATAAAAGTACTAAAAAAGCAATATAAAGCGGAATAGGAAGAGAAATGGCAAGTGATCCCCCACTTTGCGCCCAGACAATTTTTCATTGAAATCCCACTCACGTTATAACTCCTTTTGCATTCTTCACTCACTTCATATGTTCGAATGAAAAATATTTTTAATCAGGTTTTAGAGGGGAGACTCTTCTTAACATAATGCTAAATAAAAGTAGTAAAAAAGAAATACAAAGGGGATTGGAAGAGAAATGGCAAGTGAGCCCCCACTTTGCGCCGAGACAATTTTTCTTTGAAATCCCACTCACGTTATGACACATTTTGCATTCTCCACTCACTTCATATGTTCGAATGAAAAATATTTTTAATCAGGTTTTAGAGGGGAGACTCAGCTTAACATAATGCTAAATAAAAGTACTAAAAAAGCAATATAAAGCGGAATAGGAAGAGAAATGGCAAGTGATCCCCCACTTTGCGCCCAGACAATTTTTCATTGAAATCCCACTCACGTTATAACTCCTTTTGCATTCTCCACTCACTTCATATGTTCGAATGAAAAATATTTTTAATCAGGTTTTAGAGAGGAGACTCTGCTTAACATAATGCTAAATAAAAGTAGTAAAAAAGCAATATAAAGCGGAATAGGAAGAGAAATGGCAAGTGATTCCCCACTTTGCTTCTAGAAATTTTTCATTTAAATCCCACTCACGTTATGACTCCTTTTGCATTCTTCACTCACTTCATATGTTCGAATGAAAAATATTTTTAATCAGGTTTTAGAGGGGAGACTCTGCTTAACATAATGCTAAATAAAAGTAGTAAAAAAGAAATACAAAGGGGAATAGGAAGAGAAATGGCAAGTGAGCCCCCACTTTGCGCCGAGACAATTTTTCTTTGAAATCCCACTCACGTTATGACGCCTTTTGCATTCTCCACTCACTTCATATGTTCGAATGAAAAATATTTTTAATCAGGTTTTAGAGGGGAGACTCTGCTTAACATAATGCTAAATAAAAGTACTAAAAAAGCAATATAAAGCGGAATAGGAAGAGAAATGTCAAGTGATCCCCCACTTTGCGCCCAGACAATTTTTCATTGAAATCCCACTCACGTTATGACTCCTTTTGCATTCTCCACTCACTTCATATGTTCGAATGAAAAATATTTTTAATCAGGTTTTAGAGAGGAGACTCTTCTTAACATAATGCTAAATAAAAGTAGTAAAAAAGAAATACAAAGGGGAATAGGAAGAGAAATGGCAAGTGATCCCCCACTTTGCACCGAGACAATTTTTTATTGAAATCCCACTCACGTTATGAATCCTTTTGCATTCTCCACTCACTTCATATATTCAAATGAAAAATATTTTTAATCAGGTTTGAGAGGGGAAACTCTGCTTAACATAATGCTAAATAAAAGCAGTAAAAAAGCAATATAAAGCGGAATAGGAAGAGAAATGGCAAGTGATCCCCCACTTTGCGCCCAGACAATTTTTCATTGAAATCCCACTCACGTTATAACTCCTTTTGCATTCTCCACTCACTTCATATGTTCGAATGAAAAATATTTTTAATCAGGTTTTAGAGAGGAGACTCTGCTTAACATAATGCTAAATAAAAGCAGTAAAAAAGCAATATAAAGCGGAATAGGAAGAGAAATTGCCAGTGATCCCCCACTTTGCGCCCAGACAATTTTTCATTGAAATCCCACTCACGTTATAAATCCTTTTGCATTCTCCACTCACTTCATATGTTCGAATGAAAAATATTTTTAATCAGGTTTTAGAGAGGAGACTCTTCTTAACATAATGCTAAATAAAAGTAGTAAAAAAGAAATACAAAGGGGAATAGGAAGAGAAATGGCAAGTGATCCCCCACTTTGCACCGAGACAATTTTTTATTGAAATCCCACTCACGTTATGACTCCTTTTGCATTCTTCACTCACTTCATATGTTCGAATGAAAAATATTTTTAATCAGGTTTTAGAGGGGAGACTCTGCTTAACATAATGCTAAATAAAAGTAGTAAAAAAGAAATACAAAGGGGAATAGGAAGAGAAATGGCAAGTGATCCCCCACTTTGCGCCCAGACAATTTTTCATTGAAATCCAACTCACGTTATGACTCCTTTTGCATTCTCCACTCACTTCATATGTTCGAAGGAAAAATATTTTTAATCAGGTTTTAGAGGGGAGACTCTTAACATAATGCTAAATAAAAGGAGTAAAAAAGCAATATAAAGGGGAGTAGGAAGAGAAATGGCAAGTGATCCCCCACTTTGCGCCCAGACAATTTTTCATTGAAATCCCACTCACGTTATGACTCCTTTTGCATTCTCCACTCACTTCATATATTCGAAGGAAAAATATTTTTAATCAGGTTTTAGAGGGGAGACTCTTCTTAACATAATGCTAAATAAAAGTAGTAAAAAAGTAATATAAAGCGGAATAGGAAGAGAAATGGCAAGTGGTCCCCCACTTTGCGCCCAGACAATTTTTCATTGAAATCCCACTCACGTTATGACTCCTTTTGCATTCTCCACTCACTTCATATGTTCGAATAAAAAATATTTTTAATCAGGTTTTAGAGGGGAGACTCTGCTTAACATAATGCTAAATAAAAGTAGTAAAAAAGCAATATAAAGGGGAATAGGAAGAGAAATGGCAAGTGATCCCCCACTTTGCGCCCAGACAATTTTTCATTGAAATCCCACTCACGTTATGACTCCTGTTGCATTCTACACTCACTTCATATGTTCAAATGAAAAATATTTTTAATCAGGTTTTAGAGGGGAGACTTTTCTTAACATAATGCTAAATAAAAGCAGTAAAATAGAAATACAAAGGGGAATAGGAAGAGAAATGGTAAGTGATCCCCCACTTTGCGCCCAGACAATTTTTCATTTAAATCCCACTCACATTATGATTTCTTTTGCATTCCCCAATCTCTTCATATGTTCGAATGAAAAATATTTTTAATCAGGTTTTAGAGGGGAGACTCTCCTTAACATAATGCTAAATAAAAGTACTAAAAAAGCAGTATGAAGCGGAATAGGAAGAGAAATGGCAAGTGATCCCCCACTTTGCTTCTAGAAATTTTTCATTTAAATCCCACTCACGTTATGACTCCTTTTGCATTCTTCACTCACTTCATATGTTCGAATGAAAAATATTTTTAATCAGGTTTTAGAGGGGAGACTCTGCTTAACATAATGCTAAATAAAAGTAGTAAAAAAGCAATATAAAGCGGAATAGGAAGAGAAATGTCAAGTGATCCCCCACTTTGCTTCTAGAAATTTTTCCTTTAAATCCCACTCACGTTATGACTCCTTTTGCATTCTTCACTCACTTCATATGTTCGAATGAAAAATATTTTTAATCAGGTTTTGAGGGGAGACTCTGCTTAACATAATGCTAAATAAAAGTAGTAAAAAAGAAATACAAAGGGGAATAGGAAGAGAAATGGCAAGTGAGCCCCCACTTTGCGCCGAGACAATTTTTCTTTGAAATCCCACTCACGTTATGACACCTTTTGCATTCTCCACTCACTTCATATGTTCGAATGAAAAATATTTTTAATCAGGTTTTAGAGGGGAGACTCTGCTTAACATAATGCTAAATAAAAGTACTAAAAAAGCAATATAAAGCGGAATAGGAAGAGAAATGGCAAGTGATCCCCCACTTTGCGCCCAGACAATTTTTCATTGAAATCCCACTCACGTTATGACTCCTTTTGCATTCTCCACTCACTTCATATGTTCGAAGGAAAAATATTTTTAATCACGTTTTAGAGGTGTGACTCTTCTTAACATAATGCTAAATAAAAGTACTAAAAAAGAAATACAAAGGGGAATAGGAAGAGAAATGGCCAGTGATCCCCCACTTTGCGCCCAGACAATTTTTCATTGAAATCCCACTCACGTTATGACTCCTTTTGCATTCTCCACTCACTTCATATGTTCGAATGAAAAATATTTTTAATCAGGTTTTAGAGAGGAGACACTGCTTAACATAATGCTAAATAAAAGTAGTAAAAAAGCAATATAAAGCGGAATAGGAAGAGAAATGGCAAGTGATTCCCCACTTTGCTTCTAGAAATTTTTCATTTAAATCCCACTCACGTTATGACTCCTTTTGCATTCTTCACTCACTTCATATGTTCGAATGAAAAATATTTTTAATCAGGTTTTAGAGGGGAGACTCTGCTTAACATAATGCTAAATAAAAGTAGTAAAAAAGAAATACAAAGGGGATTGGAAGAGAAATGGCAAGTGAGCCCCCACTTTGCGCCGAGACAATTTTTCTTTGAAATCCCACTCACGTTATGACACCTTTTGCATTCTCCACTCACTTCATATGTTCGAAGGAAAAATATTTTTAATCAGGTTTTAGAGGGGAGACTCAGCTTAACATAATGCTAAATAAAAGTACTAAAAAAGCAATATAAAGCGGAATAGGAAGAGAAATGTCAAGTGATCCCCCACTTTGCGCCCAGACAATTTTTCATTGAAATCCCACACACGTTATAACTCCTTTTGCATTCTTCACTCACTTCATATGTTCGAATGAAAAATATTTTTAATCAGGTTTTAGAGGGGAGACTCTTCTTAACATAATGCTAAATAAAAGTAGTAAAAAAGCAATATAAAGCGGAATAGGAAGAGAAATGGCAAGTGATCCCCCACTTTGCGCCCAGACAATTTTTCATTGAAATCCCACTCACGTTATAACTCCTTTTGCATTCTCCACTCACTTCATATGTTCGAAGGAAAAATATTTTTAATCAGGTTTTAGAGAGGAGACTCTGCTTAACATAATGCTAAATAAAAGTAGTAAAAAAGCAATATAAAGCGGAATAGGAAGAGAAATGGCAAGTGATTCCCCACTTTGCTTCTAGAAATTTTTCATTTAAATCCCACTCACGTTATGACTCCTTTTGCATTCTTCACTCACTTCATATGTTCGAATGAAAAATATTTTTAATCAGGTTTTAGAGGGGAGACTCTGCTTAACATAATGCTAAATAAAAGTAGTAAAAAAGAAATACAAAAAGGAATAGGAAGAGAAATGGCAAGTGAGCCCCCACTTTGCGCCGAGACAATTTTTCTTTGAAATCCCACTCACGTTATGACACCTTTTGCATTCTCCACTCACTTCATATGTTCGAATGAAAAATATTTTTAATCAGGTTTTAGAGGGGAGACTCTGCTTAACATAATGCTAAATAAAAGTACTAAAAAAGCAATATAAAGCGGAATAGGAAGAGAAATGGCAAGTAATCCCCCACTTTGCGCCCAGACAATTTTTCATTGAAATCCCACTCACGTTATGACTCCTTTTGCATTCTCCACTCACTTCATATGTTCAAATGAAAAATATTTTTATTCAGGTTTTAGAGGGGAGACTCTGCTTAACATAATGCTAAATAAAAGCAGTAAAAAAGCAATATAAAGCGGAATAGGAAGAGAAATGACAAGTGATCCCCCACTTTGCGCCCAGACAATTTTTCATTGAAATCCCACTCACGTTATGACTCCTTTTGCATTCTCCACTCACTTCATATGTTCGAATGAAAAATATTTTTAATCAGGTTTTAGAGAGGAGACTCTTCTTAACATAATGCTAAATAAAAGTAGTAAAAAAGAAATACAAAGGGGAATAGGAAGAGAAATGGCAAGTGATCCCCCACTTTGCACCGAGACAATTTTTTATTGAAATCCCACTCACGTTATGAATCCTTTTGCATTCTCCACTCACTTCATATATTCAAATGAAAAATATTTTTAATCAGGTTTGAGAGGGGAAACTCTGCTTAACATAATGCTAAATAAAAGCAGTAAAAAAGCAATATAAAGCGGAATAGGAAGAGAAATGGCAAGTGATCCCCCACTTTGCGCCCAGACAATTTTTCATTGAAATCCCACTCACGTTATAACTCCTTTTGCATTCTCCACTCACTTCATATGTTCGAATGAAAAATATTTTTAATCAGGTTTTAGAGAGGAGACTCTGCTTAACATAATGCTAAATAAAAGCAGTAAAAAAGCAATATAAAGCGGAATAGGAAGAGAAATTGCCAGTGATCCCCCACTTTGCGCCCAGACAATTTTTCATTGAAATCCCACTCACGTTATAAATCCTTTTGCATTCTCCACTCACTTCATATGTTCGAATGAAAAATATTTTTAATCAGGTTTTAGAGAGGAGACTCTGCTTAACATAATGCTAAATAAAAGTAGTAAAAAAGCAATATAAAGCGGAATAGGAAGAGAAATGGCAAGTGATTCCCCACTTTGCTTCTAGAAATTTTTCATTTAAATCCCACTCACGTTATGACTCCTTTTGCATTCTTCACTCACTTCATATGTTCGAATGAAAAATATTTTTAATCAGGTTTTAGAGGGGAGACTCTGCTTAACATAATGCTAAATAAAAGTAGTAAAAAAGAAATACAAAGGGGAATAGGAAGAGAAATGGCAAGTGAGCCCCCACTTTGCGCCGAGACAATTTTTCTTTGAAATCCCACTCACGTTATGACACCTTTTGCATTCTCCACTCACTTCATATGTTCGAATGAAAAATATTTTTAATCAGGTTTTAGAGGGGAGACTCTGCTTAACATAATGCTAAATAAAAGTACTAAAAAAGCAATATAAAGCGGAATAGGAAGAGAAATGGCAAGTGATCCCCCACTTTGCGCCCAGACAATTTTTCATTGAAATCCCACTCACGTTATGACTCCTTTTGCATTCTCCACTCACTTCATATGTTCGAATGAAAAATATTTTTAATCAGGTTTTAGAGAGGAGACTCTTCTTAACATAATGCTAAATAAAAGTAGTAAAAAAGAAATACAAAGGTGAATAGGAAGAGAAATGGCAAGTGATCCCCCACTTTGCGCCGAGACAATTTTTTATTGAAATCCCACTCACGTTATGAATCCTTTTGCATTCTCCACTCACTTCCTATGTTCAAATGAAAAATATTTTTCATCAGGTTTGAGAGGGGAAACTCTGCTTAACATAATGCTAAATAAAAGCAGTAAAAAAGCAACATAAAGCGGAATAGGAAGAGAAATGGCAAGTGATCCCCCACTTTGCTTCTAGAAATTTTTCATTTAAATCCCACTCACGTTATGACTCCTTTTGCATTCTTCACTCACTTCATATGTTCGAATGAAAAATATTTTTAATCATGTTTTAGAGGGGAGACTCTGCTTAACATAATGCTAAATAAAAGTAGTAAAAAAGAAATACAAAGGGGAATAGGAAGAGAAATGGCAAGTGAGCCCCCACTTTGCGCCGAGACAATTTTTCTTTGAAATCCCACTCACGTTATGACACCTTTTGCATTCTCCACTCACTTCATATGTTCGAATGAAAAATATTTTTAATTAGGTTTTAGAGGGGAGACTCTGCTTAACATAATGCTAAATAAAAGTACTAAAAAAGCAATATAAAGCGGAATAGGAAGAGAAATGGCAAGTGATCCCCCACTTTGCGCCCAGACAATTTTTCATTGAAATCCCACTCACGTTATGACTCCTTTTGCATTCTCCACTCACTTCATATGTTCAAATGAAAAATATTTTTATTCAGGTTTTAGAGGGGAGACTCTGCTTAACATAATGCTAAATAAAAGCAGTAAAAAAGCAATATAAAGCGGAATAGGAAGAGAAATTGCCAGTGATCCCCCACTTTGCGCCCAGACAATTTTTCATTGAAATCCCACTCACGTTATAAATCCTTTTGCATTCTCCACTCACTTCATATGTTCGAAGGAAAAATATTTTTAATCACGTTTTAGAGGGGAGACTCTTCTTAACATAATGCTATATAAAAGTAGTAAAAAAGCAATATAAAGCGGAATAGGAAGAGAAATGACAAGTGATCCCCCACTTTGCGCCCAGACAATTTTTCATTGAAATCCCACTCACGTTATGACTCCTTTTGCATTCTCCACTCACTTCATATGTTCGAATGAAAAATATTTTTAATCAGGTTTTAGAGAGGAGACTCTTCTTAACATAATGCTAAATAAAAGTAGTAAAAAAGAAATACAAAGGGGAATAGGAAGAGAAATGGCAAGTGATCCCCCACTTTGCACCGAGACAATTTTTTATTGAAATCCCACTCACGTTATGAATCCTTTTGCATTCTCCACTCACTTCATATATTCAAATGAAAAATATTTTTAATCAGGTTTGAGAAGGGAAACTCTGCTTACCATAATGCTAAATAAAAGCAGTAAAAAAGCAATATAAAGCGGAATAGGAAGAGAAATGGCAAGTGATCCCCCACTTTTCGCCCAGACAATTTTTCATTTAAATCCCAGTCACATTATGACTTCTTTTCCATTCTCCACTGACTTCATATGTTCAAATGAAAAATATTTTTAATCAGGTTTGAGAGGGGAAACTCTGCTTAACATAATGCTAAATAAAAGCAGTAAAAAAGCAATATAAAGCGGAATAGGAAGAGAAATGGCAAGTGATCCCCCACTTTGCTTCTAGAAATTTTTCATTTAAATCCCACTCACGTTATGACTCCTTTTGCATTCTTCACTCACTTCATATGTTCGAATGAAAAATATTTTTAATCATGTTTTAGAGGGGAGACTCTGCTTAACATAATGCTAAATAAAAGTAGTAAAAAAGAAATACAAAGGGGAATAGGAAGAGAAAAGGCAAGTGAGCCCCCACTTTGCGCCGAGACAATTTTTCTTTGAAATCCCACTCACGTTATGACACCTTTTGCATTCTCCACTCACTTCATATGTTCGAATGAAAAATATTTTTAATCAGGTTTTAGAGGGGAGACTCTGCTTAACATAATGCTAAATAAAAGTACTAAAAAAGCAATATAAAGCGGAATAGGAAGAGAAAGGGCAAGTGATCCCCCACTGTGCGCCCAGACAATTTTTCATTGAAATCCCACTCACGTTATGACTCCTTTTGCATTCTCCACTCACTTCATATGTTCAAATGAAAAATATTTTTATTCAGATTTTAGAGGGGAGACTCTGCTTAACATAATGCTAAATAAAAGCAGTAAAAAAGCAATATAAAGCGGAATAGGAAGAGAAATTGCCAGTGATCCCCCACTTTGCGCCCAGACAATTTTTCATTTAAATCCCACTCACGTTATAAATCCTTTTGCATTCTCCACTCACTTCATATGTTCGAAGGAAAAATATTTTTAATCACGTTTTCGAGGGGAGACTCTTCTTAACATAATGCTATATAAAAGTACTAAAAAAGCAATATAAAGCGGAATAGGAAGAGAAATGACAAGTGATCCCCCACTTTGCGCCCAGACAATTTTTCATTGAAATCCCACTCACGTTGTGACTCCTTTTGCATTCTCCACTCACTTCATATGTTCGAATGAAAAATATTTTTAATCAGGTTTTAGAGAGGAGACTCTGCTTAACATAATGCTAAATAAAAGTAGTAAAAAAGAAATACAAAGGGGAATAGGAAGAGAAATGGCAAGTGATCCCCCACTTTGCACCGAGACAATTTTTTATTGAAATCCCACTCACGTTATGATTCCTTTTACATTCTCCACTCACTTCATATGTTCGAATGAAAAATATTTTTAATCAGGTTTTAGAGAGGAGACTCTGCTTAACATAATGCTAAATAAAAGTACTAAAAAAGCAATATAAAGCGGAATAGGAAGAGAAAGGGCAAGTGATCCCCCACTTTGCGCCCAGACAATTTTTCATTGAAATCCCACTCACGTTATGACTCCTTTTGCATTCTCCACTCACTTCATATGTTCGAATGAAAAATATTTTAATCAGGTTTTAGAGAGGAGACTCTGCTTAACATAATGCTAAATAAAAGTAGTAAAAAAGCAATATAAAGGGGAATAGGAATAGAAATGGCAAGTGATCCCCCACTTTGCGCCCAGACAATTTTTCATTTAAATCCCACTCACGTTATAACTCCTTTTCCATTCCCCAATCTCTTCATATGTTCGAATGAAAAATATTTTTAAAATGGTTTTAGAGGGGAGACTCTCCTTAACATATTGCGAAATAAAAGCAGTAAAAAAGTAATATAAAGGGGAATAAAAAGAGAAATGGCAGGTGATCCCCACTTTGAGCCCAGATAATTTTTCATTGAAATCCCACTCACGTTAAGACTTCTTTTGCATTCTCCACTCACTTCATATGTACGAATGAAAAATATTTTTAATCAGGTTTGAGAGGGGAGACTCTGCTTAACATAATGCTAAATAAAAGCAGTAAAAAAGCAATATAAAGTGGAATAGGAAGAGAAATGGCAAGTGATCCCCCACTTTGCGCCCAGACAATTTTTCATTGAAATCCTGCTCACGTTATGACTTCTTTTCCATTCTACACTGACTTTATATGTTCGAATGAAAAATATTTTTAATCTGGTTTTAGAGGGGAGACTCTGCTTAACATAATGCTAAATAAAAGTAGTAAAAAAGCAATATAAAGGGGAATAGGAAGAGAAATGGCAAGTGATCCCCCACTTTGCGCCCAGACAATTTTTCATTGAAATCCCACTGACGTTATGACTCCTTTTGCATTCTCCACTCACTTCATATGTTCGAAGGAAAAATATTTTTAATCAGGTTTTAGAGGGGAGATTCTGCTTAACATAATGCTAAATAAAAGCAGTAAAAAAGCAATATAAAAGGGAATAGGAAGAGAAGTGGCAAGTGATCCCCCACTTTGAACCCAGACAATTTTTAATTTAAATCCCACTCACGTTATGACTCCTTTTGCATTCTCCACTCACTTCATATGTTCGAATGAAAAATATTTTTATACAGGTTTTAGAGGGGAGACTCTGGTTAACATAATGCTAAATAAAAGTTCTTAGAAACCAATATAAAGCAGAATAGGAAGAGAAATGGCAAGTGATCCCCCACTTTGCGCCCAGAAAATTTTTCATTTAAATCCCACTCACGTTATGACTCCTTTTGCATACTCGACTCACTTCATATGTTCGAATGAAAAATATTTTTAAACTGGTTTTAGAGGGGAGACTCTGGTTAACATAATGCTAAATAAAAGTACTAAAAAAGCAATATAAAGCGGAATAGGAAGAGAAATTGCAAGTAAACCACCACTTTGCGCCCAGGCAATTTTTCAATGAAATCCCACTCACGTTATGACATTTTTTGCATTCTCCACTCACTTCATATGTTCGAATAGTAAATATTTTTAAACAGGTTTTAGAGGGGAGACTCTGCTTAACATAATGCTAAATAAAAGTACTAAAAAAGCAATATAAAGCGGAATAGGAAGAGAAATTGCAAGTAATCCCCCACTTTGCGCCCAGACAATTTTTCAATGAAATCCCACTCACGTTATGAATCCTTTTGCATTCTCCACTCACTTCATATGTTCGAATGAAAAATATTTTTAATCAGGTGTTAGAGGGGAGACTCTCCTGAACATAATGCTAAATAAAAGTACTAAAAAAGCAATATAAAGGGGAATAGCAAGAGAAATAGCAAGTGATCTTCCACTTTGCGCCCAGACAATTTTTCATTGAAATCCCACTCACGTTATGACTCCTTTTGCATTCTCCACTCACTTCATATGTTCGAATGAAAAATATTTTTAATCAGGTTTTAGAGGGGAGACTCTGCATAACATAATGCTAAATAAAAGTACTAAAAAAGCAATATAAAGCGGAATAGGAAGAGAAATGGCAAGTGATCCCCCACTTTTCGCCCAGACAATTTTTCATTGAAATCCCACTCACGTTATGACTCCTTTTGCATTCTCCACTCACTTCATATGTTCGAATGAAAAATATTTTTAATCAGGTTTAGAGGGGAGACTCTGCTTAACATAATGCTAAATAAAAGTACTAAAAAAGCAATATAAAGGGGAATAGCAAGAGAAATAGCAAGTGATCTTCCACTTTGCGCCCAGACAATTTTTCATTGAAATCCCACTCACGTTATGACTCCTTTTGCATTCTCCACTCACTTCATATGTTCGAATGAAAAATATTTTTGAACAGGTTTTAGAGGGGAGACTCTGCATAACATAATGCTAAATAAAAGTAGTAAAAAAGCAATATAAAGGGGAATAGGAAAAGAAAAGGCAAGTGATCCCCCACTTTGCGCCCAGAACATTTTTCTTTGAAATCCCACTCACGTTACGACTCCTTTTGCATTCTCCACTCACTTCATATGTTCGAATGAAAAATATTTTTTATCAGGTTTTAGAGGGGAGACTCTGCTTAACATAGTTCTAAATAAAAGTAGTAAAATAGCAATATAAAGGGGATTAGGAAGAGAAATGGCAAGTGATCCCCCACTTTTCGCCCAGACAATTTTTCATTGAAATCCCACTCACGTTATGATTCCTTTTGCATTCTCCACTCACTTCATATGTTCGAATGAAAAGTATTTTTAATCAGGATTTAGAGGGGAGACTCTGCTTAACATAATGCTAAATAAAAGTAGTAAAAAAGCAATATAAAGGGGAATAGGAAGAGAAATGGCAAGTGATCCGCCACTTTGCGCCCAGACAATTTTTCATTTAAATCCCACTCACGTTATGATTCGTTTTGCATTCTCCACTCACTTTATACGGTCGAATGAAAAATATTTTTAAACAGGATTTAGAGGGTAGCCTCTGCTTAACATAATGCTAAATAAAAGTAGTAAAAAAGAAATACAAATGGTAATAGGAAGAAAAATGGCAAGTGATCCCCCTCTTTGTTCGAAGACAATTATTCATTTAAATCCCACTCA
The DNA here is from genome assembly GCA_963932145.1 of Acanthosepion lycidas. Lineage (NCBI taxonomy): Eukaryota > Metazoa > Mollusca > Cephalopoda > Sepiida > Sepiidae > Acanthosepion > Acanthosepion lycidas. The sequence goes on along the minus strand of OZ010578.1, from coordinate 115,223,667 downwards.
CGTTATGACTGCTTTTGCATTCACCATTCACTTCATATGTTCGAATGAAAAATATTTTTAAACAGGTTTTAGAGGGGAGACTCTGGTTAACATAATGCTAAATAAAAGTAGTAAAAAAGCAATATAAAGGGGAAGAGGAAGAGAAATGGCAAGTGATCCCCAACTTTGCGCCCTGACGATTTTTAATTTAAATCACACTCACGTTATAACACCTTTTGCATTGTCCACTCACTTCATATGTTCGAATGAAAAATATTTTTAATCAGGTTTTCGTGGGGAGACACTGCATAACATAATGCTAAATAAAAGTATTAAAAAAGCAATATAAAGCGGAATAGGAAGAGAAATTGCCAGTGATCCCCCACTTTGCGCCCAGACAATTTTTCAATTAAATCCCACTCACGTTAAGATTCCTTTTGCATTCTCCACTCACTTCATATGTTCGAATGAAAAATATTATTAATCAGGATTTAGAGGGGAGACTCTGCTTAACATAATGCTAAATAAAAGTAGTAAAAAAGCAATATAAAGGGGAATAGGAAGAGAAATGGCAAGTGATCCGCCACTTTGCGCCCAGACAATTTTTCATTTAAATCCCACTCACGTTATGATTCGTTTTGCATTCTCCACTCACTTTATACGGTCGAATGGAAAATATTTTTAAACAGGATTTAGAGGGTAGCCTCTGCTTAACATAATGCTAAATAAAAGTAGTAAAAAAGAAATACAAATGGTAATAGGAAGAAAAATGGCAAGTGATCCCCCTCTTTGTTCGAAGACAATTATTCATTTAAATCCCACTCACGTTATGACTGCTTTTGCATTCACCACTCACTTCATATGTTCGAATGAAAAATATTTTTAAACAGGTTTTAGAGGGGAGACTCTGGTTAACATAATGCTAAATAAAAGTAGTAAAAAAGCAATATAAAGGGGAAGAGGAAGAGAAATGGCAAGTGATCCCCAACTTTGCGCCCTGACGATTTTTAATTTAAATCACACTCACGTTATAACACCTTTTGCATTGTCCACTCACTTCATATTTTCGAATGAAAAATATATTTAAACTTGTTTTAGAGGGGAGACTCTGCTTAACATAATGCAAATAAAAGTCGTAAAAAAGAAATACAAATGAGAATAGGAAGAGAAATGGCAAGTGATCCCCCACTTTGCGCCCAGACAATTTTTCATTTATATCCCACTCACGTTATGATTCCTTTTCCATTCTCCACTCAATTCATATGTTCGAATGAAAAATATTTTTAAACAGTATTTAGAGGGGAGACTTTGCTTAAAATGATGCTAATTAATATTAGTAAAATATCAATACAAATGGGAGTAGGAAGAGAAATGGCAAGTGATCCCCCACTTTGCGCCCAGACAATTTTTCATTTAAATCCCACTCACGTTATGACACCTTTTGCATTCTCCACTCACTTCATATGATCGAATGAAAAATATTTTTAAACAGGTTTTACAGGGGGGACTCTGCTTAAAATAATGCTAATTAATAGTAGTAAAATAGCAATACAAATGGGAATAGGTAGAGAAAAGATAAGTGATCCCCCACTTTGCGCCCTGACGATTTTTCATCTAAATCCCATTTACGATATAACTCCTTTTGCATTCTCCACTCACTTCATATGTTCGAATGAAAAATAATTTTAAACAGGTTTTAGAGGGGAGATTCTGCTTAACATGATGCTTATTGAAAGTCGTAAAAAACAAATACAAAGGGGAATAGGAAGAGAAATGGCAAGTGATCTCCCACTTTGCGCCTAGACAATTTTTCATTTAAATCCCATTCACGTTATAACTCTTTTTGCATTCTCCACTCACTTCATATCTTCGATTGAAAAATATTTTTAAACAGGTTTTAGAGGGGAGACTCTGCTTAACATAATGCTAATTAAAAGTAATAAAAAAGCAATATAGAGGGCAATAGGAAAAGAAATAGCAAGTGATCCCCCACTTTACGCCAAGACAATTTTTCATTTAAATCCCGCTCACGTTATGATTCCTTTTGCATTCTCCACTCACTTCATATGTTCGAATGAAAAGTATTTTTAAACAGGATTTAGAGGGGAGACTCTGCTTCACATAATGCTAAATAAAAGTAATAAAATAGCAATACAAATGGGAATAGGAAGAGAAATGGCAAGTGATCCTCCACTTTGCGTCCAGACAATTTTTCATTTAAATCCCACTCACGTTATGATTCCTTTTGCATTCACCACTCACTTCATACGTTCGAATGAAAAATATTTTTAAACAGGTTTTAGAGGGGAGACTCTGCTTGACATAATGCTAAATAAAAGTAATAAAATAGCAATACAAATGGGAATAGGAAGAGAAATGGCAAGTGATCCCCCACTTTGCGCCCAGACAATTTTTCATTTAAATCCCACTCACGTTATGATTTTTTTTGCATTCTCCACTCACTTCATATGTTCGAATGAAAAATATTTTTAAACAGGTTTTAGAGGGGAGACTCTGCTTAACATAATGCTAAATAAAAGTAGTAAAATAGCAATACAAAGGGGAATAGGAAGAGAAATGGCAAGTGATTCCCACTTTGCGCACACACAATTCTTCATTTAAATCCCACTCACGTTATAATTCCTTTTGCATTCTCCACTCACTACATATGTCCGAATGAAAAGTATTTTTAAACAGGATTTAAAGGGGAGACTCTGCTTCACATAATGCTAAATAAAAGTAGTAAAATAGCAATACAAATGGGAATAGGAAGAGAAATGGCAAGTGATCCCCCACTTTGCGCCCTGGCGATTTTTCATCTAAATCCCATTTACGATATAACTCCTTTTGCATTCTCCACTCACTTCATATGTTCGAATGAAAAATAATTTTAAACAGGTTTTAGAGGGGAGATTCTGCTTAACATGATGCTTATTGAAAGTAGTAAAAAACAAATACAAAGGGGAATAGGAAGAGAAATGGCAAGTAATCTCCCACTTTGCGCCTAGACAATTTTTCATTTAAATCCCATTCACGTTATAACTCTTTTTGCATTCTCCACTCACTTCATATCTTCGAATGAAAAATATTTTTAAACAGATTTTAGAGGGGAGACTCTGCTTAACATAATGCTAATTAAAAGTAATAAAAAAGCAATATAAAGGGCAATAGGAAAAGAAATAGCAAGTGATCCCCCACTTTGCGCCAAGTCAATTTTTCATTTAAATCCCACTCACGTTATGAGACCTTTTGCATTCTCCACACACTTCATATGTTCGAATGAAATATATTTTTAAACAGTTTTTAGAGGGGAGACTCTGCTTAACATAATGCCAATTAAAAGTAGTAAAAAACAAATACAAAGGGGAATAGGAAGAGAAATGGCAAGTGATCCCCCATTTTGCGCCCAGACAATTTTTCATTTAAATCCCACTCACGTTATGATTCCTTTTGCATTCTCCACTCACTTCATATGTTCGAATGAAAAGTATTTTTAAACAGGTTTTAGAGGGGAGATTCTGCTTCATATAATGCTAAATAAAAGTAGTAAAATAGCAATACAAATGGGAATAGGAAGAGAAATGGCAAGTGATCCCCCACTTTGCGCCCAGACAATTTTTCATTTAAATCCCACACACGTTATGATTCCTTTTGCATTCTCCACTCACTTCATATGTTCGAATGAAAAGTATTTTTAAACAGATTTTGGAGGGGAGACTCTGCTTCACATAATGCTAAATAAAAGGAGATAAATAGCAATACAAAAGGGAATAGGAAGAGAAATGGCAAGTGATCCCCCACTTTGCGCCCAGACAATTTTTCATTTAAATCCCACTCACGTTATAATTCCTTTTGCATTCGCCACTCACTTCATATGTTCGAATGAAAAGTATTTTTAAACAGGATTTAGAGGGGAGACTCTGCTTCACATAATGCTAAATAAAAGTAATAAAATAGCAATACAAATGGGAATAGGAAGAGAAATGGCAAGTGATCCCCCACTTTGCGCCCAGACAATTTTTCATTTAAATCCCACTCACGTTATAATTCCTTTTGCATTCTCCACTCACTTCATATGTTCGAATGAAAAGTATTTTTAAACAGATTTTAGAGGGGAGACTCTGCTTCACATAATGCTAAATAAAAGTAATAAAATAGCAAAACAAATGGGAATAGGAAGAGAAATGGCAAGTGATCCCCCACTTTGCGCCCAGACAATTCTTCATTTAAATCCCACTCACGTTATAATTCCTTTTGCATTCTCCACTCACTACATATGTCCGAATGAAAAGTATTTTTAAACAGGATTTAAAGGGGAGACTCTGCTTCACATCATGCTAAATAAAAGTAGTAAAATAGCAATACAAATGGGAATAGGAAGAGAAATGGCAAGTGATCCCCCACTTTGCACCCAGACAATTTTTCATTTAAATCCCACTAACGTTATAATTCCTTTTGCATTCTCCACTCACTTCATATGTTCGAATGAAAAGTATTTTTAAAAAGGTTTTAGAGGGGAGACTCTGCTTCACATAATGCTAAATAAAAGTAGTAAAATAGCAATACAAATGGGAATAGGAAGAGAAATGGCAAGTGATCCCCCACTTTGCGCCCAGACAATTTTTCATTTAAATCCCACTCACGTTATGATTCCTTTTGCATTCTCCACTCACTTCATATGATCGTATGAAAAATTTTTTAAACAGGTTTTAGAGGGGAGACTCTGCTTCACATAATGATAAATAAAAGTAGTAAAATAGCAATACAAATGGGAATAGGAAGAGAAATGGCAAGTGATCCCCCACTTTGTGCCCAGACAATTTTTCATTTAAATCCCACTCACGTTATGATTCCTTTTGCATTCTCCACTCACTTCATATGTTCGAATGAAAAGTATTTTTAAACAGGTTTTAGAGGGGAGACTCTGCTTCACATAATGCTAAATAAAAGTAGTAAAAAAGCAATATAAAGGGGAATAGGAAGAGAAATGGCAAGTGATCCGCCACTTTGCGCCCAGACAATTTTTCATTTAAATCCCACTCACGTTATAATTCCTTTTGCATTCTCCACTCACTTCATATGTTCGAATGAAAAGTATTTTTAAACAGGTTTTAGAGGGGAGACTCTACTTCACATAATGATAAATAAAAGTAGTAAAATAGCAATACAAATGGGAATAGGAAGAGAAATGGCAAGTGATCCCCCACTTTGCGCCCAGACAATTTTTCATTTAAATCCCACTCACGTTAAGATTCCTTTTGCATTCTCCACTCACTTCATATGTTCGAATGAAAAATATTTTAATCAGGATTTAGAGGGGAGACTCTGCTTAACATAATGCTAAATAAAAGTAGTAAAATAGCAATACAAAGGGGAATAGGAAGAGAAATGGCAAGTGATCCCCACTTTGCGCCCAGACAAATTTTCATTTAAATCCCACTAACGTTATAATTCCTTTTGCATTCTCCACTCACTTCATATGTTCGAATGAAAAGTATTTTTAAAAAGGTTTTAGAGGGGAGACTCTGCTTAACATAATGCTAAATAAAAGTAGTAAAATAGCAATACAAAGGGGAATAGGGAGAGAAATGGCAAGTGATCCCCCACTTTGCGCCCAGACAATTTTTCATTTAAATCCCACTCACGTTATGATTCCTTTTGCATTCTCCACTCACTTCATATGTTCGAATGAAAAATATTTTTAATCAGGATTTAGAGGGGAGACTCTGCTTAACATAATGCTAAATAAAAGTAGTAAAATAGCAATACAAAGGGGAATAGGGAGAGAAATGGCAAGTGATCCCCCACTTTGCGCCCAGACAATTTTTCATTTAAATCCCACTCACGTTAAGATTCCTTTTGCATTCTCCACTCACTTCATATGTTCGAATGAAAAATATTTTTAATCAGGATTTAGAGGGGAGACTCTGCTTAACATAATGCTAAATAAAAGTAGTAAAATAGCAATACAAAGGGGAATAGGGAGAGAAATGGCAAGTGATCCCCCACTTTGCGCCCAGACAATTTTTCATTTAAATCCCACTAACGTTATAATTCCTTTTGCATTCTCCACTCACTTCATATGTTCGAATGAAAAGTATTTTTAAAAAGGTTTTAGAGGGGAGACTCTGCTTAACATAATGCTAAATAAAAGTAGTAAAATAGCAATACAAAGGGGAATAGGAAGAGAAATGGCAAGTGATCCCCCACTTTGCGCCCAGACAATTTTTCATTTAAATCCCACTCACGTTATGATTCCTTTTGCATTCTCCACTCACTTCATATGATCGTATGAAAAATATTTTTAAACAGGTTTTAGAGGGGAGACTCTGCTTCACATAATGATAAATAAAAGTAGTAAAATAGCAATACAAATGGGAATAGGAAGAGAAATGGCAAGTGATCCCCCACTTTGCGCCCAGACAATTTTTCATTTAAATCCCACTCACGTTATGATTCCTTTTGCATTCTCCACTCACTTCATATGATCGTATGAAAAATATTTTTAAACAGGTTTTAGAGGGGAGACTCTGCTTCACATAATGATAAATAAAAGTAGTAAAATAGCAATACAAATGGGAATAGGAAGAGAAATGGCAAGTGATCCCCCACTTTGCGCCCAGACAATTTTTCATTTAAATCCCACTCACGTTATGATTCCTTTTGCATTCTCCACTCACTTCATATGATCGTATGAAAAATATTTTTAAACAGGTTTTAGAGGGGAGACTCTGCTTCACATAATGATAAATAAAAGTAGTAAAATAGCAATACAAATGGGAATAGGAAGAGAAATGGCAAGTGATCCCCCACTTTGAGCCCAGACAATTTTTCATTTAAATCCCACTCACGTTATAATACCTTTTGCATTCTCCACTCACTTCATATGTTCGAATGAAAAGCATTTTTAAACAAGTTTTAGAGGGCAGACTGTGCTTCACATAATGCTAAATAAAAGTAGTAAAATAGCAATACTAATGGGAATAGGAAGAGAAATGGCAAGTGATCCCCCACTTTGTGCCCAGACAATTTTTCATTTAAATCCCACTCACGTTATGATTCCTTTTGCATTCTCCACTCACTTCATATGTTCGAATGAAAAGTATTTTTAAACAGGTTTTAGAGGGGAGACTCTGCTTCACATAATGCTAAATAAAAGGAGTAAAAAAGCAATATAAAGGGGAATAGGAAGAGAAATGGCAAGTGATCCGCCACTTTGCGCCCAGACAATTTTTCATTTAAATCCCACTCACGTTATGATTCCTTTTGCATTCTCCACTCACTTCATATGTTCGAATGAAAAGTATTTTTAAACAGGTTTTAGAGGGGAGATTCTGCTTCACATAATGCTAAATAAAAGTAGTAAAATAGCAATACGAATGGGAATTGGAAGAGAAATGGCAAGTGATCCCCCACTTTGAGCCCAGACAATTTTTCATTTAAATCCCACTCACGTTATAATTCCTTTTGCATTCTCCACTCACTTCATATGTTCGAATGAAAAGTATTTTTAATCAGGTTTTAGAGGGGAGACTCTACTTCACATAATGATAAATAAAAGTAGTAAAATAGCAATACAAATGGGAATAGGAAGAGAAATGGCAAGTGATCCCCCACTTTGCGCCCAGACAATTTTTCATTTAAATCCCACTCACGTTAAGATTCCTTTTGCATTCTCCACTCACTTCATATGTTCGAATGAAAAATATTTTAATCAGGATTTAGAGGGGAGACTCTGCTTAACATAATGCTAAATAAAAGTAGTAAAATAGCAATACAAAGGGGAATAGGAAGAGAAATGGCAAGTGATCCCCCACTTTGCGCCCAGACAAATTTTCATTTAAATCCCACTCACGTTATAATTCCTTTTGCATTCTCCACTCACTTCATATGTTCGAATGAAAAGTATTTTTAATCAGGTTTTAGAGGGGAGACTCTACTTCACATAATGATAAATAAAAGTAGTAAAATAGCAATACAAATGGGAATAGGAAGAGAAATGGCAAGTGATCCCCCACTTTGCGCCCAGACAATTTTTCATTTAAATCCCACTCACGTTAAGATTCCTTTTGCATTCTCCACTCACTTCATATGTTCGAATGAAAAATATTTTAATCAGGATTTAGAGGGGAGACTCTGCTTAACATAATGCTAAATAAAAGTAGTAAAATAGCAATACAAAAGGGAATAGGAAGAGAAATGGCAAGTGATCCCCCACTTTGCGCCCAGACAAATTTTCATTTAAATCCCACTAACGTTATAATTCCTTTTGCATTCTCCACTCACTTCATATGTTCGAATGAAAAATATTTTTAAACAGGTTTTAGAGGGGAGACTCTGCTTCACATAGTGATAAATAAAAGTAGTAAAATAGCAATACAAATGGGAATAGGAAGAGAAATGGCAAGTGATCCCCCACTTTGCGCCCAGACAATTTTTCATTTAAATCCCACTCACGTTAAGATTCCTTTTGCATTCTCCACTCACTTCATATGTTCGAATGAAAAATATTTTTAATCAGGATTTAGAGGGGAGACTCTGCTTAACATAATGCTAAATAAAAGTAGTAAAATAGCAATACAAAGGGGAATAGGGAGAGAAATGGCAAGTGATCCCCCACTTTGCGCCCAGACAATTTTTCATTTAAATCCCACTAACGTTATAATTCCTTTTGCATTCTCCACTCACTTCATATGTTCGAATGAAAAGTATTTTTAAAAAGGTTTTAGAGGGGAGACTCTGCTTAACATAATGCTAAATAAAAGTAGTAAAATAGCAATACAAAGGGGAATAGGAAGAGAAATGGCAAGTGATCCCCCACTTTGCGCCCAGACAATTTTTCATTTAAATCCCACTCACGTTATGATTCCTTTTGCATTCTCCACTCACTTCATATGATCGTATGAAAAATATTTTTAAACAGGTTTTAGAGGGGAGACTCTGCTTCACATAATGATAAATAAAAGTAGTAAAATAGCAATACAAATGGGAATAGGAAGAGAAATGGCAAGTGATCCCCCACTTTGCGCCCAGACAATTTTTCATTTAAATCCCACTCACGTTATGATTCCTTTTGCATTCTCCACTCACTTCATATGATCGTATGAAAAATATTTTTAAACAGGTTTTAGAGGGGAGACTCTGCTTCACATAATGATAAATAAAAGTAGTAAAATAGCAATACAAATGGGAATAGGAAGAGAAATGGCAAGTGATCCCCCACTTTGCGCCCAGACAATTTTTCATTTAAATCCCACTCACGTTATGATTCCTTTTGCATTCTCCACTCACTTCATATGATCGTATGAAAAATATTTTTAAACAGGTTTTAGAGGGGAGACTCTGCTTCACATAATGATAAATAAAAGTAGTAAAATAGCAATACAAATGGGAATAGGAAGAGAAATGGCAAGTGATCCCCCACTTTGAGCCCAGACAATTTTTTATTTAAATCCCACTCACTTTAAGATTCCTTTTGCATTCTCCACTCACTTCATATGTTCAAATGAAAAATATTTTTAATCAGGATTTAGAGGGGAGACTCTTCTTAACATAATGCTAAATAAAAGTTGTAAAATAGCAATACAAAGGGGAATAGGAAGAGAAATGGCAAGTGATCTCCCACTTTGCGCCCAGACAATTTTTCATTTAAATCCCACTCACTTTAAGATTCCTTTTGCATTCTCCACTGACTTCATATGTTCGAATGAAAAATATTTTTAATCAGGATTTAGAGGGGAGACTCTTCTTAACATAATGCTAAATAAAAGTTGTAAAATAGCAATACAAAGGGGAATAGGAAGAGAAATGGCAAGTGATCTCCCACTTTGCGCCCAGACAATTTTTCATTTAAATCCCACTCACTTTAAGATTCCTTTTGCATTCTCCACTCACTTCATATGTTCGAATGAAAAATATTTTTAATCAGGATTTAGAGGGGAGACTCTTCTTAACATAATGCTAAATAAAAGTTGTAAAATAGCAATACAAAGGGGAATAGGAAGAGAAATGGCAAGTGATCCCCACTTTGCGCCCAGACAATTTTTCATTTAAATCCCCCTCACGTTATAATTCCTTTTGCATTCTCCACTCACTTCATATGTTCGAATGAAAAGTATTTTTAAAAAGGTTTTAGAGGGGAGACTCTGCTTCACATAATGCTAAATAAAAGTAGTAAAATAGCAATACAAATGGGAATAGGAAGAGAAATGGCAAGTGATCCCCCACTTTGCGCCCAGACAATTTTTCATTTAAATCCGACTCACGTTATGAATCCTTTTGCATTCTCCAATCACTTCATATGTTCGAATGAAAAATATTTTTAAACAGCTTTTAGAGGGGAGACTCTGCTTCACATAATGCTAAATAAAAGTAGTAAAATAGCAATACAAATGGGAATAGGAAGAGAAATGGCAAGTGATCCCCCACTTTGCGCCCAGACAATTTTTCATTTAAATCCCACTCACGTTATGATTCCCTTTGCATTCTCCACTCACTTCATATGTTCGAATGAAAAGTCTTTTTAAACAGGTTTTAGAGGGGAGACTCTGCTTCACATAATGATAAATAAAAGAAGTAAAATAGCAATACAAATGGGAATAGGAAGAGAAATGGCAAGTGATCCCCCACTTTGCGCCCAGACAATTTTTCATTTAAATCCCACTCACGTTATAATTACTTTTGCATTCTCCACTCACTTCATATGTTCGAATGAAAAGTATTTTTAAACAGGTTTTAGAGGGGAGACTCTGCTTCACATAATGCTGAATAAAAGTAATAAAATAGCAATACAAATGGGAATAGGAAGAGAAATGGCAAGTGATCCCCCACTTTGCGCCCAGACAATTTTTCATTTAAATCCCACTTACGTTATGATTCCTTTTGCATTCTCTACTCACTTCATATGATCGTATGAAAAATATTTTTAAACAGGTTTTAGAGGGGAGACTCTGCTTCACATAATGATAAATAAAAGGAGTAAAATAGCAATACAAATGGGAATAGGAAGAGAAATGGCAAGTGATCCCCCACTTTGCGCCCAGACAATTTTTCATTTAAATCCCACTCACGTTATAATTACTTTTGCATTCTCCACTCACTTCATATGTTCGAATGAAAAGTATTTTTAAACAGGTTTTAGAGGGGAGACTCTGCTTCACATAATGCTGAATAAAAGTAATAAAATAGCAATACAAATGGGAATAGGAAGAGAAATGGCAAGTGATCCCCCACTTTGCGCCCAGACAATTTTTCATTTAACTCCGACTCAAGTTATGATTCCTTTTGCATTCTCCACTCACTTCATATGTTCGAATGAAAAATATTTTTAAACTGCTTTTAGATGGGAGACTCTGCTTCACATAATGCTAAATAAAAGTAGTAAAATAGCAATACAAATGGGAATAGGAAGAGAAATGGCAAGTGATCCCCCACTTTGCGCCCAGACAATTTTTCATTTAAATTCCACTCATGTTATAATTTCTTTTGCAATCTCCACTCACTTCATATGTTCGAATGAAAAATATTTTTAAACAGGTTTCAGAGGGGAGACTCTGCTTCACATAATGATAAATAAAAGTAGTAAAAAAGCAATATAAAGGGGAATAGAAAGAGAAATGGCAAGTGATCCCCCACTTTGCGCCCAGACAATTTTTCATTTAAATCCCACTCACGTTATGATTCCTTTTGCATTCTCCACTCACTTGATATGTTCGAATGAAAAGTATTTTTAAACAGGAATTAGAGGGGAGACTCTGCTTCACATAATGCTAAATAAAAGTAGTAAAATAGCAATACAAATGGGAATAGGAAGAGAAATGGCAAGTGATCCCCCACTTTGCGCCCAGACAATTTTTCATTTAAATCCCACTCACGTTATGATTCCTTTTGCATTCTCCACTCACTTGATATGTTCGAATGAAAAGTATTTTTAAACAGGATTTAGAGGGGAGACTCTGCTTCACATAATGCTAAATAAAAGTAGTAAAATAGCAATACAAATGGGAATAGGAAGAGAAATGGCAAGTGATCCCCCACTTTGCGCCCAGACAATTTTTCATTTAAATCCCACTCACGTTATGATTCCTTTTGCATTCTCCACTCACTTCATATGATCGTATGAAAAATATTTTTAAACAGGTTTTAGAGGGGAGACTCTGCTTCACATAATGATAAATAAAAGTAGTAAAATAGCAATACAAATGGGAATAGGAAGAGAAATGGCAAGTGATCCCCCACTTTGCGCCCAGACAATTTTTCATTTAAATCCCACTCACGTTATGATTCCTTTTGCATTCTCCACTCACTTCATATGATCGTATGAAAAATATTTTTAAACAGGTTTTAGAGGGGAGACTCTGCTTCACATAATGATAAATAAAAGTAGTAAAATAGCAATACAAATGGGAATAGGAAGAGAAATGGCAAGTGATCCCCCACTTTGAGCCCAGACAATTTTTTATTTAAATCCCACTCACTTTAAGATTCCTTTTGCATTCTCCACTCACTTCATATGTTCAAATGAAAAATATTTTTAATCAGGATTTAGAGGGGAGACTCTTCTTAACATAATGCTAAATAAAAGTTGTAAAATAGCAATACAAAGGGGAATAGGAAGAGAAATGGCAAGTGATCTCCCACTTTGCGCCCAGACAATTTTTCATTTAAATCCCACTCACTTTAAGATTCCTTTTGCATTCTCCACTGACTTCATATGTTCGAATGAAAAATATTTTTAATCAGGATTTAGAGGGGAGACTCTTCTTAACATAATGCTAAATAAAAGTTGTAAAATAGCAATACAAAGGGGAATAGGAAGAGAAATGGCAAGTGATCTCCCACTTTGCGCCCAGACAATTTTTCATTTAAATCCCACTCACTTTAAGATTCCTTTTGCATTCTCCACTCACTTCATATGTTCGAATGAAAAATATTTTTAATCAGGATTTAGAGGGGAGACTCTTCTTAACATAATGCTAAATAAAAGTTGTAAAATAGCAATACAAAGGGGAATAGGAAGAGAAATGGCAAGTGATCCCCACTTTGCGCCCAGACAATTTTTCATTTAAATCCCCCTCACGTTATAATTCCTTTTGCATTCTCCACTCACTTCATATGTTCGAATGAAAAGTATTTTTAAAAAGGTTTTAGAGGGGAGACTCTGCTTCACATAATGCTAAATAAAAGTAGTAAAATAGCAATACAAATGGGAATAGGAAGAGAAATGGCAAGTGATCCCCCACTTTGCGCCCAGACAATTTTTCATTTAAATCCGACTCACGTTATGAATCCTTTTGCATTCTCCAATCACTTCATATGTTCGAATGAAAAATATTTTTAAACAGCTTTTAGAGGGGAGACTCTGCTTCACATAATGCTAAATAAAAGTAGTAAAATAGCAATACAAATGGGAATAGGAAGAGAAATGGCAAGTGATCCCCCACTTTGCGCCCAGACAATTTTTCATTTAAATCCCACTCACGTTATGATTCCCTTTGCATTCTCCACTCACTTCATATGTTCGAATGAAAAGTCTTTTTAAACAGGTTTTAGAGGGGAGACTCTGCTTCACATAATGATAAATAAAAGAAGTAAAATAGCAATACAAATGGGAATAGGAAGAGAAATGGCAAGTGATCCCCCACTTTGCGCCCAGACAATTTTTCATTTAAATCCCACTCACGTTATAATTACTTTTGCATTCTCCACTCACTTCATATGTTCGAATGAAAAGTATTTTTAAACAGGTTTTAGAGGGGAGACTCTGCTTCACATAATGCTGAATAAAAGTAATAAAATAGCAATACAAATGGGAATAGGAAGAGAAATGGCAAGTGATCCCCCACTTTGCGCCCAGACAATTTTTCATTTAAATCCCACTTACGTTATGATTCCTTTTGCATTCTCTACTCACTTCATATGATCGTATGAAAAATATTTTTAAACAGGTTTTAGAGGGGAGACTCTGCTTCACATAATGATAAATAAAAGGAGTAAAATAGCAATACAAATGGGAATAGGAAGAGAAATGGCAAGTGATCCCCCACTTTGCGCCCAGACAATTTTTCATTTAAATCCCACTCACGTTATAATTACTTTTGCATTCTCCACTCACTTCATATGTTCGAATGAAAAGTATTTTTAAACAGGTTTTAGAGGGGAGACTCTGCTTCACATAATGATAAATAAAAGTAGTAAAATAGCAATACAAATGGGAATAGGAAGAGAAATGGCAAGTGATCCCCCACTTTGCGCCCAGACAATTTTTCATTTAAATCCCACTCACGTTATGATTCCTTTTGCATTCTCCACTCACTTCATATGATCGTATGAAAAATATTTTTAAACAGGTTTTAGAGGGGAGACTCTGCTTCACATAATGATAAATAAAAGTAGTAAAATAGCAATACAAATGGGAATAGGAAGAGAAATGGCAAGTGATCCCCCACTTTGAGCCCAGACAATTTTTTATTTAAATCCCACTCACTTTAAGATTCCTTTTGCATTCTCCACTCACTTCATATGTTCAAATGAAAAATATTTTTAATCAGGATTTAGAGGGGAGACTCTTCTTAACATAATGCTAAATAAAAGTTGTAAAATAGCAATACAAAGGGGAATAGGAAGAGAAATGGCAAGTGATCTCCCACTTTGCGCCCAGACAATTTTTCATTTAAATCCCACTCACTTTAAGATTCCTTTTGCATTCTCCACTGACTTCATATGTTCGAATGAAAAATATTTTTAATCAGGATTTAGAGGGGAGACTCTTCTTAACATAATGCTAAATAAAAGTTGTAAAATAGCAATACAAAGGGGAATAGGAAGAGAAATGGCAAGTGATCTCCCACTTTGCGCCCAGACAATTTTTCATTTAAATCCCACTCACTTTAAGATTCCTTTTGCATTCTCCACTCACTTCATATGTTCGAATGAAAAATATTTTTAATCAGGATTTAGAGGGGAGACTCTTCTTAACATAATGCTAAATAAAAGTTGTAAAATAGCAATACAAAGGGGAATAGGAAGAGAAATGGCAAGTGATCCCCACTTTGCGCCCAGACAATTTTTCATTTAAATCCCCCTCACGTTATAATTCCTTTTCCATTCTCCACTCACTTCATATGTTCGAATGAAAAGTATTTTTAAAAAGGTTTTAGAGGGGAGACTCTGCTTCACATAATGCTAAATAAAAGTAGTAAAATAGCAATACAAATGGGAATAGGAAGAGAAATGGCAAGTGATCCCCCACTTTGCGCCCAGACAATTTTTCATTTAAATCCGACTCACGTTATGAATCCTTTTGCATTCTCCAATCACTTCATATGTTCGAATGAAAAATATTTTTAAACAGCTTTTAGAGGGGAGACTCTGCTTCACATAATGCTAAATAAAAGTAGTAAAATAGCAATACAAATGGGAATAGGAAGAGAAATGGCAAGTGATCCCCCACTTTGCGCCCAGACAATTTTTCATTTAAATCCCACTCACGTTATGATTCCCTTTGCATTCTCCACTCACTTCATATGTTCGAATGAAAAGTCTTTTTAAACAGGTTTTAGAGGGGAGACTCTGCTTCACATAATGATAAATAAAAGAAGTAAAATAGCAATACAAATGGGAATAGGAAGAGAAATGGCAAGTGATCCCCCACTTTGCGCCCAGACAATTTTTCATTTAAATCCCACTCACGTTATAATTACTTTTGCATTCTCCACTCACTTCATATGTTCGAATGAAAAGTATTTTTAAACAGGTTTTAGAGGGGAGACTCTGCTTCACATAATGCTGAATAAAAGTAATAAAATAGCAATACAAATGGGAATAGGAAGAGAAATGGCAAGTGATCCCCCACTTTGCGCCCAGACAATTTTTCATTTAAATCCCACTTACGTTATGATTCCTTTTGCATTCTCTACTCACTTCATATGATCGTATGAAAAATATTTTTAAACAGGTTTTAGAGGGGAGACTCTGCTTCACATAATGATAAATAAAAGGAGTAAAATAGCAATACAAATGGGAATAGGAAGAGAAATGGCAAGTGATCCCCCACTTTGCGCCCAGACAATTTTTCATTTAAATCCCACTCACGTTATAATTACTTTTGCATTCTCCACTCACTTCATATGTTCGAATGAAAAGTATTTTTAAACAGGTTTTAGAGGGGAGACTCTGCTTCACATAATGCTGAATAAAAGTAATAAAATAGCAATACAAATGGGAATAGGAAGAGAAATGGCAAGTGATCCCCCACTTTGCGCCCAGACAATTTTTCATTTAACTCCGACTCAAGTTATGATTCCTTTTGCATTCTCCACTCACTTCATATGTTCGAATGAAAAATATTTTTAAACTGCTTTTAGATGGGAGACTCTGCTTCACATAATGCTAAATAAAAGTAGTAAAATAGCAATACAAATGGGAATAGGAAGAGAAATGGCAAGTGATCCCCCACTTTGCGCCCAGACAATTTTTCATTTAAATTCCACTCATGTTATAATTTCTTTTGCATTCTCCACTCACTTCATATGTTCGAATGAAAAATATTTTTAAACAGGTTTCAGAGGGGAGACTCTGCTTCACATAATGATAAATAAAAGTAGTAAAAAAGCAATATAAAGGGGAATAGAAAGAGAAATGGCAAGTGATCCCCCACTTTGCGCCCAGACAATTTTTCATTTAAATCCCACTCACGTTATGATTCCTTTTGCATTCTCCACTCACTTGATATGTTCGAATGAAAAGTATTTTTAAACAGGAATTAGAGGGGAGACTCTGCTTCACATAATGCTAAATAAAAGTAGTAAAATAGCAATACAAATGGGAATAGGAAGAGAAATGGCAAGTGATCCCCCACTTTGCGCCCAGACAATTTTTCATTTAAATCCCACTCACGTTATGATTCCTTTTGCATTCTCCACTCACTTGATATGTTCGAATGAAAAGTATTTTTAAACAGGATTTAGAGGGGAGACTCTGCTTCACATAATGCTAAATAAAAGTAGTAAAATAGCAATACAAATGGGAATAGGAAGAGAAATGGCAAGTGATCCCCCACTTTGCGCCCAGACAATTTTTCATTTAAATCCCACTCACGTTATGATTCCTTTTGCATTCTCCACTCACTTCATATGATCGTATGAAAAATATTTTTAAACAGGTTTTAGAGGGGAGACTCTGCTTCACATAATGATAAATAAAAGTAGTAAAATAGCAATACAAATGGGAATAGGAAGAGAAATGGCAAGTGATCCCCCACTTTGCGCCCAGACAATTTTTCATTTAAATCCCACTCACGTTATGATTCCTTTTGCATTCTCCACTCACTTCATATGATCGTATGAAAAATATTTTTAAACAGGTTTTAGAGGGGAGACTCTGCTTCACATAATGATAAATAAAAGTAGTAAAATAGCAATACAAATGGGAATAGGAAGAGAAATGGCAAGTGATCCCCCACTTTGAGCCCAGACAATTTTTTATTTAAATCCCACTCACTTTAAGATTCCTTTTGCATTCTCCACTCACTTCATATGTTCAAATGAAAAATATTTTTAATCAGGATTTAGAGGGGAGACTCTTCTTAACATAATGCTAAATAAAAGTTGTAAAATAGCAATACAAAGGGGAATAGGAAGAGAAATGGCAAGTGATCTCCCACTTTGCGCCCAGACAATTTTTCATTTAAATCCCACTCACTTTAAGATTCCTTTTGCATTCTCCACTGACTTCATATGTTCGAATGAAAAATATTTTTAATCAGGATTTAGAGGGGAGACTCTTCTTAACATAATGCTAAATAAAAGTTGTAAAATAGCAATACAAAGGGGAATAGGAAGAGAAATGGCAAGTGATCTCCCACTTTGCGCCCAGACAATTTTTCATTTAAATCCCACTCACTTTAAGATTCCTTTTGCATTCTCCACTCACTTCATATGTTCGAATGAAAAATATTTTTAATCAGGATTTAGAGGGGAGACTCTTCTTAACATAATGCTAAATAAAAGTTGTAAAATAGCAATACAAAGGGGAATAGGAAGAGAAATGGCAAGTGATCCCCACTTTGCGCCCAGACAATTTTTCATTTAAATCCCCCTCACGTTATAATTCCTTTTGCATTCTCCACTCACTTCATATGTTCGAATGAAAAGTATTTTTAAAAAGGTTTTAGAGGGGAGACTCTGCTTCACATAATGCTAAATAAAAGTAGTAAAATAGCAATACAAATGGGAATAGGAAGAGAAATGGCAAGTGATCCCCCACTTTGCGCCCAGACAATTTTTCATTTAAATCCGACTCACGTTATGAATCCTTTTGCATTCTCCAATCACTTCATATGTTCGAATGAAAAATATTTTTAAACAGCTTTTAGAGGGGAGACTCTGCTTCACATAATGCTAAATAAAAGTAGTAAAATAGCAATACAAATGGGAATAGGAAGAGAAATGGCAAGTGATCCCCCACTTTGCGCCCAGACAATTTTTCATTTAAATCCCACTCACGTTATGATTCCCTTTGCATTCTCCACTCACTTCATATGTTCGAATGAAAAGTCTTTTTAAACAGGTTTTAGAGGGGAGACTCTGCTTCACATAATGATAAATAAAAGAAGTAAAATAGCAATACAAATGGGAATAGGAAGAGAAATGGCAAGTGATCCCCCACTTTGCGCCCAGACAATTTTTCATTTAAATCCCACTCACGTTATAATTACTTTTGCATTCTCCACTCACTTCATATGTTCGAATGAAAAGTATTTTTAAACAGGTTTTAGAGGGGAGACTCTGCTTCACATAATGCTGAATAAAAGTAATAAAATAGCAATACAAATGGGAATAGGAAGAGAAATGGCAAGTGATCCCCCACTTTGCGCCCAGACAATTTTTCATTTAAATCCCACTTACGTTATGATTCCTTTTGCATTCTCTACTCACTTCATATGATCGTATGAAAAATATTTTTAAACAGGTTTTAGAGGGGAGACTCTGCTTCACATAATGATAAATAAAAGGAGTAAAATAGCAATACAAATGGGAATAGGAAGAGAAATGGCAAGTGATCCCCCACTTTGCGCCCAGACAATTTTTCATTTAAATCCCACTCACGTTATAATTACTTTTGCATTCTCCACTCACTTCATATGTTCGAATGAAAAGTATTTTTAAACAGGTTTTAGAGGGGAGACTCTGCTTCACATAATGCTGAATAAAAGTAATAAAATAGCAATACAAATGGGAATAGGAAGAGAAATGGCAAGTGATCCCCCACTTTGCGCCCAGACAATTTTTCATTTAACTCCGACTCAAGTTATGATTCCTTTTGCATTCTCCACTCACTTCATATGTTCGAATGAAAAATATTTTTAAACTGCTTTTAGATGGGAGACTCTGCTTCACATAATGCTAAATAAAAGTAGTAAAATAGCAATACAAATGGGAATAGGAAGAGAAATGGCAAGTGATCCCCCACTTTGCGCCCAGACAATTTTTCATTTAAATTCCACTCATGTTATAATTTCTTTTGCATTCTCCACTCACTTCATATGTTCGAATGAAAAATATTTTTAAACAGGTTTCAGAGGGGAGACTCTGCTTCACATAATGATAAATAAAAGTAGTAAAAAAGCAATATAAAGGGGAATAGAAAGAGAAATGGCAAGTGATCCCCCACTTTGCGCCCAGACAATTTTTCATTTAAATCCCACTCACGTTATGATTCCTTTTGCATTCTCCACTCACTTGATATGTTCGAATGAAAAGTATTTTTAAACAGGAATTAGAGGGGAGACTCTGCTTCACATAATGCTAAATAAAAGTAGTAAAATAGCAATACAAATGGGAATAGGAAGAGAAATGGCAAGTGATCCCCCACTTTGCGCCCAGACAATTTTTCATTTAAATCCCACTCACGTTATGATTCCTTTTGCATTCTCCACTCACTTGATATGTTCGAATGAAAAGTATTTTTAAACAGGATTTAGAGGGGAGACTCTGCTTCACATAATGCTAAATAAAAGTAGTAAAATAGCAATACAAATGGGAATAGGAAGAGAAATGGCAAGTGATCCCCACTTTGCGCCCAGACAATTTTTCATTTAAATCCCTCTCACGTTATGATTCCTTTTGCATTCCCCACTCTCTTCATATGTTCGAAAGAAAAATATTTTTAAAATGGTTTTAGAGGGCAGACTCTGCTTAACATAATGCTAAATAAAAGTAGTAAAATAGCAATATAAAGGGGAATAGGAAGAGAAATGGCAAGTGATCCCCCACTTTGCACCCAGACAATTTTTCATTTAAATCCCACTCACGTTATGATTCCTTTTGCATTCTCTACTCACTTCATATGTTCGAATGAAAAGTATTTTTAAACAGGATTTAGAAGGGAGACTCTGCTTCACATAATGCTAAATAAAAGTAGTAAAATAGCAATATAAAGGGGAATAGGAAGAGAAATTGCAAGTGATCCCCCACTTTGCGCCCAGACAATTTTTCATTTAAATCGGAGTCATGTTATAATTTCTTTTGCATTCTCCACTCACTTCATATGTTCGAATGAAAAATATTTTTAAACAGGTTTTAGAGGGGAGACTCTGCTTCACATAATGATAAATAAAAGTAGTAAAATAGCAATACAAATGGGAATAGGAAGAGAAATGGCAAGTGATCCCCCACTTTGCGCCCAGACAATTTTTCATTTAAATCCCACTCACGTTATGATTCCTTTTGCATTCTCCAATCACTTCATATGTTCGAATGAAAAGTATTTTTAAACAGGTTTTAGAGGGGAGACTCTGCTTCACATAATGCTAAATAAAAGTAGTAAAAAAGCAATATAAAGGGGAATAGGAAGAGAAATGGCAAGTGATCCCCCACTTTGCGCCCAGACAATTTTTCATTTAAATCCCACTCACGTTATGATTCCTTTTGCATTCTCCACTCACTTCATATGTTCGAATGAAAAATATTTTTAAACAGGTTTTAGAGGAGAGACTCTGCTTCACATAATGCTAAATAAAACTAGTAAAATAGCAATATAAAGGGAAATAGGAAGAGAAATGTCAAGTGATCCCCCACTTTGCGCCCAGACAATTTTTCATTTAAATCCCACTCACGTTATAATTCCTTTTGCATTCTCCACTCACTTCATATGTTCGAATGAAAAGTATTTTCAAACAGGATTTAGAGGGGAGACTCTTCTTAACATAATGCTAAATAAAAGTACTAAAAAAGCAATATAAAGCGGAATAGGAAGAGAAGTGACAAGTGATCCCCCACTTTGCGCCCAGACAATTTTTCATTGAAATCCCACTCACGTTATGATTCCTTTTGCATTCTCCACTCACTTCATATGTTTGAATGAAAAATATTTTTAAACAGGTTTTTGAGGGGAGACTCTGCTTAACATAATGCTGAATAAAAGTAGTAAAAAAGAAATACAAAACGGAATAGGAAGAGAAATGGCAGGTGATCCCCCACTTTGCGCCCAGACAATTTTTCATTTAAATCCCACTCACGTTATGACTCCTTTTGCATTATCCACTCACTTCATATGTTTGAATGAAAAATATTTTTAAACAGGTGTTAGAGGGGAGACTCTGCTTAACATAATGCTGAATAAAAGTAGTAAAAAAGAAATACAAAGGGGAATAGGAAGAGAAATGGCAAGTGATCCCCCACTTTGCGCCCAGACAATTTTTTATTTAAATCCCACTCACTCTATAACGCCTTTTGCATACTCAACTCACTGCATATGCTCGAATAAAAATTTTTTTAAACAGGATTTAGAGGGGAGACTCTGCTTAACATAATGCTAAAAAAAAGTATTAAAAAAGCAATATAAAAAGAAATAGGAACAGAAATGGCAAGTGATCCCCCACTTTGTGCCCAGACAATTTTCTTTTAAATCCCACTCACGTTATAATTCCTTTTGCATTCTCCACTCACTTCATATGTTCGAATGAAAATATTTTTAAACAGGTTTTAGAGGGGAGACTCTGCTTCACATAATGCTAAATAAAAGTAGTAAAATAGCAATACAAATGGGAATAGGAAGAGAAATGGCAAGTGATCCCCCACTTTGCGCCCAGACAATTTTTCATTTAAATCCCACTCACGTTATGATTCCTTTTGCATTCTCCACTCACTTCATATGTTCGAATGAAAAGTATTTTTAAACAGGTTTTAGAAGGGAGACTGCTTCACATAATGATAAATAAAAGTAGTAAAATAGCAATACAAATGGGAATAGGAAGAGAAATGGCAAGTGATCCCCCACTTTGCGCCCAGACAATTTTTCATTTAAATCCCACTCACGTTATGATTCCTTTTGCATTCTCCACTCACTTCATATGTTCGAATGAAAAATATTTTTAAACAGGTTTTAGAGGGGAGACTCTGATTCACATAATGCTAAATAAAACTAGTAAAATAGCAATATAAAGGGGAATAGGAAGAGAAATGTCAAGTGATCCCCCACTTTGCGCCCAGACAATTTTTCATTTAAATCCCACTCACGTTATAATTCCTTTTGCATTCTCCAATCACTTCAAATGTTCGAATGAAAAGTATTTTTAAACAGGTTTTAGAGGGGAGACTCTGCTTAACATAATGGTAATTAAAATTAGTAAAATAGCAATATAAAGGGGAATAGGCAGAGAAATGGTAAGTGATCCCCCACTTTGCGCCCTGACAATTTTTCATTTAAATCCCACTCACGCTATAAATGCTTTTGTATCCTCAACATACTTCATATGTTTGAATGAAAAATATTTTTAAACAGGTTTTAGAGGGGAGACTCTGCTTAACATAATGCTAATTAAAAGTAGTATATAAGAAATACGAAGGGGAATAGGAAGAGAAATGGCAAGTGATCCCCCACTTTTCGCCTAGACAATTTTTCATTTAAATCCCACTCACGTTATGACTCCTTTTGCATTCTCCACTCACTTCATATTTTCGAATGAAAAATATTTTTAAACAGGATTTAGAGGGGAGTCTCTGCTTAACATAATGCTAATTAAAAGTAGTATATAAGAAATACGAAGGGGAATAGGAAGAGAAATGGCAGGTAATCCCCCTCTTTGCGACCAGACAATTTTTTATTTAAATCCCACTCACGCTATGACTCCTTTTGCATTCTCCACTCACTTCATATGTTCGAATGAAAAATATTTTTAAACAGGTTTTGAGGGAAGACTCTGTTTAACATAATGCTAAATAAAAGTAGTAAAAAAGCAATATAAAGGGGAATAGGAAGAGAAATGGCAAGTGATCCCCCACTTTTCGCCTAGAAAATTTTCATTTAAATCCCACTCACGTTATGACACCTTTTGCATTCTCTACTTGCTTTATATGTTCGATTGAAAAATATTTTTAAACAGGTGTTAGAGGGGAGACCCTGGTTAACATAATGCTAAATAAAAGTAGTAAAAAAGCAATATAAAGGGGAATAGGAAGGGAAATGGCAAGTGAGCCCCCACTTTGCGCCCAGACAATTTTTCATTTAAATCCCACTCACGTTATGACTCCTTTTGCATTATCCACTCACTTCATATTTTCGAATGAAAAATATTTTTAAACAGGATTTAGAGGAGAGTCTCTGCTTAACATAATGCTAAATAAAAGTAGTAAAATAGCAATATAAAGGGGAATAGGAAGAGAAATGGCAAGTGATCCCCCACTTTGCGCCCAGACAATTTTTCATTTAAATCCCACTCATGTTATAATTTCTTTTGCATTCTCCACTCACTTCATATGTTCGAATGAAAAATATTTTTAAACAGGTTTTAGAGGGGAGACTCTGCTTCACATAATGCTAAATAAAAGTAGTAAAATAGCAATACAAATGGGAATAGGAAGAGAAATGGCAAGTGATCCCCCACTTTGCGCCCAGACAATTTTTCATTTAAATCCCACTCACGTTATGATTCCTTTTGCATTCTCCACTCACTTCATATGTTCGAATGAAAAATATTTTTAAACAGGTTTTAGAGGGGAGACTCTGCTTCACATAATGCTAAATAAAACTAGTAAAATAGCAATATAAAGGGGAATAGGAAGAGAAATGGCAAGTGATCCCCCACTTTGCGCCCAGACAATTTTTCATTTAAATCCCACTCACGTTATAATTCCTTTTGCATTCTCCAATCACTTCAAATGTTCGAATGAAAAGTATTTTTAAACAGGTTTTAGAGGGGAGACTCTGCTTAACATAATGGTAATTAAAATTAGTAAAATAGCAATATAAAGGGGAATAGGCAGAGAAATGGTAAGTGATCCCCCACTTTGCGCCCTGACAATTTTTCATTTAAATCCCACTCACGCTATAAATGCTTTTGTATCCTCAACACACTTCATATGTTTGAATGAAAAATATTTTTAAACAGGTTTTAGAGGGGAGACTCTGCTTAACATAATGCTAATTAAAAGTAGTATATAAGAAATACGAAGGGGAATAGGAAGAGAAATGGCAAGTGATCCCCCACTTTTCGCCTAGACAATTTTTCATTTAAATCCCACTCACGTTATGACTCCTTTTGCATTCTCCACTCACTTCATATTTTCGAATGAAAAATATTTTTAAACAGGATTTAGAGGGGAGTCTCTGCTTAACATAATGCTAATTAAAAGTAGTATATAAGAAATACGAAGGGGAATAGGAAGAGAAATGGCAGGTAATCCCCCTCTTTGCGACCAGACAATTTTTTATTTAAATCCCACTCACGCTATGACTCCTTTTGCATTCTCCACTCACTTCATATGTTCGAATGAAAAATATTTTTAAACAGGTTTTGAGGGAAGACTCTGTTTAACATAATGCTAAATAAAAGTAGTAAAAAAGCAATATAAAGGGGAATAGGAAGAGAAATGGCAAGTGATCCCCCACTTTTCGCCTAGACAATTTTCATTTAAATCCCACTCACGTTATGACACCTTTTGCATTCTCTACTTGCTTTATATGTTCGATTGAAAAATATTTTTAAACAGGTGTTAGAGGGGAGACCCTGGTTAACATAATGCTAAATAAAAGTAGTAAAAAAGCAATATAAAGGGGAATAGGAAGGGAAATGGCAAGTGAGCCCCCACTTTGCGCCCAGACAATTTTTCATTTAAATCCCACTCACGTTATGACTCCTTTTGCATTATCCACTCACTTCATATTTTCGAATGAAAAATATTTTTAAACAGGATTTAGAGGGGAGTCTCTGCTTAACATAATGCTAAATAAAAGTAGTAAAATAGCAATATAAAGGGGAATAGGAAGAGAAATGGCAAGTGATCCCCCACTTTGCGCCCAGACAATTTTTCATTTAAATCCCACTTACGTTATGATTCGTTTTGCATTTTCCACTCACTTTATACGTTCGAATGAAAAATATTTTAAACAGGTTTTAGAGGGGAGACTCTGCTTAACATAATGCTAAATAAAAGTAGTAAATAGCAATATAAAGGGGAATAGGAAGAGAAATGGCAAGTGATCCCCCACTTTGCGCCCACACAATTTTTCATTGAAATCCCACTCACGTTATGACTCCTTTTGCATTCTCCACTCACTTCATATGTTCGAATGAAAAATATTTTTAAACAGGTTTTAGAATGGAGACTCTGCTTAACATAATGCTAAATAAATGTAGTAAAAAAGCAATATAAAGGAGAATAGGAAGAGAAATGGCAAGTGATCCCCCACTTTCCGCGCAGACAATTTTTCATTTAAATCCCACTCACATTATGAACCCTTTTGCATTCTCCACTCACTTCATATGTTCGAATGAATAATATTTTTAAACAGGTTTTAGAGGGGAGACTCTGCTTATCATAATGCTAAATAAAAGTAGTAAAAAAGCAATATAAAGAGGAATAGGAAGAGAAATGGCAAGTAATCCCCCACTTTGCGCCCTACAATTTTTCATTTAAATCCCACTTACGTTATGACTCCTTTTGCATTCTCCACTCACTTCATATGTTCGAATGAAAAATATTTTTAAACAGGTTTTAGAGGGGAGACTCTGTTTAACATAATGCTAAATAAAAGTAGTAAAAAAGCAATATAAAGGGGAATAGGAAGAGAAATGGCAAGTGATCCCCCACTTTGCGCCCAGAAAATTTTTCATTTAAATCCCTCTCACGCTATGACTCCTTTTGCATTCTCCACTCCCTTCATATGTTCGAATGAAAAATATTTTTAAACAGGTGTTAGAGGGGAGACTCTGTTTAACATAATGCTAAATAAAAGTAGTAAAAAAGCAATATAAATGGGAATAGGAAGAGAAATGGCAAGTGATCCCCCACTTTGCGCCTAGACAATTTTTCATTTAAATCCCACTCACGTTATGACTCCTTTTGCATTCTCCACTCGCTTCATATGTTCGAATGAAAAATATTTATAAACAGGTGTTAGAGGGGAGACTCTGTTTAACATAATGCTAAATAAAAGTAGTAAAAAAGCAATATAAAGGGGAATAGGAAGGGAAATGGCAAGTGATCCCCCACTTTGCGCCCAGACAATTTTTTATTTAAATCCGACTCACATTATGAACCCTTTTGCATTCTCCACTCACTTCATATGTTCGAATGAAAAATATTTTTAAACAGGTTTTAGAGGGGTGACTCTGCTTAACATAATGCTAAATAAAAGTAGTAAAAAAGCAATATAAAGGGGAATAGGAAGAGAAATGGCAAGTAATCCCCCACTTTGCGCCCTACAATTTTTCATTTAAATCCCACTTAAGTTATGACTCCTTTTGCATTCTCCACTCCCTTCATATGTTCGAATGAAAAATATTTTTAAACAGGTTTTAGAGGGGAGACTCTGCTGAACATAATGCTAAATAAAAGTAGTAAAAAAGCAATGTAAAGGGGAATAGGAAGAGAAATGGCACGTGATCCCCCACTTTGCGCCTAGACAATTTTTCTTTGAAATCCCACTCACGCTATGACTCTTTTTGCATTCTCCACTCCCTTCATATGTTCGAATGAAAAATATTTTTAAACAGGTGTTAGAGGGGAGACTCTGTTTAACATAATGCTAAATAAAAGTAGTAAAAAAGCAATATAATGAGGAATAGGAAAGGAAATGGCAAGTGATCCCCCACTTTGCGCCCAGACAATTTTTCATTTAAATCCCACTCACGTTATGACTCCTTTTGCATTCTCCACTCGCTTCATATATTCGAATGAAAAATATTTTTAAACAGGTGTTAGAGGGGAGACTCTGTTTAACATAATGCTAAATGAAAGTAGTAAAAAAGCAATGTAAAGGGGAATAGGAAGAGAAATGGCACGTGATCCCCCACTTTGCGCCTAGACAATTTTTCATTTAAATCCCACTCACGTTATCACTCCTTTTGCATTCTCCACTCGCTTCATATATTCGAATGAAAAATATTTTTAAACAGGTGTTAGAGGGGAGACTCTGCTTAACATAATGCTAAATAAAAGTAGTAAATAGCAATATAAAGGGGAATAGGAAGAGAAATGGCAAGTGATCCCCCACTTTGCGCCCACACAATTTTTCATTGAAATCCCACTCACGTTATGACTCCTTTTGCATTCTCCACTCACTTCATATGTTCGAATGAAAAATATTTTTAAACAGGTGTTAGAGGGGAGACTCTGCTTAACATAATGCTAAATAAAAGTAGTAAATAGCAATATAAAGGGGAATAGGAAGAGAAATGGCAAGTGATCCCCCACTTTGCGCCCAGACAATTTTTCATTCAAATCCCACTCACGTTATGACTCCTTTTGCATTCTCCACTCGCTTCATATATTCGAATGAAAAATATTTTTAAACAGGTTTTAGAGGGGAGACTCTGTTTAACATAATGCTAAATAAAAGTAGTAAAAAAGCAATATACAGGGGAATAGGAAGAGAAATGGCAAGTGATCCCCCACTTTGCGCCCTACAATTTTTCATTTAAATCCCACTTACGTTATGACTCCTTTTGCATTCTCCACTCACTTCATATGTTCGAAAGAAAAATATTTTTAAACAGGTTTTAGAGGGGAGACTGTGTTTAAGATAATGCTAAATAAAAGTAGTAAAAAAGCAATATAATGAGGAATAGGAAAGGAAATGGCAAGTGATCCCCCACTTTGCGCCCAGACAATTTTTCATTTAAATCCCACTCACGTTATGACTCCTTTTGCATTCTCCACTCGCTTCATATATTCGAATGAAAAATATTTTTAAACAGGTGTTAGAGGGGAGACTCTGTTTAACATAATGCTAAATGAAAGTAGTAAAAAAGCAATGTAAAGGGGAATAGGAAGAGAAATGGCACGTGATCCCCCACTTTGCGCCTAGACAATTTTTCATTTAAATCCCACTCACGTTATCACTCCTTTTGCATTCTCCACTCGCTTCATATATTCGAATGAAAAATATTTTTAAACAGGTGTTAGAGGGGAGACTCTGCTTAACATAATGCTAAATAAAAGTAGTAAATAGCAATATAAAGGGGAATAGGAAGAGAAATGGCAAGTGATCCCCCACTTTGCGCCCACACAATTTTTCATTGAAATCCCACTCACGTTATGACTCCTTTTGCATTCTCCACTCACTTCATATGTTCGAATGAAAAATATTTTTAAACAGGTGTTAGAGGGGAGACTCTGCTTAACATAATGCTAAATAAATGTAGTAAATAGCAATATAAAGGGGAATAGGAAGAGAAATGGCAAGTGATCCCCCACTTTGCGCCCAGACAATTTTTCATTCAAATCCCACTCACGTTATGACTCCTTTTGCATTCTCCACTCGCTTCATATATTCGAATGAAAAATATTTTTAAACAGGTGTTAGAGGGGAGACTCTGTTTAACATAATGCTAAATGAAAGTAGTAAAAAAGCAATATAAAGGGGAATAGGAAGATAAATGGCAAGTGATCCCCCAATTTGCGCCTAGACAATTTTTCATTTAAATCCCACTCACGTTATGACTCCTTTTGCATTCTCCACTCGCTTCATATATTCGAATGAAAAATATTTTTAAACAGGTGTTAGAGGGGAGACTCTGTTTAACATAATGCTAAATGAAAGTAGTAAAAAAGCAATATAAAGGGGAATAGGAAGAGAAATGGCACGTGATCCCCCACTTTGCGCCTAGACAATTTTTCATTTAAATCCCACTCACGTTATCACTCCTTTTGCATTCTCCACTCGCTTCATATATTCGAATGAAAAATATTTTTAAACAGGTGTTAGAGGGGAGACTCTGCTTAACATAATGCTAAATAAAAGTAGTAAATAGCAATATAAAGGGGAATAGGAAGAGAAATGGCAAGTGATCCCCCACTTTGCGCCCACACAATTTTTCATTGAAATCCCACTCACGTTATGACTCCTTTTGCATTCTCCACTCACTTCATATGTTCGAATGAAAAATATTTTTAAACAGGTGTTAGAGGGGAGACTCTGCTTAACATAATGCTAAATAAATGTAGTAAATAGCAATATAAAGGGGAATAGGAAGAGAAATGGCAAGTGATCCCCCACTTTGCGCCCAGACAATTTTTCATTCAAATCCCACTCACGTTATGACTCCTTTTGCATTCTCCACTCGCTTCATATATTCGAATGAAAAATATTTTTAAACAGGTGTTAGAGGGGAGACTCTGTTTAACATAATGCTAAATAAAAGTAGTAAAAAAGCAATATAAAGGGGAATAGGAACAGAAATGGCAAGTGATCCCCCAATTTGCGCCTAGACAATTTTTCATTTAAATCCCACTCACGTTATGACTCCTTTTGCATTCTCCACTCGCTTCATATGTTCGAATGAAAAATATTTTTAAACAGGTGTTAGAGGGGAGACTCTGTTTAACATAATGCTAAATAAAAGTAGTAAAAAAGCAATATAAAGGGGAATAGGAAGATAAATGGCAAGTGATCCCCCACTTTGCGCCCTACAATTTTTCATTTAAATCCCACTCACGTTATGACTCCTTTTGCATTCTCCATTCCCTTCATATGTTCGAATTAAAAATATTTTTAAACAGGTTTTAGAGGGGAGACTGCTGAACATAATGCTAAATAAAAGTAGTAAAAAAGCAATATAAATGGGAATAGGAAGAGAAATGGCAAGTGATCCCCCACTTTGCGCCTAGACAATTTTTCTTTGAAATCCCACTCACGCTATGACTCCTTTTGCATTCTCCACTCACTTCATATGTTCGAATGAAAAATATTTTTAAACAGGTTTTAGAATGGAGACTCTGTTTAACATAATGCTAAATAAAAGTAGTAAAAAAGCAATACAAATGGGAATAGGAAGAGAAATGGCAAGTAATCCCCCAATTTGCGCCCTACAATTTTTCATTTAAATCCCACTTACGTTATGACTACTTTTGCATTCTCCACTCACTTCATATGTTCGAATGAAAAATATTTTTAAACAGGTGTTAGAGGGGAGACTCTGTTTAACATAATGCTAAATAAAAGTAGTAAAAAAGCAATATAAAGGGGAATAGGAAGAGAAATGGCAAGTGATCCCCCACTTTGCGCCTAGACAATTTATCATTTAAATCCCACTCACGTTATGACTCCTTTTGCATTCTCCACTCGCTTCATATATTCGAATGAAAAATATTTTTAAACAGGTGTTAGAGGGGAGACTCTGTTTAACATAATGCTAAATAAAAGTAGTAAAAAAGCAATATAAAGGGGAATAGGAACAGAAATGGCAAGTGATCCCCCACTTTGCGCCTAGACAATTTTTCATTTAAATCCCACTCACGTTATGACTCCTTTTGCATTCTCCACTCGCTTCATATGTTCGAATGAAAAATATTTATAAACAGGTGTTAGAGGGGAGACTCTGTTTAACATAATGCTAAATAAAAGTAGTAAAAAAGCAATATAAAGGGTAATAGGAAGGGAAATGGCAAGTGATCCCACACTTTGCGCCCAGACAATTTTTTATTTAAATCCCACTCACATTATGAACCCTTTTGCATTCTCCACTCACTTCATATGTTCGAATGAAAAATATTTTTAAACAGGTTTTAGAATGGAGACTCTGTTTAACATAATGCTAAATAAAAGTAGTAAAAAAGCAATATAATGGGGAATAGGAAGAGAAATGGCAAGTGATCCCCCAATTTGCGCCTAGACAATTTTTCATTTAAGTCTCACTCATGTTATGACTCCTTTTGCATTCTCCACTCGCTTCATATGTTCGAATGAAAAATATTTTTAAACAGGTGTTAGAGGGGAGACTCTGTTTAACATAATGCTAAATAAAAGTAGTAAAAAAGCAATATAAAGGGGAATAGGAAGAGAAATGGCAAGTGATCCCCCACTTTGCGCCTAGACAATTTATCATTTAAATCCCACTCACGTTATGACTCCTTTTGCATTCTCCACTCGCTTCATATATTCGAATGAAAAATATTTTTAAACAGGTGTTAGAGGGGAGACTCTGTTTAACATAATGCTAAATAAAAGTAGTAAAAAAGCAATATAAAGGGTAATAGGAAGGGAAATGGCAAGTGATCCCACACTTTGCGCCCAGACAATTTTTTATTTAAATCCCACTCACATTATGAACCCTTTTGCATTCTCCACTCACTTCATATGTTCGAATGAAAAATATTTTTAAACAGGTTTTAGAATGGAGACTCTGTTTAACATAATGCTAAATAAAAGTAGTAAAAAAGCAATACAAATGGGAATAGGAAGAGAAATGGCAAGTAATCCCCCACTTTGCGCCCTACAATTTTTCATTTAAGTCCCACTTACGTTATGACTACTTTTGCATTCTCCACTCACTTCATATGTTCGAATGAAAAATATTTTTAAACAGGTTTTAGAGGGGAGACTCTGCTTAACATAATGCTAAATAAAGGTAGTAAAAAAGCAATATAAATGGGAATAAGAAGAGAAATGGCAAGTGATCCCCCACTTTGCGCCTAGACAATTTTTCTTTGAAATCCCACTCACGCTATGACTCCTTTTGCATTCTCCACTCCCTTCATATGTTCGAATGAAAAATATTTTTAAACAGGTGTTAGAGGGGAGACTCTGTTTGACATAATGCTAAATAAAAGTAGTAAAAAAGCAATATAAAGGGGAATAGGAAGAGAAATGGCAAGTGATCCCCCACTTTGCGCCTAGACAATTTTTCATTTAAATCCCACTCACGTTATGACTCCTTTTGCATTCTCCACTCGCTTCATATGTTCGAATGAAAAATATTTTTAAACAGGTGTTAGAGGGGAGACTCTGTTTAACATAATGCTAAATAAAAGTAGTAAAAAAGCAATATAAAGGGGAATAGGAAGGGAAATGGCAAGTGATCCCCCACTTTGCGCCCAGACAATTTTTCATTCAAATTCCACTCACGTTATGACTCCTTTTGCATTCTCCACTCGCTTCATATATTCGAATGAAAAATATTTTTAAACAGGTGTTAGAGGGGAGACTCTGTTTAACATAATGCTAAATAAAAGTAGTAAAAAAGCAATATAAAGGGGAATAGGAAGAGAAATGGCAAGTGATCCCCCACTTTGCGCCCTACAATTTTTCATTTAAATCCCACTCACGTTATGACTCCTTTTGCATTCTCCACTCGCTTCATATATTCGAATGAAAAATATTTTTAAACAGGTGTTAGAGGGGAGACTCTGTTTAACATAATGCTAAATAAAAGTAGTAAAAAAGCAATATAATGGGGAATAGGAAAGGAAATGGCAAGTGATCCCCCACTTTGCGCCCAGACAATTTTTCATTTAAATCCCACTCACGTTATGACTCCTTTTGCATTCTCCACTCGCTTCATATATTCGAATGAAAAATATTTTTAAACAGGTGTTAGAGGGGAGACTCTGTTTAACATAATGCTAAATGAAAGTAGTAAAAAAGCAATGTAAAGGGGAATAGGAAGAGAAATGGAACGTGATCCCCCACTTTGCGCCTAGACAATTTTTCATTTAAATCCCACTCACGTTATGACTCCTTTTGCATTCTCCACTCGCTTCATATATTCGAATGAAAAATATTTTTAAACAGGTGTTAGAGGGGAGACTCTGCTTAACATAATGCTAAATAAAAGTAGTAAATAGCAATATAAAGGGGAATAGTAAGAGAAATGGCAAGTGATCCCCCACTTTGCGCCCACACAATTTTTCATTGAAATCCCACTCACGTTATGACTCCTTTTGCATTCTCCACTGACTTCATATGTTCGAATGAAAAATATTTTTAAACAGGTGTTAGAGGGGAGACTCTGTTTAACATAATGCTAAATAAAAGTAGTAAAAAAGCAATATAAAGGGGAATAGGAAGAGAAATGGCAAGTGATCCCCCACTTTGCGCCTAGACAATTTTTCTTTGAAATCCCACTCACGCTATGACTCCTTTTGCATTCTCCACTCCCTTCATATGTTCGAATGAAAAATATTTTTAAACAGGTGTTAGAGGGGAGACTCTGTTTAACATAATGCTAAATAAAAGTAGTAAAAAAGCAATATAAAGGGGAATAGGAAGAGAAATGGCAAGTGATCCCCCACTTTGCGCCTAGACAATTTTTCATTTAAATCCCACTCACGTTATGACTCTTTCTGCATTCTCCACTCGCTTCATATGTTCGAATGAAAAATATTTTTAAACAGGTGTTAGAGGGGAGACTCTGTTTAACATAATGCTAAATAAAAGTAGTAAAAAAGCAATATGATGGGGAATAGGAAGAGAAATGGCAAGTGATCCCCCACTTTGAACCTAGACAATTTTTCATTTAAATCCCACTCACGTTATGACTCCTTTTGCATTCTCCACTCGCTTCATATATTCGAATGAAAAATATTTTTAAACAGGTGTTAGAGGGGAGACTCTGTTTAACATAATGCTAAATAAAAGTAGTAAAAAAGCAATATAAAGGGGAATAGGAAGAGAAATGGCAAGTGATCCCCCACTTTGCGCCTAGACAATTTTTCATTTAAATCCCACTCACGTTATGACTCCTTTTGCATTCTCCACTCGCTTCATATATTCGAATGAAAAATATTTTTAAACAGGTGTTAGAGGGGAGACTCTGTTTAACATAATGCTAAATAAAAGTAGTAAAAAAGCAATATAAAGGGGAATAGGAAGAGAAATGGCAACTGATCCCCCACTTTGCGCCCAGACAATTTTTCATTTAAATCCCACTCACGTTATGATTCCTTTTGCATTCTCCACTCGCTTCATATGTTCGAATGAAAAATATTTTTAAACAGGTGTTAGAGGGGAGACTCTGCTGAACATAATGCTAAATAAAAGTAGTAAAAAAGCAATATAAAGGGGAATAGGAATGGAAATGGCAAGTGATCCCCCACTTTGCGCCCAGACAATTTTTCATTTAAATCCCACTCACGTTATGACTACTTTTGCATTCTCCACTCGCTTCATATATTCGAATGAAAAATATTTTTAAACAGGTGTTAGAGGGGAGACTCTGTTTAACATAATGCTAAATAAAAGTAGTAAAAAAGCAATATAAAGGGGAATAGGAAGAGAAATGGCAAGTGATCCCTCACTTTGCACCTAGACAATTTTTCATTTAAATCCCACTCACGTTATGACTCCTTTTGCATTCTCCACTCGCTTCGTATGTTCGAATGAAAAATATTTTTAAACAGGTGTTAGAGGGGTGACTCTGTTTAACATAATGCTAAATAAAAGTAGTAAAAATGCAATATAAAGGGGAATAGGAAGAGAAATGGCAAGTGATCCCCCACTTTGCGCCTAGACAATTTTTCATTTAAATCCCACTCACGTTATGACTCCTTTTGCATTCTCCACTCGCTTCATATGTTCGAATGAAAAATATTTATAAACAGGTGTTAGAGGGGAGACTCTGTTTAACATAATGCTAAATAAAAGTAGTAAAAAAGCAATATAAATGGGAATAGGAAGAGAAATGGCAAGTGATCCCCCACTTTGCGCCTAGACAATTTTTCATTTAAATCCCACTCACGTTATGACTCCTTTTGCATTCTCCACTCGCTTCATATGTTCGAATGAAAAATATTTATAAACAGGTGTTAGAGGGGAGACTCTGTTTAACATAATGCTAAATAAAAGTAGTAAAAAAGCAATATAAAGCGGAATAGGAACAGAAATGGCAAGTGATCCCCCACTTTGCGCCTAGACAATTTTTTATTTAAATCCGACTCACATTATGAACCCTTTTGCATTCTCCACTCACTTCATATGTTCGAATGAAAAATATTTTTAAACAGGTTTTAGAGGGGAGACTCTGCTTAACATAATGCTAAATAAAAGTAGTAAAAAAGCAATATAAAGGGGAATAGGAACAGAAATGGCAAGTGATCCCCCACTTTGCGCCTAGACAATATTTCATTTAAATCTCACTCACGTTATGACTTCTTTTTCATTCTCCACTCACTTCATATGTTCGAATGAAAAATATTTTTAAACAGGATTTAGAGGGGAGACTCTGCTTAACATAAGGCTAAATAAAAGTAGCAAAAAGAAATCTAAACTGGATTGGAACAAGAAATGAAATGTGCTCCCCCATTTTGCGCCCAGATCATTTTTCATTTAAATCACACTCATGACATGACACCTTTTCTCTTCGACTGACACTCCTTCTTTTCGACTGAAATATATTTTTAAACAGTTTTAGAGGAGAGATTTTGCTAACATAATCTTACTCTTCTCTGTGTGTCTGTTCGTCTATATATTGGATCGGATTTCCTACGTTTTGTGAACCGATTTCAACAAGATTTTACAGGACGACGTAAAATTAATTAATTTGCGGTGATTCATAATTTTTTGCACGAAATCAATTTCAAAGCACCATTAAGACGCCTCACGGGTATGAAAGATGTCAACTCTTATCGAGTTATACTTATTGTAAAACCCAGGTTGTTTGTTCGTTTATATATGGGATCGGATTTCCTACATTTTTCAACCAATTTCACCAAAACTTCCCATTTTTTGGCATGTAGTTTTTCTTATTGCGTTGCACACTTTTTTCTTTAGTTTTACATTTAGAATGCATTAAAAATTCCATTTACAAGATCCTTGTTTATATTAAAATTCTATTCAATCAGTAGACTCATAACGATTGAAAACAATGTTTTTGTTTGAGTTTGGGTTTGACTAATTGGTAAAAAGAAAACAAAGAAAAAAACTATTTAGGACATGTCTGTCCATCAACCTTAAACAATAATCTTTGTCAATTTTATTTTTCAATCTTTACGTTGGTTGGTACTTGATCTATCTCTTACTGTTACATCCCCGGGCAACGCAAGGCTCTTCTGGTAGTTTTATTATAACTAGTTTTATTCTGCTTTATAATTTTCTTTGTAGATGTAGCATTTTCAGTTTTATGATTTTATAACTAGTTATCTTCAATTTTATAAGTTTCTTTTTAGATGAAGCATTTTCAATGTTATTATTTCATAAGTAGTTTTATTCCATCTTATAAATTTGTTTTTATATGAAGCATTTTCAATGTTTTTTTTAAGCATTTCACCCCAAGCTAGGCGGGAAGCCACTAGGACGCAAGAGGTTACAGAAAATTTAGAGCAAGATCAGATAGGAGTGATATGTGACACCATTTAGGGGCGCAAAAAGAAGGAAAAAGAAGGAAAGGAAAAAGAGAAGGAAAAGAGAGAGGAAGAGAGGCGAGACTTAACTTATGATAACGGGAGGCCACCCACGAGAAATAACATTTGAAAATGTTATTTTGATAATGGAAGACACTGGTGAGGGTTCTGTCGGCCATTGTCTTGGGGCTGGCTGGCAGGGTCCAGGTTGATACATTGTTTTGTTTAGATAGATAAAAAATTAACTGTGTCTTTGTGGCAAGCAGATTGTCGGGAGTGGTGAAATTCCCTGCGAGGAAATTTTAAAGATAAAGTCACCTACGAGAAGAGACATTTGAAAATGTTATTTTGATAAATGAAGAATGGTGAAAATTCTTATGGCCATTGTCATAAAGCTAATTGACAAACACCAGGTGATACAGAGTTTTAAATAGATAAAGGTTTACTTGTGTCATGATGCTGTCTGAAAACAATTTAATAGGTCATCTGTTGACCACACACAAAGAGAGTCATCTCTAGGTTGGGTCTTTGGCGATGGGAGGTGTCATTGAGAGAAAACACATCTGGGCTGTGTTGGAATTTGAATATGACAGCGAAACAATATTTCGTTGGCGCCGAAGAATGAGTGTGTCTGGTTGACTAGCCTCTTGATGCTGGCGAAAATCTTATTAAAGAATTCCATATGCCGTGACGTTAGGATAAGAATTGAGATTATCACTCTACGGGTCGTATTGTACTCTTGGCGGCCAGAGAAGAAGAGAGAAACAAAAGAAAGAAAAGAAAAAGAAAAAGATCATTTTTTTTCTTTGAACAAAATATATTTTTTTAAGAACAAGGCTAGTCTAGTCACGCCCACACTGTTGATCGACCATTGGTTGAACGCTAACCAGCCAGGCGGAGGTGATCATGTGACGCAAGGAGGCAGCCGCAGAGAGTTTAAGTATGAGGGATTACTACGAAGAAGTGGGGAGGACCGTTGACGCCACTCTGGGGCATGGGGAGGTGTCCATATGAAAATAAGAGAAGGTGGGAGTAAGAGAAGACTTCCAAAAATGGAAATAATGAATTTTTCCTGACCGAAAACAAAAGAAAGGGTTTATGGATTTAGACTTATCAAGGAACCTCAAACCCCGACGAGCCCACCCCCGGTTTTGAATCGGCGTCCATATAAGCAAATTCGCAGCGAGCAAAAATCAGTTTAGTTAGTTTTGAGTTAGTTCTCAGTTGAGTTCGAGTGAGTTCCAGTTGAGAGCTCTGAAGCCCCGCTACTAAGAAGCTGACCAAGATTCGCGCAACTTCCGAACTCATCTTCTAACCAAGAACAATTTATTTTTTTTTGAAGAACGACTTAGACTCACACCACCAAAATAAGCTTTGTGAATTTCGCCTGAAGACACACCAAGAGCCAGTTTATTAGGGAACAGACAACTTAAGATGTTAAGACTCGCCTAAAAACCACGTGTCACAAGGAGATAGACGCAGTCCTATGTATCCAGCAACCAGATATAAAGTATTGTTATCCTTTTTTTGATACCATTTTCGATTTATTATTTTATTTTCTTTTGCACGTACTTGTGCGATACCGTCCTCATTCGAACTCAAGTTTGCAGTACGGCCCCGACGCTGATTGATTTCGTCTGCCTAAGATCAATTCACAACGTGGGTAGGCAGACTGGAGATCAAAGTAGTTACTTCGGTAACCAGACGTTGGAAGCGAGTTGGGAACGACGAGGCTGATATCGAATCTAACCAGATTGCCATCCGAATCACTTAAGGGTTAGATCATCACAATTGGCGCCGCGACCAGGATAAGACCCGGGATCGGCTGACGTCACAATTTGACGTAACGGTTGGATGTCACAGATAGAAGAAAGGATGATGAGGAGGGTAGTGGATAGATCAAGGCAACTGGTGATGTCGATTGACATTACACTTGAATAGCTGGAGATTATAGCTCTCAGGGAAACAGAAATAGGGAAGGGAGTTCCACAGGCGAGAGGTGCGAGACATGAAGCTGTTGGAGTAAAAGAGACAGCTACATTTAGGAGTTTCGACAGTGAAGGGGTGAGAGCGGGATGCCAGCCTCGTAGTGCGCTTGAACTCATGACGACTGGGAACCAGCGAATGCAGCTCCTCGGAGCAATTTCCATGAAAGTATTTGTACAACAGACAGAGGGAGGCGAGGGCGCGTCTGTGAGAAAGTGACTGTAGACAAGATGCCAGAGCAGGGGCAACTACATTGCATATCCGCCTCTGGAGCCTATCAAGAACCCCGAGGCAAACAGAAGGGGCACCAGACCATATATGGCAGCAGTACTCCGTGCAAGGACGAATTGTTGATTTGTAGATCTGGAGGATCGATTCCGGGGTGAAAAACTTCCTGGCGCGGCTCAGGGAGCCAACTTTCCTTGCGGTGGACGAAGCAATTGACTCAATGTATTTATTCCATCTCAGGTCAGCAGTTAACGTGAGACCGAACAGCCGTAGAGAGTTGCTCTCGAGAAATTGAGCGTCAGACATTCTAATGGAGGGCAGGGAAGGATCTCTGTGGTGATTAATAGAGAGCAGTTTTGTCTTCGAAGCGTTGAAGTTGACCAGCCAATTCTTGCCCCAGTTCACAACCGATTGGAGGTCCTTTTCGAGACGCACGGCCAGGTTAGTTTTGTCAATGACACTAGATTTGTTTTTGAAGCAGGAATAAATTGTGGTGTCATCCGCGTAGATGCCAACTTGGGAATTTATGGCGTCAGGAAGGTCATTTATGTAGATAAGGAATAGAGTGGGGCCTAGGATGGAGCCTTGAGGAACACCTGCGTTCGTGGGATAGGAACTGGAGGAGAATCTGTTGAGAACGACCTTCAATTCACGGTTAGACAGGAATGATTGTATTAGGTTATACAATCGACCCGTAATGCCATAAGTCTGGAGCTTGCGAAGAAGGCCGGCATGCCAAACCCTATCAAATGCTTTGGAGATGTCTAGAGCCACGGCACGGGTTTCCCCGTTATTTTGAAGAGCTCGTTAGACAGTTTCAGTGATGGCCGTAAGCACATCAGCTGTAGATCGGGCAAAGCGGAAACTATATTGCTTGTCTGAGAGCAGGTTATGGGATGTGAGGTGGTTAACCACCCCGGTATTGATTAGGGCTTCAAAGAATTTGCCGAAAAGGGGAAGGAGACTGATAGGACGGTAGTTGGAAGGGTCAGAGGGGTCGCCGGAGTTCTTGAAGACAGGAACAATAGAAGAGGACTTCCAGCAGTCAGGAAAACAAGATTCCTTGTGGCAGTAGCTGTATAGTTTGGAAAGGGCGGGCTCCAGTTCAGGCGCGCATTTCTTCAAGACAATGGCTGGTATTCCGTCGCCACCACTAGCCTTGTTGGGGTCTAAATTGGAGATAACGCCCAATACCAAAGCTGGGGTTATGTTTAACCCACTCAATAGGGCCTCAGTTCTAAGAGGGAAGTCGGGTATGGGTACATTTAAAATTTCCGAGCATTCAGCCTTGTCGGTAGAGGAGGTCAGGACTTCGAACTGGTTGAATAAAGGAGGTATAGAGGGTTTGCAATTGTTCAATACGCTCTTGCAGAGACGCCAATAATCTTTGGAGCCAAATTTGTGAGATGCAATACGTTCCTTCATCCGAGCTGCAAATAGTGACTTGGCGTCGTTGAGGACATGCTTACACTCGTTACGGGCGGATGCAAAGAGACGTCTATTGCAGTCAGACATGTCGCTACGGAATAGGTGGAAGTAGTGGTTCCTATGGGCGATGGCGGCTGAGCAAGCAGCGGAGAACCAGGGGGAGGGGCGCGACTTGGCCCTATATTTCCTTGATGGGATGAAAGCGTCGATTCCAGCTTTAACCCAGGATGAGACCTCAGAAGCACATTCTTGGACAGGGAGCGTAAAGACTCCATCCCAGGGGACACCGCGGAGGAAATCACGGAACGCGTCCCAGTCAGCTCGTTGATAGTAGAACGTTCTAGTGGTAGGAGGTTCTTTATAGGGGGTGGAGTTGAAGGAGATGTTAAGAGATACTACTACATGATCAGAGTTACCAAGAGGGCAGAGTTGCGAGGCGCTGCGTGACTCGAGGATGGAGGTAAAACACAGGTCGAGAAGAGAGGCTTTACCTTCCCGGTTGAAGACAAAACGAGTGAGGAAGTTAACTATCTGTGTGAGGGAATGAGAGATTGAAAAATTGAGCGTTTGAATCCCTGCGTGGTCAGTAGTAGCATTCTTAAGCCACAAGGTGTGATGGGCGTTAAAGTCACCAAACACAAAAATGTGAGCAAACGGGTGGAGGGAGATAGCCTTGTCTATGCTGTCAGAAATGCTGTCGAGTATCGCACAGTCTTGAGAGGATGGAGAGCTGTAAAGGAAGAAGAGATAGCTTACCGCGTGGAGGAGAGATAGTCGGAGACACATGTATGACTGGTCTGGCGATTCGAGAGAGGAGTCTGTGGCCAGAGGGAGATGTTCCTTGACGTAGACACCAAGACCGTGCATGTGGGTTAGAGAGTCTTTTCTGAGGAGAGGAAAGTAGTCGGGGATCGAGAGATCAGAAGAGGGGATAGACGAGACAAGTTTGGTCTCGCAGAGAACAGGTATATCCGGGCAGTTTGCAGTGAGGAAAGATTCCATACTGCAGAAGTTTGTCCTAATGCCACGGATTTTAGAGAACGAAATGTTGATGGGTTTCGGTGATTTTTGAGTGGCTGGTTTAGGGTTACTTTTTCGGTTTTTGTAACTCATGTTGAATTTTGTTTGTAAGATGAAAAGGTCCGAAGTAAAAGAAACAGTTTCGACCGTGACGTGGGCAGAGAGGAGTTGGCATAACCTGCATCATAATGTGGCCTCAGGGCTGCCCACCGAAAGTAACTGCAGGGACACCTTTCCATGCGCGACATGGCACTACAAACACCCCGGTATTATACAACTGTCGATCAGAGCGGCCGCTCAAATCGCTACGCAAGAGTTAGGGTTCCTAACTACCAGTCGGAAACAGCAACCAGAGAACTGTCAACTGTGTACCCTCAGAATGAAGAGGTGATGCCACAGACTGCACACATCACGGGAGAAACAGAGCTGCACTAATACAAAGGCCAGAGAGAGAAAGAGTACCGGGAACCCCTTCCTAGACAAGAAACAAGGCGTAAGCCTCTACTGATGTCCAAGAGAAGGGGGAGGAGTGTTGACCGGGCGATAGGAGATACTACCTACTGCTATTACATATAACACAAACAAGGACGACGAAAACAGAGGGAAGGATAGGGGTGGGGAAGATAAAAGGCAAAGAGTCCTGGTTGACATTTGGATATACCCTATAAAAACATTGTTTTAACTTAGTATAAGTCCCATTGTCTATTCTAAAAAGAAATTGAAGAAAATAAGTTTATCCGGATTTATTATCGCATCTAGCCAGAAACATTCAATTGTCCTGATTTTTCTTTTGAACCGGGATTTCTTACTAAACTATTAAATAAGGGGGAATGATTGGGACAAAATGTCTTACTATGATAGAGCACATTGACGAGAGTGGGGGGAGATAAAATAAATTTAAAGATTAAAAATTAAAAAAAAAAAAAGAAAAAAAATTAAAAAGAAAAAAAGAAAAATGTAAATGGGTTTTTCCTAGAGCGAAACTATACTCACACGAGGCAGCAAGTGGTTGTCCGATAAGTTTTAATCCATTTTTGAACAGGTTATTTTTAGTTCAATTATATTCAATATTATTATTATTTCTGTTACTAGTTTTTTTTTTCTATTTTCCATCCCTTTCCTTTTTAAATATCATTTTCAGTTATATTATTTTATTGCTAGGTTTATTCCATTTTATATCTATTTTTGTTTTGTGGATGTTATTATTTTTTTACTAGTTTTATTCCCTTTCATTACTCTTTCTTTTTAAATGAAGCATGTTCAATATTTTTATTTTATTACTAATTTTATTCCATTTTACAATTGTTTCTTTTAGTGAAAGCATTTTCAATATTTTTAGTTTATTATCAGGAACAAAGATCACATCTACTGAGGCTTTTATTAATCTCTTTCAACTGTATGAAATTAAATCAAATTTTTACCATTACTGTTATTTGTGATGCAAAATTAATTTTCTTTTGAGATGATCAAAAGTATAATGGTTGGACGTGACTTCAAAGCTACGGTATCATTAGGACCAAGAAGGGCTTGAAAAGAATCCGGTGAAAGAGCTATGTCGCTTCCTTTAAAATAGCTCGAAATAATGCTAACAAATGTGGAAACCAGCTTGAATTCATGCCTTTAAACCATTGGTTCTTCCGCTTTTCTCAGCTGTCACCGCTTTTCAGATGTTACCCAGCTTTTTGATGTGAGAAGAAGGAACTTAGCACAAATTACAAGAAGACAGAATTCATGGTCATCAGTAAAAGGATCAGCCCGAAATGTGATTTGCAGCTCGGGAACACTAAAATTAAGCAGGTGCAGAAATTTAAATATCTGGGAATTGTTTTGCCAGTGGACGGCAAGTGCGACGCTGAGATCCGTAGGCGTAGTGGGATGGCCAAAGACAGCCCAAAAGCTGGGCAGAATATTGCGAGACAGAAGGATGTCTTTGATAACAAAGAAAAGAGTACTGAACTGCTACGTGACATCTGTCCTCCTTTACGGCAGCGAATGTTGGGCGGTCTCCTCAAAGATAAAGAAGAGACTCGAAGAGGCGGAGGTATGGTTCTACAGAAGGACGCTAAGGATATCATGGAGCGAGCGTATGAACAACAATGAGGTTTTGTAGAGGATGCAAACAAAGAGGAAGCTTATACTTGAGATGTAATTTCTGGGACACGTAATAAGAAAGGAGGGCTTGAAGAATCTGATACTCACATGTCGAATAGAGGGAAAAAGAGACAAGGGAAAGCAACGGGTGACATACCTAGCCGGCTTAAGCTAGTAGATGGTTTGGGGGAAGTAGCAAACGGGCGAAACTTATTGAGAGCTACAAGGGATAGAGGGAGATGGAGAGCCATGACCGCCTACGCCCTAAAAGGACACGGCATATAAAAAGAAGTCAACGCAACAGAATTAATGACGCTTGTTTACATTTTCGTTGCATGATAGCAGCGCCAATCGCCGGGGGTTAATCGTTGGCGTGAACATCCAAGCGGCGGACACCTGGTCCGGCCGCAGTACCTGCTTTCAGGTTTTTCTTCCATACACATATTGCATGTGCATATTAATACTTAAAATACTTTTAAAATGAAGATATATAGGTAAAACGATGAATAAACTTGCATATAATTTGTTATGACATAAAAGATTGCAGTCGACTAATTGAAGGGATTCCTGGAAGCCCATGCCTCAAAGAGATACAAAAAAAAATTTCTAACAAGTACAGCCCCCACTTTACGAAGGGTTTTATCTATGTAATTTTTTTTTTTTTTTTTTTGTCAGTGGAAAGTGTTATGAGGTCATTTCTAACCTTATGTCTCTGGGCGG
This sequence comes from Acanthosepion lycidas, assembly GCA_963932145.1. NCBI lineage: Eukaryota > Metazoa > Mollusca > Cephalopoda > Sepiida > Sepiidae > Acanthosepion > Acanthosepion lycidas. The sequence goes on along the minus strand of OZ010578.1, from coordinate 115,179,658 downwards.
GACCTGGAAAGAAATGTGTAAACGCCAGAAATCCAAGGAAATAATAATAATAATAATAATAATAATAATAATAATAATAATAATAATATCGAAATCTCAAAAATGTGGCACATGAGGACATCAACAATTCCAGTTGTAGCTGGAGCACTCGGATTGGTTGTAAAAGGTTCTGATAGACTCATTGAAAGGATTCCTGGTAGCCCATGTCTTAAAGAAACACAAAAAATTATTCTCGCGAGTGCACCCCACACCTAACGAAGGACTTTATATATGTAAAATATCTGTGATCTTTTGTTTTCCCCCTTTTTTCCAAAAAATACTCAATGGAAAATGTCATGATGCTATTTCTGACCTTTGGTCTCTGACCCGAAAAGAAATAAGTACACACCAGAAATCAAAGGAAATAATAATAATAATAATAATAATAATAATAATAATAATAATAATAATTAATCATCGTGTATCAGGTTGCACGATATTGGCACCCACTGAATATAAAAACCGACATGACAGAGTGGGCCAATATCTGCACTGGAAAATCTGAAACTTCTACGGGAAGGAAACTGAAAGAAAGTGTTATGAACACCACCCAGACCCGGTTACGGAGATAGGACCTGTTACAATTCTATGGGACTACACAATACACACTGACAGAACAATCAAGGCCAACCGCCCAGATATTGTTATTAAAGACCACAAACAAAAACGGTGCCTCCTTATTGATATGGCAGTCCCTGCTGACTGCAATGTATCTTTGAAGATCTTCAAAAAACTGTCAAAATACAAGGACCTTGAAATAAAGGTCTCGAAAATGTGGCATATGGGAACATCAACAATCCCTGTTGTAGTTGGAGCCCTAGGACTGGTTGGAAAAGATTGCAGTAGACTAATTGCAGGGATTCCTGGAAGCCCATGCCTCAAGGAGATACAAAAAATTGTTCTGACAAGTACAGCCCACACTTTACGAAGGGCTCTATCTATGTAATTTTTTTTTTTTTTTTTGTCAGTGAAAAGTGTCATGATGCCATTTCTAACCTTAGGTCCCTGGGTGGGACCCAGAAAGAAATGTGTAAACGCCAGAAAGCAAAGAAAATAAAAATGATAATAATAATAATAATATGGTATATAGGTGACCTCCAAAATTCTAGATGATCAGAGCCTGGCATCTAGTCACTCAACGTCTCGAAAACCAAACGAGTGACGTTCCATCATCACTGATCAGACCCTGCACGTTCATCTATAGCGGTGAATTGGTGTTCTCTCAGAGAGGCCCTGTTTCTTGATAGCCCATCGAGGCTTAACCTCAAACCGGATGTTGTGGGACTCGTACATACGATTCATCGTTAAAAATGCAGGGGTAAAGGGTTGGCTCCCTGTACAACTCCTGACCCATTCTCTACCTTTACAAGAAGCAGATAAGACAGAAAATCAGTTTTCACTTTCCAGTTTCGGTAGAGTCCAAACAGCGTCTACCCAGCCTTGTGAGTGATTAATTATTTTCTAACTTATAACGCTTTTCTCACAGACGAAACATGGCAAATCTCTCACTGCTCTATCGGTGGGATGTGTTCAAACGAGTTCAGCCTGTTCTATCCTTCCCGGCTAAAACCCGCGTTGCTACGCACATTGTAGCGAACTACCCCCATACCCTTCGTATTCAAGAAGATGCAAGTTCCGTTCGTGCAGCTGCTTTGTAGAACAAACTCCCAAGAGGACGCTTCCCAGTTTCTTCGTCCTGGGTATGACGATAAACTACATCCGGCAGGTAATTGACTAATAAACGTTTTGAGTTTTTTGTGATTTTTTTTTTTTTTTTGTCAGTATGTAACATTTTTAGCTAGCTTAAAAACCGCCCTATCGATCGGCATTTAAGCTAGCTCCTGTGGATGACTCTTGCTTTGGCCATCATCACAATAGCTAGGGAGGAGTAGATGTGATAGGCATCAATAAACTACAGAAGAACTCAAAACTGATCACTGCATTTAAGAATTAAATTAATATTTAAGTTCACCTTTTAAAAGTTCAACGATTTGATGTACGTAGATCCTTAGTTTCCGTACAAACAATTATTTTTATTTCATGGATGACAGAACAGGAGACAATTTATACGATAAAATTAATATCGTGTAAAGATGGGAAAATAGAAATTAAAATTATTTCTACATTCAACATTTGAAGAGTTAGAGAAACATAATAGCTTATTAAGTAAAACGTATATTATAGAATATAATATATTAATATATATTTTTAACCTTGCATAATCTGGCAACTTTTAATATGAGCTCAACGAAAATCGTTCCTTGTGCCTAATTTTTCTAGGGGTTTTGAATGAGTTATGAATCATTGAAATCGGACCAGTGGGAGTGGAGGTGTTGCTTGGACAAACACACGCACAAACACACATACATAGACTGTACTTTATATATGAGACTTTCTAATCGGGAACAAACTTAAGCAATGATCTAATAGAAGCTGAATATTTCCAAGTTTTCTAGGAGAGTAGAAAATACAGTATCTCTAATGCACCTCCAAAATTCTAGATGATCAGAGCCTGACATCTAGTCTATCCTCTGAGGTAATGGGGGAAAACTTGCTGGCCACATTCAATAATAATAATAATAATAACAATAATGCTAGGAAAATGGTGAAGACCTTCCCGATAAGACATCAGAAAGATCTTCGCCATTTAAACAGCTGAATCATCCTACACCTGTTTCCTCTCACTTGGCCTATGCTGAGCGAATGACGTGAAATTTAGTCCTGTGTAGGACGATAAACTACATCCCGCAAAAAAGCCTCTGATCGGGAGATTTGCGGTTTTGAGAAGCGTGGAATCACCACTAAATTGCCGTTGTTCCCGACTCCAACCTGACCCGGGGTGGTAGCACTTGTTAGGGTCCCAATCGTGGGCAAATATTGAATACCCAAACTGGGGTCACAACACTATGAAAATATTAAAAAAACACATTTTTATCGTAATAATTTCCATCAATAGGTTTTAATAGTAAAAGAAATACAAAAACTCCGAAGAAAATTCATTTTCGGCATTAAATGACCCATAAATCGTTGCTATGCCGTTAAATAAAACAAACCAGTTTCTTAACTTGTCCAAGTCTAGTGTTAACCGTTAGCTTCTCCACATATTCTCATAAACTGTGCCACTTACTCTGCAACCGTCTACCTCGAGTGGCTCTTGGGCCTTGTACATTGTGAACATTATTGTAAAATAAAAAAGAAAAAACATACCAATTTTGCATTTTTTGGCCAGGGATTCGATGTTACTGCTGGGATCTGCCCCCATCGAGAGCAGGCCCACCATTGGTGTTCGATTATTGCTCTCCTCCCATAATTTTGTCAAGTCAAGGATGACCCCTTCCGCATATTTATCCCCAAGAGTGTCAGCGATGTACTTCCTTGCTTGGGGGAGTGTCCGGTCAGGGCACCAGCAACGGATCAAAAGCAGACGTCGGAAAACATCCAGTGACGTGTGGTAGCCCTCAGGGATAATTTCTTCCTCGGGGCTGTTTTTGTCAAACCAAGATTTCCATTGTTTTTCGTTTCGAGTTACCTACAAATAGATAGATAGATAGATAGATAGATAGATAGATAGATAGATAGATAGATAGATAGATAGATAGGAATAAAGGCAAAAGGGAAACTTATCTTGGCCAACACGTATCGTCTTCTGTGGGATTTTATCACAGTAAATATAAAGATTTTATTTTGCAACAAATATTTAGATAAAAGAGCAAAAATGATATTGATGTTTCAAAGATTTTAAAATAGATAGAGAGATATGAAGAAACTGAGATAGATACACAGATATGAACAGTTACAGATAGATAGATAGATAGATAGATAGATAGATAGATAGATAGATAGATAGATAGATAGATAGATAGATCAATATGATTGACAAAAGGTAAACTTATCATAGCCAACGCGCTTCGTCTTCTGAGGGATAATAACACGGTAAATGTAAGGATTTTTATTTTGTAACAAGTATTATTATAAAACAGCTAAAATATTACTGATTTTTCAGATTTTTAGATAGATAGATAGATAGATAGATAGATAGATAGATAGATAGATAGATAGATAGATATGAACAAACCGTGATAGATAGATAGATAGATAAATAGATAGATAGATAGATAGATAGATAGATAGATATGAACAGACTGAGATAGATAGAAATAAAAGAGACAGTGGGGGAGACGGAGGGAAACAGACACAAAGAAATGGGATGGAAGAAAATTGTTTTTGTTTGGTTTTCAAACCGAATGATTTTTTTCCTACATTTTTTAATTATTCCATAAACATATTTTACTAAGATTTTCTTTCGATATCTTTCGTTTGTAAGTTTTAGAATTTTTTCCCCAGTTTTCCACTTCCATACACTGTTCACTTACTGACTTATTTATAAATTTGTTCATTTATTTCATTGAGATAACGACTGGTTTCTTTATTGTCCCATCCAAACTATCAATTTCCTAAAAATATTTGTCATAATGTAAGGGAAATAACTTAATAATAATAATAACAATAACAATAATAATAATAATAATAATAATAATAATAATAATAATAATAATAATAATAATAATAACTGGAAAAAGAAGAATTATGATGATGATGATGATGATGATAATATGATATTTAAGAATACTATATAATAAAATAATATAATATAAAGTATATCAAATAATAATAAAAATAATACACATAAGAATAATGTATAACTATATAATACATACAATATATATAAATAATTATTAATAATAGTTTAATTATAATAAATACGGATGAAATAATTAAATAATATAATTAATAAATGACTCATAATCCATGGGAGATAACTACAGAAAAATGAACGCAGAGTTACCTCCCTTACTAATGTATTTTTTTATTGTTTTACATTAAACTATTAGGTTGGTGCAAAAATAATGACGTAATAATGTCGTTTTTTGACGTTAAAAAATACGTCAAAAAACGACATTATTGCGTCATTATTTTTGCACCAACCGAATACATAGAGTAAAGATTGTCAATCAAGCAACTTTAACTAAAATCAAAGCAAGTATTCTAAAATTTATACGAGATTTGAGAAACGACCGATCTTCGCTACACTAAAGTGTTGAATATGGACTGAATTTCTAAACATGGAAATTTGGGAAGATGGCGAAACAATACATCGCTTTGACAGTATGATGTATATGATATGAATTGGCGATATAAAACAAAAGGCATTTAAACCAATTAAAACCAAGATATGCCTAAGGAAATAAAAACTCAACAAAGAGATTTACCCTTGGAAGTTTCTGAAGGATACTTTTGACTTAACTAACTCCAATTATAACCACCCGATAACACAATGTAAGTAAAAGAAAAAAGAAATCCAAAGGAAATGTTGGAAATGAACCCGCCTCCTCCGAAAAGAAAATGCGTATCTTAAAAAGGCGGGGTGTTATGTAGAGAAAGACAACCAACCTTCCCTACACTAAAGTGTTGAATATGGACTCTTCCATTGATTACAAAAGTAGTCACAAGCACGACACAAGGAAGTCGCAAAGAGTGTTTTGGTAAAGTCGCCAAACTGCGTTCGATGCAGTGGAGAGGTGGAGACCCTAGGTCACGCCTTTTTTCAGTGTAGTGTCGTAGCTCCGTTGTGCGAGTTTGTTGAAAACATCATGGTTCGCATGCTACGTGGTAAGTTCTTTGTCCTCGAGGCCAGTTCCGTCTGTAGCAATATCGCACCGCCGTTGACTAAGGCTGAGCACCATGTGTTCCTTTGGTTACAAGGGGGTTATGCGAGTCGTGATATGGACGACGCGACAGAAGGAATTCCATGGGGTCGAGAAGTTTACCTCTTCCCAACTGATCATGTTCTTTAAGCATCAGCTTAAAGTCAAGATCAGGACGGAAAGGAAACGACTCCATCCATTGTAATTTGGCGAAAGGTGGGTGAGTCTTGCGCGTCTCTGCCGAGTGAAAGGTGCTGACTTTTGATGCCGGTTAGGAGGATATTGCGTTTGCTGGCTTGAACATTTGCAACCCTCCCCTTAATAATTTAGTGTAGGTTGTTTTTTGTTTTAGTTTTTTCTCTTTATTAAACTTAGCTAGGGTGTTGTATACTCATTGGCCCCTTTTATTTTTGTCCCTATTTTTTCTTTTGGTTTAATTCCCCATCCCTCCGATCTTTAGGTGGATAATGATGTTAGTTCTCTGGTGGGTGCTGGGCGTCCTTCGTTTCGGGTGTGACTTTCGTAATGGTTTTTGTGTTTGATTGTATGGGTGTTTGAATGAATGTTTGGGATGTATGGATATTTTATATTTTTTAAAGCCCCGCATTGATTTCGTCCAGTTAACTGATTGTTACTGCCAGTTAGGGCTTTGTGGCGGGGTTTATTACTGATATGTTCCGGAAGGGGATATATTTGAACGAAGTAGCTAAGTGGTTTTGGCTACTATAACCAAGTAGAATACGGTATCAGTAATCGACTGGTACGCGTCGTAGTCGCAGGTAAGAAGTGTAGATCAATGGCATAGTCCAATGGGCGTCATTATAGACTTAGTTCTCAGACTAAGGCTCTTGACTCTCCTACATGTCGGTCGGTATTTATGACGGACACCAGCCAATCATATTCTAGTGAAGGGGAACACAAGTGTATGCATATTCTATTATATCAATTATTAACAAAATTTTGTTTAGTTTCTTGTATATAGTTTTGTACACATTTGTAAATATTCATTGTTTTTTTTTTTTAGATTTTTAATTGTTATTTTTATTCCCCTCTCCCCACAGATAATAAATTGTATATATGGGGACTAGTTAGGACTTCATAGAGTTTCCGATGTATTATGGTGTATGAGGTAAGAATGGCAAGTAAGAATGTGTTATTTTGGTGAAAGGAATATTGTTTGTATGTTTGGGTCAGTGTTTGCGGCTAGCTAAGTTTAATGTTAAAACAGAAGAAGACCATCCTTTTCTCCTTCCCCCTTTTGTCTTAATTTTAAACTTAGCTAGCCACAAGCACTGACCCAAACAGACAAACAATATTCCTAACACCAAAGCAACACATTCTTACTAACCTTTCTTACTACATCAACCATAATACATCGTTGTCTCAATGAAAATCCTAAATAGTCTCCATATGTAGAAGTCCTCGTATGTGGGGAGGGAATAAAACAATAAATTAAAAAGATCCCCAATGAGTATATACAAAATGAATTAATCTATTTACAATAAACTAAACAAAATCATGTTAGTAATACCCCCCCCACACACACACACCATCCTTAAATGTGGTAGAAACATCAGATAACTGGACGAAATCAATGAGGGACTATAAAAAATATAAAAAGCATTCATTCATCCCGAGCACTCATCCAGACACGACAGCAAAAAACGAAAAGCACACAGGCGAAAAAACGAAAAGCACCCCCGCATCTACCAGAGAACTGATATCACAGACCACCTAAAGAGGGAGGGGATGGGGAATTAAACTAAAGAAAAAAAAATAGGGACAGAAATAAAAAGGGCCAAATGAGAAAACACACCCAAGCTAAGTTTACTAGAGAAGAAAAAAAGAAAAACAGCCTAATTTCAGCGATGGGTTACCCAAGGTCAACCCAAAACAACAATGACCTGATGCCTAACTAGCATCATAATACTACTCTAGGTCAGCCCCTTTCACTCGGCTAATTTTCCAAGTGTAGCTTAGATGTGGCACAAGGCCGAAAGTATGGGGAACCCAGTGAGGCTCGAACTCACTACTCAGTCGTAATTGTTTTAGCAAGACAAGCTGTTTAACCACTACACCGCCTCGAGGGGCCCTTATTAACGCGAATTACGAGTTGGTACAAAGCATTATAACAATATTTATAGATATAATTGCTTCTTTTTACTCAGCCTAAGAATTTAATTCCCAACCACCAGTGAAAATGAAGGGGGAAAAAAAGAGGCATTTAAATTTCAAAATATCTTTCACTTAGCAGTTATTTACAATCACTTGAGATACGTTGATTCGCATCGAAACACGATTGCAATTGTGTAGCGTTTTTGACATGTTTTGTGATGTAATATAATAAAATAAATAACATTGGTTTACTTCATATTGAGCCCTCTTTTAAATTAAATGTTACGAACTTTGGAATTGTACTCTATTCGTCCTGATCTTACCATGATATATATATATATATACATATATATATATATATATGTGTGTGTGTGTGTGTGTGTGTGTGTGTGTGTGTGTGTGTGTGTGTGTTCAGTGGAAGGGAGTAATAACAAGACAAATACAAATTAAACAGAAAGAATGAAGTGATTAAGAATATCAAGGGAAATAAGAACAATCCTTCCCTTTAGACTCTTCCACTGATTATAAAAATAGTCGCAAGTGGGACACAAAGCAGTCGTGCAATAGTTCGCTAGTATTATAACATTAATCCATGTGATAAAAAGTTCTTTCACTAATCTTGTATTCCAGTGTTTTCCTTTGGAATATTATTAACCCGAAGTGCAAGTTGATAAGAGCATTATAAGAATATTTATATTTATAATTGCTTCTTTTTACTCAACTTCCGTTCTTTCCTTTCTTTTCTTCGATGTCTGCTAGGGTTTCTATGATTCCCCCTCTAATGTGATTATTTTCTTCTTTAGTTTAAGTAATTACAAAATCTCCTACAGAAAGTAACGACGGAGAGGGAGAAGAAAGGACTAAGCATAAACCACAAGAAAACAGAATGCATGGTCGTCAGTAAGAGGAGTAGCACGAAATGCGATTTGCAGGTCGGGAACACTAGAAGCAAGCAGACTCGGCAGTATAAATATCTGGGAAGCGTCTTAACAGAGGACGGTATATGCGACACTGAGATTCATAGACGTATTGGGATGGCCAAAGACACATTCCAAAAGCTGGGCAGAGTATTGCGAGACAGGAGGATTTCCTTGTTAACAAAGAAAAGAATACTGAAATGTTACGTGACATTTGTCCTTCTTTACGGCAGCGAATATTGGACGATTTCCTCAAAAGATGAAGAAGAGACTCGAGGCGACGGAGATGTGGTTCTACAGAAGGATGTTAATGATATCGTGGATCGAACATGTGAGAAACGATGAGGTCATGGAAAGGATGTAAACGAGGAAGCGTATACTTAGCATCAGGAAGAGGGAGCTGAAGTTTCTGGAACACATAATGAGGAAGGAGGGCGTGGAGAATCTGATACACGCGGGTCGAATAGGGGTGAAAGAGAGACAAGGTAAAGGAGCGCGTGACATATCTGGCGGACTTAAGCAAGTGGATGACAGAACATGGCCTGGAGGGAGGTAGCAGATGAAAGGAACATTTTAAGAGCTGAAAGGGATAAAGGGAGGTGGAGAGCCATGACCGCCTACGTCCTGAAAGGACATAGCGCATAAAAGAAGAAAAAGGAAGAGTTTGGTCTTGTGTGGAAAGACGACCGACTCTCTCTACACTAAACTGTTGAACATGGACTCTTCCATTGAAAATGAAACTAGTCGTCGGGGGTACAAAGGGAAGTCACAAAGAGTGTCAGAATAACTACGGTATTCGCTAATAATGTTATATTAATCCACGTGATTAAACAATTCTTTCACTAATCTTGTGTTCCAGTGTTTACCTTTGGAGTATTATATTGACCCGAACTACAGGTTGGTTTGGTTTATTTTGTTTTACGGCATATCAACCTCAATTGGTTATTTAATGCCGACAACATTTTTAGGATCGATACGTATGAATAGAATATTTATTCTTTGGTTTAGATTGGTTTGGTTTTTGTTTTACGGCATATCAACCTCAATGGGTTATTTAATGCCGACAACATTTTTAGGATAGATACGTATGAATAGAATATTTATTCTTTGGTTTAGATTGATTTGGTTTTTGTTTTACGGCATATCAACCTCAATTGGTTATTTAATGCCGACAACATTTTTAGGATAGATATTTATGAATAGAATATTTATTCTTTGGTTTAGATTGATTTGGTTTTTGTTTTACGGCATATCAACCTCAATTGGTTATTTAATGCCGACAACATTTTTAGGATAGATATTTATGAATAGAATATTTATTCTTTGGTTTAGATTGATTTGGTTTTTGTTTTACGGCATATCAACCTCAATTGGTTATTTAATGCCGACAACATTTTTAGGATACATTCGTATGAATAGAATATTTATTCTTTGGTTTAGATTGGTTTGGTTTTTGTTTTACGGTATATCAACCTCAATTGGTTATTTAATGCCGACAACATTTTTAGGATAGATACGTATGAATAGAATATTTATTCTTTGGTTTAGATTGGTTTGGTTTTTGTTTTACGGTATATCAACCTCAATTGGTTATTTAATGCCGACAACATTTTTAGGATAGATACGTATGAATAGAATATTTATTCTTTGGTTTAGATTGGTTTGATTTTTGTTTTACGGCATATCAACCTCAATGGGTTATTTAATGCCGACAACATTTTTAGGATAGATTCGTATGAATAAAATATATATTCTTTGGTTTAGATTGGTTTGATTTTTGTTTACGGCATATCAACCTCAATGGGTTATTTAATGCCGACAGCATTTTTAGGATAGATTCGTATGAATAAAATTTATATTCTTTGGTTTAGATTGGTTTGGTTTATTTTGTTTAACGGCGTGTCAATCACAACGGGTTATTTAATGCCGACAAAAATTTTTATTGCTGGTAATATTTTCTCTTGTCAAAAATCTGTTTCTGGTAATATATTTCCTTCAAAATTGTATTGCTGGCAATATTTTTTTCAAAAAAGTATTGCTGGTAATAGTTAACTATTTGCCTATATCTGGGACCCTAACAGGTGCTACCACCCCGAGTCAGGGTGGACCTGGGAACACCAGCAATTAAGAGGTGGTTCCACGCTCCTCAAAACCTCCTGATCAGAGGCCTTGCTGCTGGACATAGTTTAACGTCTTACCCGGGACGCGGATGTAGTTTAACGTCTTACGCAGGAGGAAAATAACTGGGGTTGATACGCGCATTATAACAGATACTAAATAACTAGCTGAAGAATCCTTTGTGTATTTTTAATGAAACTTGGCACTGGTACAATATGCTTCTAAATTGATTTGGGGATTATGTGTCTTTTAACCTGTATCTTGAGAACACACATACATACAGACAAGATTAGAGTTTTAGCATTGTATTGATATATCATTAAATTGAATAGAGCATGCTGATAAAACTCGTATAAGAATGATTTCTTAGGTTGAATACAAACTGAATTATTCGATTTCGAATTTGAGTTTAGTACATTTTATTCTTTTAGACGTCACATTTTACTGTCCTTTTATATTTTAAGCCCAATAAATATTTATCAGATTTATGTATGTGTTGAATTCATTTCTTTTGAGTTCAAATTTACAACCGAATGGCGTTGCACTGTTTTAGAAATTCACCTTTCAGCTAGCCGCCAGCGGCATCTGCTCTAGCATTTTATAAATTCACCTTTCAGCCAGCCGCTAAGAAATCTGTCCCGGTTTTCCAGCATCCAAGGGTTGAGGTTAAAAAAAAATTGGGTTGACGTTAAAAAAATTGGGTTGAGGTTTTAAAAAACTGCGATAAAACGCGAGTAAAAAACAGCAAGATTAGAGCGAACAAACTCTCTCTTTTAGGTGCGTACGAATAAAGAAAAAACTTCTGCTCGGTGTGTAACAATAAAAGAAGAAGGTGTTTATTTACATATACAGAAGGAAAAAAGGGGTAAAAGGATAAAGACAATTAAAAGTGAAAGAAAAGGAAAAGAGAAAATGTTTTTTAAGGGAAGAGAAAATGTCCATAACAGAAAAAAGGCTCGCTCAAAATATTTCTCTGAGCGCCTAAAAAGTTCTTTAAGCGAGTAGAAATTTGTTACGGTTTAGAAACACTCACAGTTCTTGTAGAGTAGGAAAATTCTTGGTAGATATAGGAATCTTGCAGTTGAGTGAGTTCATGGGTCGACGACAGAAGTCCAGTGGCCATGACAGAAGGAATTGTGAAACGAATCAGCTTTGAACTGGTCTTGAATTGTGGGTCGACGTTTGTCACTGACAGCTCTTTAGTAGGTAGTTCTTCTTTAGTTGAAAGTGGTTCTGAAATTGACTGGAGCTCCCTATCGTCGATATTACAGACGGCGGGTTGAAATCTCACTGCCAAATAGGCAAAGATTCTCCAAATTTATGGAGATTTGGTAGGCTCTGAAGAATCGGGGACTTTTCCCTCCAAAATTGTTGAACAAATTCCCTAGTCCCTTCATTGGTCAGAAAATATATTCTTATCTCTGATAAGAATCAGGGCCCTGGGAGCCGGTTTTGAAGGTAATGAAACAGATTGGCGTAAACAAGCTGTGAGGTTTCCCCAGACTTTATGGCACCATGGAAAGAATAATGGTGGTGGAATTCCTTTTTACATTTCCAGTTCTCTCGTTAGTCAGAAAATATATTCTTATCTCTGATAATTGACTTTGCCTTTTTTTATAGGATTAAAGAGTACCCCCTGCCTTAAAAGCCGTTTTGGGGCATGCGAAGTGGGATATCGTACAACCCTTTGCAAGAGTTAACCTAAAGCGTTTCTCTGCTGAACGAATTTGAACTCAGAACAAACCAAAGTAAAGCTACCCATAAAATATGGACAGAAGTTTGCGATGGTAAAGTTAATGAGCGAATCTTTATAGGTGAATGGAGATGCAGTAAACATGAAGGACATATTCTGGATTTTATTCGTTCGAAATGATCTAAATGCTTATATAAGTATCAGGAATTTTTTTTCCGAATTCAATTTATTGTAATTATCTTTTATCTATTTTTTTTTTTTATTTTCCGTTAGTCAAAAAAAAAAAAAATTAATTAAAAAAATCATACATTTACTTTGGTTAACTCATATTTTCAACATTAGTTAACAGAAATAACATTAAAAAAATAATATTCAAGGGAGATAATTATATATACAAACACAGAGTTACTTCCCTTGGGATATTTAATGAACCTTACTGTTGATTTTGTAAATTAGTGCAATAGCAAATACCGTTATTGTTTCATCATATAACTGAAGAATGACTACCAAATTTCAGATGGAATTCCAGTCGAATCCATTACATTCACTTACGTGCTAATACCCTTGGGAAAGGTATGAATTCTCTTCTTCTCTCCCCAGATATGGGTAAATAGAAGGACAGACCGTGTTCTACCGCGCGTGTATAGATAGAGGCACGGTGGAGTAATGGATAGAGGCTCGGAATGAGGAATCAGAAAGCCGAGTTGGAATTCCAGTTGAATCCATTACATTCACTTACGTGCTAATACCCTTGGGAAAGGTACGAATCCTCTTCTTCTACCCTCAGCTAGGGAAAAATAGCAGGACAGAACTGGTTCTATAGCCTTGGATGGCAAATGGTCTACCGCAGAATGAAATATCAACCTAGTGCGGAAAAAGTCATGTATGGAAAGATACGTGATTGCCTAAGCGTCTATCACGCATAGGCATATAATTGACTGAAGGAAGAATTAGAAAAAATATTAGAAAATTTTACTAAGAAGCAAGAACAAAAGAAGAGTAATCAGGAGGACAGCAGATAGCGATTGACATTGCATCTAAGTTTTTGAAGATTAAAGTTTCCTGGGAAGCATGGAGCCGGAAGGGAGTTCCACACGCAAGAAGTGCGAGATAAGAAAATGTTCGCGTAGAACTTACGGTTACATCGAGCCAATTCAATTGCAAATTCATGAGACCTTTTCGCCAGTCTCGTACCGCGATTAAACCCATAAAGACTAGGCGCCATAACAAAAAGCGAAATTTATTTCCGCTTCGGTACAGAAAATGTGGTACAAGGCCAAAAATAGGGAAAAGGACGGTCTTCTTCTATCTTAATATAAAACTTCGCTAGCCACAAACACTGACATTAATATATAACAATATTCCTAACATCAAAACAACGCATTCTTCTTTATCTTTCTTACGACATTCACCATAATACCTCATTGTCTCTATGAAATTCCTAACTAATCTCCATATATAGAATTCATTGTCTATGGGGGGGGGATAAAACAACAATTTAAAAAATAACCCTCGTGTGTATATATAATATTAATTCAAAAAGCTATTTAGAAGAAACTAAACAAAATAATGACAGTAATAAACACCCACCACAATTCCTAACTATAGTGAAGCGCTCATCTGAACAATTACCATGAAATTATTAATAGAAAAGACACAGGGAAGCTACATTATGGCGGTGAGAAAGTGACTGAAGCCGAGACACCAGATCAAGACCAATAATATTGCTGATCCCTCTTTGGGTTTTATCAAGGAACTTTAGATAAATTATAAAAATGTTATTTTTTTTAATGACTTAGTCTTTAGTGTACTAAATAAATGTCTAGCTGTCTCGGTTGTTTTTTAACACGAACTTTGGGAAAAAAATTTTTTTTTTTTTTAGATATTTAACCTTGAGAAAAGGCGTATTTTTAAAGCCAGGTGGGTTGTCAAAATAAATTGTTAAAGTTGTAAAAATCCATTTTAGAATTAGCGGTTAAAGAACTGCCAAAATTATTTGTGAATTGTTGCGGATTCATTCTTTTTTGTAATATATGGAGAAATAAATTTTCATATTTACTGATCAATGAGAGACACGCTTTCAAGCCGTTGTGAAAACCTGGATGGAGCCGGTGTGACCCGCCATTGTTCTATAAAAAAGGACTGCTGTTAGCGGACGGAGTAGAAAGCAATTAATCGTCGAGAAGGAAAGATTAGCACCGACGCTTTAAGGATAGAGGATTAATCCAACCGAAGGGGTCATAAATCAACAGGGGGAAAGGAAGAACAACCGACAGCTATAGGACATGATAAAAAATACTTTTGAGTATTTTAGCAATCATTGTCTTTTAATTTTGAGGAATCGGAGAGCCGATTTCGAATTCCAGTTGAATCCATTACATTCACTTACGTGCTAATACTCTTGGGAAAGGTATGAATCCTCTTCTTCTCGCCATATCTATGGGTAAATAGCAGGAGAGACTGGGCTCTATAACCTTGAATGGCAACTGGTCTATCGCAGAAAGAAATGGCAACCTACTGCCGGAAAAAAAAATCTGCCTCGTCTGTTATGTATCGAAAGATACATGATCGCCTAAGCGTGTATTACGCATGACTGACTGTCTTTTAATTACATTGTTCTTTTCATAAAACGTATATACTCTTGCATAGCACTCTCTCGTCGTTTATCGGCGCATGAGGGTCAGCACCTCAGTTCACAGAACTGAACAGGCAGACTACACTGACACATATGATTCGATTCTAGAAGTAAAGTCTTACGAAGAACCAAACACAGTTTTTGGAAGAGCCCAATGCAAAGAACTGGTGCACGGTGTGCCAAGAGTTCCCCAAATGACCCTTCTCGAGTTTTGAATTGAGTTATTCTTCTCCTAGACCGGTTATCATCCCAGGCTATAGAATCCAATCTGCCCTGCTATTAACCCATAAAAGTGATGGGGAGTAAATAATGAATTAATTCATTCACTGAACAGAAAATTCCTTTCTGCGTTTTCCTAAGAAGAATTTAAACGAAACAAACGTAAAAGCACTGGATAAAGCCCTCGAGACAACAATCTGTGGAAAGAAAACACGTAACCTCTTCCTGTTGAGTCATTCCTATTCACGCTATTTACATTATTCGGACTATTGTCCTCATCTTTGTCACCATATTTATTACAACGTTTCAGCCGTTGTACCCTCCGGCCTTCTTCAGGTGGTTGGAATGTCGAACTGAACCCTTTATTTCGCTCACTGGGGTAGGCTGTTCTAGTTCCATGTGCCATGTTAAATCACTGGATCTAACCAACGCCTTTATCCAATGTGGCATGTGTCCTTGAGGACATCTGTGTATGAATAATAATAATAATACTCTGAATAATGTAAATAGTGTCAATAATACCTCATCTCAGAAATATAGACAGATACTGAAGGGCCGAAACGTTGTAATAAATATGGCGACAAAGATGAGGGCAATAGTCCGAATAATGTAAATAGTGTACATAATACCTCATCTCAGAAATATAGACAGATACTGAAGGGTGATAAATATAGCGACAAAGATGAGGACAATAGTCCGAATAATGTAAATAGTGTACATAATACCTCATCTCAGAAATATAAACAGATACGGAAGGGTGATAAATATGGCGACAAAGATGAGG
Organism: Acanthosepion lycidas; assembly: GCA_963932145.1. NCBI lineage: Eukaryota > Metazoa > Mollusca > Cephalopoda > Sepiida > Sepiidae > Acanthosepion > Acanthosepion lycidas. Next base: position 115,163,433 of record OZ010578.1, on the reverse strand, counting down.
ACAATAGTCCGAATAATGTAAATAGTGTCAATAATACCTCATCTCAGAAATATAGACAGATACTGAAGGGTGATAAATATAGCGACAAAGATGAAGACAATAGTCCGAATAATGTAAATAATGTACATAATACCTCATCTCAGAAATATAAACAGATACTGAAGAGTGATAAATATAGCGACAAAGATGAGGACAATAGTCCGAATAATGTAAATAGTGTACATAATACCTCAGCTCAGAAATATAGACACATTCCTATTAAGTTGAAGAAATTAAGTGGGTGTGCTTTGTAGTTTCTACCTTGTACAATTTTTTTTTTTTTACTTCCTCTAAGTTTTTACTTTTTTAAAGAATGTAATCTTTTTGTCATTGAATCTGCGTCTTTTCCAAAAAACTGTAACGCCATTTTTTTCCTTTTTTCGATTTAAAAACCCCTTTTCGTAACGTCTGAAATTTGTTATCCTGCCGTAATAGGCGCACAAAAGGAAATTTTATATTCTACCATTTTTTTTTTTTTTTGTCTTTGTAGAGGACCGAATGTGTATTTACGTGTTGTTGTATTAGAAACACGTGTGTAACTGCTAGTAGAATATGTGACGGGTACACACCTGGCCCAGGGTCGAATCCTTTGGTTACGGCGCCAACTGTGACGTCGCTCCTCCTGGTCGCTCCTCCTGGTTCCAAGCATGCCGCTCCAACCTCTTGGTTAGATGATCACCAGCCTCGCCTTTCCCAACCCGCTTCCAATACCTGGTTGCTAAAGCAACTGTACTGATCTCCGGTCTGTCTACCCACGCTGTGTTTAGATCTTAGATAGACGGGACCAGCAGGGATTGGGCCGTATGCAAGCTGAGTCCGACGGGGGTGGCAAAACACAAGTAAAAGAAAAAAAAAAAAACTCACGAGACAAAAAATTACTGATAAAAAAAAAAGGGTGACAACCTTTTATATCTAATGTCCGTTACATAAAGAAAAATTGTTCTCATTCCCGACCCGCTCTGTGGACCATGGCACCAAGCTTCTATCATACAACTTAACGATTTCGAATTGTCTACTCTCTAAAATTGTGTATGTCGGAGTGTGGTTTAGTTCGACACTGGGGCTAATTTCTATCAATCATTCGCAGTTGATTCTTCTCTTCGACTTGAGTTGTATTTCTTCACTTCGATCTGGTTGGGTCGAATTCTGTTCTCGGCTGGGCTTGATTTTAACTTCTTCTTCCGTCCAGTAACTCTTTGGCCTTGTCTTCGACTTGGCTGCAACTTCTCCGCGGCTTTCGAGTAATCTTCTCCTTCGTCGACTTAGATAGAACTTCTCTTGTCTTTGACTTGGGCCGGAAGGATTTCTTGTTTTCGACTTGGGCTGGAAGGATTTCTTGTTTTCGACTTGGGCTGGAAGGATTTCTTGTTTTCGACTTGGGCTGGAAGGATTTCTTGCCGCAACCCAGCCGCAACCCTCCGTCGTCCGAGGTGATCTCTTCTCGCTGCCGTCCGGGGCTGAACTCATCTTTTTGTCGATTGGGGTCCTGCTTTTATTGACGCCGCAGCAAACCGGGGTGGGTCTGTCGGCGTCAGGGCTCTCGCGATAATCCCAAAAGTCGCATTAGTTCTGATTTCCCATTATCGCTATTATTTTCACCCCTACTTCCTCACAGTGCCTCTGGGGGGAAGACGCATACCCATCTCTCCCGGTCTCTCGTATGTCAGGTGACCGTTTTCGACCAATGGTTCTTGATCGAGCATTCTCCCTCCTCTTTCCGCATATCACGTGACCGCTTTCGGCCAATGAGACTGTGGTGGGACGCCTCCCGTCTCCAATCGGGCGTGGCTTACATCGTTCTTGTTCTAAAAAAAACAAAATCTAATTTGGCCTTTTTCACACGTACGAAAAATGATAATCTTGGCTTTTTCTCACCTGGGTTCTGTCAAAACAGCCTGCCGCTAATTAGATGTGACTTCAGGAAAGAATATTGGCGCTATCTGTGAGCCGAGACAATCGTTTTCTTTCCTTCTTTGTTTTTGGTCAGACCTGATAGTCAAAAATCTTAATTATCTGAATTGAAAATGTCTCCACTTCATCATCGTGGGGTTCCAATTTTTAACAGGTCAGAATCTGTATACAGTTCCACCGGTCACCACCTCAACACAAAAAAACACCTTTCCTCCGATTAAAATTTCCTTTTCATTGTTCAAAAAAATCTTTATTGTTTCAGCCAACCTTAACAAACTTCCATCCCACGCGGACCCGGAATTAGTTCAAGTGCTTGACCTGATAATTTTGACACTTGTTAGGTGCTGGTCGCACGAGTGTGTTTTCGCTTACGTCCTGGTTTCGTATTATGTTTCTGTCTTTCCTCTTCTTTTTATTATTTTTTTTTTCTTCTTCTCTATTTCTTCGACCAAATATAACAATTTCTATTTCCCTGGATTTCGGTCAGGTAATTTGACCTGATATATTTTGACACTTGTCTTGTCTTAGTTTTACTTATGACCGGGTTTTGTTTTATCTATTCCTCTTTCTCTTTCTTTTTATTATTTTTTTTTCTTCTTCCCTTTGGATCGCCTAAATACAGTTAGAGAATTATTCTCAAAACTCAATTATTCTTCGTTTCTAAATAACTAACAACTGGTTAATAAACCGAATAAAAATTAAATCATATTTCTATGAATATCTCTTTTTAGTCTTTCTAAAAATGCAGGGTGCCACAATATTAAAAGGTCCAACTACAAGAAAATTGGCGGATTCAAGTTAAGTCCAACTGAAGATATAAAGAAGATAAACAAACAAGACCGATATATATATATATATATATATATATATATATATATATATATATATATATTTCAAACAACACAATTTTACAATGGACATAGGCAATAATATTTGTGTGTGTGTGTATATGTGTGTGTGAACATTTGTGTCTTTTCTTTGGTGAATGTTCATATTTAGGTCAATGTTCGTACGTACGTGTATGTGTGTTTAATGTTCACAACGTCACCCACAAATGGGAAGACGCGGATTTTCTAAGAGAGCTTACATTGTAGTCGCTGAAATGAAGAAATGAAAAAAAGAGAACGAGAAATGAAAAAAGTCTCCCATTATTTATAGTATAGGGAGAGCAACCCCTAGTGACAATTTGGGAATTAAGGAGGAGATAACTCCGACACCTTGTGTATTAAATGCTTTGCCTTTAAAGTTTTATGCAGTAGTTGCATCTTATTTTGTTATTTGCTCCTATTTTGACCTCAAGGAAAAGAGAAACACGTATTCTCTTTTTCCTTTTATATTCATACTTAACTAGGTTTTGTGTTTGGCACAAGAATTTAGTTGGGAGTTAGGATTTTTATATTTTGCACAAAAAGACGAATGTGGCTTTTGTGTATTTTTAAAATGTTTTATAAAATAGCAGGGGCAGCGGATGATATATAGCAGCAATATTCTAACCATAGTTAAATGGTTGACTTATTGATATGCATGATAAATTCTGAATAGTCATAATACACTTAATAATAGTCGGCCTTTCTTTATTCTTATTTTATTTTTTTTTTTTTTTTTAGTTACCGTATTTGACGACATATAAGGCGCACTTTCTCATACGAAAAATATCTTAAAATTCCCCTGCTTCTTATATGTAGGTTATAATTCCCGATAATCGACCGAAATTAGATGACGCATTATTTAAAAATGATGATAGTAGTATTGAAAATGAGTATAAGAGTTTTGTTAATAAAGACAACGAATTTTATGAATTTGAAGATGAATAAAATTTTAATGGTAACTATACTGTTTTTCTCAATTGTAATAATTGCTTGATTTTTATTTTGTTTTCTTACCTTTGTATATTAAAAAATTTTTTAGGCTCATGTTCTTTTTTTCCTATTATTTTTCGTTTAATTGTAATCATGGCTTGTTTAATCAAAATAATACTTTATAAATATAGCCTAGGCTGTACCATTCATTAGGTTGGTGCAAAAATAATGACGCAATAATGTCGTTTTTTGACGTTAAAAAATACGTCAAAAAACGACATTATTACATCATTATTTTTGCACCAACCTAAAACTAATAATTTTAATAATTTTACTAATTATTAATTTTTCTTGATTTTCCCTGCTGAAATTGGTGTACATCTTATACACCCGTACGTCTTATACACCCGTGCGTCTTATATGCCGTCAAATACGGTATTTACCTTCGGATTATAAGCTTACCTGCTCTAAGATTCCGGCGAATTGGTGAAGGTTGTTTAATTCTACTAAATTCAGCCACGTTATGTCGGAGATCCATCGATGCGGTTTCGACTGCACTGTGTTGAGGTCAAGTGAAGCGCCACCTGATGTTAAAACAGATCAAAATACGTATTTTAACACTCATTGTCTTTTAATTACATTGCCCTTTTTATAAAACGTTTCTACTTTTACGGGGGACTCTCTCGTCGTTTATCGGCGTATGAGGGTGAAGAGCCTCAGTTCATAGAACCGAACAGACAGACTAAACACACACATATGATTTGATTCTATTGTTAAAGGCTTGCGAAGAACCAAACCCACTTTTTGGAAGAGCTCAATACAGAGAACTGGTGCCCGGCGTGCCACACGGTCCCCAAATGACCCTTCTCGGGATTTGAATTTAGAGTTATCCATCTCCCAGAACGGTTGCCTCCCAAAGCTATAGGTCCCAGTCTGTCCTGCTATTTACCTATAGTGATGGAGGAGAAATAATGAATTCATACCTTTCCCAAGTGTATTTGCAAGTAAGTGAATGCGAATGAACTCAACTGGAATTCGAACT
>OZ010578.1:115113642-115153642 GCA_963932145.1 Acanthosepion lycidas | reverse complement strand
GTCATGTGTCGAAAGATACATGATCACGTGTGTGTCACGTATGGCACATAACTGACTGATATTTTTTTTTTAAATCTATGGTTTTATTTAATAAAATATAAATGTATAGCCTTTAAAAAAATTTGCTAAGTGTACCGTGATATTTTCATATTCTCCTAAGTGTACCGTTGCTTAAAAAGGTTGAGAGACACTGGTCTGGAGACTTTACATAAATACTCTTCAAAGGGATCACAAAGCATGTCTTCTTTTTTTTTATTGTCGACAGGAACGCGATCCATTGGGTGAAAAATGTTATATATTTATTTTTAAAGGATTAATTTATTAACCGAGAGAATGGGCGAATCATTCGACTCAGAAACCTTTTTTTTTCTGTCATTTGGTGTTTGAATATCTTGCTATTAATTTTCGCCTTCGCTCTACAAAACATTTTTATATTTGAATTGAAATTTATCTTAGGAATGATTTAACTCTTTCTGTTTGCAGTGCTTTGCTGGAAGCTATTTTGTCCGTGACTGAAATTGCGTATAAACGCCAAACACAATCAATAATTTGCCTTTGCAGGAAAGGTTCAAGTCAATCCAAAGTAAACAGGTTTCATTTAAACTAACGGCAATTAATAAATCTATTAACAAAACATGTTTTATGTAAATTATGGAAAGAAATGAACTTCATCATTTTCAACTGATTATCTCTGAAGCACTTAAACGCCGCGTGTTTTGATGAGGAAAAGAGAAAGCACGTGTTGTCGCTCCTAAATCAAAGCAAAAGAGAATGATTTTTTAAAAAGTTGTGCTACTTGTAATTTTAGTCGGTGATAATCCACTGGTTTCCAAACGGAGGAAAATGCAACTTTACACTATATAGCTGAAGTCACCCGCAGTATGAATCATTGTGGTTATATTAGGTTGGTGCAAAAATAATGTCGGTTTTTGACGTTAAAAATACGTCAAAAACCGACATTATTTTTGCACCAACCTAATAATAACAGTACTACAAAGGACTCGATGAATAGTCTAAACCTGGGGTCGGCACCCCCGGCTCACGAGCCACATTCGGCCCGCGAAGGATTTTTGTCCGGCCCGTCAACTTAACACCTGGACACTAATTATCTAATTAATTCATGGAGCAAGCGACAGAAAGATATCAATTGGAATTAATCGACTTACAATGCGACGAATTTTTTAAATCAAAATTTAATTCCGAATCCACTGCTGACTTCTACAAGAAATATATTTTGCCAAGCGGAAAACAAAAGCTGATTGAATAATGTGAAAATGATGGTATCATTATTTGGAACTAGATATGCTTGTGAACAACTTTTTCCAAAAATGAAATATACTAAAAGTTGTTTAAGAACAAGGTTAGGTGATGACCACCTGGATGATGTTTTGCTACTGTCATTGACAAATATTTCACCTGATGTAGAGAAGTTATCAAACAATAAACAGAAACAAGTGTCTTATTAAATAATTCGCCATTTCTGTATTTCATTTGTAGTAAGGAATTTACATTTTTTTTTGTTATCTTGTAATTTCTGCAGTAAAATAATGCAACCTTGTTTAGATAATATTAACTTTATTGTTTTTCTTTAAAGCTCCAGACTAAGTCAACCTTCTGGATGGAGTGGCCATAGGTCGAGGCAATTTAATATTTGATACCATCGTCCTCGTACAAGACACTGCGTAACTATTCTTTGGATGAAAATATTACTCCTGGAAGTGAATTAATTGATGCATTAAGGACAATGCCCTATGACAGAAATTCACGTTTTTAAGAAAGACCAAGGAGAGAGATAATCGGAGCGATCTGATAAAATCATTTAAAAAAAAAAATTAAACCAACAATGTCTACCTCTTCATCAAAACAATGTCTACCCCCTCATCAAAACAATTCAAATAACTCAGTCAAACCTAGAAAAAGGGGTATAACAAATAATATTCGACAAAGTTCAACATTCGTACTCGCAAAAAAAGGTTGTGTAAGTGTCAATTTTTCTCTTGACACCAATGTTATTTCAAACTTCCTCAGCAATTTTTATAGATTTTTTTCTTTATGTTTTAGAAATTTGATAAAACCCAAATATATGTAACTGGATTTATACATTCTATTTTCTCTCGATAATTAACAACTAAAGTATTAAACACAATTCTTGTAAATTAACAGACTAATAAATAAATAGTGTTTAACATTTTTGTTGTCATTTCTCGAGAAAAAATTATAAATGCAGAAGCTGGTAACCTATTTTAGAGAATTTATGTGGCGAAAGCAAATGAAAGATATACCCAGAAAATGATTATTTTTGTCAAAATTTATAGTTACAGTGGAACCTCGGTTCCTGAAGCCCGTTCGTAACCCGAAATGTTCGTAAACTGAAACTATTTTCCCAATAGGAATCAATATAAAATGGATTAATCCGTTCCTGGGCCCAAGATGATTGCTTATTTAAACTTTTAAAACAATTACTATGCAATAATTATTATTTACCATTTTATAAATAACTATGAAAACAAAATTATTATCATTTAATATTAAAAGAATGTTTGGGGCAGAAGAAGAGATGATCTCAACAATTTCAACATTTTTTTTCAAAATTTATGATTAGTTACTTTTCGTTATGTGTTTAGATTTTCTTTTAAAAGTTTTAGAAATTTATGACTAAAAAGAAATATTTTTTTTGCTTCAGAGGAAAAGCTGCTCTCAATCTATTTTAGTGAATTTATGTGACGAGAGCGAATAAGTGAAATGTCCGGATTTTTTTTTTTTTTTTTTGAAAATTTCTAATTATAGTTACTAGCAGTTATGGTAATTTTCTAAGCTTAGCTTAGATGTGGCACAAGGCTGAAAGTGTGGAGCACTCATGTGAGGATCGAACTCATTACTTTTCGTTGTCAATTCTCAAGAAAATAGAGAATGTATGAAACCAGTTTTTATATGTTTATGTCTTATTAAATTTCTAGAAATAGCTTTTTAAAAATTGCCGAGGAAGTTTTAAAAAAATAGGAGTTTAAAAAACCGTCCTTTTAACACTATTTTTTCTCCTTTTAACTTTACCAAATCTTTCATGGAATACAAGCAAGAGTTACTTACCTTGTCATTGACATGTCAAACAGATGCAAAAATTGGCTAAGGGATGTTTGATACATGCAGTTGACCATGTTCATCTCAGTAATCAGGAAGTACAGGATACTCCCCCTTGTGGCGACAGGGCGAAACTCTTCCCTAGCTTCGTTAATCTTAACTTCCGTTTCGCCTGCAGTGATAAGCTTCTGCCTTACTTCTTTGGAAGTATCGTTCGTTGTGTTCAGGACATTAATTAGATCCTCGTCGTCCACCAGAGAACCCTACGGCGACAAAAAATGATAGTTAACTCGCTTTCCGTACATTGTTAGATTCTGTCTCATATGTGCTTGTTCCCTCGGACTTTACGCAAATTGTCAAAAAGTTTTAGTAATACAATGAAACAAAAAGATTTGTAACAATGAAGCGGAGATCCGGAACTCACAACTAAAATAGAGGCCAATGAACCGTTTAATTAATCTGTTCCCTTTATGTGTTTAAGACGATCGATGCTATTTCTGATACATTGATTACTCATAGCGATTTATATAATATATATATAATAAGTATTTAATATCACAGTGACTCGAAATAGAAACACCTCTTGAAAGAAAAAGATTATTAGCAACAGAATGACAAAGACGGCGACAACAAAGTCCCTATCAAAACTACGTTGAAGACGATCACTTAAAAGATACTGGTAGCTGAGTGCCTCGCAAGAAAGGCTTGAACAAATAATACTGCAATCTAAGAAACGTAGTAGGAATAGAAGATATTAGTTAAAAAGTTGTTTTTACTTATATATATATATATATATATATATATATATATCCTACACAAAAAAGACAATGGTTAAACATTAAAAACATGAGGAAAATTAATTCCTTTTAATAATATCTGGAAATATCTACTTTTTGCCTGATGAAGTTCGCGAGATCAGAAACGTGTGTAGCAAAAAATATGTAAAATAAAGTATAATATATATTTTTTAAAATACACATTATAACCAAAAACGTTTGAGGATTCTCTCTTCTTTTTTAAATATACACATTTCTTTCGTTGGAACAACTATAACCTCTTCCTTATATATATATATATATATATATATATATATATATATATATATATATATATATATATATATATGCCAGCCGTGTCACGCATATTTTGTAAGAAAATGATTGATTTTAAATCATATGATGCATTTCAATTTTTCAATATTACTCAATGATCTCGCCAATATGTCCTCCATCTTCTAGCTTTCTCATCCCCTTGTTATAATTTGAATCTAAGGTGAAAAAATTCAGTGGAATAATCTGACCCTTTGATATGTATTTGATGCATTACTTGATTGAATGAATTGATAGACAGATTTCCACATTGATATGACAGTTCAATTGTCGGAACAAATATGTATTGCAAGGCACTACGAACTGATTGGTGATTTCTTGCTCAAGTTTACATTGATAATATCTCATTTTGATCTTACCGATGTGACCTCGATCTTCTGGTTTCCTCCTGATATATTTTGAATAGGAGTTATTCCCTTGTTCCAATTTAAATTTAATTTAAATCATAGGGAAAAATTCAGTGGATGCTTTGTTCCCCACCCCCACACCGGGGACACCAAATGGTCAAAATGAAATATACTTATCCAAGTACCCAGGAAGTTACTCCCTTGTTCAAATTTAAATTTAAATTAAATTAAAATGGAGAAATTCAGTGGGACGTTAGTGCCCCCCACCCAGGGACCCCATTTGATCAAAATGATTTTGCGATGTGACCTCCATCTTCTGGATTTCTCCCTCTAGATTTTGGATAGGAGTCATTCACTTGTTTAAATTTAGATTTAATTCATATTAAAGGAAAAAAAATTCAGTGTGGGGTTTGTGCGCAACCAACTCCGGAACCCCCCTTTGATTAAAATGAAATATACTTATCCAAGTACCCTGGGTAGTGTATTTTTCTTTATATGTAATGTTCTGGAGGGGTCTATCTCCAAAACCCGAGGAGGAGTTCGATAAAAAACAGCCAGACAGAGGCTACAACTTTACACACACACACACACACACACACACACAGACACACACACACATATATATATATATATATATATATATATATATATATATATACACACGTTTCATTAAATAATATAGACAAGTGTTGTCTATTTATTTTATGTCATTTTTTTTCGTAACATCTGATAAGTTTAATAACATTATCGTTGAACGAAGAAAGAAATTCACAATAGTGATCCATATTTTTTTTAATACAATCTAAGCTTTCGGCTTATTTAAGCCATTATCAAAGATGTCAATTACAACATATTAAACAATATACTGACAAGACAGTGATGATAGTCTGTCAATGTTTACATAGATGGTTTCCATTTTACTTAGCCCATCCTCCCCACTGAGACGAGATGTGACACATGGTCCGATTTAATGGGAGTAATCCCAAGCGCGTACACTCGGGCCAAGCACAAAAATTTTCCCTGCACCCGCAACTTTCAGTTGCTTTGGCATCGATATGATTATTGAACCTTCGTCACTAGCGCAAGATGTTCCCCGGGGACCGGGAACATCACAGAATTTAATTTGCCACAGCTCTGTGTCTGTCCGAAAACAGAGTCACAGTGTAGAAACCTATCCCGAGCCACTGGATCGATATACTCTATAAGACCGGCCGTTGGTCCTGTCCTAGTCCAGTATTACAGGTTCGATCAGTCTCCGGTTCCAAATGTCAATTCGATTGCACTTTGCAGGCACGTTGTGATTTTTTTGAGCCTGGAGAGCAATTATCAAATCGTAGATCCAGGAAGATTCAGCTGGTTTACTTGCAAGTTCGTTGGGGGGGGGGGGCGAGAATCGGGCCAAGCAGAAAAAACTATTCGAGTCCGAAGAAAAATTAATATATATTTAATATATATATATATATATATATATATATATATATATACATATCAGGGAAGAAATTGATACAAAATCAATAATGCTTCTTTTACAAGAAAGTTGTGTACATGAAATAAAGTCCAGAAAAAAAAAAATATTGCAAAGAAATTCCGAAAGGTGAAAAGTAGTTTTCGGGTTCACTCTTTTTTTCTTAGTAGTTGCTGTAATTATTTCACTATCAGGATATAAGGGGTCCACTGGAAGTATTGAGCCAATATTACAGATAACATAAGTTCACTCCATCCCTTATTACAGCAGCAAACGGGCGCTTTCACTCTCACTGCTTCTCTCTCTCTCTCTCTCTTTCCCTCTGGTCGACTGCTTGTCAAGTAACTTCACCCAGCTCCATGACTTATTCAACTGCTTGTTTTCGAACAAACACGCGCTTAAATAAACGCGGTGGTAGCGACAAAAACCCTGAGTGTTAGTAAACTTAGAATACAACCTGATTACTGATCTCTCCCCCTTCATGATTAAATGAACAGTCTCTTCTTCTCGATTGGTATTGCATAGTTCATATAAACACTATTGTTTTGACATTTTATATTAATAATTCTGACGAAGCACAGATTCTCTGGGTCACAAACTTCACCACAGATTATTTTTCTCATCTACAAACAAAATTCTATATTACTATAATTATTAATATTTCAAGGGTGACCATTGCTCTCTGCCACAATAACTGCGCCGCACTCCGCCCGAAGACATAGACACAATAGAGAGATAATGCCCCCACCCTATGGCATGAGCTGTGGAGTCATAGTCATGGAATCATTGTAAAACCCACGATAGCTGCATAGTATGTATTTTGCAAGGGCTGCATGTGGTTTTAAATTCAAAGTTGTCCTTCCCCGTCATCTGGCAGTCAACAAAGGCCGAAAAGTCAAGTCAGACCTAATATTTAATTTAATAGAAAAAAGACGAATTATCCTAAGGGTAAATTCGAACTCGGATCTCAAAATTGTTCGTATCCATTGCACCACACGTGCATCCCAACATTTAATCGTCAGTAAACTGAAACACATATTCAATGTGTTGGGAGTTTATTTTCTGCTAGTAATATGTTAGGTTGGTGCAAAAATAATGGCGTAATAATGTCGTTTTTTGACGTTAAAAATACGTCAAAAAACGACATTATTACGTCATTATTTATGCACCAACCTAATATAAACAAACCCATATATGAATAGTCTGCGATAAATAACATTTTCACAACTATGGAAGCACCCACAAGTCTTTATGGAACTTAATAAAATAAATAAAGGGTGCTTCTAAACCAGAATTGATATATAGTGGTATACAATTTGGCCTGTTTTGTGTTGGGGGATGAAATTTAGTATAGTCTGTACAGCGGGCTATCCGACCAAAACAAAAGGGTGACAGCAATGAGAAATCGACGTCAGCGTCTTTATATTCATTTACTTGCAATAAATGGCAATTTCTTGTTTTACGAAAAACGGGCCAGCACAACCAGGCAATCACTACATCAGTGAAAGTATTAAGTGATAGATAGATAGATAGATAGATAGATAGATAGATAGATAGATAGATAGATAGATAGATTGATAGATAGATAGATAACGAGAAAGAGAGAAATATAGATAGAAAGATAGATATGGACAGACTGAGATAGATAGATAGATAGATAGATAGATAGATAGATAGATAGATAGATAGATAGATAGATAGATAACGAGAAAGAGAGAAATATAGATAGAAAGATAGATATGGACAGACTGAGATAGATAGATAGATAGATAGATAGATAGATAGATAGATAGATAGATAGATGCATTTGCAAATATCTTACCTGGGTACTAGTGAGTCGAAACAATAAGTTATCTTCCAAGTCCTTTATCTTTTTCTTGTTGTCCGAGACATCTTCCATTAATTTCACCCTCTCACTCTCCAATTCCTGAATTTACGTAAAGCAGAATTTAAAAAAAAAATTTTAAAAAAAGAAAGAAAGAAAAGAAAAGAAAGGAAAAGAAAATTTTAACGTTTTTGTTTTCGTGATGCTTCCGGTTTACTTTTGAAATTTATGTTCAATTTCACAAACACACGAGCATTAATTGACGTACCATCAATAATTTGTAAAGTTATCACATGAAACACTGTCAATTATCTCATTTTTTTTTAAAGTCCTTCTTTCTAGATAATCTTTGTTGCTTCTTATCGCAATTCACGGACCCTTATTTATTCTACGATCGTTAAGCAAGCATAGTGGATTAGAAATAAACATATATAGAATGACGATTTGAGAATAGATAAAAACAGAAGATTGGTTTGGTTTGGTTTGTTTTACGGCATATCAACACCTCAATGGGTCATTTAATGTCGACAATATTTTTATCGCTGGTAAATATTTTTTTCAAAAATGTATTGCTGCTAATGTATCTATATATATATATATATTTGCCCCAAAATATATTGCTGGTAATATCTTCTTCATTTAAATATGTATTGCTGCTGGTTGATATCTATTTATGGGTCCAAAAAGGATTACCGACTCATATGGCTAATAGGTTACAACGATGGGGAACCATTTTACTAAATTACAACTTTAAAATGGAATTCTTGCAATCGTGTTAGTGGATACACGTGTTTGAGTTGATTCTCCTGTTTATTCTCTTCAGCAATGAAATCAATGTAAACCGGCTTAGATCGTGAAGTCTTAAAGAAAATCCCGGCTAGAAACTTTGCCTTCCTATTTGAGCTGGGTGGAGCAAAAAGAAATGAAGTCATACATTTTCCATGTGCATATGTAAGAAAATGAATGTAACGTACTAGTATCTGTCTATATTTCTAAGATGAGGCATTATGTACATTATTTACATTATTCGGACTATTGTCCTCATCTTTGTCGCCATATTTATTACAACGTTTCGGCCGTTGTACGCTCCGGCCTTCTTCAGGTGATCGAACTGAACCCTTTATTTCGCTCACTGGGGTAGACTGTTCTAGTTCCATGTGCCATGTTTAATGGATGTCAGTTATCAGTTATCTCCTGTTAATTTCCCTCTGAAAGTTCTCCACTGCCTTAACCGGGTATTGAACTCACACTCTTTGCGTCCTCAAGGACACATAGCACAGTGTATAAAGGCGTTAGTTAGATCTACTGACAGGACCCAAAGAGTATGAGTTCAATACCCGGTTTAGGCAGTGGAGAAATTTCAGATGGAAATTAACAGGAGATAGCTGACATCCATTAAACATAGCACGTGGAACTAGAACAGTCTCCAGTGAGCGAAATAAAGGGTTCAGTTCGACATTCCAACCACCTGAAGAAGGCCGGACCGTACAACGGCCGAAACGTTGTAATAAATATGGCGACAAATATGAGGACAATAGTCCAAATAATGTAAATAGTGTACGTAATACCTCATCTCAGAAATATAGACAGATACTGAAAAGCCGAAACGTCGTAATAAATATAGCGACAAAGATGAGGATAATAGTCCGAATAATGTAAATAATGTAACGTACTAGATCGGAATTCTAACTCGCCAGTTGCTCGTTCCGAACAGCCTCACTACTCTTGTGCATTGGAGTTAGTATTAAGTAAACCATAGAAAGGTTTGTTTTTTTTCATTTCCGGATTTGACCGTAGGTAAGTGAAACTAATAATTTATACGTACGGCTTTTTCCATCAAGATGACTCTCCCGAGAAGTTGGTCTTCTAAACCTCTTATGGTGACAGTGAAATCAATAATGACAGTTCGGGCAGATATTTCAGGGGTGTAAGCTGGATTTGGAAGTTTCGTCGTGATATAGAGGCTAAAACCTGGCATGACATCGCATTCTTTGTCCCCGACTTTAACTTTGTGTGTCGATCCGACCTTGATGAAGTTTTTCTCCAAGACATTGTCCAAGGCGGGGTCTAGCTCTTCAGCGACGTCCTCTATTAGCAATGGTCGGCCTAGACACATGCTGTCTTCAAGATGCTGCCTGAAGTACTTGTGGTTCAGTGAAGTAATCTGCAAAATCCATGGACCTCATCAAGTATAAAGTCTTCAGTTACTACAAAGCCACGTATTTTTTACAGAACAATAAATGGATGATAACATTAAACAAAAGTGATAAAAATTGGGAGTAATTTACATTCAGTGTTATCAAACGCTTTACATTATAAAAACGCAGCAAATTATGCAGCACTTATTTCTACTAAGGTGTTACTTTGAACGATTACTTTACTACTTATATAAATGTAAAAACAGTCTTAGTTGGTAATAATGATATCTATAAAAAGGTAGATTTGATAATTTACAGTTAATTTGTTTGCATAATGCTCTGACTATTGTATGTGTTACATGGCAGTAATTGTAAGTAAAATGACGCAATAAAATAAGTAACTAAGTAATCGTTTTAAGTTCTTAATTTTGATACCTTTAAGATAATGAAATTTAAATTCATCCGACTTTGTTTTCATAATGTTAAATACTTTTAATTTTCAATAATGAAATGCCTTGTCCGAGAATCCTCTCAACTTAAATTGACAATTTCTTGAGTAATTATTAAAAGGAGTTGGTTGAAATAATGATGTCCAGTTTGGATTATTTAAAGAAATAAAAAATGAAAAAATTGTCCTGGCCTGTCTACCTGATACTCGAAGGAAACTTTCTCTGTCACCTTGCAACTATTTGCTATTTCGATAATTTTGTTGCTGTCTTGGATAATTTAAAATCACAAATTATGCAGCACTTATTTCGATTAACCCCGTTACTTAGAAAGATTACTTCGCTACTTAGGTAAATGTAAAAATAGTCTTGGTTGGTTGATTTTGTTTAGTGATATATCAACCTCACATGAGATATATAACACCGAATTCTACATATTCTTTTACATAATTTTATGCTTTCAACTACAGATATTTTCTATATATTTTTATATTTTCATGGTAAAGTAACATTTTTTTTTTTTTTAGATATATCGTTTGTAGACCATAAAATGTACTGTTGGTGTTAGGTCGGTGCAAAAATAATGTCGTTTTCTCACATATGTTACTATGTGAGAAAACGACATTATTTTTGCACCAACCTAATAATTTGACTATAAAAATTTATTTTATATATATATATATTTTTAATGTTGCATTGATTGTTATTCTTGCTATAAAAAACTATTGTTGCTCATTTTATTATAAAAATGTACTGCTGATTTTTTTTTTTTTTTTTTTTTTTTTTTTTTTGGTGGGGTCGATATTTGCTCATAGCTGGGACCCTAATATGTGCTATCACCCCGGATCAGGGTGAACCTGGGAACAGCAGCAATTAAGAAGTGGTCCCAACTTCCTCAAAACATCCAATCTCACGATCAAAGGCTTTGATACTGCATGTAGTTTATCGTCATACACAAGACGAGTTTTAATTGGCAATACTATAAGTAAAATATACTTTAAAATATAATATATGATGTTAATATAGATAATATATATTAATATATATATAAATATATGTTAATGTACACACACACACACACATATATATATATATATATTAAAATATATATTAATATATATATATATATATATATATATTCTATATGTTTTAATATATTCCACGTTTAGTAAAAAATATATGCTAATATATATATATATATATATGTGTGTGTGTGTGTGTGTGTGTGTTAATATGATGTGAATATATATAAAATAGTCCTAGTTGGCAATAATATAAGTAAAATATACTTAAAAAAAAAGTCGATTAAATGCATTACGTAGAACGATTACTTCGCTACTTATTTCAATGTAAAAGAAGTTTTAGCTAGCAACTAGCAGCAAGTCCCGGCGTTGCCCGTGCTTGATTCAGAAATCGTACGACTCATACAGCAATCGCTATCATTTGACTTAAAATATTTTTGCCCTTCCTTGCCTTTAAATGAGTGCCTTTTGCCGTGCTGATGTTGCTACATGTCTCACTTCTTGCCTATCTCACACTGCGAATTTTTTCTAAGCTCTATACTAAACATTAAATCTATTACGAAAAAAGAACTAAACAAAATGAACACAAAACGATCGGCTTTAAAAAAAAGGACTCGTAACTGGAAAAACCGAATGAAAAAAGAATGTTAACAACAAATACTTTTTCACACCCAACCCAGTTCTGCGGAATTAGAATCAATGTTGAGTTTAAACAAGCGAATGAGACAGTCTGACCAGTACAAAATGGCCGCAAACTACATGATAACTGCTGTAGAAGCATGAAAAATTGATTATTTCCACTATCGATGGGAGTTGGGAAATGCGAAGTCGGTCTTGGACATCCCGCTAACTTGGAGCATGTGCATGTAAATTTTGGTGCAAATCCGTCGAGAATTGCGGCCGTGCTTTCGTCAAACACACACACACACACACACACACACACACACACACACACACACACACACAGATCCTGCCTTTTATAGATAGAGATAATAGAAGTGACAGAAAGGCTATAAAAAGAGACTGTTGATAATTTACGGCTAATTTGTTTAAATAATGTACTGGTTATCGTTTGCGTCGCGTGGTAATAATTGTAAGTAAAATGATGCACTAAAATAAGTAACCAAGTAATCGATTTAAGTTCTCTGAATCATAAACATGTATCATAATCGAGGGTTTGAGCGTACTGACCTTGTGAAAAAAAACTGTTGATCACGACAGATTATGTGCTTTCTCCCAGAAACTGTAACTAAGGTCTGCTCAGCATAGTTGCAGTATAAATCAGAGGTGAACTCAGTGGATATTGAATACACACAAATGTGTCTGATCAGATGTGTACAAGAGGGATTGGCTAACCACCCTAGCAAACAGCCATAATCGGATACGCGGGGACAGTCATATTAAAGCATAAAAGTGCCTGAAACTTATATCCTAAGCGGATGCTGTTAGCACTATTTCAAATAAAGTGTTTAAGACTTACTTATATTGATAACAATAACCGGTTGATAACATTAAGCAAATGAGTTAAAAATTAGAATAATTCACCTTGGTTGGTTGGCAAAGAATGGCTGGAATTTTGATTAAAATATTCGGTCAATAAAAAATAAGGAAATTATTCGATCGCCTGTAATAATTTTCACAAAAAATACATAGGCGTAACCTCAAGTAATCTAAATAAAAGATTGCATGAACACAAAAGGGACATTTTACAAAAAAATATATCAAATGCATTAGCTGCTCACCGTAACGAGACTGTCCACAATTTTGACATAAAAATGCTACTCTGGTCAAAGGAGAAAATAATTGACTAAGATGAAAATGTCAATAGAGTGACTTGATCGCGAGGTCATCGACAGTAAATTTGCGCTCAGTCTCTTACAACATTTCAGCATTCCTGACAAATCTTCTATTATCACAGTGTAGGATATTTAATAACAAAAGTGGTGGTAACAAAAAGAAAAAAGAATCTAAATGAAATCGGCGAGATTATATAAAAAAAAGGACAAAACGCGTCACACGAAACGTTTTTTTCATTTTGTCATACATTTTCGCCCAATTTATTTTAAGTAAAAATTTTGGTTTTGATGATAATAACCGCTTGATAGCATTATACAAAAGAAATAAAACCAGGAACAATCATCATTTGTCTTTTTAAAATTATTTACTTAAAAAAGTTACCTAATGCTGTGAACGTATTCTGTTTGCCTTTCCCAGATTAATTAATAAATTGATCAGACTCGTAAAGCATTTGAAATGTTATTGATCAATGTTGCATGATACGATGAAGTATTGTTTGAGCTTCTCGCACCCGGCTATCATTAAGAAGATCCGAAATTTCTACCCGATTTGGTTTTGCATTCTTTTCTTATAATTCAGCATCTACATTGCTAACAGTTTGACATATTTACGACAATCACTTGAACTTTGTCATCAACAGTCAACTGATCTTCAAAATTTTCTTTTGACGCTTTACGATTTACGCTTGTTTTAAGAACTTCATTTGTAATAATACTTGCTGCTACTTACAAATACAAGATGAAGATTTTTTTATAACAATTCCCCAAGATTTTGATTAATTTATCGTATAAATTTTAATTCGCCTTCAATCATTCCATATATTTGGGACCGGCTGGTTTTGATAACAATAAACGTTTGATAACATTATACGAGATTATAATAAACGCGTTCTTCTAAGAAGGTGGAAAATCAGTAGTTTGTATAAGTTGATTCTCTGTTCCCAAATAAAAGTATGTAACAGATACAGGCACGGTGGAGTAATGGAAAGCGGCTCGGATTGAGAAATCGGAGTTCGAATTCCAGTCGAAACCATTGCATTCACTTACGTGCTAATACCCTTGGGAAAGATATGAATCTGCTTCTTCTTCACCGCCCATCTATGGGTAAATAGAAGTAGACGGAGAAGCAGACCGGGTTCTATAGCCTTGGATGGCAACTGGTCTACCGCATAAAGAAATCTGCCTCGTCAGTCATGTATCGAAAGATACATGATCGCCTAAGCGTGTCCCACGCATGGCACATGGCTGAATAAATACTTAATGTTCAATTTCATTTTTTCTCCTGATACTATCGGGATATTTACACACGGAATTGCGTGATTTGTGAAAAAAATAAAGAAAGAAATAAAGAAATAAATTAAAAAATAAATAGAAAACTGAAAGTGAAAGTGAAAGTGAAACTGAAAAGAGAAATTGAAAATAAAAAAAAATTAAGTTGCTTAAAATGCCATGTAAGTCGCTTACATGCCATGTAAGTTTGCGGGGAAATGTTTTGTGCTCCTATCCCACAAATTATCTACAGCACTTTCAGGCCAGATTTGTATGTTTAATTCATTTAAAAATAGTATATAAAAGAATATAGTTGTATTCTATGTTATTTCACTTCATTGAAAGACAAGGTGTTGTAAACTATAATTTCTTTTTCCTTTTTATGTGTCATGTCCTTTCAGGACGTAGGCGATCATGGCTCTCCACCTCCTTCTATCCCTTGAAGCTCTCAATAAGTACTTTCCCTCTGCTTCCTCCCCCAGACCACGTTCACTCATCCACTTGCTTAAGTTTGCAAGGTATGTCACGTGTTGTTTTCCCTTGTCACTCTTTTCCTCTATTCGACCTGTGAGTATCAGGTTCTCCAGGCCCTCCTTCCTCATTATGTCCCAGAAACTTAGCTGAAACTATAATTAGTTAAACGTATTCGCTACTATTTCTATAATAGTTTTGTCTTCCGGGTTTGATTAGTGTTATCTTATCAGGGCGCTCACGTTTCAACCAGATGTGAGTTTTAAAGTGGGTCTATCGGCCACACCGTGTAAAAGTTCTCAAGCCCACTCGACACAATGGAAATACTAAAATTATTTCCAGTATTGAATTACTAAAATTAATTCAATCAGGCGTTACACTGCAAAATAAAATGTAAAAAAATATACACAGTTATAAGAAAATTATCCTAAAAATAGCTTCTGCAAGAAAGATCAAACCTGAAGTTCATTTTTCGCCTCTCTATTTTTTATCCAGTTTTTGCCTTGCCCCTGGGGGTCAATCAGCAGAGGGTACCTCACAGCTTTTGTTACAATGATGCCGTTTTGTATAGATAGATCATCATTAGGAAGACCTTGGAGATTCCACGCGCCAATCTGGAAAATAAAAAAAAAAACTTGCGATTGAGATTTTTTTTGTCGGAAATCACGTGACTCTTGTAACAATTATGGAGGGGGGGTCCCCACGCAAAGAAATATTTAGATGACAAATCTATCAGATTATTGCTACTCACGTGATGATGTTTTTCCTGGCTATACAACAACTGCGGGCGTTGTCTCGAGTCATCCACTTAGATAGCCTCACCAGGCCGAGCCTTTCGGATGGCTGCCATGTATGTCGCCAAACTCGTTCAGAAAGATGTAAACCAGTCATGGGCACTACCTTTGGCTTTCGGAATGGCACGCCTAATGTTCATTTATTTTCTTTCGTTCTCACTTGTTCACACACACTGTCTCGCACATAAACATAACCACGGGCATAAACAATGATTGAATACAATATTTATTAATCTTTGTAACTTTTCGTTGACGACAGCGTTTTCAATATTTTAAACCATTGGTGATTTTCACGAAGGAAGATCATACGTGAAAATATATTTTGCTTTAGAAACAAGAAACTAATTAATAATTTTAAAATACTTAAAAAGAAATCTCGCATTCTCAAATGAATAAATTAGAAATGAATTACACTAAGCAGCGTGCGTTAATCGCGCTATCAACTGTGATATTAGATTGAGACATCAATTTCTTTATAATAGGAAATTATAGAAAAAAAAAATTCCAATGAAAAAGAAAAATCAACTTTTTCCATTTTCTAAGACAGATGATTACGCGTATGTTCTTCTGTACAAAAATTGGAAGCTGTACCTTCAACGGATAATTATCTTGAATTTAATTTAGTAGTGCGCCCCGCCTTATGATGAATCGTAACTCACGCGGCTTACTGGTCGAAAAAGGTTGTCCATTCTGATCTGAACAGTAAGCTTTATACAACCGATTTCTCAGAGAAATGGTTAAAAATGGTTTTGAGTGAAGGGAGCATGCAAGTCTTGGTGAGGAACAAAATTCTTAGAGATTTGTTCAGAAATATCTAAACTGTCAGTTGCATAAAATCGCTTTCTCAAATCAATGTCCAAAAATGGCTTTGAGTGAACGATGCATATTGGTCTTCGTAGGGACCATCATTTTTCGAGATCTGTTCAGAAACATCTAAACATGCAGCTGTATACAACAGTGATCTCAGACTAATGGCCAAAAATGGCTTTGAGTGAACGATGCATATTGGTCTTGGTAGGGACCATCATTTTTCGAGATCTGTTCAGAAACATCTAAACATGCAGCTGTATACAACAGTGATCTCAGACTAATGGCCAAAAATGGCTTTGAGTGAACGATGCATATTGGTCTTGGTAGGGACCATCATTTTTCGAGATCTGTTCAGAAACATCTAAACATGCAGCTGTATACAACAGTGATCTCAGACTAATGGCCAAAAATGGCTTTGATTGAAGAATGCATGTAGGTCTTGGTGAAGAACGTTCTTCTTAGAGATTTGTTCAGAAATATCTAAACTGTCAGTTGCATAAAATCGCTTTCTCAAATCAATGGCTAAAAATGGCTTTGAGTGAAGGATGTATGTCTTCGAGCGAATAAAGTCTGTAGCTATTACCAAGTTCCATCCTTCATTGAACCTTATGGACTGGTGCTACACAATCACAATCAACAAACTGTAGCAAATAAATGAAATAACCTTACTTGAGAAATTTCAACAACTAAAATGGATATCACATGTAAGGCGAAGAGAAAATAATGACATAATCAAGATGTTGACTTTCCACACTACTTCGAACAAAAGGTCAGGAAGGAAACCCCCATCAATACTGTAAAGAACGATAACAGTAAACTTCAGAAAATTGTTTTCCTGAAAAATTGTTTTAAGAGAGAGATTTTATAAATTTTAACAGAAAGTGGCAATGGGTACCCGGCTAATGTCTACCGAATGTTTTCTTATAAGGAAACGGTTAATATCACCATTAGAATTCGCATTTGGAAACATCAAGATTTAACTATAAGGATCGTAAAATCAGTAGCCCGTAAAAATGGAGGGCAAATAAATTGTCTGTTACCATTGTAGGATCAGTAAGCATGTCTGTGATGTTGAGGTTGGCGGTGAAAGGTATCTTGCGACTCTTCAGCTCTTTCACCCACTTCTTGTAAAGACTGAACCGAAAATCTTGGTTGAATGGACCGGCATAGGACAGGAAAGCCGTACACATGAGGACGTCACCAACCAATCTAGGAAGATAGAAGAAAATGCTATTGGATTCATTTTAAAGTTTCGCAACTCATTAAAAGGTTTTCAAGTGATCTCTTTTGCTGTAGCAAGTCAATCCATAGGGATCTGAATAGGCTTAGTTGCTTATTGAGATAGATAGATAGATAGATAGATAGATAGATAGATAGATAGATAGATAGATAATGAAAAGATTGTAAAATATAGATAGATAATGAAGATTGTAAAATATAGATAGATAATGAAAAGATTGTAAAATAAATATAGATAGATAGATAGATAATGAAAAGATTGTAAAAGATAGATAGATAGGTAGATAGATAGATAGATAATGAAAAGATTGTAAAATGTAGATAGATAATGAAAAGATTGTAAAATAAATATAGATAGATAGATAGATAGATAGATAGATAGATATGAAGAAACTGAGATAGACATATGAACAGAGAGTGATAGATAGATAGATAGATAGATAGATAGATAGATAGATATGAAGAAACTGAGATAGACATATGAACAGATAGTGATAGATAGATAGATAGATAGATAGATAGATAGATAGATAGATAGATAGATATCAAAGCGATCCATAACTCAGACCTCGAAATCGAATTAAGGCCAGTAGGTGACTTGGGGCGGACACGCAATCTATTTTTCTTCAGCTATGAACATATTCATTTTTTATGAATAATTTGTTTTTATTTAACATAACAGGTATTTTCTTAAAAGTATGTTTATTTTTCTGTCCCTCATCAATAAATCGAAACGTTTAAAAATAAAAAATGTAATGTTTTTTTCACTGCAAAATGAATGAAAAATGACACCTAAAGAATTTATCACATTATCATCAGTTAATTTCAAAAATTAATTTCAATAATAAATTTAATATTTTACAAGTATTCTTAAAAATATACCACAAAATATAAAAAAAAGACAATATTCTCTTGTCAGTATTTACATTAGTCGGACTATTGTCCTCATCTTTGTCGCCATATTTGTCACAACGTTTCGGTCGTTGTACGCTCCGGCCTTCTTCAGGTGATTGGAATTTCGAGCTGAACCCTTTCTTTCGCTCACTGGGGTAGACTGTTCTAGTTCCACGTGCCATGTTTGATGGATGTCAGTTATCAGTTGTCTCCTGCTTAATTGCCTCTCCAAGTTCTCCACTGCCTTAACCAGGTATTGAACTCACACTCTTTGGGTCCTGTCACTGTATCTAACCAACGCCTTTATCCACTGTGCCATGTGTCCTTGGGTTCAGTTCGAAATTTCAACCACCTGAAGAAGGCCAGAGCGTAAACACGGCCGAAACGTTGTGACAAATATGGCGACAAAGATGAGGACAATAGTCCGATTAATGTAAATACTGTACATAATACCTCATCTGAGAAATATAGACAGATTATCTTGTCAATATTGTCTTTCTCTTTTTCACTTTTTTGTGATTATTTTAAACAGTGAAATTCACAAAAAATGTTATTATTAGGACTTTTGTCACAGAAAGTTATTTTTATTTTATTCTCTATGATATTCTTGATAATAATGAATATTTTGATTATAATATTCATTCTAAAATAAATAATTTGTGTTTTCTTTATCATTCGATGAAAAAACAAAAACAATGAAATGTTATTTTATACACTGCACATTTTCCTATTTTACTATACAGAAATTTGCCCATTTGAAAAAAAAAATTAATTTAATATTTTGTCTAGGATATTATTCTTCATAGCAACAAATATATTATCTTAAAATTTGAAAAATAAAATTTATTTACGGTTATTTAAAAAATGTATGTTGAATTTTGCTAGCATTGTTGTTTAATATGTAAAACAAGTCACAAAATTAACCAGTTTAATATATTTACAGTAAATTTAAAAAAAAAATACTGCAAAAATATTAAACTGGTTAATTTTGTTTAGGTAATCGTATTTCATGGGGGATTTGGTGATTTATTGCCAACACCCCCACCCGCCCCATAAAATACGATTATCCAACATTTAATTTTCCAAACTCTAAAATTCCCATGTCTGAATCCCAAAATTCCTTCATTCTGGCATTTCTTAATCCATGTTACTCTCTAAATGATTCCTACATTCATACAAACTTTAAATTTTCAATTCTGAAACGTAAATTCAGAAGTCCAAACCCTGCAGACTTTAGAATATAAGTTTCATATACTTTTTATAAGTACCATGTAATTTAAAAAAAAATAATAGTTTCGTTAATATTTGTTTTTTAATTTCAGTACCCCAAAACCATTCTCAAAATGGTCAAAAAGTGGTGTGTATCAGGTTGTCATATTAACTATGATAAGGTTCGTGTATTTCGTCTTCCCCCAAGATCAGAATCAGCGAGAACAATGGTCAGATGCTACACCTCAAGACAACACCACTGACAAATCAGGCATTGTTGTTTGTGAAAGACATTTTCCATTTGTTTATGAAACAGTGGTTATTGGAGGAAAAGTACGACCAAGAAATCCACCTTTGATCATTTACCGCGTTCTCAATCTAATCCAAGAACAACAAATAAAATTTCTGCTTCTGTGCTAAATGTGCAAAATGATGATTTGGCACAGTTTCTAGAAAAGGACAAAATCCTCATTTTTGAAAATTTGTATCAGAATATTAGTCAACAGAATTTTATGTCAGGAGTTACATGCTATAGATCAAACAATCAGTTGTTCATTGAATCAACTGATTTTTTTTCACTGGAGTTATTTCAGTGTTTTTAATTAAAATTTTTCAAAATTGAAATTCGAATGTTATCATTCTGGCATATATACAACAATTTTTTCTCTTTCAAAAGCCAAATATCAATGTTTCAGCAATGGTCACAAATCGACGAAGCAATTCGTTATCTTACTAATTTAAAAATTGATAAGAAAATTTTTAAAAAATCATATTAATGCTATATCAACACAAAGGATTGGGACAAAACATTATGATTCTGATATTCTTATCAGGACATTTGAATATTTTGTTACATTTTAGTAATTATATAAGAGACTTCAGGATGATTTTAACTTGTGCAGTGTAAAAACATTATCAGCTTTGGCATCAAAAGTCTCGAAATTAGATGATTTTTCTCGGTGATATTGTTAGTAAAATTTCTAAAAATCAGAAAAAGTTTATTTTTCTAGTTGATGATGACAAGTTTTTCTACAATTTTATGGAGGAAATTTATTTGGTTTGGCTGAAAATTCTGAGGGTTTACCAAAAAGAGGATTGGAAATCATGGTAAAATTTTTAAATGGTGGACCAAAAAATTCACTTAAAATGATCCAAGTTGCAAAATTAGATGCACCATTTCATATTAAAATGTTTATATATATTGTTGATGCAATCAACAATTATATGGTCAAATAATTGCAATTCTATGTGGCAAAGGACCCATCAGTCTTTTTTTTTCCAAAAAATTGACATTATTTTTAATAAGCCTTGGATAATTAAAAATGGCTTGAACTTAGTTTTTGATTATGTCTACCGTTTTAAAAATATTCTGAATACTTGGGTTACTGAACCTACTTTTGAATTACTGTTTTATTCTGAAGGCAAAAAGATGACAGCAAAATAGAAAATTGTAAAAGGTATTTTTCAATATGAAAAAATTTTAAGCTGTTAAAACTAACTTATGCAGCAGTTTATGCAAAACCTGTTGAGCGACAAAATGTTTCCCATTGTTTTTTGTGATCAAACTGTAGCTGCCATTAAAACAAATCCATTAATTTCATTGAAAAAGTCTTAAAATTTTGGAAAATTGTCTATGTCAAATAAATATGTATATGGTAATAATAAAATTGATCCACTGAAAAACGTGATATCAGATTTCGATGATGAACATCTGTTGTTTCTTTCTAATTTGAGGAAAATACCAAAAAGAATGAAAGAAAAGCAAGGAAAATATAATGAAACCATTAACAAGAGATACCAGTTTAGCCATTGAACATACATGGAATGGCTTAATTGATGTTTGCCGCTAAGTAGTGGGTTTAATTAATTTTGATATGGTTGGTTAATTTATGACAGATTATTTAGAAAATCAATTTGGAAAATTAAGACAAAGTTCTGTAAGTGCATACTTTATAACAGTTCAAGATGTTATTGAAAAATTTAAATATTGAAAAACCTAAACTACTTCCTGAATTATATGTTGAAGTCAAAGAATACAAGTTCAGTTGGAACGAAGGACATGTGCGCTGGATCACTGTCCTGTTGAAACAAAAATCCCTTCGTCAGTTTTCCTGGACATTTGGTTTTGATAATTTCTCGTAATTGCCTGAGCAATTTGATTTTGTACTCTCCACTAACTTTTAGTGTTCTAGTGATGGAATGTATTCCCTGCCGGATCGTTGACGACATTGTTTTGATTCTGATGTTAAATAAATTAATTAATTAAATTTTGTTTCAGCCATTTTATAACATTTTAAGTTTTATGGTTCAAAACGACCTTTTTTCGTTACTTCATCCTTGTGCTATCCTATTCCAGAAAAACCCAAGATAAGTAAATTTCTTAGGAAACGACCCATCAATCGTTCCCCTATAGTTAGAGCATAGGCATTTATTAAGTTTTATCTGGTATAAGGATCTAATCGGGATCGCTCTAATGCAACCTATTTTTCACACTTGAGAGCTTTTTTAAATGAGCATTTAAAGTACGTAAAAATATTTTTTTACCCACTACCATCATCATCATCAGCCGGTCGTAGGGTCACTGAGCATCTAACCATCACCCTCCAAATCACGGATGCGCGCTAATATCTGGGTTTAAAGTCGAAGAAGTATTCATTTACGTATTGCGTGTTCTGGACAAGTCGACCTGACGGCACCCATCTTGGATTTGCTATATCTAGCTACAACGAATTAAACAACAGTACGGTGATTATTCGTTTATAATACGAACTTTCTTCCAGATTTTTAAGCTTAAAATTTGAGTTTACGCATTATGCACAAGAAGAACTAACTGTTTGTCCGGCTACTTCTGTCGCCATATTCGGGACAATTATTTATGGACCAAAATGTTTAATGTGTTTCAAAGATTTTAAATAACAAACCAAATACTGCATTTATTTAAGATAAAATCATTTACATAAATTCTGAACGCATTTTTGTCTGCTTCACTGCTGCCCGTGTCAAAAATCGACGTCACGACAATTTTATAGACGTTTCAAACGGAATAGATGTCTTTGTCATCTTTGATGCCATCATCTGCCATCGTCATTTTGTCCTTATTCAAAATGATGTCGTCTTCACCGACGTCCAGCGCAATCCCGGTGCAGCAGTTTTTTAATGACTTTACCATAACGTGGTAGTAATAATGTCGACTTTTATTTATTTCATAGTCACTCATCACTGGAGTGTGTGTTTGTTTATTACAGGATTTACCAGCCTGGGCGATATTGGCCACCGGGGGTAAGGATTTCTACTGTTTGGTTGGCAAGTAGTAACTGAACAGAATATGGTGAGTGATTGGAAGTTTTATTGGATTTTGAGTATTAAAAAGTTATTTCAATATAAGCTACCCGAATGAAATATTCAAAGAAGATACCCAAAGAACCTATTAAAAAGGGAGATTAATTGTTAATAACTCGATAATTTTTTGTTATTTTCTGTAGTTTTGAGAAGGGTCATTAAATTTCAAACAGCTCTTCAAGCGGAATAATACTTTTTCGGATATAAATTAGATAAGGGAAAACCAAAAAAAAAATAAAATTTTTCTCTGAATTTTCATTAGTTGTTAATATTGTATATCCTTTTTAATTTATAAGTGTGAACAAGAATCACTTAATTTCTTGTCAAATTTGCAACGCTAACCCTAGCAGTAAATTAACCTTGACAATAAAACTAAATTATATATATAGTTTTCAATGTTAAAATTTTCTTTCGTTTGTTCTTTAATACGATAAGAGCAGTAGCAGAGGGCGCTTAAGTCAGCGTTAGTTGTTACCTCCCTTTGGTATTTGTTACCTCCCTTTGTTTTTTGTTTTTTTGTTTTGTTTTGTTTTGTTTTGTTTTTTACTATTGTGATAAAGTCAGTTTATGAACCAATAAGAACATTTTTGGAATCCATTTTTCTTAAAGGGGAAAAATTTGAGTGAAAGATTTTGGGGGAAGCTCTGGTTTAGTATTTTGTTTCTCCTTTTGTGAGCCTAGTCGGAATATATACATACGTTTGTTCAAAATATATGTTTTGATTCATTAATTGTCTTCTTTTTTCCCCATCCCAAACAGGGCGATAATGCTAGTAAAACGCAGGGGCGAGGGGTTATAGGGAGTGAAACTGAAAGATAATGAGAAGACTGAGAATAGACAGGATTGAGGAAAGGACAAAAAAAAAAAAAAGAACATCTGATGGCAATTGACGTTGCATTTAAATTTATGAAGATTGTAATTATCAGGGAAGCTAGAAATCGGAACGAAGTTCCACAGGAGGGAAGTGCGAGAAAAGAAACTGCTAGAGTAGACGTGCCGGTTACATCTAGCTATTTCAACAGTAAAACGGTGGGACCTAAATGCCAATCTAGTAACACGTTTAAATTAATGTAGTCTGGTACCAGGGAAAAAAGTTAATCAGAGCAGTTGCCATGAAAATATTTGTAGAAAAGACAGAGGGAAGCCACGTCACATCGGTGAGAAATTGACTGAAATCGAGATGCCAGGTACTGATCGATTACATTACAGATCGTTCTTTGGACTTTGTCAAGAATCTCGAAATATTGTTTCAAAGCATAATGTAAACTATATCAATTTTTATTTATAATCTATACAAACCGAACAAGAAATGAAAAGAACGTTAATTTCAGTTTATATTTAGCTGCTAAAAATACTAATAAAATCAGTTCGTATTATACACGGAGGATTTTTTCCGAATATTTCGAGGTTCAAAATTAATGGTACGTATTATACACGAAAAATTACTTTTTGACGATTATTCAAGGGAAGTCTGTCTAATTTAGAAGACGATATGCTCGCTACGGGGCCTGAGAAATCTAATACTCGCAAGGAAATGTCGGAGTTAGCTCCTTCTTAGTTCCTTAACCCTTCACCAGGGGTCTCTCTCCCCTGTCTATAAATACTGGGTGAGCTTTTGCCTTGATTCCCTTTTCCCTCGGGCCTTGGGCCTTAAACCACCTCGCATTGATGAGGTGGGATAATTCTTTTCTCTTCATTTCAGCTAATATCAATATGTGAACTCTTACCAATACAGCGTTTCCCAAATTCTGAGAACACGCTGAGAACAATATTCACCACACAAACTCAATATAACTGTCTATGTGCTTGTAACCTTTTGTTAATACAGATATTTTTGGTATATAATCATCGGTCTTGTTTGTTTTCTTTGTCTTCTTAGTCTTCTTTAATTAAAGTCCAACATTCTCATGGACCAGCTAGCAGGAAATTTTAACCCACGTGTGTTCTTTATATCTTCACCGCCACGGTCCACTACAAAATATACTGCAGTCAAAAGAGATAGAGAGAGAGAGATATTAAGTAACATAACCAGTTTCCGTGGAGGAATGACAGAACAGGAAAAGGCAGTTATACTAAAAAGACAATTACTGTCAAGAGCTACAAAGGGTACACGGCGATAGTTAGGGATCATTGCTATGAGGAATAGAAACTTACTCAGAGTCATGTTCGCCTATGTCCTGAAGAGTGACGCCACATATAAGAATATGATGTCGGCTATATATTTTAGTCCGTACAGGAATCGTTATGACTAGATGCAAACTCGTCACTGCTAATAACTTTGGAAAAGGTATGAATCCTCTTGTTTTCCCGCCGGAAATAGAAGAACAGACCGGGTTCTATAGCCTTGGATGGCAATAGGTCTAGAGAGAGAATGGCAAACCTCTTGCGGGAAAAAATCTGCCTCGTCAGTCATGTATCGAAAGATACATGATCGCCTAAGCGTGTACTACGCATGTCACATAACTGACAGACTTTTATTTATAATCTACACAAGCCGAACAAAAAATGAAAAAAAACATTAATTTGAGTTTAGATTTAGCTGCTAAAAATAATAATAAAATCACAGAGTATTATACACGGAGGATTTTTTCAGAAAATTTCGAGGTCCAAAATTAATGATGCGTATTATACATGAAAAATTACTTTTTGGCGATTATTCAAGGGAAGTCTGTCTAATTTAGAAGACAGTAAGCTCGCTACGGAGCTTGGAGAATCTAAGACAAGGAATCGGAGAGCCGAGTTCGAATTACATTCGAATCCATTACATTCATTTACGTACTAATAACTTTGGGAAAGGTATGAATCCTCTACCCCACCCCACCCCGGAAATAGAAGACCAGACCGGGTTCTATAGTCTTGGATGGCAACAGGTCTAGAAAGAAAATGGCAAACTACTGCAGGAAAAATATTCTGCCTCGTCAGTCATATATCGAAAGATACATGATCGCCTGAGTGTGTATAACGCATGTCACGTAAGTGACTGACTGACTGCTTGAAGCAATCGTTGAGAAGAATGTTTACAAACCGTGGAGTGCTTAGTTCGAAAAGGAAATGAATGGTACAATGAGAAAGAGAAATATGAGCAGAAAACGTTTCAACAGTGCACCGATAATTGATTGCAGTTAAACAGCGCGTCATTAATGTGAGGCGGAAAGAAACTTGTTTACCGTCCAATTTGTGCTTCGAATTCTTTACTCTCTTCTGTCCAGCGTTCTTTTTCGCCTCCCAATCCTGATATTAATTCCGACGCAGCGGTCATCTTTCGGAGGCACGTATCGTAATCATCAACGAGAGCCTGTCAATAAATATGGTGGGAAATTATTGGAAAACTTAATTTTGAAATTTTGCCAAACTATCAGAAGAGTAAACCAAATCTGAAATGAAAATGTTACTATCTTACAATTTATTTTTTACATATTTATTAGGTCGGTGCAAAAATAATGTCGTTTTCTCACATAGTAACATATGTCAGAAAAAGACATTATTTTTGCACCAACTGTTAACTGAAACGGCGAGACGCGTGGATAAACGAGTAGTCACTCTACTTACTTGTTTTTCCGTCATAGCTTTGTCGTATTCTGCTTTGACGCTGTTTAGTTCGGCCACTTTGGCTCCTAACTGTTCTTCAGCCTTCAACAGGTCCGCATTTGCCGCCTGCAACTTCGCCTCTTGAATAGCAAGATTATCCTGAAAGACCAGCAAAGAATGGAACGTCAAAGAACTAAAAAGAAACTAAAAATATCTTATTCTGCTTTCACATTTGAATACATGGTAAATGATACTCAGCTTTTGTGCATATAAATGTTTGTGTGGACATAAGTAAAAGAGGCAGTGATTTCTTTAAGAACTTGAAAGATATTCTGCAGATTAATGTCCTAAAAGAATTGTTTCATGTTGGCTGTTCGGTAGTATTTTAAACGGATTTATATTTGTTAGTATTTTTATTGTTATTCTTGGATTCTCCTATAGATTGGAGGTGTTTTTTTGTTTTAGAATATAAGAACGTGTTATCATGGATTGTCCGATATGAAGTCTGAACATTATTCTTTCATTTATCCTTGTTTTTAGTGTTTGGTGGCATTCTTCTAGAGTAGGTTTGCTGTTGTATAATTGTTTTCGCCAGGTAATAATTTCTGCCGTTCTTTTTTTATAAATGTCCCTATGGTTGATCTGATATCTGTGTAGGAAATCGTGTTTGAAATATTTTTGGTGGTTGATGCTTTTTTTTTGGGGGGGGGGGGATGCCGAATCATTCATACCAAGTATTGATGCGTTCATTTATTTGTTTTACGGCATATCAACACATTATGGGTCATTTAATACTTTAATTTAATTTTCTTGGGAGAATTGAAGTAGTAAATATATCATATTCTGCTTTCACAATTGCATACATAGTAAATGATACTCAGCTTTTGTGCATATACATGTTTGTGTGGAGATAAGTACAAGAGGTAGTGATATGCGTGTTTTATGTTGTAGTTTTGTTGAAGTTATATTTTGGAGTACATATTAATTTAAGAACTTGACAGATATTCTGCAGATTAATGTCTTGAAAGAATTGTTTCATGTCAGTTATACGGTTGTATTTTAAATAGATTTATATTTGTTAGTTTTTTGGGTTTTTTTGTTTTTTGTTTTTTGTTTTTTTTGGTTTTTGTGTGCATAGTTCCTGGCTTGTCGTATAGATTGGAAGTGGCTCTTGTTTTAGAATATAAGAACGTGTTATCATGTTATCAGCTGGGCAGAGTATTGCGAGACAGGAGGATTCCTTTGGTAACAAAGAAAAGAGTACAGAGCTGCTACGTGACCTCTGTCCTCCTTTACGGCAGCGAATGTTGGACGGTCTATTCAAAGATGAAGAGACTCGAGGCGACGGAGATGTGGTTCTACAGAAGGGTACTGAGGATATTATGGAACGAGAGAGTGAGCAACGATGAAGTTTTGGAGAGGATGCAAAACACGGAGGAAGCTTATACTTAACACCAGAAAGAGGTAGATGAAATTTCTGGGACACGTAATGAGAAAGGAAGGCTTGGAGAATCTGATACTCACAAGTCGAATAGAGGGAAAGAGGGACAAGGGAAAACAACACATGATATAACTAGCGAACTTAAGCAAGCGGATGACAGAACATGGACTGTGGGAAGTAGCAAAGGGTCAAAACTTATTGAGAGCTACATGGGATTGAGGGAATTGGAGAGTCATGATGGCCTACGTCTTGAAGGGATACGGCACCTAAAAAGAAAAGAATTCAACCTCCTTGTGTCATTTAAAGACGATACAGAGT
Organism: Acanthosepion lycidas; assembly: GCA_963932145.1. Taxonomy (NCBI): domain Eukaryota; kingdom Metazoa; phylum Mollusca; class Cephalopoda; order Sepiida; family Sepiidae; genus Acanthosepion; species Acanthosepion lycidas. The sequence continues at coordinate 115,125,104 of OZ010578.1, read as the reverse complement.
ATATTGATATTTGGTTTCAGTCATCTTGATATAAGCCTTATTTTGGAATCTGTGTACTTATGGTTGACCATTAACCGTCATCCATCTGTATCAGTGTTTCTCAAACTTCAACCAGCGCCCCCATTGCGCACAACCTTTTTGCTAATGTCCCCTCCCAACCTAGCATCAAATTTAATTTCTGATATTGTACTGAATTCATCTTTTATGGCAAGATAACACTTAGATATTAGTACAAAAATAATTTTAATTTCTATTATTAATGTCAATAAAAACTTTCATTTGATAGCTTATCTCAAGGTTTTCAATGCGATGGTTGACTTTGGTGCTTACTGGCTAAGACTTTTACTCTAGGTTCATTTGATAGCTTATCTCAATGTTTTCAATGCGATGGTTGACTTTGGTGCTTACTGGCTAAGGCTTTTACTCTAGGTTCATTTGATAGCTTATCTCAATGTTTTCAATGCGATGGTTGACTTTGGTGCTTACTGGCTAAGGCTCTTACTCTAGGTTTATTTGATAGCTTATCTCAATGTTTTCAATGCGATGGTTGACTTTGGGGCTTACTGGCTAAGGCTTTTACTCTAGGTTCATTTGATAGCTTATCTCAATGCTTTCAATGCGATGGTTGCATGCTGCTTAGAAGTAATCTTAGATCTCCTGGTTTTGTAATTTGCAGGTGATTTCTTTGTTTAGTAAGAATTTGTGTAACTGCGTTTAAACAACATTCAGCCAAAGAGGAAGTTGGAAAATCAATGAAGAAAAGTTCAATATCTTCACCCAGCTTTGGATAACTTTCAGAAATTTCCTTTTGTAGCCAATATTGAATAATTTTTAAAATTTTGAATAAAAAAAATGTTAAATGTCCACCGCCCCCCAAATGAAATAAAAACTCCCAATGCTCCCTTTCAACATAACAGAGCCCACAATAGGGTGCTAGCTCACACTTTGGGAAACACTAATCTATATTATGTAATATTGTGTAAATTCAAACATATTCAGGGTATTGCAAATTTATTATCCGTCAATGTATAGAGTTTGAAAAATCATCGTAAATTAACGGGTAATTATAGGTAATTTAATGCCGAAATTTAAATATTTTGAACACAACTGTATGCTTTCAACTACAGATAAAATGTATTGTTGGTAACTTTACTATAAATAGGTATTGTTGGTAATGTATTTTTTTGTATAAAAATGTATTTTTGGTATTTTTACTATAAAGATGTATTTTTGATACATTATTTTTGATACATTCAATAGGAGATATTCTCTGTTTACACAAAAACAGAGAATGTCTCATATCGAGAATATTTAACATTGAAAAACATAAAGAAGAAAATTAATTATTTTTAATAATATGTGGAAACCTCCGCTTTTACCTGAAGACGGTCACGAGAAACGCGTGTAGTAAAATTATGGAAAATAAAGCATAATATATTTTTCTAAAAAAAAAAACAAAAAAAAACATTACAACCAAAAACGTTTGCGGCACCTCCCTTCTCTTCTTCTTAATATATATATATATATATATATATATATATATATATATATATATATATATATATATATATATATATATATAATATTTTCTCATATAGGAAATATAAAGGAAGAGATATCCAGCTGAGAATTTCGGACAACTTAATCGGATATTGTTTCACGTTTTCTTTTATTATTATTAATATTATTATTATTATTATTATTATTATTATTATTATTATTATTATTATTATTATTTTACCTTTAACGGTAACACTTCTTTGTTGATCTCAAAGAAGTAAGCCATGGCCTTTGTCCAGGAAAGTAAACCCGCTACATTGCCGCATACTTTTTTGGCTACTTCAAGACTGTAGTCTTCCATTGTTAGATAAGGTTGAAGTAGTTCCACCGTCTCATCATTGATGGAATCTTTCGGAAAAGACATAAGGGCTTGCAAAAAGCCGGCGCCACTCATTAACTGAAAGAAAAAAAAATACACAGTTTTATAATATTCTATGAATAGTGAATATGTTATTGGCCCTAGTTCGATGGCGTTCCTTCCGAGGATTGGCGCGATAGCGTCTCGAATAAGGGACGAGCCTCGCGAAATGGAGTGGCTCTTGCAGCGTGTCTCACTGGCGATGGTTCGAAGGTAATGCTTTCTCCATCACTGCGGCTGTCAGAGGATAGGAAAACAATACAAAAACACATTTTGTTTACTGTTACTTTGTTGAAAATATTTTTCTATGAATTATGCAGATTAATATCCTAATCACTTTTCTTTTCTTTTTTTTAAAGACATCGGTTCAAATGACGCGGTCTTGCTTGTTCCTCAGCACGTCTAGTGCTGTAAACGTACTTATACGTCTTGATGAAACTTTCCATCGATGTATATACCGGTCGTAATAGCAAAATTGTCCATCCCACCAAATGTTTAATATCTAAACAACCACTAAACTAATTGAGTTTATTTTTCTATTTTTTCAGATAAGACGTTTAGCCAACTCCACAGCATTTGTCGTAAGAGTCACTGAAAAACCCTTTTAGTTATTCAGCTAGAAAAGAACATTTTAAAATCGTTTTGTATTATCCCCACTGTCTTCCCAAATGAGCAGTGGTGAAAGGGGAAAATATCACTCAAGCCTTCAGTAATGGTACCAACATTCATACTCTGGCTGCCATCTTCAAAGTCCATTCAAGAACCATGAAGAGAACAGTGAATATGTTTTATAAAAGAGGGAACGATAGAGAGGAAAACTGGACCAGGACGTCACAACAGGATGAGGGATCATCATTTCAGCTTACAGCTAAAGAGATCAATTAGAAAAGATCCAACCCATAATACGTTAGGCACACGAGAGAGAAGTTTTAGCTATGACAGTCCAAAGAGCGGTGAAAAAAGCATTGAAAGCACCAGGGCAGAAAGTTAGAAGTTTAGAGAGGGCGGGGATTTTGAATATGTTGAAAAATTATCCTTGAAGATATATATATATATATATATATATAATTGAACTTTATTTCAATCCTTCGTGAGTTTCTGATCCTTAGCTATGATTATTGACATGCGATTATGGACATGTCATTTTCGCTTGTGATCAATTTCATCAAGTCCTCTCGTAACGTAAGAAGGCAATCGAGCGTTTGCTCTCCAATCTCTTGTGTGGTGGTCGCAAGCATCACGTCGACAGAGATGCCTACGTACATGTCATGTGAGGATGAGAATGCCACACTTAGCTTGTCACTGATTAGCTTTCCTACGCCGCGCGTTGACAGAGGATTCGATGTTGAAGGGTGGTGTGAGTGCCGCATTCGCTCGCCTTGCCATTACTCCTGATTCTAGGGCTTAGTGACATCGTAGACCCTGAGATCAGTCGAATTTCCTCCTCGAGTGTCGATCGGCCTTGAGGATCATTCATCGGTCCAGTCACCTTTCTCAGTCTAGAAGAGTCTTGTATCGAGAATTATTGAAGGGGGTCGGGTAGGATCCTTTCTAGTCTCAGGCACCACTACCGGATTATCTCAGCAACCCCGAGTTTTCGCTTACCTTGCTATTGGTTCGGAATTGGCTACCACTCAGTGATGTAACCTTCAGATGTGGCGTGTCGGATTTGCCTGACTGTCATCGGTGCGACCATGGTTTAGAGAAAAAGGCTTCGCATGCCTTCTACCATTGTCCCCAGGTGGGACTATGTCAGCGAGTTCATTGATCGGGCATACTCGTGTGACAATGTGTCGCCCCGTATTCTGGGGTGAAACCGATGGTGTTTCTGACGCCGCTGGCCACGACTAGAATGGTGATTTGGACGACACGGATGGAGGATATCTTGCGATGTGATCGCTATTCTCATCAGTATCTGATCAGATTCTTTGAGCATCAGCTCAGCATGAAGATTAGAACTGATAGTAAGCGGTTGGTATTGACTGATTGCAGCGAAAGGTGGGTAGCGAATCTGGTTCATGGGAACAAATCTAGCCTTGATCTTTTTTTAAGTACCCCCTACGTCATAATGGTGCAGTTTACTGTGTACCCCTCCCCTGGTTAAGATAGTTTCTTCTTATGTATCTAGTTAATGTGAATAAGTGTCGTTCCCGGTCTGTGCCACGCTTCTCTCTACAATCCAAGTCAAGACTCCCAACCTCTCCAGTTCGTTTTGGCCTGCGCTTTTAATCTCTACTGGGTCATTTTTTTTAAATTTTCTAATGCCCATAATATACATATATATTTTTTTTTTTTAGAGAGAGAGAGTCTCTTGGTTTTGTCAGAATACAACGCTAACTCTTATTTTTGAGGGGTAAACGGGTTTTACTAACATCTTTCTTTTTCAGTTGTTTTTCGGGCTCACCCACCAACATTTCGTAAGATTGATAGAATTTTTATACAATAGTACATATTGAAATTTTAAGTCATGGGGTGTTTTTCAGTAGAGGTCATGTCTGTGTGAGGTATTTTGGTGTATGTAGGAGCGAACGGTTACGGATAGATTCTTATGATGAATGAGTAATTTATAACTAGTAAATGGACCATGAATCTGACCAATCTCCTCATTTTTTCGGCCTTGTGCCACAATTACTGTATTCAATCAGCATTAAATCGTAGACAAGCAACGTTTGTACAAGGACTTATAATCCTTTGTAGATTTATATATCTGAATTATTTTTTAAACATGCAACTTGAAAAAGACAGACATCCTTTCGAAATATTGTTAAACATTGTCAAAATGTTTTTCTTTTCTTAAATCGCGCCCTTCTCTTACATGTTGAAAAATATTAGAGGAGTTACGTTAATCATATTTTTTATTAATGCTATTATTGTTATTATTATGCTATATAGATCAGTTTAGAATAGGAGAAAAGGGAAACTGAACATAGAATAGGCTGCGCTAGGGTTAGTTTCATCCAACACCGCAAATTGTCACAAAACGAAAACATAAACCTGAAAACGTAAGTCATGTTCTTATTAGCCTCGTTAGATCGAGACTTTTAAAAATAAATGGAATGGTGATCCACAGGCGGGAAGTGCGAGAAAATAAACTGTTGGAGTGGAAGTGTGTTGTGGAGTTATTTCGCAGTGGAGGCGTGTATTTGTATTAAATCGGTGCTAAAATAGGTTCGACGTACAAAACGTTAGGAACTTGATATAATAGGTATTACGCAGAGTAATCTTGTTGTGGTCGCTGACTACTTTCCTATTCGACAAACTGTCGACTACTGTCGTCCGACATCGACTAATATTTAGTCACCCCCCACGAGGGTATCATGTGGCACAAGGCCGGTCTAACGTGGGATCTTCGAGCCCGTGGGCTCGCCCAAAAATATACCCTTTGAACCCGTATAAACGGGTTCAGGGTCAGGTTTATACCCCGAACGAGACTCCGCCCTTCGGCGTAGCCTCGTTCGGGTTCCTCCCAGCCCGAAGGCAGAGAGTTCAACCGTTCAGTCGGTCGTCCGACATCGACTGACCTTCGTTTCTCTTACTACTCCTACTTATATTAGGTGGGAGAGTCTATTAACTATAGAATAGGTGTGTTTCACCATAACAAAGTGGCGGTTGCATTTAGCTATTTCAACAATAAAAGGATGGAACCTAGATGCCAATCTAGTAGCACGCTTAAATGCGTGTATTGGGAACACCAAGGAAAAAAAGCTCGTCAGAGCAGTTGCCATGGAAATATTTGTAGAAAAGTCAAAATGAAGTCACGTGAAATCGGTGGGAAAGTCGAGGTGCCTGGTCAGGACATTAATATGGATGCCGTGCATGGCGCCAAACCTGTTCAGAAATATCTAAACTGTCAACTGTATATAACTGCTTTCTGAGATATTTGAGTGAGTGAAACCTTATTGTCTTGGCAAAGATCATCCATCTTTGAACATTGTGGACTGGCGATACAAAATCACAAAGAACTGTCTCAAATAACAAAAAAAGCGCATCTCTTGAAGACTACCAACAGCAGTAACAACTAAAATGCATAACACATGTAATTCAAAGAGAAAATAATGACATGATCAAAGTGTTGATGTTTTTCACACTGCTTCAAGATCAAAAATGGCATCATGACTTTTCCACTGAGCTGTTTTGAAAAAAAAATCACACATATTTTACATAGATAAAGCCCTTCATAAGGTGTGGGTTGTATTCGAGAGAACAATTTTTTGTTTTTCTTTTATTATTATTTCCTTTGATTTCTGTTGTAAACTCACATCCTTCCGGGTCCCAACCAGAAAGCTAAGGTCAGAAATGGCATCATGACATTTTCAACAGAACATTTTTGTAAAAATAAAAATAAGACAACCTAAGACCCCACACATTTTACAGAGGTAAAGCCCTTTATACGGTGTCAATTATGCTTGTGAGAAGAATTTTTTTATATTTCTTTAAGGCATAGGGGTCACTTCAATGAGTCTATTAGAAACTTTTCCAAACCCAGAACCCCAACCACAACTGGAATTACGGATGTCGACATGTATCACATTTTTTTTAGATTTCCACTTCAAGATCCTGTATTTTGATTAATCTGAGAACTTCAGCCATGTTCTTAAATAGTATCGTCAGATCGAAGCTTTCATACGGATGTCATGCATGGCGCCAAACCCATTCAGAAATATCTGAAATGTCAGCGGTATACAACTGCTTTCGGAGATATTTAAGCGAGTGAAGCCTGAGTGTCTTGGCAAAGAGGACCCATCTTTGAACATCGTGGACTGGCAATACAAAATCACAAACAAAGAACTGTCTCAAATAACAAAAAAGCGCATCACTTGAAGACTACCATCAACTAAAATGGATGTCACTCAAAGAGAAAATAATGACATAATCAAAATGTTGATGTCCCACACTACTTCAAGTAATATTAGTATACAGCCGCTAAGATCAATGGTTTAAAAAGCGAATGAATCCTGAGGGTCCTGCTTTCAGCACTGTGGAATGGCGCTACAGAATCACAAAGAACTGTTAAAAATAACAATAACGGCATCACTTGAGAACTTTCAACAGCAGCAACAACTAAAATGGATAGCATATATAATTCAGAGATGAAGTAATGACATAATCAAGATGTTGACATTCCACACTACTCCAAATAAAAGATTAGAAAGAGCGATAACAGTTAATGAGCTTGAGAAAACTATTTTCCTGAAAATTGTTTTAAGAGAAAGACTTTATGAATTTCAACTAGCAACAGTACAACCTGCTCGGTCAAATCAATGTCGAATGTTTCCTTATAAGGAAACGGGTAATATTACCAAGGGATGAAATATCATAAACATCATGAAATATTAGGTTGGTGCAAAAATAATGACGTAATAATGTCGTTTTTTGACGTATTACGAAATCTAGAAAATATAAATTTTAAAACCTTCCTAATTCAACATGTTACTTACTTTTAAAGATTCCCCCCAAGATGGCTTGAAAAATCCAGGTTTTTCTGGATCCGGCTGGATCGGATCCAGTTTTCTTTGAAATAGCAGAAGAACTGAATCCATGATTCGCATAATCAAATGCGGCGGTCTTCCAAGCTTGCGTACAGTTGCAATGTCAGCTGGGCGAATTGTGTTTAATGCGGCTTTGGCGTCTTCAAGTGCCGGCCGGGCGGCTTCGAGCTTGTCCATGGCGAATTTTTTGTCTGTTTCAATGCCGTCGACAATCTGCTGAGCGAGATCCTTCACTTTCTGAACTTGGTCTTTGCTCTTTTCCGTGGCTTGGGCCTTTACCGTCACTTCTTTGAGAACGGCTTCGGCTCTTTCAGTGGCCACAGACAGTTCTTTTTGTTTTACAACCAGCTGCTTGTTCAAGTCAACCACGGCCATCGACGCTTCGGTAAGTTTTTCCAGGCCTTTAAAAGATAAAATTTTAAAAATTGAATAAGCTCTTACTTGAAAGAAATACATATTAAAATATTAATAGTCATATTATAGACTCTCTGATGTGTTGATTGAGGTTAATCAATGCTTGTTAACTCTTGTGTAAAAAGACTGTCTAACCTGCTTTCCCCTATTATTGAAACATGGATTCGTCCATCTGCTGAGCAGAACGTCTGCTCATGGAGCAGGATGAAAAAGTGGGTCGCTAATGTGTAGCCGTACTGAGCTACTGTATTCCCAGTCCATGTTCTCATTTGATTAAACCCTTCTTCCCTCAAACCTTTGTTTCCAATGTTTTCCTTATAGTCTTACTAACTAGCATCTACGAGCGTTATACGAACTTTAAAACATTAACCTACGAGACAGTGTATTGTTTATGTAACCAATATTATTTTTTTTTTAATGTTTTGCTAATTCGGGAAGAAAATTATCATGATTCTCCATAGATTACTTTTCTATATTATCTTTGACTTGTCATGATTTCTAAGGAAAGATGGTGGAGACGTTTCTCGTTGCTTTCTCTATGGTTTTGAATTCAAAGTTGTCCTTCTCCAAGACTAACTTCCACTCAAGTGTACAAAGGTCTACATTCCCATAAGCTGTTAGAAATTTCTTAAATAAAGGCTTGTCATCAGCCTTTGTAGTAAGGCAGGCTGAACATAAGTGTCCTTACCGGAATTCATCCTGTCTACCATTTCACCAAGTTCGTTTTTCTTCTCTGTGTAGACAGTTTTATAGCTATTGATGAACGACAAATAAGATTTAGGAGTCACGTGGGCAGATCTCCGATATCTGATAGGATAAAAAGAGGAAAATAATTAACAGGAAAGTTATAAGTAGAAACGACATTTTTTTTAACAACCAAATACACTTGTTCAGGTTTTCTTCAATGAAACATCTTTAAGTCAATATTTGTTTAATCAGAAACTCATTGTTTGGAGCTGCAATAAATAATTTACACGCTTGCGATTGTCACGAGTCCATTAAAACGTGGGAAGATATAAAATGGCGTCGAAATATATCTTAGTAACTGTCAATTTTTGTTGCTTTGGTGATTGCTTAAGTCGTAAAACTGACAGTCCCCTGTCTTTAGTGTTGTGTTCTCTGCCCACCCTGCATATATATATATATATATATATATATATATATATATATATATATATATATATATATATATATATATATATATAAAAGTGAACATAGAAGTCAACACTTAGAGGCGACAGTCTGTTTCATGCTATATGCAATCGTCATAATCGGTGGCCTGACGATTGCATATAGCATGAAACAGACTGTCGCCTCTAAGTGTTGACTTCTATGTTCACTTTTATATTTACAAACGCTCTATCTCTGATATTGAGCACTTTATTCCATAAATATAGCACACCTTAAGACTATATTTCTTTATATATATATATATATATATATATATATATATATATATATAAAGACTATATTTCTTTATATATATATATATATATATATATATATATATATATATATATATGTTTTAAAATTGGCTATATATATAGGGAAAAATGCTCAATCAACAACCGCTTATCTTGACAAAATCGGCTGTATTGTTAATCGATACAGTAAAATGAATGAAACGCAGTCAGCGTGACTGAGATGCAACTGAAACAAATTTAAACATAACTTGAAGAAGACAGAGATACTATCGAAATATTTTTGAACAATGTCGAACAATGGGTGTTTTCCTTTTCTTTTTCTTTTAGTCTTAAGTCTTAAGTTTTAAAATATTGGAAGAGTTGAGTCATTTTATTTTTAATAATAATAATAATAATAATAATAATAATAATAATAAATTCAGTAACCTTGATGATGATACAACAGTTTATAAGTCTTTCTTTCTATGCACCGTGTCCTTTCAAGACGTAGACGATCATAGCTCTCCACTTATCCCTTGCAGCTCTCAACAAGTTCCGTCTTTCTGCCATCTCCTCCAGAACACATTCTGTCATCCACTTGCTTAAGCCTGCTAGATATGTCATGCGTTGTTTTCTTTTGTCTCTTTTTCCCTCTATTCGACCCGTGAGTATCAGATTCTCCAGGCCTTCCTTCCTGATTATGTATCCCAGAAACTTCAGCTGCCTCTTCCTGGTGTTAAGTATAATCCTCCTCCTTGTTTGCATCGTTTCTTTAATAAGATTTTTCAAATATTCAGGTGGGTAGATGAAAATAAATTAAGTCTGTTTAAATATGGGTATCCACTAAAAAACAACGTTCAAAGTAATAAAAATCTGTCGAGTTAATGAATAAAATGCATTACATCAATATATATATATATATATATATATATATATATATATATATATATATATATATCGGTCCACTCGTATTCGAGGATACCCGTCTACAAGGACGGCTAGCTAATCATTATTGCAGACGCTTGATCAGGCGCATTTGTGTTTATTCGACAGTCACAAAAGTCACCTTTAGTTTATGCTGCAACTATGCTGAGTAGACCATAGTTACAGTTCCTGGGAAAGAGCGTGTAATTTAGCGTGATCAACAATTTGAACAAGGCCAGCACGCTCAAGCACAACTATTTCCGCCCCACCTCAAGGGTTCCGTCTACCCAATTTAACTCACAAGGCTTGGGTCAACTCATGGTATGGTTTTCAGGCACTTTACAAAGTCGCCACACGATGGTGATATATTAATAAATGCACATATAGCTACGTTTGGTGTGCGACTTAAGTTTCGTTGGTTACCCAACTCGTCTGGCACAAGATATAGCTTATTGTTTATTTAAAATATATACTGAACATCTGTATATTTTTTAAATAAAAAATAACCTATATCTTGTGTCTGATGAATTGGGTAACCAACAAAACTCGAGTCGTACGTCAAATGTAGGTATACGTGTATTTATTAATATATATATATATATATATATATATATATATATATTTCTGAGCTCTGTCTAATCACATTGAGCACTATTATATCTACGCCTCTTGGGTAAATTTGGTAATTATTTATTACCAGAGTATGCACGCCAGCACACGCGTACACGGTCGCTAATACCTAGTTATTTCATTTACCTAACCATATATATATATATAACATTTTGTCGTTGATAAAAAAAAAAAAAAAAAAAAAGACAACATGCGTTGAACGGATGTCAAAATTCGTTGAAAAATGCACCCCTACCATCCCTAGACTTAACCTCTTTTTCGAAAGTAACTCATAATTGATAAATTAATATTTAATAAAAACGAACACGCTACCACCCCGGTCTAAATGATTGGATTTCTCCGTATCCTTGGAAACAAAAATTATGAATTGTATGTGCGTTTAAAACTCCGTAAATTTCAAAATAAGTTATTCCAAAATTCGCTTGATGGTGAAACAGAACTAATGTTTTTAATTTAATTATATAATTAAATTTGGAGTTTTTAGCTTCGGTTTTTTAAACATGGTAATTCCTGTGTAGCAAAAAAACATATTTTAAATCAGTTAATTTATAATATATATATATATATATATATATATATATATATATATATATATATATATATATATATATATATATTAGTTTTACGCCTTTGTCAGATGATCACTTTTTGGTGTATAATTAATATGTATATGTTCCACTCTGG